>CM052900.1:89985545-90006194 GCA_028534135.1 Potos flavus | reverse complement strand
TGCCTCTCGAATTCTTCATATCAGAGAGATCATATGATAATTGTCTTTCTCTGATTGACTTACTTCGCTTAGCATAATACCCTCCAGTTCCATCCACGTCGTTGCAAATGGCAAGATTTCATTTCTCTTGATGGCTGCATAGGAATTACTGATTCTTAAAGTAGGACTTGGAATAAGATCAAAATATTAGATCCAGCTCAGTAAAAACCCAGTTTGGTGGAAATTGGAGTGATTGGCATGTGCATGAGAGCTTGCTTCATTTTTACTTTGGAGTAATGTTTGTGTGATGGTGAGGAGCTACTTATTGATTGTTTGAACATTCGTTTCCAATAAAATGCTCCCACTTCCCAACGGGATGTTAATAGCTTTTCTGGATTTAACCTTGATGTCTTTTCCCTCTGCCTGTTCCTCATTCTAAAAACTGTCATCCTGTTGTGATTTTAAATATGATCTTGAATCACAAAGCTTAAAGATTAAATATTGCATTTAATACTAAGGATCAGTACCAGCTTTCTAACTTTGTATAAACATTTAAGTTGCTATGGTTTTCCCCTCTCCTCTCTGTGTTGTGGCATTACCTTAGATGTGATGGAACTTTCAGCTAAGGGATGTCACTAATATGTCACTAATACGTGAGCTCTGTCTTTGAACTGCATCTTTGGCCTTTATTCAGCATTAGTATTCTTTTGTTTCCGTTCAAGGGGATTTGAGATTGTTAGTTGACAAAGCATCAAATTGTTTTGAGATCATCAAGGTTCAGATAGTGCCTTTAAATTTGCATATAAGCTGTTGGGTACACAAGTGTTTGCAGATAGAGCTAAGGGTCATTTCGGTTTCCAGGGTTAATTAGTGGTTTACATTAATTTGCTGTACAAAGCCTGTCAGTTGTGTTCGACTCTCCATTTGAAAGGACTCTTTCAACTTGCTTTAATCTCAAGTACATAGGAATCGTTAATTGCCTTGATTGTTCAACTTAATTTGACACCTTCTTTTTTATGTGATACCAATAAGACTGCTAAGTCAATAGAAAAGAGTCTTATTCTAATCTTGCTTTATTTATTTATTTGGCCAGGAGCAGAAGAGATTTTTATATATGTATAAAGACTTGTCCAATTAAAAGAATTATCTAATATGTATATGCGTGACTACCATGAGCGCAGTGTTGTTTTAGTGGAGGAAGGTAAAAGACATATAAGCCATTGGCTACCACTAGATGGAAGGCTCCATGAAGGCATCTTCTGGCTTAATTGATCGTCTGCCTTCATTTTTCTGGTCCTTTCTATTTGACTTTGCAGTACTGCCAGAATCTGCTTAAAATACTAGTTTGCTAATGTTGTCCTTTGCTTAAAAAGCTTCTGTGGTTGAAGAACAAAACCAATTATTATAAGATTTGTCTCTTTTTCCCTGAAGTTTTAGTTTCACCATAATATACCTGTGTACTGATTCAGTATAGTTTCTCTTTTTGGGCCTCAGTGTGTGCTTTCAATCTTAGGGCTGATGGCTTGTTCAGTGATAGAAAGTTCTTAGGCATTTCCTTCTTGGACATTACCTGCCTTTTCCCTACTTCTCCTTTTGTAACACCCCCTAGCATTTTCAATCTGTCCTCAGCATTTCTTACCTTCTGCTTTACATTTTTAAATTCCTGTTGCTCTGGTTGTGTTCTGATTGAATTCCTCCTGCTATTTTCCAATCCATTAATTCTTTTAACTGTGTCCATTCTGGAAGGTATCCCCAACCTATTGACCTTTTGATTTCAATGGCTCTTTTATTTCCAGCATTTCTAATTCGTTCTTTATGACAGCCATCTGTTTTTATTTGGGCCTGCCTATTTTTGTTTCATAATTGCTCATCCTTTTTATGGGTATTCTTCATGTTCTCACCTTGAAGATCTCAGATGACAGGTCATTGTGAGATTGCTTTGTTATTTGCATTTCAACCTGTGAGCTTTCATCTCCTGGTTGGAGGCTTTGTTAGTTCCCTTGGTGTTCATGTTCCTTGTGTGTTTTAGAATTGTCATATTTGTAGGTTCACACTGGATGGGAGTTTTTGTTTCTCTCCCCTCTCTCTGTGATTTCCCTTCCTCAGCCACTGACTTTCTTCTTGGTTCCACTTACCTGCCCCCTTCTCCCCCCAAGCCCAGGTCCTCGAGGCTAGAAACAGACCTTCAGGACCCGGCTGGCTTCTGAGGCAGGGATGCAGCTCTGCATAAACCCTGGTCCTAGGGCGGTTGGTTGCCGCTTCTCCAGCCCCCTTCACAGGTGGGAGAGCCTGACCCCAGCCCCAGTTTCAGGCCCGGGGCCTGGGGCCTATAGACCCTCAGGAATGGGACACAAGGCCACCTCTGCTGGCTTCCAGCTCCGTAGCCAGCGACCTACCACCGTGACTTATTTGTTTGCGGGGCATAAAGAGATTGACCATATTTTTGCATCCTTTTTTGCTATGCCTTTTCTCCCATGCGTTTTTAAAAAAATATTTTATTTATTTACGAGAGAGAGAGAGCGAGTGAGCTGGAGGGAGAGGGAGAGAGAATTTGAAGCACTGAGTGCAGAGCCTGACACGGGGCTTGATCTCATGACCTGAGCGAGCCACAACCAAGGGTTGGCCGCTTAACCGACTATGCCACCCCGGTGCCCCTCTCCCACACATTTTATCCTCATGTGGCTGGATGAGGGTGAGAGAGCCCTCTGGGCCCCAGCTATAGGAAAAGTCATCCCATTCATGGAGTCGCCACTCTTAGGACCTCACTGTCTCCCGAAGGCTCCCTCCTGTACCATCTTCCTGCAGGTTAGGGTTTCAACACAGGAATTCGGAGGTAGTGGGGAAGACAAGCATTAAGACCGTCGCAAGCAGTAAACTAAGAGAAAATTAAAATGTGTCTATTTGAAAGTGAGCAAAAGAAGGTTAACCTATTCCAGCCTAATTCCCCTTATTCACCCCTGAAGTGCAAATTGATTTCTCTCTGGTTAACTCCCAAATCTTTACGGGTGAGAGGTAAATGCTGTGTTCTGACGTTTTAAATACTGCTTTCAGACTCTCTTCTCCTTCGAAAACTCCACCCAGTGACCTCCTGCTCCTTTTGTCCCCATCACTGCCATCTACTCACCTTCATTCCTTGAGGACTTTGGCTTTACTTTGTAGCTACCGGGCTACTGCCAACATTCTCTGTAACGTTTTCCTGATCGTGATGGTCATCATCATCACTGAGTTAGTAACTCCAATGTGCCGGGCATTGGACTAGGCGCTTCATGTATACATTATCTTATTTATTTAGTCCACAATTTAAAGATAAGAATGTGAGGATTCAGAGAGGTGGTGACTTGGCCAAAGTCTCACAGCTACTCTATTTTAAACTTCCTTAACTTGAGTGATCTTTATTTTTATTCACTTGGAAGTCCATTTCATTGACCTTTTTATCGCTCAGCGCATTGCTTCCAGTACCTTGAATCCTGTGAGGCTCCTCTCAGACAGTTAGCCCACCTGCCAACCTTCCCCCATGACCTCTCTATGAGCCCTGCCTGCCTCCCCAGCCCTCTCCATTCCCTGTCTTCTGTGACCCACAGAGCCCTTTCTGCTTTCTCTTTCCAGCATCCTGTTATACTTGGGACTTCTTTCTGTAGCCACTTGGTTGCTAGCCTCCAAAATAAGATCAATTCGACCATTTCCTGTCTGTTCCGAGTCTCCCTCTTTCTAAGCACTATTGCTGAAAATGCCATCACCCAGCTGCCAATTGACTCCATTTCAAATGAAGTTCTAGTACCTGGCCCTTCAGTGCTCGTGAGTACTTAGTTATCCCATTTTGGCTCCCTTGCTCTTCCTGACACCGGCTGTTCCAAAACTTCTTAACATTCTTTGTCGACACAGCCGCTCCAGCCTCTGGGGTCAGTTGACTTTGCCTTGAGTCCCACTGAGATCCTAGAATTTATCAGGAGTGATTTCCCTTAACTGTCCTCTTTACCTCAAAGTGTACCTGCATCTGACTTGTCCTTTTCTTTCCTTCCCTCTTAGATCACAAGAATCATTACTATTTTCCCACGGTAACTCCACTGACCTGTACTGTTGTTCCCAAACCATTCTAGGGAGTCGCCCCATCCACTTCCTTCCTCCTTCAGGTCTTCAGTCTCTTACCCTCCATTTTCCTATCTCCTCACCTGCAAACAGGTATATCCAAATTGGTCAGAGTGGTCTTGCCAATCACTTCCCTCAGTGCCGTCACCTCTCACAATGTCTCTCTTTTTTTTTAATAAGATTTTATTTATTTAATTTGATAGAGAGAGAGAGCTCGAGAGCATAAGCAGGGGGAGGGACAGAGGGAGAGGGAGAAGCAGACTCCTTGCTGAGCAGGGAACCCCCACATGGGGCTCTATCCCAGGACCCTGGGATCATGACCTGAGCCGAAGACAGACGCTTAACCGACTGAGCCACGCAGATGCCCACAATGTGTCCTTTATGGCCAAACTCGGGGCAAGAGAGGCGACCCGCCATTCTGGTGAGGGTCTCTCCCACAGGCTGCCCTTGACTTCTTTAAGGCCAGATCAGCTGATCTCCTCCTTCTTAGTCTTTTTGCAACATGTGACAATGTCAGCTACCCTTTTTGTCTATTATTTTTTGTCTCCTTTGAGTTTTAGAATGCTATTTTCCCATTTCTTTTCCTCTCTCTCCTTTAAACTATTACCTGCCTGTCTTCCTCTGCCTGCCCCTTCATGATTTTTCCCAAGGCTCTGACCTTGGCCTACTTCTGTGTCTGGGTAATCATCTCCTGGGCATTGGATCTACATGTCTAACTTCTTATGGGCATTACCGGGGACAGAATACATGTTCCTTCAATTGCCTGCTCCTCCTTTCATTTCCTGACTTAGTAACTGTCACCCAAGCTAGAAATCTAGAATCCTCTTTGACACTACTCCTGCCTTTCCCTCTGCACACCCAGCCACTCGGTCCTATAAGCCATCCCTCTGAGATGTCTGGTTTTTGTTCTTCCATTCTCATCACTGTTGCCCTAACTGAGGTCTTCACGGACTATCGGAATAGCCATTTAAGTTTTCTTTCTGCCTTCAGTGTCTCTCGACTTTAATCTTTTCTCTATACTGCTGCTGGTGTTAGATTTGTAAGACACAGCTGATTAAACCGTTCCTGTGTTCCAAATTGTTCATTGTCTCTGCTGTGCCTTTGGGGTCCCATCTGGATCCTGTGGCTTGCCACTCAGAGCGCTTCCCAGACAGACCGTGTGCCTCCCCCCCACGTCTCTCCAGCAAATCCGCCGGGCACGCTGACGGGCACTCTGGAGGAGCGCCACATCCTGCCTTGTGCCCGAACCCTAGGGCATGCCGGTCACTCTGCTTTTCCTCGTCTCTGCGTGGTTTTAGAATTCCTGGCCTGGCTCCACAGTTATCATCATCATCATCATCTTCTTCTTCTTCTTTTTTTAAAGATTTTTATTTATTTGTTTGACAGAGAGAGACACAAGCAAGGAACACAAGCAGGGGGAATGGGAGAGGGAGAAGCAGGCTTCCTGCTGAGCAGGGAGCCTAGTGAGGGGCTTGACCCCAGGACCCTGGGATCATGACCTGAGCCGAAGGCAGACACTTAACGACTGAGCCACCCAGGCGCCCCTACAGTTACCTTTTTGATGCAGCGTTTGTGACCCATCCTTCTCGACTCTCATGGGGCTTCGTTCACCTCTGCTCTCCCATTCTAGTTAAACTGTATGTGATTCTCTCTTCTCTCTGCTGGCTTTCAAGCTTCTTAGAGGGCATCTTTGTTGTCTCAGGTTCCAAAGTATAGTGAGTGCCTTATAAATATTTATTGAACTAAAAATTGGATAATATATCTAGGACCATGAATGCAAAGCAAAGAGTGAAGGTGCTTAGGAGCCCATTATCACCCGTAGCACAGGAAGCACTGACAAAACAGAAAACAGATTTTCAGTTTTAGCTTTAATATGCAGTTATCTGAGAGTTTTTTTTTTTTTCTTTTCTTCTAGAAATGTGGCTTTACTAAAATAAGAGACAATACATTTTAACCGAGCTTGCATCAGTATAATTTTGGAGTTCAAAGGAACTGGAAACACTCACGAATGGTTGGCTGAGTCAAGTAGAGTGTCAACAACAATCTGTCATCTAACAATTGAGCTTTTTGTGATTGTTGAAAAGCACAGATGAAGTTCACTCAGAAAAAAAGAATCTGTTAAAAGTTAGGTAGGAAGGTGAAAGAATATTTTATATAGCAGTTTATTTAACCGAAATTGGCTTGTTAAATCTTGGGGTCCCTGAAATGCTTCGAGAACACTATAGAAAAATGTTTGCACCTCCTTCAAGGCTGATTTTACCAAAAAACCTTAGCCTTTTTGTGTTAATATAATGCCGATAAAACCTTATCCAGCTATGTTTCTCTACTAGTGTTATTGGAGAAGTATTATTATGTTAGCAAAGGCAAAAACTTTCGGTATTCTGCAAACACATTTGTGGAAAATGGATATCAATGAACACATTTTGTGTGTTGGTAACTTCCAAGCAGTACAAAAACTGGAAACTCTTTATTGCAAAGACATAAAGGGCCCCAGAGTATACAGGCATTTATAGATGAACTTATTATTCCTCACTGTTTATTTTTTTCCCCATTTGTTCATTAAAATTCAATACTGGAGTTATATATAAAATAAGATATCATATTGCCAAACATATTTTTTTCTTTCAATTATATATGCCGTGAAAACAAACCACTTTGTAAGGTGCTTTTTGCCTCTGTAGTTAGAACGCAAACCAAGGGTAGCTAAGTAGACTATTTTCTATTCCTTAAGGGACTCGGCAAGATGGGAAAATGCAGGAGACAAAAGGTCAGTGTGGCAAGAGCACATGATGGTGTGAGTCAGGATATTGACCTAGTAGGAAACTCACGTTCCAGGTCATAGGGGCTTTGGTCTAAGTTACTTGAACATAAAGACATCATTTCATTCATTTGCTGGCAGACCTAAATTTTTCATTATTCTTTACAGCTTGCTGTTTTTGATAGTCAATGTATAATTGTATTTATTAACCATCTTACAGTATTTCGATCTGTAATTATTAGACATTTTTCTACCGTGATTAGGTAACTGGGCTGTTTAAAAAAGAAACACCTCCGGAATAGCTAAATTTTTAAAGTCACTACCTACATCTGCCAAAACAGATTAGTAGCAAATTTCCAGAACAGAACAAATTGTCTTGATCTCCTTACCTAACACTTTGTTTTATGTCAAATCTAACTGCTTTCAGGGAACTAGACTTCTTGATGGAAGCTTATATTTTGACATAAAAATTTTGGGGGCTGCAAGTGTAAGGTAATTTTATCCTTATTTTGCAGGCTGAATATTGCTGTATTGTTAGTTTTATGGTATTCACACTATAAAAAACACCATATAGTCATGATAAACTTGATCTGGTCTTAGCTCACTATAACCCTGTTGAATTTACTGGCTCAGGAACTCAAATATCCTGTTTGAGAAATTATACATATATAAATAAGCTCTGCCTTATAAAATAATATTTACACCTCAGGTGCCACTTCCTTCATAACCATATCCATTGTCATTCCTGAATTTTTGTAGAAATTTCAGATGCATTAGGTATTAATTCTTATGGTAGTGATAAACATGGGCCAAGCACAATTAAAACTTTGATCAGTGTACTTAAGCATGGGTATTTTTGTAGAGAAAATTTCTTTTTAGTATATTCTTGAAAATTACTTTGGATTCAGTCCTAAAAGGATTTTTCATTTTAAAATGTCTGTATCTCCTTAATAGTATATACATATTGCTTTCTCTTTTTGTAATTTAGTATTTCTTTTCTCTTGTAATTTTGTAATTTAATATTTCTCAGGCTCATACCCTGCTTCTGGTTATCATTTGTCTGTGTTAGGGTGACAGAAAATGTCCAGTTGACGATGCAGTGATCACAGGACAAAAACTAGAAGTGTCTGGAGATGTTACACTGTGGTGGCTAAGGATTTGGGCTTTAAGCCAGACTGCTGAGCTCCGCTACCTCCTCGCTGTGTGACCTTGGGCAAAGTACTCACCTCATCTGTGCCTTAATGAGCTAATACATATAAAATGTTTAGAACTGTACCTGATATGTAGGAAGCACTCAGTCAGTGTCTATCACAGAATAATGGACTTCTTCAGTCATATATCTAGTTTATTAAGAATTCCAGATAGTGGTACTTTAATCTATTTTCTGAATAATAAAATCAATAGCAAGAATGATATTGTTTATGGAGTACAAAATACATTTGTATCTTTGCTATAAAAAATTAGCAATGCTAACAACTGGTTATTGTGTTTTCTGGGATATTTATTAGTAACTGTAGGATACAGGTAACAGACGAGCCAGAGGCCCTCAGTACAGCCCCATCACAGAAGCGCGTGGAATCTAAATGTCACTGTCATCCCACATGATCGCTTCCGCAGTGAAAAGGCCTTGAAATATTAGTTATGGTTTTTTCGAGTGAACATGTCTCCCGGGCTTTAACAATTCTCTTTCTTCCCTAACTCCACTTCCATTAAGATTTTTGTTTTAGATTGAAAATGAAAGGAAGGTACTTGTTACGAAACGCTGATGTCAGAATAATTTGTTAAGCCCCTTTTACCCATCTATTATTTCCTTTAACTTTCTTTACACCATATAAAGAAACCATGGAAGGATCTGGGTATCTTATTTTTATCCCCCAGTGCCAAATGTATACTATTGCTGTTTAATAATTTTTTTTTAAGATTTTATTTATTTATTTGACAGAGAGAGAGAGAGAGAGAGAGATCACAAGCAGGCAGAGAGGCAGGCAGAGAGAGAGAGGGAAGCAGGCTCCCTGCTGAGCAGAGAGCCCGATGCGGGGCTCGATCCCAGGACCCTGAGATCCTGACCTGAGCCGAAGGCAGAGGCTTTAACCCACTGAGCCACCCAGGCGCCCCATGTTTAATAATTATTTGTTGAGTGAATTAACCAGCGTGACAGAAGGTCAATTCTTCAGCCAAACCATGTCTTTATTTGCTTACGGAAGACCCAGAGCCAGTGAGCACACAGGCTGGGTGGCAAAGGAAGGCAGTAGGGGTTGTGGGAAACGGTATGTATAGGTTGGATTAAACAGCAGCCGAGTTTACGACCTCTGCTATGTGTAAGGAAAGCCTTCTGCCAGAAGGCAAGTATGAATACTGACTTCATATGAATGATTGACATCCCTAAAATTATTCTAGACTGTTTGTTTTCCAGGGGCATCATGATTCCATAAAAGAAATAAAGATAGGTACCCGCACATATTTACCCCCTATATATTGATGCGTATTAAAAATACCTTACCTGGAAGAAAGTTTAGCAAAGGCCACTTGCCTGGTGTCTGTTCATTTGCTATTATCTCTGTCTGTTGAGAACTGATGGAACTTTAGGGGCACTTGCAAAAACAACTCTCTCCTAAATTTATGGCAATCTGAGGAGCTACATAATTTCCGTCAGTGGTAACACGAATAGCTTTTCTAATTGGAACCAAAGCCACATTTAACTATTCCTACGAAAGCGTTGGCCCGCGTATAGCATGCACGCTTTGCAGTCTTGCCGCTGGGGAGACCCTATGGCTCTGCCCTCCCTGCCTCCTTGCCAGACTTCAGAAGAAACTGGGAAAAAGCAGCTAGAAAAGTCAGGGTCCACTTTGAAGCCCTAATTGTTACGACGGCAACTGATGGTCCTACACGTTAAATGTACGAGGGCTTCAAGGCATTAGACCGGTTTTACTGGACTTTCTGTCTTACCTCTTGGGCTGTCCATGAGTTCAGGTCTACTTAAATGATAGTGCCCTACTTCTTGATCGTCTCCCCTGTTCTGAATCCTTGGCATAAACCACATTCTGTAGTGAGAAAGTCAACCTGTCAACCTTTTTCATTCTTCCTAACGTTTCCATTCTCCCTCTTCACGTTTCCCCTCTTCCTGGAAACTTGCAGCCTCAGGAACCACTCCCCTCCCCGAGCCTTCCCTTCCCACTCCTCGCCTCCTGCTTTGCTTGTGTACAGTGTTACTGTCACCCTGTGCCCATTATTGGATGTCGACACCTCTGACTTTTCACTTTATGTTTGTGTGACGGTGCGGGCTTTTGCTGTTTGAGGGCAGGCTGGTAACTTTTTGACTCACAGAGTTGATAGATACTAGTAAATGGCTGCCCATAGGGCATAAAATTCATGAGGACTGTGAAGCAATGAGAGTGAACAAAGAGAGTTTGAATCCTTTTGTAGATGATTTGCCCAATAGACAGATTCTTTTTACTGATATGCCTACCATCGACAAAATGAACTAGTGTCAAAATTGAGAAGACCTATGAATAAGTTTGAACAAGAATTATTAGGGGAGGAGAAAAGGACATTTCGTGGCCAATCAAGTAAACTTTGTTGTTCTGAGGTGTTAGATAAGAAGAATTGTGCAAAAGAATTTGTTCGTGTTCAGACTGATTTGTGTTCCCTCTTTTTAACTGCAGTTTGCTGTTCAAAAATAAGTACCTGACAAATTTTTCAACCTACCTTTATCTTTTCTGGTTAATATCTATTATCAGTGCATTCTTTTTTTAAAAAAAAGATTTCATTTATTTATTTGAGAGAAAGAGTGTGTGTACGCATGCACTGGAGAGGCAGGCAGAGGGAGAGAGAGAAGCAGGCTCCCCGCTGAGCAGAGAGCCCGATGCGGGGCTCGATCCCAGGACCCTGAGATCCTGACCTGAGCTGAAGGCAGATGTTTAACCAACTGAGCCACCCAAGCGCCCCTTATCAGTGCATTCTTGATTACATATCCCCATCATGTTCATTTTATATGTGATTATCTAATATGATATGGGAAGGATTTGCATTATTTACTTTTCTCAAAAGCTGCCCACTATTATGTATGACTGCAAGATTCTTCTGCACAAATGCTTTTGGGTCTTAAGCTTAGATTTCAAAGCTAGTAGTGCTCTGTATCCCCCTAAATGGAAAGGATTTCTAAGCTATTTATTAAAGTCAGGCATTCTTAAGGAATTTATTTAAATGACGACTAATTCTACTGCATTTAGAAGCACTATTTGATATGCATTAGATGCAATAAAGTATATATAATCTTAAAGTACATTCTAATAAACCTCAATTTAGTTACAGATGTCATTTATATCTTTGAGTCAAACTCAGTATTATTGCATAAAAGCTGAGAAGTGAGTTTGGTGCCACCTACCAATTTGCAAATAACGCTTAATTTTTAACTGCTACGAACAAATCGTAAGCCTTTTAAAATACGTTTTTCTTGCAATCACATCACGTAATGGAGTATCTTATTCTTAGCAAATGCTTTGTGTGGTTTTTTTTCATCCTTTTCTGTTTTCTTCTTAGTTTATTTCATTGATCTTTTATATAATAGATGCAAACTGCCTTGTGTTGAAGGAGGAAGCTGCAGGATGTATTACCAGTTTTATATGTGATGGACTTTAACCTGGGTTTCTGTCTCTCCCCCACACAGTCCCTTCAGTCTGAATATGTTCATTACTAAGTCCCCGCCACTCCGGTGAAAGCACGCCGCTCTTAGACCCCAGGTCTGCATCTGGACGAGCAATGCAGAGAGAGAGAGCAGCTGCTTGTCGGAGGAGTCTTTCCACCTTCCTACCTTAAATTAAGCAGAGCGCTACCATAAGACCTTCAAGAGACTTGAAACCAGAAAAACTCTGGCTAATGACTACTCTAAATGCACTGAAACTAGGTTTATGGAGCTGTCAACACTTTTTCAGACAGTTGCTAATGTTGAATTTGGTTATCTCGAAAGGTTATTTTTAATGTATTTCGGTAATACATTTGTTATTACATTTACATGTACAGTGTTACATTATGTATGTATTGTGAACTTTAAGAGACTATTTTGATAAATTTATAAATATATAAAATTATGTAAAAACTAGACTATATTTTGACTTAGATTTTTCTTGCTGTTTGCTACCAAAAATTTGTATTTTGAATTTGTTTAGTATGGTTTTGTCTACAATGAATACAATAATTCCTCTTTACGAAGAAAAAGTAAGGGAGAAAGTTTTTAGAAAGTGATTTTTATATTCCCACTCTGAACATGGCACATCAGTTCATCCTTTTGGGGAGTCAGTCTAATATGACGAGTTTATCCAAGCTGATCTCTGGGGAGAGGAGGAGGATCGGTTGATATGACTTATTTGGACCATCTCCATGTCCTTTCCCTTTGTTTTTGTTGCCGAGCCATTTCGTTTCGCCTCCTTGGGGGGCTTTAACAAAATTTAGCATCCAGTTGGAGATCAGAACTCACTGAATGTTTCTCCCGAAAACACAGCTTGTCTCTGTGTGAAATGACTCAACATTCCAAATGCCTTTATTTCCCTCCTCCTCTCACAAGAGCCCCGACCCCAGTTAGGACATTCTGCGTTTGGTACGAGGGGGTCGTCTGTAAGCACACATGGTCTGGCACCTGTTTTAAATCCACGAAGGGAGAAAACTGAAGAAAAAAAGATGCTGCTAAGTAGTTCTCTGTATCAAAGGAAGTATATTTGAAACAGATGACAAACACCTACCACACAAGCTAGCGTGTCAGAAGCCCGACATGAGAACGAAGGGACCCCTTGCAGGTACTCACAGCCCATTTACCGAGTGTAATCTTGTATTTCGGCCTCAGAAGCCTGGAGGCTTTGTTTCTCTGGGCAGCTGGGGAGCCTTCGATGCTGATTCTTTTCCATGCTGCCTCAGAAGACTCCTCACACAGTTAAATGGATCCACATGAAGTGCTCTCCTCGCCACCACTGAGTTATTTATAATCTATTTACTAGGAGGGGGTACCTGGAGGCCGCTGCACATGCTTCAGCAAAACATCGTGTCTGTGTTTTCCATTTTAAAAAGGCATTTGAATGACTGTTTGGCTCAGGTTCGTGACTTAAACTTCAGTAACTGCAGTACCAAATAATTGCACTAAAGCTGACGGAAAAAATGCGTTGTATGTTTTAGGAGTCAAAAATTAAATAAGTGGAATGAAATCGTATACCTTTTCTAAAGCCAGAATAGTAAAATATTTTATTATGAGTTGTTGTTAAAAAAAAAAGATTGGTTAGTTGTATAGGAAGATGGTAGTATTGTTTAAAAATTATCAGTGAAAAGTAATTCAGACGATGTTCGAGAAGTGGGGAAAAGGGAACCATGTTGACAGTTTTAGTTCTGTGAACACTAATTTGTGTGCAGCTATTAAAATGATTGTAAAATTGACTACTATAAATTTTCCATGATTATGTGTATATATTAGTCATAGGTATCTACATGTGTATGTCTTAAAATGATTTGTACACAGATAGATACTGAGACAAACCAAGAAGTGTATGTATATAATATAGAAAGTATATAGCAAAGTAATTCTACTCCAAAAATAAAAATTGTTGACATGTATTTTGTTATGAATAGTTTACCTTCCAAAAGAGATTTTGTTCTATTTTAAAGTGTAGAAGAATGCACTGCTAATAAATAATAAACATTTTATGCAATTTACGTTTTCCTTGGCTTTTATAATTTGGATTTTGAGTTACCAATGTACTGAAGTCTCTTTGTAATTTTATGTTTGATCTGATCTAGTTGGTGCCTTTCAAGTGTCTCAGGCTCTCCATTCTGGATTTTTAGTTTATCTTTCATTGGCTTTCCAGGTCGTAGCCATTTTTTGAAGTGTATGATAATGACCACAAAGAAATCTTAGACTTTGTCTTTCGCAAAAGTCAGATAACATCAGGCTCTTGCTGTCTTTCTCTCTCTCTGATGTTCCTTTCTGTTAATAAAACACTGATTGTGATCAGAGTTTTGGGTCCTGCTTGGTCATTTATGAGTATTGGATGATACACTGGTCATCAGTACCTTTTGAGAAGAATGGCCATTTTTCTTTTTTTTTTTTTTTAGATTTTATTTATTTATTTGACAGAGAGAGATCACAAGTAGGCAGAGAGGCAGGCAGAGAGAGAGGGGGAAGCAGGCTCCCTGCTGAGCAGAGAGCCCGATGCCGGGGCTCGATCCCAGGACCCTGAGATCATGACCTGAGCTGAAGGCAGAGGCTTAACCCACTGAGCCACCCAGGCGCCCCAAATGGCCATTTTTCTTAAAGGAGAAGTTATGGAAATAAATCAGATGGAACAAACCTCACTACTTGGATCTATGCCCTGAAGAGCCAGCTTGAGAAGAAGAAGCTGCACTATTTATTCAAGATATTTTATGCATTAAACTGGATCTCTCCGGGTTGTGATGTTTCTGAGGTTTTGCCCTTCTCTTTTGTCTTTCAAAATTTTTTTCAGCACACATAGGAAAGGGTGTGAGTGGGAAGGTAGTTTCACTTCTTGAGTTGAAAAGCTGCCAATTAGCAGTTCTCACAACACTGCATGAGACAGTTGGGGTACGGAGGTTGTCACAGGACCACATCTTAGAGAAGAAGAGTTCTTAGGAATTCATGAACCTGTGTAGAAGGGCAGAGAATCTTTTTCTTCAGATTTAGTTCTTATGAAAAAAAAAATAGTGAAACTAATCAGTTAATTCCAACAGATTTCTTCACCTAGCCGTCATGGGGTTCACATGGTTTTGTTGTTGATGTCGATTGATTTACAAACATCCAGACACACCCGGGGAGGCTACCCAATATATATATGTATTCAGCTGAGGTGCAGCTAACAGCAGGAACACGAGTTTACCAACAATTAGCCACAGAAATGTATTTTCAAAATTGTTGGCACTCGTATGCTTCCCTTTGTGATATCTGTAAAACCATCAATATGTTAAAAGTTTTTGCTTAAACCAGTTGTTGGTCTGTCAGCTGAAAGGTGCTCTGTGGTGTTTCATGTTGTAGACAGAGTCTGTGCTCTTTCCCAAAGTGCCCTTGGAAGGCAGTTAAGGGTGCCTGCAGAAGCCTTGCAGTCCTCTCTGTACACACAGCAGAGCAAGAATTCGGTCACTGCCTTGTCTCGTCTGAAGATTAATTAGGGAAATTTCCAATTATGACAAGATCGAATTGAAGATTTTATTTATTTATTTATTTGATAGAGAGAGATCACAAGTAGGCAGAGAGGCAGGCAGAGAGAGAGAGGAGGAAGCAGGCTCCCTGCTGAGCAGAGAGCCCGATGCGGGGCTCGATCCCAGGACCCTGAGATCATGACCTGAGCTGAAGGCAGAGGCTTTAACTCACTGAGCCACCCAGGCGCCCCAAGATCGAATTTATAGCATAAGATAGAACTCCCTTATTTACTCATAGGTCCCGCAGTAGTGGCACCCGTGGCATAGAAAGTAGAAAATAATCGTATTAAGTTATTTTGAGCTGGATTGAAATGTTAATATATTCCCACCCAGTTCCTTCTCTATGGATTGAATTATGATAATCATATCAAGAAAGAGAAAAACAGCTTTTCTAGGGAATTTTAAACTTTTTCGGTGAGGGCAAGTAGAAACTTCTATTGAAAGACTACTTTTAAGGCAGCCTACAGTTATTTGAAACTGGTTTTAAGTGGACAAATGTAAGTTAACTGACCTTTTCACTCACCGGACCTCGCGTTAGCCAGCAGACCACTGAACCAGAGATGATTCGCGTCACTGCTCGCTGTTTCTCCTTTGCTTAAAATCAAGCGGACCGAAGCTGTTTGGAGAGGTTGGTCTGCAAGTGAAAAATGAGTTCAGGGTAGTAACTGTAGAAATGACTCTAGCTGCAAATGTGTACGTTGGCATTAAACTTCGGATTCAGGGGTAATGATCTATCAAATGTATTTTGTTTATTTATATTTTGGCTCTCTTCCAAAAGGATTTCAGCTGGCTTCAAAGAATGGACCAGGTGTACCACGGAGGAGCAAGAAGGGGCTTCTGACACCAAATTTTTGAGGCAACTGATGCTGGTGCTTGAAGCTGAGATGAATAGCGCCCTCTAATGCCATAGGGTATTGATCCTCACTTCCTAGGCTGGGCAAATTTATACTAAATGCTCACCTTCAGTCGCCTCCAGGACTCCTTATGGGAATTTGTTTTACTCGAAATGTTAAGAATACTACAAAATATGATTATTAACTCTGAGTTCTGTGCTGTACAGTAGATCTCTAGGACTTACTCATCTTACATAACTAATACTTTGTACTCTTTGACTAATTTGCTAAGAGGGTCGATCTTAGCTTGTGTTTTTGCCACAAAATAATAATAATGACAATAATTATAAGAGGATGGGAGGAAACTTTGGGAGGTGATGGATAAGTTTATGCCAAATCGTGGTAGTGGTTTCATGGAAGTGTGCTTACCTCCAAACCCATCAAGTTGTATACATTAAATCTGCACAGCTTTTTGGATGTCAATCATGCCCCAATAGAATGGTTTAAAAATGTTTTCAAAGAAGAGATTATCTCCAAGCGAGATTGTCAATCTCAACACCCAGATCTCCAAAAATGATTGTCAGGTACATAGAGTAGAACGTTGAAAAGACAAATTGAAATCAGGGATCAGAATAGTATAATGATAGTCTATAGAAGTATCTATCTATCATTTATCTGGTGTATGTCTGGCCTTTACTGAGAGCTGATGGAGATGAAGCTGGGAAATGTAACATATGCCTCTTTGTATTGAGAAGTAAAACCTGGAAGATATGGGGGTCCTAGAGATTTGAGATTAAAGGAGCCAATCTGTTCTTGTCTTAAAAGAATAAAGTAAGACTCTGGAGGAAATGACACCATTTTTAAAAATCCAGGTTTCTTGCCGTCGGAGAGACTTTTTACACTACGCTGCATGTTCAGAGAGAGATACCATGCCCCAAGAGGCAAGTTCCAGGCAGTGTTTTCAATTCTAGAAAGATGTAATCAGTTAGCTTCTCATGTGGCTCGGGCTGTAAATAACACGGTATCTCCTGATTGTGACTGGCGCGGTTTTGGATAGGCCTAGATTTTCCTGATTTGAGAAAATACACAATATTCACTTCTTTTGCTTGGCCATTCTTTACACCAATTTCCTTCACAAGTACAGCAGCCAGCCCGAGATTTTCCTGCTGCTTGAGGCTGAGTTAGTACCTTACTTTATCACTTAGATCACATGCCTTCAGTAACTGTGGAGTCATGGCCAGGGCCCACGTCAATGACAGCACTGCAGAAACCATAAAACAGAGCAGAGACCCCCGGCTCAGAGTGTCTTGGGTCCCATCAGCACAGAGTACCAGTCTCGGGGTTCTCCTTCTCAGACGCTGCACCAGAGGCTGAGTGAGGGGCACCGGACTTGAGGTGGCTATCCTGTCGTGACAAGCAGTGAGCCAAGAGAGACCCTGAGACTCCACCAAGCCGACGGAGACTTTACAAGAGTTTGATCTATTTTAAAGTTAAATCCGTTGGGAAAATTATCCTTAATTAAGGATTCTTATTGAAGTGACAGGTGGTTGGGGCTGTTAATTTCTAGGGTAATCCAAAAGAGGAAAAGTTCATCCATCTGGCCTGAAAGAGAGCTAAACGTCAACGACTTAAGTCAGGAACTAATTATCAGCCATTCTGGAGCTAGGAAAGCCCTGTTTGTCAGGGTCCCCAAGGTCGCACTGTCCTACCACACCCAACCCGCCTCCTCCCACCCCCGCCTGGTTCCATGATTTGTTAGGATGCACATGACTCAGCATATGTCTGCACTCGCAGCTAAGATTTATTACAGTGAAAGAAAACAGTAAAATCAGCAGAGGGATGAGGTGCGTGGAGTAAGGTCTGGAGGACGCCAGATGCAAGCATCTAAGGATCCTCTCCCAGTGGAATCACACAGGATGTGCTTAATTCTCCAGCAACCGATGGTGACAACACAAGTGTTGTCTACCCAGAAATCTCATTAGAGACTGAACACCAAGGTACTCACTGGGGGCTGGGCATGTGAGTGCCCTCTGATCAGCACGAACCAAACTTCCAGACTTCCTGAAGGAGAGCAGGCGTTCTGCATAAACCTCAGCGTTTGCACAGTCTGGGCACAGCGAACCGCCATTATCATGGGGAAGTCTGAAGTCAGGGCCGGAAGCTGTTTCCAGGTGGAAGCCAAGGCCAACCTTGAAAACGGGCCTTTCTAAGGACACCGCTCTCACGCCCGTTATGTAAATATATTATTTTTTTAAGAGATTTTATTTATTTATTTGTCAGGGAGAGCAAGTAAAGCAGGGAGAGTTGCAGACAGAGCAGGCAGAGGGAGAAGCAGGCTTCCCGCTGAGCAGGGAGCCCGACTCGGGGCTGGATCCCAGGACCCTGGGATCATGACCTGAGCCAAAGGCAGAGGCTTAACCGACTGATCCACCCAGGCGTCCCAAGCAAACATATTATTGTACACTGTATTTTAGCTAATTTTGTAGTGATCAAAGCCCATTTAGATGAATGTGCAGCTTTACTTTATGAAATTGATCCACAGTCCCTGTTTCTGAAGACTTCTTTGTGGTGCTCCAGATGGGCCAGAGTTCTGTTTTCTGTTTTTGTTTGTTTGTTTGTTTGTTTTGTTTTAGGAGAGAGCCAGAGGGGAGGGACAGAGGGAGAGGGAGAGAATCTTAAGCAAGCTCCACGCTGAGTACAGAGCGGGACATTGTGGGTCTTGACCTCATAACCCTGAGATCATGACCTGAGCAGAAGTCAAGGATAGATCGCTTAATCAACCGAGCTTCCCAAGCTTTCCTCTGTTTTGTTTCTAAGTGGATAAAATCAAAAGTGGTTTCCTCTCAGGGGAAACTAAAAGTAGGAAAAACGTCCTGAATCATCTTTAAGAGATAAACTAGTTTCAAAATTTTGCTCCTAATATTTACCTGTTATTTAATAAGTGAAAGAAATAAAAAAAATAGGTTAATACAACTTTAACAATATCATGACTTCAAAAATATTGAAATAAAAAAGTAATTGAAAAAATTAAAGCTAGAAAATAGTGACTTCAATAAAAATAAAGACAATAGTGAGGCTTTAAAAAAGGTACACTTAAAGCCATAAAAATAGAAATTAAAATGATGAAACATTGATATAAATTGTGAAGCTGCTTAAAATGAGGTAAACAGCAAATGTAAAGAATGAAACAGCGAAAAAATAAAGCACTTAGGAACTGAAAATTTAAAAGGATAAGCTGGAATAATCTAAAATAAATTAAGAATAAATTTAAAAAGGCCTGAATTTTCAAAATTAAAAAAACAAAAACATAAAATAAAGAAGAAGTTGTTTTTTTTTTTTTTAAAGACTTTCATTATTTATTTGACAGAGAGAGAGAGAGAGATCACAAGCAGGCAGAGAGAGAGGGGGAAGCAGGCTCCCCGCCGAGCAGAGAGCCCGATGCGGGGCCAAGAAGTTTTTTTTTTTTAATTTTATTTATTTATTGACAGAGGGAGAGAGATCACAAGTAGGCAGAGAGGCAGGCAGAGAGAGAGGGGGAAGCAGTCTCCCTGCTGAGCAGAGAGCCCGATGCGGGGCTAGATCCCAGGACCCTGAGATCATGACCTGAGCCAAAGGCAGAGGCTTTAACCCACTAAGCCACCTAGGTGCCCTCAAAATAAAGAAGTTTAAAACACTTTCAACAAAGCAACAGGGCCATTTGTGCAGAGAATGTTACAGATGCCCACAGGCTTCCCATTTCGCCAGGGTTGAGCTACCTGGACAGGCATTGTACAAGTCAAAATTCCCAAGAATATTCTAGAGAAAAGACCTATGAGCCAGACATTTTGTTAGCTCAAATGATCCCAGTTACAATTCCAACCTGGCATCTGTAGACCTTTTTTTAAGATTTTATTTATTTATTTGAGAGAGAGAGAGAACACAAGAGGAACAGAAGGAGAGGGAGAAGCAGACTCCCTGCTGAGTAGGGAGCCTGATGTGGAGCTTGACCCCAAGACCCCAGGATCATGACCCGAGCCAAAGGTAGACACTCAACCGACTGAGCCACTCAGGCACCCCCGCCTTGGAGGAACATTAACAATGTGGTTTTTTGAATGTTATTGTAAGCCAGACAGTGCACTAGATGCCATAAATCTATAAGTAAATCCATAAGTTATCTCACTAGACAGCACTGAGAGGTTCGTTTTTTTTTATTTTATTTTATTTTTTCAGTGTTCCAAGATTCATTGTTCATGCACCACACCCAGGGCTCCATGCAATACGTGCCGTCCTTAATACCCACCACCAAGCTCACCCAATCCCCTCCAAAACCCTCCGAAATCCCCTCCAAAACCCTCAGTTTGTTGCTCAGAGTCCACAGTCTCTTATGGTTCATCTCCCCCTCTGATTTCCCCCCATTCACCCTTCCTTTCCTTCTCACAATGTCCTCCATGTTTTTCCTTATGCTCCACACATAAGTGAGACCATATGATAATTGACTCTCTCCGCTTGACTTATTTCACTCAGCATAATCTCTTCCAGTTCCGTCCATGTTGATACAAAAGTTGGGTATTCATCCTTTCTGATGGAGGCATAATATTCCATTGTATATATGGACCATATCTTCTTGATCCATTCGTCTGTTGAAGGGCATCTTGGCTCTTTCCACAGTTTGGTGATTGTGGCCACTGCTGCTATGAACGTTGGGGTACATGTGGCCCTTCTTTGCACTACATCTGTATCTTTGGGGTAAATACCCAGTAGTGCAATTGCAGGGTCATAGGGTAGCTCTATTTTTAATTTCTTAAGGAATCTCCACACTGTTTT
>CM052900.1:89853508-89985045 GCA_028534135.1 Potos flavus | reverse complement strand
TATTTTATGGAAAGCACGTATTGTGGTTTTCACTCAACATATTACTTTTATTTTAAGACGTAGTATGATTCTTGTAAAAAAAAATCAGAGGTTTATAAGAGAAAAATATTTAAATCCCTCAAATCGGCTAACCTGAATTGTGCTAACAGATCATATGTCCTGATCTTTTTTCCAAAAGCATGTTATGTACTAAATAATGACTCTGTCTGAATATATGGAATGTTCCATGTTTTCTTGTTCCTACACAAACATGCCCAGTGTTCCAAATGACAGGCTGGGCAAAAACAGGCCCTTGTCCCCTCTTTTGACTCTTTTGAATTACCTTTTAAGGCTTCTGCTTCCATATTTTAGTTGCCACATATTGTCAATCATTTAAGTGGTCAGTTTACTTTCCACCTTCTTCAGGAAGCCTTGTCATATGTTGTGTTTGGTGAAGTGTAATTTTTACCCCTCACTGAGCTGGCATCCTTAATTAGCGTCTGCTTTTTGTCACTCTATCCCAGGTACCTGACTCATAATAGGTACCGATGAGCCCCTTTGATTTCACTTGACTTCTACCTTTTTCCTATTTTCTCTGAGGGCTTCGGAAATACGTGCGACAGGGATTTCATTTTCTTGGGTAGATTCTTAGCCATTAGATGTAGAAATCTGAGTGAAGCCTGGTTTGAGACAGCTTCCTGCTAGGAGCAGCCCTTTGAAGAGGCTTTATCAAAAAGGATTTGGGAAAGCTTAATGGGCTGCTGCCTCTGGTGTCTTTGAATGTCTAGAAAGAATTGAGATAGTGAGAAAGGAATCAAAGAAAGTAATTCACATGGACCCCCAGAGACTGGAAAGTTGACTGTGGATTGCTATTTTATTCTTCATTCATCCGACCAAATTTAGTGAGCAGCTACTAAAGACTACAGATATAAAGTTCAGTTCCTCTTTTGAGGAACACAGACACCTGAACAATGGCCATCCATTTTGAGGATGCCTTTTCCTGGGAAATGCTGGTGTTCTCGTGGGAAGAGCAAGAGTGTGGATAAAACGTGAAGAGAAGATGTGGTCAGAGGAGACTTTACACGGGTGGAGCATGTGTTGAGATGGTTTTGAAGGCAGCAGGAGGTGGAGGAGTAAATATTGGTATCTTTTTTCTAATTAAAAACCCAAATGTGTTCATCTGGCGAAGAATGAGAAGGAACAGACCAGTGGAGCCATCTGGTAGTGTGGCTCCCACCACCCCAGCATGCTCTGTTTCTAAACTTTAAGATGATACCAAGAGGAGAAGAGATGGTTTGTAGGACAAAATGAGATACCTGCTGAACCCTTACTGCTTTTCCACAAACGGACAACACTAAGAGATGAATAACTTTTTAACTCCATAGGAATATAACTTTCCAGACTGTGCATTTCCTCAACTGGCTGTATTTGAAGGATGTATGTAAATTTAACATTAAAACAATTGTAAAGTGAGTTTCCTATGGAACTATGATTCTTAATTCTGACTGCATTAGAATCACCTGGGGAGTGTTTTAAAAATAATGGCAAGAAGGCCCTACCTCAGACTGGCTGAACCAGAAAGTGGAGCATTAAGCCTGAAATTGTTTTTCTAAGCTTTTCCTTTTCTGCCTCCCTCCCTCTCTCCCTTCCATCCTTCCTTCTTTTAAAAAAACGTCTCCAGTAATCCCTGGTAAACACCAGGGTTAAGAAATTGGGAGAAGAAAGCCAAGCTTTCCAATCATTTACCATTGTCTTTTTAAAATAAGATTTTAAGGGTGCCTGAGTTACTTCATCAGTTAAGTGTCTGACTCTTGATTTTGGCTTAGGTCATGGTCTCACCGTCATGAGATCCAGAGTTCCCCATATTGGGCTCTATGCTCAGCACAGAGCCTGCTTAAGATTCTCTTTCTCCCTCTGCCCCTCCCCTGCTGGAGTTCTCTCTAAATAAATAAATAAAATAAGACTTTAATTTTTTAGGGTGGCTTTCACAATTGACATTTAGGTTGAGATATGATAGACTAAATAGTACCCTCTTATCTATCAGTTAACAAATATCTTGTTCAAGGGATTGTGCTAGGAACTGTGAAGGAATAAAAAAAAGTAGGACAAGGACGAGAAGGCATCTTCTCCATGCCTTCATTATGTCTGCAAGGAGTTCACAATCCATTTGAGGAAATTATATGATCATGTATTGGTTGGTCTTTTTTGATTGTGAAAGATACCCAAATTTAGCTTAGGACACAGGGGCTTATAGAACCCAAGGACTAGGAAGTGGCTGGACTTCAGGTACAGCTGGAACCAGGAGCTTCAAATCAGCAGGAATCCCTTATCTCTTTCTCTGCCTGGGAGATAGCATGGCTACTGACATGTGCCACAGGCCACAGCTTCAGCTTTAGTCACCTGGAGAGACATTGGCGGACTTGCCGTACCAAGTTCATACCCAGGGGAAGGGACTCACATTCACCTCTAGACTTATAAACCATACCTAGCAGTTTGAGGGAATTGGGCTCACAGAAGAGCAGGGCACTGCTCTTTGAAATCAGGTAAATGATAGTAGTAGGTGTCTTAATCCCCCCAAAAACTATGAATAAGGGGTTTGCTGGGCAGTGTACAAAACAAAGTGCACTACACTTGTATAGCCAGACAAAATATTATAAGATAGTACTAGAAAACAATGTGGTCCAGCAAGTATGACCAAAAGCTGGTAGAGAGTATTGCTGTACCCAACTCGAAGAAAGCTGGACCTTTGGAGCAGCCTCTTTGCAGACTGAAACTGTGCACACATGTAGTTTCCCCCACCAGATGTGAGCGTTGAGGGGTTGGTTAGGAAGAAATGAGGCAGTGCTCATAGGGTGCTTAACACACAGACAGTCTCTGCCTATCCACACCCCAACAAAAGGTAAGCATGGAGAGTTTGGGTCTTATCTATGGTGTTGGAAGGACATGTAAGTAGATATGCAGTCCCAAATGTGGCGATGTCCTTAACTCTTAAATTCCATGATGAGAGGTTTTGAACACAGGCTCGGGAGGCTGTGCCCAGCATTCAGGGGCATTTTTCAAGGATTATAGAAAAAGGAAATACGCTGAGAAAAGCCTGCTGGAAACTGACAGTGCTGATTTGCTTCCTGGGCAGGCTCTTTATTTCTGAGATGAGGAAAATAGGATATACTAGCTTTTCTAACCACTAGTGGTTGTCTCAATGAAGTAGAAACAGGATAGGAGCTCCTGTTGTCTTATTTGTTTCCCCATCAATCTAATTTAGACTTTAAAATCACATGAAGAGTTTCTCAGATTTTTCTTAATATATTTCTTTTGTTATCTTCTCAGTCCTGTTTTACTCCAATTAAGGATGATAATGATTGTGGCCAAATACGGAAGAGTGTATGATCTTTTTCCCCATCAGTGATATAAGAGAAAACACACAAAACACACACACACACATACACACACACACACACACACACACACACACACACACGGCGTTCTTTTAAAGTAACTTGATCTCCTCACTTCAATTATCTAAAATAATTCCTAAATGCTTGAAAACATGAAACTGGATGGTCTCCATCCAGTTCCTATCTCTACCAGACAGAAATATTTTTTAAGCACATTAAAAAAAAATAAACTATATTAAACCCTTACTGGAAAAAAAGCCACTTCTGGACAGAGACCAAGCCAAAGCAATTTTAGTTTAAATTGGTTTTCCTGGAAAAGCTGAAAATGTAGTTCAGAAAAGAAATGCTTTGGCAACTTTACAAATCAACACTCAAAAACTAACATGATCAGTCTCCAAAGCCCCTGCTTCAGTGATTCTCAAATACTAGCGTAGAAAAGAATTGCCCGGGGTGCTTGTTAGAATCAGATTCCTGGGCCCAGAGAGTAGCTCTGATCCAGACCCCGGTGATTTTGGTATAGGAGAATTGAAGATCACTGTTCAACTCACTCTGGAAAGACAAATTTTGGGTTTTATAAATTGATAGGGCTAGAAGGAGGAGTTGTCTTTGTGTTTATTATGTTACCTTGTGTGTTTATAAACTGCCTTAATCTCGGAGCTCACTTCAGCGGGGATACCTGTATGAGTCTCACGGGACAGCCTGGTTTGAGACTTAGATCGGTCACTGCATGTATATGATTTGGGGTAAGCCATTTACTGTCTTTAGGTTCGGTTTTCTATAAAGTGAGGAGATTGAATGCCATGAATGATTCTTAACCCTTTGAGATTACAGACTCCTTTGAGAAGCTGAAAAAATTATTTAATCTTCTCCAGAAAAATGTACAAATACACACATACATGTTTGCACGCAAATTGGGGAAGGATCACAGTTTTCTTAAAATGCTTCGAGGGACTTCCTGTGGCAGTGACTCAGAACTGGAAAACTGGCTTATCTAAATCTAGGTTTCGTAAAGCACCCCACCCTCCCTCCAGATTGTTCTTTGGGAGCCACTTTATGCCCTCCACTCCCCACCCCTGTTGAGAATCACCATTGTCTTTAGTGTGTGTGGCACACTTACACATGGGCCACTTTTGTGAAGCTGTTTGCATAAATTGAATCATTAAAAGACTCCCGCCCCCCCTTACAGGTAGGTGACATTATTTGCATTTTACAAATGAGAAAACAGATCTGTAAAGGTGAAATAACTTGCCTGCAACTACAAACAGGCTCTGGCTTTTACCCTGAGCTCTTAACCTCTCTGGTGGAGTTTCTCAGTCTGGGCATTGCTGACATTTTGAGCTGGGTAATTCTTTGTTGTGGGGTTCTGTCCTGTGTATTGCGAAATGTTTAGCAGCGTCCCTAGTCTCTAGCCATTAGATGGAGTGACACCCGCTGCCCCCACGTGTGACAACCAAAAGTGCTTCCAGACATTTCCAAATGGCCCCTGGGGGTGCCAAACGGCCTCCAACGGAGAACCGTACTCTGTGGTACTTCCCTGATAGGGAGCACTACCACTGGAGTGAACCACTGTTTCTGAGGTGAGGTGAGGTGCTCTCTCAAGTCCGACAGGGTGGAAGAAAAGTTGAGAACCGTCATTACAAGGCCTCAGGTATCCCAGGTCATTTCCAGCTCCATGATTTTATAAATGCGTCATTTCTACAAACTCTACCATTGAGCTTTCTCCTAATGGTAAATGCTCTTATGCAGGTGAATGACTCCTAAATCGGGTCATAAAGCAACCTAAAGCTGTTGTTCCTTTGCAAAACCTCTCTTACAGTCTAAAGAAGCTTATACCTACGTGATTCTCAGTTTCGCGTGTACCGAGAGACCAAGATCTGAGGAAATAACAGCTAGGGTTTGAAATGGGATTTTAGACAGTCTCGGCATCGTGCTTTTAGTGAGGTTGCTCTGTGGCTTGGCTAGTAGCAGAGGGGGAAGGCACAGGAAATGAGCAATTTTTCACTGCTGCCACTCACCCTGTGGTTTTTCCAAACAATGTGAGACAGTTGCTAGAGCATGTTTTGGTGTATTTTGAAATTGAGTACTAGGAAAAGTACACACTGGATCCTGTCAGGGGTGGGTGTGGGGTTGTATGAACGGGGTTTTTATCAACAAGAGCTCTATTTAAAAATAATTTGGTGGCATAAAGCATGAGGATGTGGTTACACAAAGCTTTTAAAGTATTTTAAAAAGATCAGTAGTAACAATGCTTTGCTGCACTCTGACTCCTGGTTGTATCTCTTGAGAAAGTAATTGAGATGGAAATCTTGAGCCCACATATCAAAGGTTCCCAGGGGACCTATTCAGTCAACAAATGTTTCAGTGTTTACAATGTGTCAGGCACTCTGACCAAAAAGAGAGTGTTGCCCTTGACTAGGTTATCCTTTGGAGAGGGAATGACCAATCCCTGGGGAGCCTCGCTGTGGCAGCAATACGTCTGGGCTTTGGGGAACACAAGCTGGACAACCCATCATGGGGGGCAAGAAAGACTCCTCGCATGAGGTAAAGTCTGAGGTCAGACTTGGAAGTGAGTAGGACTTAGCTAGGCAAAGGTGGGGGCAGATTGCAAAGAGGCAGCCCAGGGAATGGCCAGCCCTGAATGAATGGACACAGCTAGTGGGGAGCAAGAGGAGAAACTGAGGTACATTCAAGGAAGGCAGGTCCACAGTCTGGTTGGTGCAGGGCTGGGGGAGGGAGACATGGATTGGAGTGGTGAGAATGGCAGAGTTTATGGGGGGGACGTATGTAGGGCTGTTTTAAGACCTGTGCAGACCTCAGCACTACGGAGGCCCTATCACATGTCATATCAAACGTATGAAAATGTAGCCCGATCTCACCTTAAATTGATTTGCAGTTGATTATTTTTTAAATTTTTTTACTTAAATTTTAGTTAGTTAATGTACAGTGCAATATTGGTTTCAGGAGTAGAATTCAGTGATTCATCACTTACATACAACACCCAGTGCTCATCATAACAAGTACCCTTCTTTGTCCCCATCATCCATATAGCCTATCCCCCACCCACCTCCCTCCATCAAATTTCCGTTTGATTTTTATCTTCCAGAATCTCTTTATGAGGGTACCTGGGGGGTGCAGTTGGTTAAGGGTCTGACTCCTGGTTTTGGCTCAGGTCATGATCTCACAGTTGTGAGATTGGGCCCGTGTCGGGCTCCTCAAAGGGTCTGCTTGTCTCCCCCATCTCTCTTGCTCTCACTCTCTCATAAATAATAAAAAATCTTAAAAAAAAAAGTCTCTTGTGGTTTGTTTCCCTCTTTCCTTCCCCCCTTCCCATATGTTCATCTATTTTGTTTCTTAAATTCCACATGAGTGGAATTGAATCATATGGCATTTGTCTTTCTCTGACTACCTTATTTTGCTCAGCATAATACTCTCTAGCTCCATCCATGTCATTGCAAATGGCAAGATTTCATATTATTATTACATATATACTTATGTAATGTCATATATACATATGAAGAAAATATATATATCATAATGTCATATGTATAAAGAAGATGTTGTAAATATTTAATATATATTTTTATATGACATATATAAATATATGTGACATATATGTGACACACATATATGTAATATATATAAATTGACTATATATAATATGTCAATATATATAAATGTATATATGTGCTATATATACAATATATATAAATGTGACATATATATGACACATATATATGTAATATATATAAATATATATTATGTATTTACCTCTTCTTTATCCACATATATGACATTATGATATATATCTTTTTTATCTATATATGACATTACATAAATATATATGTAATAATAATACGAAATCTTGCCATTTGCAATGACATGGATGGCACTATATATGTCACATATTATACATATATATATATATATATATATATACATATATATATATATTTACCACATCTTTATCCATTCATCAGTTGATAGACATTTGGGCTCTCTCCATGGTTTGGCTATTGTTGATAATGTGCAGTTGATTCTTTAAAAGCTTATTAATTTCTGTTTCAAACTTTTCTTTTTTATATTTTTATATTTTATATTTTATATTTCAGAGCCAGGAATTTTTTTTTTCAGCTATTAAGCATTTTCAAAGAATCTCAAAAAGCTGGTATGCTCAAGGCACCATGCTTAAAGGGCCCAAATGATAACAGCCTTATTTTAAACTTGCAGGTTTAAACTGGGGTGAACCTGGTAACCAGCTTCCCTCTACTGGCCACTGTCCGCTCTCTCCTTTCTCCTGCCCTTCCGGGTTTCTGGCGGGACATGTGATCACTCAGCCAGCATGGCCCTAGCTTCTCCTGCCGCAAGCAGCAGCCATGTGACTGAGGTTGTCACTCTTTGGGGTGTACGCCGAAATGCTATGTGAACTTTTCAGTTCAGGAGGCTGGTTGCCCCTCATTCTTCTGTCCTCATCTCTGCCAGCTGGCATGTGGATGTGGCAGTGGTGAAATGATGTCATCCACGCAGACAAGGATAGCATCCTAAGGCAGTGGTTCTCGAACTTTAGCAAGCATCAGAGTCCCTTGAAGGGCTCGTTAAAACAGATCGCTGGGCCCCATCACCAGAAATTCTGATTCAGTGAGTCTGAATCATTTCTAACACGTTTCCGAGAGATGTTGATGCTGCTGGTCAGGGATCACACTTTGGATACTCCTGTCCTAAGGGGTGGGGGAGCCCTGAGGAGATCCCTGGGCTTCTGGATTACCTGGTGTAGTAGATCTGCCTTCTACCTGCACTGTTCGTTCATCTTTGTGAGACAAAAATGAGTTATTCAGTTTTTGACCCTCCATAGTTTTGGGTCTCCTTGTTATATCAGCTTTATATACAGGAGCTAATCCATGTTAAGGAATTTCAACTTAACCAAGGGAGGCAGTGTAGTGTGGTGATTGAGTATGGAGCAATGCGCTCGAATCCCAGTTAAGCTATTTCCT
Source organism: Potos flavus (assembly GCA_028534135.1). Classification (NCBI taxonomy): domain Eukaryota; kingdom Metazoa; phylum Chordata; class Mammalia; order Carnivora; family Procyonidae; genus Potos; species Potos flavus. Next base: position 89,976,683 of record CM052900.1, on the reverse strand, counting down.
AGCTGTGTGATCTTAGGCAAGTTATTTAACTTATCCGGTTAAAAAAATCACTTCCCAAATTATTTTTGTGACTCAGTTTTCTCATCTACTAAATGGATCCCAGGGGACAAGTTCACCTAGAGCTCACATGCCCTTTCTAGACCGTGTTCATCAACAAGGACCCCAGAATTCCCTGCCAGTGGCCAGGAACACACTTTTCTGATCTGCACGGACCTCTGCTCCGGCTTTGTCCTTCTGATGGCTGACTCTGCCTTCCAGGTACCATCATAGGTCTGAAATGGTGCCAAGGGATAGCTGTGTGGCAGGGGTGTGGCTGGGACTCGGATGGGCAGACTGGAGTGTCCTATATCATACAGGTCCCTCTGGCATGTGATGACAGAGCCGAGGGTAGGGAGAGAAGGGGATAGACTGTAGGAGGGAGGCAAGTTCGCCAAGTGGTCCCATTCCAGGAGCATGCAACAACCTATGAATCTGAGAATCTGAAATGTGAGCCCAGCTTTCCGGTTGTCATGAAAGTATTTTTGTCAAGTTGGGAGAACAGAGTATTATTTAACAATTAGGTGGCCTGATTTACGATTTAAAAATACTTAGACATATAGCCTGTGGACTTATATCTGGACTCCTGCCCTGGCCTGTTTAGAGGTAAGGCCAGACATGAGGGCCAAATGAAACAACAGAAAAAATCCTCAAAACAATGCTGGATACATGTGGTGTGTGCTCAGTAACATCAGCAATGATGATGCTTACGATTCTCGTGAGCACAACAGGGTCTTAGTTGAAAGAACTGAAGCACAATAGTGACATTGCTCACTATTTCCTCCAAAAAATATTGATTAAGGGTATACTGTGTGTCTGGCATTGTTCTGGGAGCTTCCAGTAATACGAGTAATCAATGCAAAGCTCCTATTTGCAAGGAATGTACATTAGAGCGGAGGGTGGGGAAACATTAAAAAAAAATGTAACACCTGTGAAGTGATGTCTTTCAGTCTTAGGTCACTTTGATTGGAGGGAAAGAAGATGGTAAATAGACATCAGTTAGGAGCTTGTTGGGATAATTTAGAGAAGAGATGCCGATTGTCTGATAGCAAGTAATAGAGTGAATAGAGATCAGTGAACAGATTAAAAAAAACATTACTGTGTTAGAGAATGAGGATACTTGGTGATTGATGGATATCGGGAGGAAGAGAGAAAAGACAGAATCAAAAAATGACAGCTAGGATTCTGAGTTAGGCATCAGGATAATGGTGATGCTGGTCCCCTGGACTGGAATATAGGAGAAGAAGAGATTGGTTTGGAAAGCAGAGGAGGGGATCCATTCTGGACATTTGGGGTTTTGAGAGGGCCACAGAACGCCCGAGTAGCAACATCCGGTAGGCAACTTTGTATACGGGTGGAACTTAAGCCAGGTGGCAACTGTCTCAGGGGTGACAGCAAACGCAGCGTGGGGTGGTCACTGGGTGGGAGAAACCGAGCCCTTCTGCCAGGAGCCGGAGTGAGCTTGGGTAGGCAGCCCGAGAAGAAGAGGGAGCACAGGAGACGTTTTTATTCAGTTGTGGTGAAACTGGCATTTTTGAAGCCAAGGGAAAGTAACCAGTTGGGAGTAGAGAGACTGGACATGCCTCGGAAGGGTGGCTGAGGGGGCAAGGTCCTGCCTGGGGCAGGAGGAACGAGGTGGTCATGAAAATCACTTACCAAACGTTTCACCATGGAAAAAACCTGGTATCATTTATATAGCCGCCCATTCCCTGATTCAGAACTTATTTATCCAGTACCTTCTACATGCCAGGCATTGTCCTGGTGCTGGGAATGAGAGAGAAACCTCCCGCCCCACCCTATTTTATGTAAGTGCAATAGCTTAAAACAAAACCCACACCAAATACAAACAAAAACTTGCCCCTTGCCAGGCCAGGGCTGCAGAAGGCATGGTCTTCACAGAAATGTGAGTGACTGAAAGGTGTGAGAGCCTCTCAGCAGGGGATTTTGCTCATTCCCACAGGCAACATGTAAGGCAGCAGCTGGGCCCGGAAACCTGGAATTCAAATACTGCCTTGGTGTGAGAGGAAATTTTTATTTATTTATTTAAAAAAATTTTAAATATTTATTTGACAGAGAGAGAGAGAGACCACAAGCAGGGGGAGCGGGAGAGGGAGAAGCAGGCTCTGCTGAGCAGGGACCCCGAAGCTGGACTCAATCCCAGGACTCTGGGATCATGACCTGGGCTGAAGGCGGATGCTTAACCAATTGAGCCACCCAGGAGGCCCAAGAGGAAATTTTTATCTCAACAACAAAGTTTAACTCTAAATAATTAGAGGACTCTCTTGCAGGCGTGCTGTGCTTGATGTACTCAGAGACTCAATAAAGACAGATGACCACAGGCAGAGGACAATGGCAAATTCTCTTCAACATCAATGAACTTGATATCTGAACCTTTCAGTCCTCTAAAGAGCAAATCTCTGGTTCTTCTCTTTAATCCCCCAACTCAACTCATTCTACTTAATTACTGCCTACAAGGGCTAAACCCATCGAGTCAGGCTTAGCTCAACCCCATTAGAGTTGTTAGCAGTCATTAATTAATACCGTTCTTTGAAAGGGAGAGAGGAAAGCCGAGGGAGAGTGTCTTGCACCGAATTCTGAAATGTTACCCTAGGGACAGCTGGGAAAGGACTCAGGCTGTAGGACACAGGATTACAGCACACGTTAGCCAGAGTACGCATGTTTCTCGTGTCAGAACTAGGGAGGAAGAATGTTACATTTATGCACGGGGATTCACAGAAAGTTTGAAAAGAAAGGGCCTTGAAAGCCACTGAGTGAAAGCTTCTTTTTTGACAAGATGACAAAATGACCCATCACAAGGCCGGTTTGTGGATGCTCAGCTTAGAACTCAGGTATCCTGAAACCTCACTGAGCATTTTTTCCATTAGGCCATGTTACCATATTCCATACTGAGTTCAGTTTTCAAATAAATGATTTTCATTTGAAAACTGATTTACTGGGGGAGGGGGGAAGGAAGGATGGCTTTTATGGAAAGTTTCCCATGCGGAATGATTAAATAAGAGCTTGCATCAAAGAAGTTTCCAACATTTGACTGCAAATCTCCATCTAAGACAGACCACAAAATAAAAAGGTCTCAAGTAAAGAGTCATCTTTGTCATTCACACTGTGGATTATTCAGGTTTCTTTCTATCTCCCCAACACCTACTTTCAACTTGACCATTTCATTTCTACCCTCTAACTCTTTCATTCCTGAACACAAGTCAAACTCCAGAAAGCAGTTAGGTGATGAGAATAAAATCAAAATGATGACTTAAATGGAGACTTGGAGCTTTTCTGTGGATAATTACCCATGTCCCACCTTACCACAGAAAAAAATGAATTTCATTTAGAATACAAAATAATTCTCTCAGCAAGTGTGAGATGGAAGAGATCAGCCCTGGGTACTGGGAGTATATTCACCCCTTGGAAAAATCTTGCCCACAGAATGCACGAGGCTAGGATGAAATATATTAGGAATATATTAAATTTTATTCAAACACGGATGAGAGGAAAAAAAAAACAAAGGAAAGAAAAATGAAGCAGGGTGAAAAATAAGGTGATCGAGAGAAAGAGAGAAAAGACAAGACAGAGAAACTTGTTAATTACAGGACTTTCTGAACAAGATATTTTTTTCCTTTCACAAGATAGAAGCTATTGAATAATTCATGCCAAGCGTGGAAAGGCTGCCTTTCCCTGGGTGATGTATAACAGCACGAGAGAGCTTCGTGTGGGTTCACCACATCAGCCACCACTCTTGCTTCTGAGCACAGGGTGCTCTCCTCTCGAGCTCAGCTTCTGCTTCTGCAGCCAAGCATCTCCGCTTCTGCTCCCTGCCTGCCCGCCCTTCTGGGCTTGCAGCCTGCCACTTGACTTTCCCCAGCCCTGCTGCCAGCTGAGAAGTCTCCCTGCAGCGGCCGATTTCTGCCTAGGACCATGTGTGTGGATGCTGCTTGGGAGAAGCCAGCACTGGCTCTTGGCACTGATCCCAGCTGAGTTTCTCCTGTTGATTTTGGGACCACAGATGCTGCTGTGAGGAGGTATTTCCTGGCATCCCTGCCTCTGCTACTGCCAGCTAAGGACCAGCCCCAAAGTAAGGTACCCCCCCAACCTCTCTCCCCTGGCACTTTCCCCAGCTGGGCTATCTCTGCTTTCTCCTGGAAACTAGGGGCTCTATCTGGCAATATTCCCAACTGTGTGCGTGTGTGTATGTGTGTGTGTGGGTGCATGCATGCGTGTTTGGGGGGAGAAGAGGAGACCCTTGGTATTGCTCTGTCCCGGGCTTGGGCTTCCCTGGTGCCTGCTGAATGCAAAGAGGCCTTTCCCCTGGCACTGGAGACATTTCCGAGGCAGGCACCTGTCATCCGCCACCCCCGTCCTCCTTGAACTCCCTCTCTCCCCCTCCCCCAGCCCATTATTCTGCTTCAGCCTTTTGTGTCGGTGAGAGAGGGCTGAAGGGATGTCTCTGCCCTCCCCGCAGGCGGGTGTCAGGATGGGCCACGCTGTGAGAAGCTGATGCTAGCAAACGAGGTGTGAAGAGTTGGCCAGAATGACCAACTCCTCCTCCACGTCCACCTCCTCCACCACCGGGGGATCGCTGCTGCTGCTCTGCGAGGAAGAGGAGTCGTGGGCGGGCCGGCGCATCCCCGTGTCCCTTCTGTACTCGGGCCTGGCCATCGGGGGCACGCTGGCCAACGGCATGGTCATCTATCTCGTGTCGTCCTTCCGAAAGCTGCAGACCACCAGCAACGCCTTCATCGTGAACGGCTGCGCCGCGGACCTCAGCGTCTGCGCCCTCTGGATGCCGCAGGAGGCGGTGCTCGGGCTCCTGCCCACCGGCTCGGCGGAGCCCCCCGCGGACTGGGACGGCGCCGGCGGCAGCTACCGCCTGCTGCGGGGCGGGCTGCTAGGCCTGGGGCTCACCGTGTCCCTCTTGTCCCACTGCCTGGTGGCCCTGAACCGCTACCTGCTCATCACCCGGGCGCCCGCCACATACCAGGTGCTGTACCAGCGGCGCCACACGGCGGGCATGCTGGCGCTGTCCTGGGCGCTCGCCCTGGGCCTCGTGCTGCTGCTCCCGCCCTGGGCGCCCCGGCCCGGCGCCGCCCCCCCGCGCATCCACTACCCGGCGCTGCTGGCCGCCGCGGCGCTGCTGGCGCAGACGGCGCTGCTGCTGCACTGCTACCTGGGCATCGTGCGCCGCGTGCGCGTCAGCGTCAAGCGGGTCAGCGTCCTCAACTTCCACCTGCTGCACCAGCTGCCCGGCTGCGCCGCCGCCGCCGCCGCCTTCCCGGGCGCCCCGCACGCGCCGGGCCCGGGAGGTGCGGCGCACCCCGCGCAGGCCCAGCCCCTGCCGCCCGCGCTGCACCCGCGGCGGGCGCAGCGGCGTCTCAGCGGCCTGTCGGTGCTGCTGCTCTGCTGCGTCTTCCTGCTGGCCACACAGCCGCTGGTGTGGGTGAGCCTGGCCAGCGGCTTCTCGCTGCCCGTGCCCTGGGGCGTGCAGGCGGCCAGCTGGCTCCTGTGCTGCGCCCTGTCCGCGCTCAACCCGCTGCTCTACACGTGGAGGAACGAGGAGTTCCGGCGCTCCGTGCGCTCCGTCCTGCCCGGCATCGGCGACGCGGCGGCTGCCGCCGCTGCCGCCACGGCCGTGCCCGCGGTGTCCCAGGCGCAGCTGGGCACCCGCGCCGCCGGCCAGCACTGGTGACGCGGCCCGGGCCCGCGGGAAGCACGCTGCCGGCTTCCAGCGTCCTTGGTCGGCATCGCCTCCTGCCCTTATAAAGTACCCCCTGTCTGAACGAAGACTCCTGCAGGCCAAGCCCGACGAATCGGTGCGAAGATTTCGCCTTCGACCCCAGTGGATACTTGTGAACCAAGGTCTCTCCCTAAGTGGGGTCCCCGAAGTCATTTTGAACAGCCACCTGGTTTTTAGCCTTTGTTTCTGTGTTTTAGAGAAACCCTAAAGTCAAAACACCGGAAACTCCAAGAACTTGCTACCCAGACATTTTAAAAGAACAGGTTAATTTATTTCAGCACTGTTTTTGAAAAGAGCTTTGATAACGTATTACCGTTCCCACCTTCATCGTCGTATAATATAGATGAAGCGCCTCGAGTGTGCATAAGCCAAAGGAAATAATATTGATGATGGAAATAAGATCTAAGAAGTATTTTAGAAAGTAACTTATCTTTGATGATGCTTCTCTTATGATTTAGTCTTTGTATGAACCCGAAGAATGAAGCCACAGATGTGCATACCAGTATGAGTTGCCATTGAGACCTCAAGCCCTTTATTCTTAAAAGGGTTTTTATAAAGTCAGATCATTGCCGAATGAGATAGAATCTTAGCCAGTGAGAAAAGAGAAAGCAAATTTATTACTTTACACCTGTTTTTGCACTGCTAAGAGTGAACGTTGGCATTAGGCGTTAAAGTGAAAATTTCCCCTTGTGCTAATTGACGGTCTGAGCCAGCAATGGAATTTTGAAAACAAATAAGGGGGTTATCTGTTTTAGGTACCAGTTTCATGTTTTTTATAGCATGCACACTTGTTGCTACCTTCATTTTGTAATCAGTTTACTTGCCTTATGAGTGTGATTGCAGCTTTGAACACTCTGTACTATAATGGTTGCTAAGGAGAATAAGTCCTTCTGTTTTCTCTTTAACATTTAAAATATCTCAATGCACATGATATAATTAAACACTAATGATACCATAACTGCATAGCTAATCTTAGCTGCTATTGCATGCTCCTAGATGCTAGAACTTACTGGGCATGTGGTATATACTAAAGCAATACCCATTAGACAAGGACATTTTACTTCTTCCAGACACCAGAAGAAGTGACCTTCAATTATCTGAAAAGAGACATGGAGATACCCTGGCTACCTACGGTTCTTGTCTTGACCCAATTTATGAGAAACTCCCAGTTGGGACTTTATCTTGCAAATGGAACCACAGTCAAGATGGATCAGTAATAGTGGTTTTGGCTCTGCAAAGCAGGCTGTGTTCTTTTAGGGTTTAGACAAACCACACATTAGAAAGCAACACTGTTTTTTATGTAGTTCGTATATATATTACCATGACATTCGACATTAATATCGTGTCTGTTGAAGCAGGTGTAACAAACTCAGTTATATACAGCAAACAGTTCAAATGGAAATCTGTTTTAAAATGTATGATTTGAGGCTTGTCTTCGGTTTACTAAATTTATTTAGAAATGGCTGAAACTCAAAATCATGTGAAATCACTTTATAAAATTAAAATGGGAAAAAGTAATTTATATAACCATCTATTAGCATTATGACTGCTAACTACATCAAATCTGGGGCCGAACAACCTCAATTAACTGTGTAGTTCAGAACAAAAACAGCTTGCTTTGTTGCACTCTTGAACATCATAAGTTAGGACAGTGGGAACCTGTGTGCATTTGAATAATTATGGGAGTTGCAGGAAACTTAGACATGTTTGTAATAAAACAAAACAAATATGTTCATTACCAATAATAGGTCAGCAGTCATTTTACTAATCTCTCCCTTTTGCATGTACCATTTCTCTCTCACTAAGGTTTCATCTATTCCCATTTTCCTTGATTCAAGTATTTAATTATGATTCAAATGTTTAATTAAAGTTCAGACAACTATTTCTCTGAGTTTTTTTTTCTTCTGTCTCTGGTCTTCTTGCATATCTCCTTGAGAACACTGTCATAGAGGACACTGTATCCAAAGCACCAGTGATGAGAGTCACTTCTTTGTTCCTCCTTTATTTAATTTTATTTTTAGTTTCTCAAATTATTTCTACCTTATATAATTCAATAGGGTTGTACGCCAGCATTAAAAAGAAATAGGTATGATTTCCTTTCTGTAAGCATAATTGAATTGGAGAATACGTTGCAACAACCACAAGAGAGCTGAAGATTTTCCTTTGGGGGGGCGGGACTGGGAGGGGACACTTTTCTAAATCTCTATCAAAGAGGTCTTCTTTTAATCAGGCCTTTATTTTTGTTTCTCACTGTGGATGTTGCAGATGATTTCTCCCGCTGATCCCCAAAGCATTTGCCATACATATAAACTTAGCTCTTCAAGTACCTGGTATCTTCCAATGTTTCTGGTTAACCCTGGGAACCATCTTATGCTGGCTCATTGTCATTTGGGAGACCTACTTCAGGTTATATTTACTGGTAATTAACTCCACAGGCCTGATTCACTTTTAATTTCGAAGTAGCAATGATGTGTCTAAAAATGCCTTACTAGGGCAATAGCTGGAGTGTCGGAGTTATTGCTTTTACAAATTAAGTTAATGGAGATTGTGTTCTTATTTAAATGAAACCACATATTATCCACTCAGGAATAAAATATCCTAATTGCTATTGTGGGCTGCCCTACTTTGCTTTTTCTACTTTTTTTTTTCCCTTTAGGTGTATGCCTGTTAAGACACGTAGCATCTGCTGTCCACCCCACCCCACCCCAGCCCCTCTTGCACTTGAATGGCTAAATTCTAGGATGTCATGGGGATTACTACTACACTTCTCTCCTTCCACAATGAAGTATTTTTTCATAAACAATAATTCTGTCATACAAAGCATCCACAGGTGGTTTTTGTTTTAAAGACCATAGGGCTTTAACTCCCTGATAGAGCCCTTGAAAAAAAATCTTCTCACCAAGAGAATGTCGGTCTGCTTTGGCCTCATGGCTCAGGGCATCCCCATTCTTCCAATGACAACCATATCAGTCAAATTCATTGTTTCATGTGTAGACTTTATTTCATTCCCCCAGGCACTCAGACAATGCTCATCTGGCTCTTTGGCAGTCCTAGAAGCTGACTTGACAAAAGACATCAGTGGCATATATTTAAATTCAAGAACATTGAGAAACATTGTAGATGGCACTTCCTTTCAGAGGCCTGCCCTTAACGTTTGTGGGTTGTGGGGCAAGAATGGAGCTCCAGATGGGAGTTCTTGGTCTGTAGGAGCAAGGCAGGGGTGGGGGGACCCTTTCTTTCTTGCTCTACTCTCCCCTTTTGTACTTTTAGGGGCCTCACGCATATGCGAGCAGCCTCAGCCCACAGGTCTAAGCTCTGCCTGCACCCACCTCTCAAGCCCCCTGCCCACCTCTAGGATTTCGTGGAGCACACAGAGAGGGAGAGCATGTCCTAGAGGTGGCCTCAAGACAGTTAGGCAGGAAATTCCTGGGTTCCAGGTACCATACCAGGGCTTGTGAGGAGGCACAAGCTCAGGTGGGGACCTTGCCTCGGGACTCCTTCCCCTGTGGAAAGGAGAGTGGCCTGCGGAGGGTGGGAGAAGGCCCTTTAAAGCATAAGACCCAGGTTGGGACCCATGTATCTTAAGTCTAAGTTGGGTACTGCTTTCCCATAGGTCCTCCTCAAGTAGCCTTTCCCAGCTCCTCCCACTGGCAGGAGTTCCTTAACCAGGTGCTCCCAGGTACTGAATCCTATCAGGCTTAATGCAATAGGTAAGGGGGATGTTGAGGAGGAAGTGGGAAGAGTGGATGCTTATGTGGGGTGGATTATATAGTTGCCTTGACTTGTGTGCCTCTTTCCAAATTTTCACAATGAAAGTGGAAAAAAGTAAAGCCAAACTCAGAAAAAAAGAAAGATGAAAAGAAGGAAGGCAGTGAAAAAGTAAAGAAAGAAAAGTAACTAATGTGCCTAAGGTCATGTAGCAATTGAATAGAAAAACAAAAAGCCTTTTTTGTCTGACTCCAAAGCATGGGAAGTCACCACTGTGCTATAGGATAAAATCAGAAGTTTTTAATCAGGTGTGGGATTCCCTCCATGTTGTGACTATTCCCTAACAGAAAGAGTTTCCCTTTCTCCACATCCTCGCCAACATCTGTCGTTTCCTGACTTGTTAATTTTAGCCATTCTGACTGGTGTGAGGTGGTATCTCACTGTGGTTTTGATTTGTATTTCCCTGATGCCGAGTGATGTTGAACACTTTTTAATGTGTCTGTTGGCCATTTGGATGTCTTCTTTAGAGAAATGTCTGTTCATGTCTTCTTCCACATTTCTTGATTGGATTATTTGTTCTTCGGGTGTTGAGTTTGATAAGTTCTTTATAGATTTTGGATACTAGTCATTTATCTGATGTGTCATTTGCAAATATCTTTTCCCATTCTGTCAGTTGTCTTTTGGTTTTGTTGACTGTTTCCTTTGCTGTGCAAAAGCTTTTGATCTTGATGAAGTCCCAATAGTTCATTTTTGCCCTTGCTTCCCTTGCTTTTGGTGATGTTTCTAGGAAGAAGTTGCTGCAGCTGAGGTCGAAGAGGTTGCTGCTTGTGTTCTCCTCTAGGATTTTGTTGGATTCCTGTCTCACATTGAAGTCTTTCATCCATTTTGAGTCTATTTTTGTGTGTGATGTAAGGAAATGGTCCAGTTTCCTTCTTCTGCATGTGGCTGTCCAATTTTCCCAACACCATTTGTTGACGAGACTGTCTTTTGTCCATTGGACATTCTTTCCTGCTTTGTCAAAGATTAGTTGGCCATAGAGTTGAGGGTCCATTTCTGGGCTCTCTATTCTGTTCCATTGATCTGCCTTTTTGTGTGCCAGTACCATACTGTCTTGATGATTACAGCTAGTTCTTTCTTTTTTTGTGGTGAGTTTTTCACCCTTGTCATTTTATCCAGATAAGAATAGATGAATGGGAGAACAAAATACTGAAGGGTAGCAATGACCCCAGAAAAATATACACTAACCAATTCAGAAGAGACCCAAAACCAGGGGGAGAAAAAAGGGGGAAAAAAAGAAAAAAAAAAAATATGTATATTAGACTGGTGAATAGAACAGAGCCACACACTTGATTATGGGTGTATTTTGGTCTGTTAGAAGAAACTTCCTCCCAAAATTTTAAAGAAAGAAAAAAAAAATACACACACACACACACACACACAAATAAGGGTAAACATGATGAAGGGATGGAATATGACTCTAAAGATGAAAATTAAAAATTCTAAAAAAGGAATTGATAAGAAGTTGGTTGAAAAAAGAAAAAAAAAGAGGAAAGAATGTGATCAGGCTGGAGACCAGAACAAAGTCATGTGCTAGATTTAGGGTATATTTTGATCTGTTAGAAGAAACTGTATCCCGAAATTTTAAAGAAAGAAAAACCTATATGTGTACAAAAGATAAGGTTAAAAACAATGAAGGGATAGAATATAACAAATGAAAATTTAAAAAGATTTTTAAAAAGTTATCGATAAGATAAAATAGTTAAAACGTTAAAATAAGAAAGAGGAAAAATTTAAAAAATAGAATAGAATAAGAAAAAAAATAAAATTTAAAAAATTTAACTTTGAAAAACTAAAAAATCATGGGAAAAGAGCCATGAATTCTATGTGCTGTATTCCCATAGCACTGCTGTTTTGCAGTTCTCATTGATCCGTGAACTTGGTCTTGGCTGGATATTCCTGCTGATCTTCTGGGGAGGGGCCTGTTGCAGAGATTCTCAAATGTCTTTGCCCCAGGCGGAATTGCACCGCCCTTGCCAGAGGCCGGGCTAAGCAATCTGCTCGGGTTCGCTCTTGTAGCTTTTGTTCCCTGAATGCTTTCCGTACCGCTTTGGAGGAGGGGAATGAAGATGGCGGCCTCCCAATCTCCCACCCATAGGAGCCGAGAGCTCAGGGCCCCACTCCTCAGTGCGCCCTCAGAGAAAAGCAGTCCGTCCCTCCCGTCTCCCTGGTCTCCGGCCGCGCTCCGAGCTCATCTGGCTTGTGACCGAGGGTTTCTGTCTGGCGCACGGCCGTTTGGAGTCTCTAAACGCAGCTGATTCCTGCGCGCTCCCGCGCCGCTTCTCCCGGAGGAGGAAGGTAAGTCTCCCGGATCTGCTGCTTGTTGGGTCCCTGCTCCAAGAGCAGTGGCCCGACTGTGCGCGGATCACAGTTTAAGGTTACCCCCCCAAGCTGAGAGCTCACTGCTCGGCTCCGTCTCTGTAGCCAGCTTCCCCGGTCTGATACCTGGGGGCTCTGCCACCCTCAGGCACCCCCGGTCATTCTGTGACCCCGAGGGACCTGAGACCACACTGTCCCCTTGAGGGCTCTGCCCCCCACCTAGCCTCTGGAGCGACGTCCCTCAGTGGAGCAGACTTCTGAAAGTTCCAATTTTGTGCTCTGCTGCTCTCTCACTTGCCGGTAAGTGGCTGATGGAGGATCCCTCCCCCTGTAGTCTATCTTCCCAAATATCACCTCGGATTCACTTTTCTGCACATCCTGCCTTCCAGAAAGTGGTCGCTTTTCTGTTCATAGAATTGCTGCTCTTCTTCTCTTCGATCTCCTGTTGAGTTTGTAGGTGTTCAGAATGGTTTGATAACTATCTAGCTGAATTACTGGGACTGGATGAAATTTAGGTCTCCTACTGCTCTGCCATCTTGCTCTTCCTTCTCCACCCCTTGCTATTTTTATTAGACAGAAAGTGCTTTAATTTTTGATCTTTTCTTGGTTAAATTGGGCCCATTTCCCATTTTTCTCTTCTCAGGTAGTAGAAAACTATGTAGCATCATTTGTATGGTAATACTATAATAAATACACTTCTTTTTGCCAAATGAAAGTTCTATGAAATGCCAATGTGGTTGAATTAAAAAATGTGCCCTTATGAAAGTTTTACTTCTTGAAAATAAGTTTTTAAAAATTTTTTTACGAATTTCCTAAAATTCATAAGATATGGAAACACAGAAGAAATTATATTATGCATCGATCCACTTCTCAAAGATTATCACTCTAAAAAAATTTTTTGGGAAGATTTTATTTATTTATTTGAGAAAGAGAGAGAGAGCATGAGCAAGTAGGGAGGGGCAGAGGGAGAGGGAGAAGCAGGTTCCCCACTGAGCAGGGAGGCTGATGCAGGGCTTGATCCCAGGATTCTGGGATCATGACCTGAGCTGAAGGCAGATACTTAACCAACTGAGCCACCCAAGTGCTCCAAGATTACCACTCTTAACATTTTACTTTACTTATCCACTCTTTTTAAAATTTCTTTTCCCAGGTACACTTAATTGTACATCATTACAGCCAGAAAATCCATGCTGCCATATATTTAAAAAGTGTAAGCAAAAGAAAGGTGTTATAAAGAGGGGCCTAGTGGCAGATACTATTTACCACTTGTGCCTGTAATTAAAATAAGTTGGAATATCTTCACTACAAGGCGCCTGGGTGGCTCAGTGAGTTAAGTGTCTGACTCTTGTTTTCAGTTCAGGTCATGATCTCAGGGTAGTAAGATCGAGCCCTGTGATGGGCTCTGTGCTGGGTGTGGCACCTGCTTGGGATTCTCTCTCTCCCTCTCTCTAAAAAGAGAGGGAGATAGAGAGATCTTCACTACAAGTAACAGAGTACCTGGCTAAAAATGGCTTACACAGTGATGATATTTCATCATTATAAATGAAAAGTCTGCAGGTAGGTAATTCCATAACTTGTTCAGTAGTATCCTGATGTCTTCCAAGTTCTTTGCATCCTACTCCATCAACCTCACTGTTGTCACTTTATGGTTCCAAGACAGCTGCTGTAATCACAGAAGAGAGGGAAAAAGGCTCTCCTTGCTTGTCTCTCTTTTTCATAAGAGAGGAAACTTCAAGAAGGTCCCAAAAGGACTTCCCTCTCAAAAGGCTAGAAGTAGGTCCCATGGCCACCTCTAAAGGAAGCTGAGCGCTGAATATCTGGCATGAAAAAAAACTATGAGAAGTCTGTTCAGTGCTTGTCGATGTACATGATGGATGGTTTGCCATCTGTGCTGCTCTCTACCTACTTGGTGGATCTTACCACTTTTTCAGAACTTACAACCGACTTGCAGGTTAAAATCAGTAACAATTTCCAGGGTCTAGAAGTCATTTATTTTAAGTCTGTTGTGCTGAAATAGGCTCTTCTGTGACCCTTATTACTTAGCTTTTTGACAGGGAACAGATGGAACGTGTGAAAAACTACAGTCTACCAGGCCTCTTTCTGTCTCCATCCCTCTCACAGTGGTTTTCTGATTGATTGTAGAAAGCGAACTGCTGGTGGGGGTGGAGCAGGGCAGAAGGCCAGAGCAGCCCCCTGGGGCCTCCTCAGACAGCAGCACTCATGCAGTGGGATTGTTTCCAGATTATGGTCAGAACATACTGGGGTCTGGAGGTGGATAGGAAATAGCACCCCTCTTCACTCGCTGACCATGTGGTAAGGAAGAACATGAAGAGTACGAAGGGTGAAGGCCAACATCATCTCTATAATGAGAAAGGCTAGGTGGGAGGATGTGAGTTAATGAGAGTGCCAAGACTCCCTCCCGACTGATCTAGTCCCTCGAATAAGCAAGTCAACTAGCTCTCACTGGTTCGGGTGGAGAGGGAAGGCCAAACAGATCACCTTGTTTGGGCTCATGACGTTGTTAAATTATCGCCTATTCAGCAGGTAATTCAGTTCACCTCCAAGGGGTAGACTAGGAGATGCAGCAAGACCAGCCAAAATGTTTTCTCTTGGAGACCAGATGAATGACAAGAAGGCATTCTCCAAAAGTATAGACCTTAAGATATTGAAACAGGGTGCCCTTAGGAGGGGCAGGCAGACTGATGGTAGAGTCACCCAGATGAGCCATGGACCTGCTTTCTGTCCAGTTTTATCAACTAAAGGAAATCCACCCTCATTTCTGGCAATAGGTAAACTGCCAATTGTATCAGGGAGTATTAACCAGATGCCATTTAAATTAGACACTAAACGGAAACTTAAGCTGGAAGCAAGTGCAAGATCTAGATCTGGGAAAGAATAATTTTCGTCATATTCTAAGGTCTGACTAAAGAAGGAGACACTCAGCTTGGAGAAGAGAAGACCTTATGGAAAAATAAGGTTCTTTTTAAATATCTGAAAGGTTGTTAAGCAGACTAATAATGCCAGCTTCCGTTTACCGATAACATACTGATAACTGGACTATATACTTTAGAACGTGTTACCTTATCTGATTTACACAATAGCCGTATAAAGCAGGCATTGTGACTCCAGTTCTAGAGTTGAAAATGCTGATTCTTTGAGAGGTAGACTTGCTCAAGGTTGCCCAGCTGGCAAAGGAAAGAGCTGACAATTGACCTCGAGTCTGGCTGACTCCAAAGCCTGGGCTTGGAAACACAGCACCCAGTTGCAGGGTACGGAGAAAACATGTATGGTGTGCAGTTCTAGAGGTAAAATTTGGCTTAGTGGGTGGGAGATAGATTTCAGTTTAATATGACAAAAAACTTTGTCCCAATTATAGGTGCTTGAAATAGTATGGGCTGTCTCAGGAAATTGTGATTTTCCTAACACTGAAGAATTCAAGTACGGTGTGGAGGACTAACTCTGGAAAGGATGTCTGTATTATGTGGGAAGTTTTATCAGATCAACTCTGAGATGCCTTTCAAATAGACTTTCTAGGATTATATAATATTTCTTCTGCAACAAACCTTTGTTGCCCTGGGCTTATCACATTTCCAATGATAGTCAGAAGGAATGTGTTGGGCAAAAACTTTATCCACGACAGCCAATAGAATAGAAGAGCAAGATTAGGTGACCAGGGATGTCCCTCCTTGGGCACTGGAACGTGAATATGCCACATTTTTGGTGACTTTACCCGTATCTGCTGTTCTCTATTGGTCTGCTCTTTGTTCCCACTTCATTCTCAAACATTTTTATGGAATCTAGGCTGAAACAAGTACATTGTACTTAAAATTACTCAGGCTAAATGGCAGGGCTGTATGGGCTACTTACGTCACTTAAGAACTTTTATAAGCATGACAAAGACTTTTTGTGAGTGGATCAGATAGAGATTGTTTGGATAAGAGATAAGCTACCGTTGGCTCCCGTGTGAAAGCTACCTTTGATGAAAATTCCTGGTTTAGTTTCTCATGTGACAAAGTCCCAAGCAGATTTTTACCAAAGTCTACTTGTATGTTTAGAACTGGCACAGCAGACTGACAATCTGGCTCCTTTTAATGTTTTGACACAATGAGAGAGAAAGACTGAAATACTAAAAGTTGCCAATACAAAAGCTTAGTACTGAGCTATTTTGGATTTGTTGGAGACTAATAATAGACTGTAGTGTATATAACCGAAAATCTTTAGACATGGTGCTTTCCAACTTACTTGAACAAAAATTTTGAAACTCCTTAATTTATAAGCACTGGGATTTCCTGGTATGAGAACATGGAAATGATGCCACTTACCTTCTTGTTTTACTAGGAGGGAATATGACTTTCTTTATTATCTTCATCATTGTTGTTGTCGTTGTTGTCATGGCCATCATTATCCTCATCATCATGGGCACCATCCAAAATTATTTACCATCAGCTTGATGCAGAACATTGAGTTACATATAAATTAGCTTTTTCTGTTTAGCAAACTACCCCCCAAACTGACTTAAAACCACAATCACTGATTGGCTCAGGATTCTGTGGGTTAGAAAACCGGATGGAGTTATTCAAGTTCTTCTTCTGGTCTGCTGAACCCACTCTTGAGTCTGCTGTCAGCTGGTAGTCCGTGGTCTGCACACCTGTCTGACATTTGACCAGCTAACTGTTGGCTGGGCTAGCAGTTGGAGGACTGGGCTAGCCCAGGCTTGTTCACCTGATGGTGATCTCAGCGTCAAGTGTCTGCTTCTGCTATATTTGCTAATTGTACACTGACCAAAGCAAGTTATAGGGCCAACCCAGATTCAAGGGGTGGAGGAATAGAATCCATTTTTTGGTGGGATTGTCTTCAAAGTCACCTTGCAAAAGTGTAGATACTAGCAGGGAGAAGATTTGTGGCCTTTTTTTTTGCAATGGACCATAGTTACTAATACATTGTCTTTGTTCCTTAGGGTCTCAAAATCTCACTATGGAGCTAGAACATAGGTATGAACAAATAACTAGCTCCCTTAAGTATATGGGCCAATAAAGTAGAACAGGGCAGGGAAGGATCCATGAGGTCAGGATTGCTTCACTGAGAACGTGGGATTTAGAAGGATGTAGGTGAGAAAACGTATTGCAAACACAGAGAAAGGTAGCAAAGACATTGTATTAATTTTCTATTGTCACCCTAAAAGCTACCAGAAGCTTTGTGGCATACATTAACTCAAGTCTATTATTTTAAAGTTCTGCAGTTCAGAAGTTCAGTACAGTCTCACTAGGTTATAATCAAAATGTTGGCAGGCTGTGTTCCTTTCTGGAGCCTGTAGGGGAGAATCCATCTCCTGCTCATTTGTGTTGTTGGCGGAATATAGCTCCTTGCCGTTGTAGGACTGAGGCCTGTGTTTTGTTGCTGGCTGTAAACTGAGGACCATTCTCAGCTTCCAGAGACCACCATTTTCCCTGGCCCCTGGTCTCCTTTCTCCATCTTCAGAGCCATCAATGGTGAGTTGAACTTTGAATCAATGAATTGAGTCTGTCTCTGACCTGTCTTTCGGCTTTCGGGGCACTTTTTAAGGACTCATGAGATTAGATGAGGCCCACCCAGATAATCCAGGATAATCTTATCTCAAATTCTTTAATCTTAATACAAAGTCCCTTTTATCTTGTAAAGTAACACAGTCACATGTTCCAGGCATTAGGACATGGCATCTTTGGCGGAGTCATTATTCTGCCCACCAAATACATGGAAACAGGACTGTACATGGTATGTTTGATTGCAAAGAGTGAAGTTAAAATAGGGAGAAAGGGGTAGAAGGTAAAATTGAACTGATCTAATCACACTCCTTCCACTTATCCTACTTTGGGCCCAATTTTATGACCAGCCTTTTTAGGCCTATGCCTTCCTTGACAAAACATAAATGTTTTAGGCCTCCTTAGTGATTCTGAAACTTTTTCTTCATATCCTTGTTAACCAAAAAATGTATACCAAGTTTCAATGTTTGGTGTTTGTATTATAAAACAATATTTTTTAAAATATAAAATTATACTTCAACTCTTTCAATATGCTTAACAAGCTACACATCCCCTCCCTGCATTCATCTATGTGATTTACAGGCCCTCTGTTGTCTTTCCCAGTACCAGGAAATAGGATTCGCTCTGTGGGACACCTTATCTGCACTGATACCATGTTTCAGCTGGCAACTTTGACCTTGTCTATCTCATTCGTTAAAGCAGGAAGTCACCTGACTGGCATGAAACACACCCTCATCTTTAGGACCTTATATAAACTGAGCCTACAGCTCATGTTTCTAGGACACAAGCATATTTACAAATATGGTTTAAAAATCTCTATTTATGTGATGTCAACTTCTTATTAACCAATTGTATCATTGTGGAACATCGTGTCCCAGACTAGACCCGCAGCCACGTTTTTGTTTTGTTCTCCTAGGGGTGAGTTTTCCCGGCTAGTTGGAGTTTGCAGTGTCTACAAAAAGTCTGAAGGACCATCCCTATTTTTAGGAATAGCATCAAGCAGCCCAGTAAAGGCTCTTTGAATCTCTGAGCTGGGGTGGAGATTAAAGGAGAAATGCTCTTTGCCTTAAAGACTGTTTTCTTTCTTCATAAAAGCAATCAGCCTTACTTTACTCTGAAAAATGTTAAGAACAAGAGAACTCATTTGCAGAGATGAAAACCTGAAAGCATAAAGGAATGGTAATTTGCTGTAGCTAAAAATAGACCCCACCTTGATGCATTTATATCACATGGGTTGTTAGCAGCGCTGTCCAGGCTTCATCTGCAAAGAGATGACGTCAGAGCTGGCAGTCAGGTATCAGATTCAGTTGGTTTTACTGTGCTTTTCTTCCAAGCGGGACGCATTTCAGTGATTTCTTCTTTAGACTCTCCCCACAGACATAAGGGGAGGCATAATTATTCCATTTTTGGTTCCAGTCATTTATCGTGAGACTACATATACCTACCTATGCAAACTATACAGTCAGAGTCCCTGTCTCCAGGGGACTTAGGTCCAGGAGGGGAGAGAAACATAAGACAAATAATTACACATTCTTTCATTACAGTTGGGATAAGTGACAAGAAACAGAATGGGAAGTGCCATGAACATTTATAAAAGGAAAAACTCAATTAGTTTGGGTGTCAATAAAAGCCTAAGAAAGCGACATTTAAAAGACACGAATAATAAGAAGTTAATCGAGTGATGCTGAGCGGGAGCTGGAGGAGAGGGAAGTGAACCCCAGGTGCCATCCAGGCAACAATCTGCAAACTCTGAGCTGAGGGCCGTATTTTTGCTTTTCACTTGACTTCCATCCTTAACGTGGAAATGGGAGACCCAGAAAATTCCAAAGAGTCTCTCTAGGTGAAGACAGACTTTCTGCCACGAAAAGTTTCCTGGGAGACGCGGCAAGCGAACCCTTGTGTCATCCTATTAAATTGCTTACATGATCACTATTTTTTCAAAGACCAGTTTTCATTTTAAAGAGAGGAGAAGTACAGAACTAATGTTTCAGTTCAAGTTTCAATTTCAGTGAACATTTCACATTTAAAATTTTTTTTTGTTTTAATTTTCAAGCCAGACTTTGGTGTGATTGCTCACCTAGCCTGTACTGCACATCAATTCAATGGCCATGTCCTGAAACTTGTTATCACCTGCCCAAAAATCTTAACATTCAAAGAAGCTCCTCTTTGACCACCATCTTATGTCCTTCCAGATCTCTCCTTGGACACTACGTCCATACAAGTTCTTTGATTTTATTAAAACTTCCTTCCATTCCTGCAACTCTCCATATTTTCCCAGCAGCCCTCTCTTCTACCTTTAATTTCTTTCTGATCCAGCTTAGACAACATGGTCTATCACTTCAAACCCCCTTGATAACATCCTCATCTCAGCTTGACCCATTGTACTCCTTTGTGCTCAAATGGTATGAACCCAAGCATGCTATACAAATGTTGGCTTTCTACAGTCCTATAGTCTGACAAATGTTCATGGAGGGAGTCACATAATCACAAGGATGAATGCCATTATGAATCCATGATCTTCAAGTTTGAGTCAACTATCAAACTGACTTGGCAATCTGTCTAGTTTTCCAATGTCATCCTTATTCAGAGCTCCCCCCTCATCACCTTCCTGTTTGTTCTAAATCAACTTTTTTTTTTAAGATTTTTTAAAAATTTATTTATTTGACAGAGAGACACAGCGAGAGAGGGAACACAGCAGAGGGAGTGGGAGAGGGAGAAGCAGGCTCCCCACTGAGCAGGGAGCCCAATGGCAGGCTCCATCCCAGGACCCTGGGATCATGAGCCGAAGGCAGACGCTTAATGACTGAGCCACGCAGGCGCCCCTGTTCTAAATCATCTTAAGGGGTCTCTTGCTCTCTGTCAATCAATTCTCCTCAAGTAGCAACAATGAGTTTTCTAAACTTAACCCTGATCATTGCATTTCTTAGGCAAAACACTATCCACTTGACTGCCTGAATTCCAAAGACCTTAGCATGACGTATAAAGTTCCTCATGATCTGGTCCCTTCTCCAGCATCTTCTCACAACTCAACACACATCTTGCTCACCACAGCTCAGTCACATGGAACTTATGGAATTTCCTAGAATGACCAGTGCTTTCTCTAGCCTCTTGAACTTCACAAATTATAGCATTCATTTAAAAATCAGGCAATTGATCCCTCCTTCTCTACGTTTTCTGGCTTTAGGAAATTGTCTCTGACCTCCTAAAACTGAGTTAGGTTCTCTCCCTACAAGTTCTCATGGCTCCCTGGGATTAAGCTATAACTCCTATCTTATTATTTGGCAACAGTTTTTGTTGTTTACTCTTCCGTATGCTTCTATAGGCCATAAATTCCTTGAAGGCAAAGGCCATCTAGATAAATGCTAGAAGCATGGAAGAGAGTCCATTGACACTGGGACACTAATCTCTTCATTGAAGCCATCTCATCAGTTAAGTTCCCACCACATCCTATGTCTTCAACCTGGATTCTTCACATCAGCACTTCAGTATGTTCAAGCTGATGCCACGGCAAAGAAATTCTTTCTTGATAAGCTATCTCCATTTAGCTCCTGCTTTATTTCTCTTCTTACCTTTGTAGCTGAGCTTCTTGAAAGAGGTATTTTCTCTAACAAGAGAAAGTTTTCTTTTGTTCACCCAACCCACTGTCTATTCCTCAGTTCACCAGACTCTCTTGCTTACCAATGACATCTTTGTTGCCAAATATAGTGAACACTTACCTCACTTACATTCTTGGAAGCATTTTGCATTGTCGCTGTTCTTCCTCCTCCTTCTTTGTCTCCTTGGTGGCTCCTCTTCATCTGCCCGCACCTTAGATGCTGGTTCTCCCAGCATTTTCAGTCTTGGCTCTCTTACATCCTCAGTGCCCACAATATCTTTGAGGGATATTATCCATTCCAGTGGTTCAAGCAACCATCTATATCCTGCTGATCTTTACCCAGAGGTATCTCCAGAATCTTAAATCTCTATTTGTCATTGATACTGAATATACACACTTGGATGTTCCACCAATCCTTAAATTCAAATTGTCCAAATCTGAAATCATGAAAATTCCTCCCCAAAACTATACTTCATATGTTTTCTGCTTCAATAAATAGCATCACAGTTATTTAACTCCTCATTCTCCTTTGTCCTTACTCCCATTCCTACAAAAAGTCTCCAGATTTGTTTATTTTTGCCCCAGAATTTTTTCTTTTCTTTCCCATGGTTTCATCTCTCTAGTGAAATTACCCATCTGATCTTGCATGTTGTCCATCTTTTCTAGTAGAGACTTTAACATCTTAACCACTGAGCTCTTGGTTTCAGCATGGCTTTGTCCCTTGGCAGTGTGCGGTTTTCCTATGCTTCATAATATTTTGTTGAAAGCTATAAGACATGAGATTCTGAGGCAGATCGTTTTATACCTGGAAAGGGGCATATCTTTCCTTCTGCTAGGCCTTTGGCATGGGGATTTGAATTAATTTAGTTAGGAATTACGCTAGGTTTGAGGCTTGCTGTTCCTAGAGTTAGCCTCTGCACCACAGGCTTCAGATGCCTCTGGTGATACCTCGTGTTTCTGGTGGGGCCGCGTTGTCGGTGGGTTTTCACAATGTTTGCTCCCCCCGCAGCTTTAGGTCTTCCCTTTGCATTGCACTCACAGGGGGCCTGTCTCCACACTCTTGCAACTCTCCCAGTGTATTTTACGGTTCTTTGTGGAATACAAACAAAAAATACAAAAAGTGTTTGCTCACCTTGAGTGGGAGGTAAGGGGAGTTTTCCGTTCTGCTGATTAAACTTTGGTTGTCAACGGGTACTCTGTCCCTGGGTCTTGGGGTCGTCACCTTTCCAGTGCTCCTAACCCTTTCCCAGTTGTAGTGCTAGGTCCGTCAGGTGTTCCTTCCCTCTGCAGTGGAGTAGAGAGTTATTCCTATAACCTTCCCCAACTATAGTGGGTTTTCATCTGAGCCCCAAGACAACAGTCCTTCCTATCACCTCGGACACCAGGAACTGTCAGCTCTTTTTCCTTTACTCCTTTCCCTTCGATTCTTCTTCTTCACTGGCTTCTGTTCCACCAAGTGCTAACCTGTTCAAATCTTTGTCCTGACAGCCAAAATTATTAAATGAGTAGTCTGTACTCCCTGAATCTACTTTCTCAGCCCTTCCCCACTCCCAACACTTTCCCATCTGGTCTCCACTATTCCTGTGACATTCCTCTAGTCAAAGTTTCCAATGGCCTCTTTGACAAGTAATCAAATTGACTCTTGACTGTCTTTATCTTGATTGGTCCACGGTCAGCGTTTGGCACAGTGGACTACAATCCTCAGAGACCATGCCTGACCTTCTGCACCTTTCCCAGAACATCTCTCCAAGATAATGACTGAGAACTAGGGAAACAAGTGCCAAAAGAGTAACCAAGCCAGTTGCACTTCAGCAAGCAAACATTACAGTTAATTATTTATAGTGCAGCATAAATTATTCTTAAAAATTAAAGATAGCAGTTGATTGGAGGCATCTGGCTATAGTAAGCAAGTACTACATGGTGGAGTCCAAATGAGAGGGCTTTCTTTATTTGTAGTTACTCTCATTTATTTATCATTCATGTCTATTATTGAATTTGAAATTCTGATTTAGTGTGCTTTATTTGGAGTTTGAATTAATGTGGAGTTAAAGTCTTATATGCTTTCCAACCCTGAGACAGTGGGTTAAATTTCAAACATAATCTCTTTGTCTACAAATTCTTCTGAAGCTTTAGGACTCCCGTACATTTGTTAGGGTGTTAATCACTAGGGGTTCTTTCTGAACACTGGTGACTAGAAAATAATATTTCATTGAGCAAAACTGCCATTATTTATTCCTTTTGACACAAATTAGCACAAACTGTCTCAGCACATAAAGATAATGTTTCTGACAATGAAAGTAATTAATAGAATGTTTTTCATATTGTATGCAAATTAAAATGTAATCTGAGAAAGCCATTTTTCTTTCTTCTGTGATGTGATACCTGAAACAACAACAACAACAACAAAACAGGTGGGACAGTGGTTAAAAACATGGCTTTTGAGTCCAACTGTCACTGGCTTCACCACGTATTAGCTGGGTGACCTCAGGCAAGTTACTCAACATGTCTGAGCCTCATTGTCTAATGTGTAAAAACAGTAATTCATGGCATTTTCGTAGCATCTGAATAATAATTTTGCCGAGTGCCTGACATATAATAAGCACTAAATAAATGATAGCTATAACTAGTAACAATATCATTAGGCATTAACTATACCAAAATGAAATGACACACATGTTCAAGGGTAATTCAACAATGCATTCTAGCCTCAGGCTTGACAATTCCTTTCAGTTTCAGGTCAGTCAAATTTAGCCATAAGTATTGTCTGAGAGAATTAAAACTAGTATTTCCATTTGTTCACAGCAAGATTGAGGGGAAAGTACAGAGATTTCCTGTGTACCCCTCCTTGACACATGCACGGCCTCCCCTATCAGAGTAGTACATTTGTTACAATTGATGAACCTACACTGACACATCATAATCATCCACTGGTCTATCATTTATATTATGGTTCACTCTAGTGTTGTGTGTTCTATGGGTTTAGACAGACATATAATGACATGTATATATTACTGTAGTATTATACAGAGTATTTTCACTGCCCTAAAAACCCTCTGTGCTCCTTCTATTCATCCTTCTAATCCATCTCCAAATTCCTGGCAACCACTGATTTTGTTATTTTCTTCATAGTTTTGCCTTTTCCAGAATGTCATATGGTTGGACTCATACACTATGTAGTCTTTTCAGATTGGCTTCTGTCACTTAGCAATATGCATTTAAGATTCCTCCATGTCTTTTTGTAGCTCGCTTCTTTTTAGTGCTGAATAATAATCCATTGTTTGTATGTACTACAGTTTATCCTCTCACCACTGAAGGACATCTTAGTTGCTCCCAAGTTTTGGCAATTACGAGTAAAGCTGTTTATAAACATCTATGTGCAGGTTTTTGTGGATATGTTTTCATCTCCTTAGGTTAAATACAAGAAGTGTAAGTCTGGCCATAGAGAGGGCTTACACAGGATCCAAACCAGCCATAGAACAGTGGGAAGAAAGCAATTATTACCTTTATCCTTTTCCAGGCAGTAGTGGCAGCCTGAGCACAATTCATTTTAAAGGTTAAGAAATCAAAGCTCTGGGTGCCTAGGGGCTCAGTCGGTTAAGTGTCTGCCTTTGGCTCAGGTCATGATCCCAGGACCCTGGGATAGAGTCCTGCATCAGGCTCCTAGCTCAGTGGGGAGCCTGCTTCTCCCTTTCCTTCTGCCACTCCCCCTGCTTGTGCTCTCTCTTGCTCTCTCTCTGTCAAATAAATAAATAAAATCTTAATAAAAAAAAAAAAAAGAAATCAAAGCTCTGTGAAGTTGTCAGAAAGTCAGTAAGTTCAAATTCATGTTTGCTGACTCCAAACTCAGTGCTCTGAACCTTCAGTAAAATGGCAAGGAAAGATTTGTCAAGTTTCTTTCACTTCTGGCTTCATTTTGTGATAGAACATTTTAGTCCATTTGCACAGTCTTCTCACTAAAACAACTAAAGGCTTCAAGGCAATTTTGATAGGCCTAAGCTGGGAAATAAAAATAATTCTGAGATTTGAACTCTGGATGAACTTCACATATTTTTAGCAGGCTTTTGTGGGTATTTAGCAGAGCCCGTTACTGTTTTTGATTAAGACTGGAATTTCAATTGCATTTGGGATTGTAAAAATATTTTTTCATAATTTCCTCCTCCCACCCCACCTCCCCTCATTGTTGTCCATCTTCTGGACAATAATTCTTTCAAGGTAGATGTTATGGGTTACTTGACCATACCTGTTGGTGACTGTGGGATCAACAACTTGGGCAGCAATGTGCCATTTGGCTGGCCAGCCCTCTGAGATCTTTCCACACAGATTAGTTTCAGATGTAGCAATGTAAGGGCAGGCTCTGGTTGGAGGAAAGCTGTAAATAAAAGTGACAGCCTATAATTTCCTCCTGTCTTTTGTTTTGAAATTTGCAAGTAGATTTTTTGAGATGGTAGTAGGACTTTGCAGATCTGTCCCCTTGAGAAAAAAAAAAACCACAGTTAACTTCCCTTTTCCTTATTTCAAGAGTAGCTCTACTCTCCTTAACAATTATATGTATTTTTTCAACTGTGTTGTTTATCACAATCCTGTCTTGCATATCACCTTAAGCAGTAAAGTAACTTCATTAATATTTACACCTTAGGAAAAGAAAGTCTGTGCATTTTATTGGTGTATAAAAATAGGCATTAACTTATAGTGTTGAAGGATGCAGACAGTCAGATTCTCTGTGTAGAGAAAGAGCCTCATAGTGAAGGTTATAAAATGGCTACACAGACACACACACACACACACACACACACACACACACACACAGGTAGTCCTAGGTTAAAGCAAATTAAGCAACTGCCTATACTACATCTTGCTAGACCTTAAGAATACTCACTTCTACTATGAAAATATTGACTTTTGACTGTTGCCTTTGGACATGTAACATTTTATTCATAGGAATACAATTTAGGTAAATTTTATCATATAAGTGAAAGTGGTTTTTTCAATTGTTTTTAAAGCAGAGACATTGTGTTTTGGGATTTTCATCTACAGAATCAATGAAGGTGAATATTACCAGATACCCATTTAGAATAAATAAATGAGCAATTATTTATCTTGATAGAATACAAAATGTTTCTTAAAGAACTGGATCTCTCTTGCAAATGTGCCTCTCCAGCCACTATTTAGATCAATTAGATCCCACAGGAATCTGAGCATTTCAGTTTGAAATTTCCCTGATGCATCACTCACCCCAGAGATGCTGGCTTACCACAATTTCTGGAACTCAGTAATAAAAGTGTAAGAGTAGCTTTATGAACACATTAAATTAAATGAAACACATTAAATAAAACATATTGAATTAAGTCAAATTGTTCACAGTTAGTAATTAATAAACAATAATAAGGATACGGCCATTAGAAGAAAAAGGATATGACCATTAAAAAGATGTTCAGAAGGAAGTGAACATGACATGAACATGATATGCAATAAGACAAGAAAAGGAAACAAAATACATACAGATTAGGAAAGAAAAAAATAAAACTGTCTGTATTTGCAGATGACATGATATTTTTTGCAATTCAACATTCTATCATCTAAGCTCATACAAAAAACAATTACAACAGCTACAGTGACTTGAGGTTCAATTTTTACATTCAGCAAGCTTAAATTCATTCTTACATGATTTTTGAAATCTTATTTACTAATTAAAAATATTGCTTCCTGATAGAACTTGTTGTAATGCCATTGCTGAATGTACAAATCACCGGTTATGCCAATATAATAAAGATAGCCACTTGTTTGAGGATTGCAATATGCCACCATACATTCACTGAAATACATACACACACACACACAATTAAACAAAACTCGCACAACAAACATCTGAGAATCTGGACATTTTAAATCAGTGTTTTGAAGTGTTTCAGTAATACCTTAAGACAAGGGTATCAAAACCTTGTCATAATTTAATTCCAAATTGCCAATTTTGTTTTTACTAACATCAGAAAATCATGGCAACACTGCCAATGCCAGGTCTGCTTAATTTGACTAAAGAGTTTAATGTGACTTAACATTGAAAACTCATGCTACCCTGAAATATGTAAAATCAGGCATATGGTAACATTTGACATTCAAGTACCAGTGTTTTTGCATTGTCTTTTGGTCAAGTTCCTTTAAACTTTCAAAGAATAATTTTTATCTATTTTTAAAAAGATTTTATTTATTTATTAGAGAGAGAGGCAGAGAACAGGAGGAAAGCAGAGGGAGAGGGAGCAGCAGACTCCCTGCTGAGCAAGGAGCCTGATGTAGGGCTTTATTCCAGGACACCGAAATCATGACCTGAGCTGAAGGCAGGCACTTAACCAACTGAGCCACCCAGGTGCCCCTCAAAGAATAACTTTTAGGCTTATAAAAACAAATGTTTGTCAAGATGCTCAATAAATATTACATAGAACTAACAGCAAAAAGTATTAAGAAACGAATTTCCAAAGAATTTACAAAACAAAAACAAAAACTCTTGGAACTAACAAGTAGTTATAGCAAGACTAAGGATACATGGTTAAAATACAAAAAGTTGGGGCACCTGGGTGGCTCAGTCAGTTAAGCATCCGACATGCTTAACTCTTGATTTGGGCATCTGACTCTTGATTTGGGCTCAGGTCATGATCTGAGGCTCCTGAGATGGAGCCCAACATTGGGCTCCATGCTGAGCATGGGGTCTGCTTGAGATTCTCTCTCTCCCTCTGCACCTCCCCCCTGCTCTCTCTTTCAAATGAATAAATAAAATCTTAAAATACAAAAAGTCGATTGTTTTCCTATAAAATAAAAATGAACCGTTGGAATTTGAAATGAAAACACAGCACCATATATATTAGCACTAAAAAATGAGATACTTAGGTATAAATACAACAAAACTGAAGGAAATCAAAGATCTGAATAAATAGATATCCCATATACATGGATAGGAAGATCCATCGTCAACATGTCAGTTCTTCCATCTTGATCTATAGATTCAAAACAACCTTCCCACATCTCCAAATCCCAGCAATTTATTTTTTGAACTTTGGTGAACTGGTTGTGAAGTTCATCTGGGAAAGTGAAAGACCAAGAATAGCTAACACATTGAAGAACAAAGTTGGAAGACTGACACTATCGAACTTCAAGTCTTTCTATAAAGCTACAGTAATTACGACAAAATTGGTGTTGGTGAAAGAATAGGCAAATAAATCAATAGAACAGAAAATAGAGTCTAGGAATAGACCCACACAAATATAGTCAAATGATCTTGACAAAAGAGCAAAGGCAATTCAATGGAGATAAGATAGCATTTTCAACAAATTGTGCTGAAATAACTGGACATCTACATGCAAAAAAATTAGTCTAGACACAAGCCTTATACCTTTCACAAAAATTAACTCAAAATGGATCATATGCCTAAATGTAAAACACAAAGCTATAAAACTTCCAGAAGATCCCATAGGAGAAAGTCTAGGTGACCCTGGGTTTGGCAGTGAGTTTTTAGATAAACATGAAAATCACAATCTCCATGAAAGAAAACAATTGATAAGGTGGGACTTCATTAAAATGAAAAACCTTATGTTTTGTGAAAGACACTGTGAAGAAAATAAGAAATGCCACAGACTGGGAGAAAATATTTGCAAAATTGATATCTGACAAAGAATTTGTACCCCAAATATATGAAAAACTCTTAAAACTCAACAAAAAGAAAACAACGCAGTTTAAAAATAAACAACAGATATGAATAGATACCTCACCAGAGGATATACAGATGGCAAATAAGCATGTGAAAAGATGCTTCAAAGCATATGTCATTAAGAAATTAGAAATTAAAATAATGAGATACCACTACACACCTATTAAAATGACCATAATCTGAAAAACTGATAATGCCAAGTGCTGGTGAGGATGTGGAGCCAAGGGAACTCTGATTTATTGCTGGTGGGAATACAAAATGATACAGCCACTTTGGAAGACAATTGGGCTATTTCTTACAAAACTAAACATATGCTTATGAGATGATCCAGCAGTTTTGCTCCTTGGTATTTATTCAAATAAGTGGGAAAATTAGTTGTCCATTAAGAAACCTGCACGTGAGTATGAATAGCAGCTTTTGTCATAATTGCAAAAACCTAGAAGCAACCAACAGGTCCTTTGGTAGGTGAACGGATAAATGAAGTGTGATACATCCACACAATGGAATATTATTTTGGACTAAATAGAAATGAGCTGTCAAGCCATGAGGAGACATGGAGGAATCTTACGTGCACATTGCTACGTGAAACAAGCCCATCCGAAAAGGCTATGTACTTTTTGATTTTAACTCTATGGCAAGCCGAAAAGGGCAAAACTATGGAGGTGATAAAAAGCAGGGTTTGCCAGGGGTTTGTAGGAAGGAAGGGAGGAATGGGTGGATGGAGTATAGGATATTTTAGGGCACTGAAACTATCCTTCATGGTACGGTCCCAATGGACACATGTCATTACACATTTGTGAAAACACTACGGATCTGTACAAAACGCAAGTGGACCCTAATGCAAATTACAGACTTTAGTTGATAATAATGTATCATTATTGGTTCAGTTGTAATAAATTTACACATTCATGCAAGAGGCTAATAAGAGGGGACCCTGTGTGTGTGTGTGTAGGGGTGTGTGTGTGTAGTTAATTGGGGACATTGACATGGTGCTTGGGAACTCTGTGCACTCCAATTAATTTTTCTGTAAACCTAAAACTTCTCTAAAAAATAAAGTCTATTAAAAAATGGGATCAGGGGTTGTGGAGGGACAAAGGCAGACGATTTGGAGATGAGAGCAGTTTGCTTCACCTAAAGGCTAACTAGCACTGACTGTAGCTCCTCTCACCTTATGGCCTTAATTGGCAAAGTGGCTACCACCTGTGCCTGGGAAGCTGCTCTTGCTGCCACTCGTGGCCACCATAATCCTCCAGCTCTCCCTAGTGATGACGTTTCTCTCAGGAAGTCTGGAGAGAATCCTTCTCCTATAGGTATCACTCTGCTTTGGGCTCCTTAAAGCTACTGGACGCCCATCTTTTTTTTTTAAACCGCAGACAAGCTTCCTCAGGACAGGGTCAGAGTGTCAAGGTAACTCTAACCAATGCTGTTCCTAGGAGCCCCTGTCTCTTCTGAATATCAACGATACCCCCAGGAAGCTCTTGGTATGTATCTCATCCTCAAAAGGTTAAGTTTGTGTCTCCAACCCAACTCTCCTTCAAGTTTGTTCCACAGTTTTAATTCCTGCACCTAATCATCAGTCAAAAATATAAAGCGTCATTTACAAAGAGAGGGAAAAAAAGTATTTAAAAATGGGTCCTCGGGGTGCCTGGGTGGCTCAGTCGTTAAGTGTCTGCCTTCGGCTCAGGTCATGGTCCCAGGGTCCTGGGATCCAGCCCCGCATGGGACTCCCTGCTCTGTGGGAGGCCTGCTTCTGCCTCTCCCCCTCCCCCTGCTTGTGTTCCCTCTCTCGCCGTGTCTCTCTCTATCAAATAAATAAATAAAATTTAAAAAAAGTGGATCCTCTCTGCTGTTTCTTGCAAGAAGCCCTAATATTTCTTAGTGACCCTGGTCGCTCCTGTGGGGACAAGTTGATTTGTCTCTTCCTTGGAGGAAACATGAAATGAGAGATACCACACTTACCCTGTTAGCCTTTTATTCTTCATAAAAACAGGTCTTTTCTAACATCATAAAGGGATATTTTGTGTCAGTTCACAGAAATTGCCCTTGGCCATTGAACTTAATGATTCTGGATGCCTTTGAGTCTCTTTTAACACCTTGTTATGGATTATTTGTTAATTAATTTACACTCTTTCCGAACCTAATTACTATGTGGCTTCTGCTGTACAATTTTAAAACTCATCTCAACAATACAGATGAAAGTGTGGTGGCCTGTGCTGGTCTTAGGCTTGGTTTACCTCCCCAAGTACACAAAACTGGGATCATCTTTCCACTTTAGACATTCTCGCGGGAGACTTTGTAATCTCTAAAACCTGCCTGTTGATCCAGGGGTTAAATTTAGAGGTGATCTGTAGAAATATGGTTCATTGCTTTAAAAACTTAATTGATGTTTTAGGCAGATTTACCTCCTCTGGGAAATGACTGAGTGTGAAATACTGTGTCTGTAAAATTACATATTTATTTGAAATTCAAATATGTATACAAAAGTGGAAGTATAAAGATGTAGGGTGACTTTTATATGGCTGACAGGTAGAATCAAGTGGTATACTGAAATAGGGCCCTCAAAAAAAAAAAGGCATGAGATAGAACCATAAGGATGGTTTTGAATAGGGGTACCTGGGTGGCTCAATTCATCAAGTGTATAACTCTTGGCTTAGGTCATGACTTCGGAGTTGTGAGATCAAGCCCTGAGTCAAGCTCTATGCTGGGTGTGGAGTCTGCTTAATGTTGTCTCCCTCTGCCCTTCCTCAACGCACTGCTCCCATGCCTGGGCACATGCTCAAGCTCCTTCTCTCATGCTAAACAAAATAAAAAATGAAAAATAAAAAGAAAGGATGGTGTCGAATAAATTCACCAAAAGAGAAAGGAAAGGAGAAAAGGAGAGAGCGGTCTGGTGGTCCCCCAGAAGGTCGGCCAAGATTGCAGGGATATGAGGACCTGGGGACCAGGCCACAAGTCCAGGTCATTGGAGAGAATGGAAGAGAATGGAAGGTACATGCTGTAAGACCTGTGGTTGATGGTTCAAGCCATCAACCACAGGGCTTGAACTCTGTGGAAGGCTTCTACACAGCATGACTTTGTAACCCAAGAGAACTTCAGTTCCTAGGTTTGTGGATTTTAGGTTTGTGTTTCACAATGATCTCACTCACTCCCTGATATTTCACTCCTCTCACCTCACCTTTGCATCCTTACTTCCACTGCTTCCTGATCCCTGGCTACCACTGCTGCTTCATGTCACATTGAACCCGTGTTTGTCTCTGTCTAGCAGGAGGGACAAGTTGCTAAAAATATAGGGGGCCCCAATAAGATTTCTCTCTTAGTGAATCAGAGATTTGAAATGCAGAAACACTGGGAGGAAATCTTGTATTGAAGAAAGATAGTAGGAGGACGGCTGTGTTTCCATCATTCTCTGGACCCGCTCCTCTAAGATGGGGGAGGTGATCCTGAGCCCCATGTTTGTTTGGATGGTGAAGCTCCAGGGACTTTGGTTGAACAGAGTGTTCCCAATTCCAGGGCAACACTGCTGAGATTGCAAAGCTCAGCCTTTAAAATAACATCTCTCTGGACAAGGCTCTCTGGGGCCGGGCGCAGGGCCTTGCATATTGGAATGAGACAAAAGGTAACCATGGGATTTTGAACTTAGCAAGTGGGGGAAGGCTTGCGGGTGCCAGGGAGTTGCTTTTTCAGTTTTAAATTTTTTTAGGAGAAAAATGGACAGTGTGCATAAGTTGACCAGGTTGGCAGATTCTCAGCTATTATTGTCACTGTGGATAGTATCTGGAAAACAGAGCTGATCAAAACTGATGATTGCCAGGGGCTTTGGACCTAACGTCATATCTCTTTCTAAGTCACTTTTAACTTTGCAAAGTGATGTTTCATTTAAGGTGATTAGAATGCTATTATAACTTGAGAAACTGTGAGCCATTATTTACATTTCTGAGTCGGTTTCCTGTCTGTAAATTGGGTCTAAAAATGATTTGGTGTGAGAAAGAAATAAGATCTGAAAGTAAAAACCCTAACACATAACCCTAGCGCCTCTGTTCTTCTCTTTACCCTGCTCTGTTTTAAGGTATTAGGGACAAATGATAATTTCAGACAAATTTTCATAGGTGGACATGGTAGAGACAGCAGACGGTTCCCTTCCCTGCAGGTGACAGAAGAACAAGGAGATGGTTGTGGACAGGACAAATTAGTCTCACTTCTGGTCAGGGAATCTTGTCAAAGTACTCTCTTCATGAGGCAGACCCACCCACAAACTGGATGTTTGGACAATCTAGAAATAAGCTATGGCTTTAATAGGAAATGCCACTAGTTAATTAAAAAAAAAAAAAAAAGAAAAGAAAAATGAGAGCACTTCGGCTTGGCATAGTCACCTGAGAGCCAAATCACAGTCTGGCTCTACTATTGACTTCCTGGGGCTCAGTGGTCCCAGAAACCACTTTTGTTCTCATAGGCCTTGACCACCACTTCTTCGCAGTCCTTTAGGCTCCAAATGAAAGTAGTTTTTGCTTGTCTGTTTTGTTTTTTTAAGGAATCTCATTGACTTTTCTCCTCTTTATTGTTCTTATTTAGACTCCAGGAACAGAGTCTCCCTGGACAGTTTGGAGCCACTCCAGGAATGCTAACCTTCTCTGAAGGGAGCTGCTCTGTAGGGGAAATGCTGGCTTTTCAAAAATACCTCCTTTAGGAGGCTGTCAGCTGCCTCGTTTTTGCTCAGTCAGGGAAATTTCATCCTCAGATAAGGGGTTTGAGAATAGTTGGGTGTGATTACCTAAAAGACTCCACAAGGACAAATGTCCAGAACATAGTCACCCCCATGACAGGGGCCAAGGTCTCTTTGTTTTTACCTTTTGTAGCTTTTCCTGCATTCTTATTCTGTCTCAATCTCATGCCCGGTTCTGTGTCTGGAAGGAAACACAGCCATTGGAAGTATGCCTGAAATAACCTATCAAGAATCAATATATGGTGTGCCTTCTCCTTTCATTCATTAATTTGTTAGTTCGTTCATTCATTTATTCATCTGAGTAGAACTTTATATTGTTAAGAAACATCTGTTACATAATATCATTGTTTTTCTAACCACAAGTCATGGAGAGGATGCTGACTTCCTTTGTTTTGTTCCTCTAAAGACATGTGGAAGCAGGGTTTTTAAAAAATTAAGTACTTTGATGAGTGGTATTTTTACTCTCCCCTCTTCCCCCCACTCCACCATAAGGTGGTTGGGACTCATTTAACTGGAAACACTCAGTTTTCCAGTTTTGCTCTCACCTGGATCTGTGAAAGATCGAAGAAGAATTAAGAGGGCATAAAGTGGACAAGTAACAGATTCAGGCTTGTGTGCCAACTGGAATCCAAGTCTATCTAGCACCCAACTAAGAAGGAACCCTTCTTTCTGGCAAATGCACACTCCTGAGCATTGTGGGTTGGTCTGAAGATGCAAGGCATCTGGTGTGTCTTTCTCATTCTCCACATCTGCATTATTCAAATAGTAGCATCATGCAGTGTTTACATGTTAAGAGATTTTTCCTTCATTATGTCCCTAATACATCCTCAGGGAAGGTGTTATAAAGACTGTAAAGAGAGTACGTCAAGAACTTCGTTAATCTATGGTGTATCATATATAAAGAGGGCATTTGCTTATACCCTGAAGTGAAGGAAGGGAGATTTTGTATTCACTTATCAAGTCAAATGTCACCCAGAATACCATTTTGAAATAGAAATGACTCAGTGCAGTGAGCAGGCCCCCAGGCATAAGTGTGAAGTAGCTAAAGTTGCTCTTTGATGTCTTCCATCATTTCTGCTTTTCTCTCTCCCCCACTTTAACAGTACCCTCTCTTCCCACACTACCCTGTACTCGTTTCTCTCTCTCTCCCCTTTTATCTCAAATCTCCAGTATCCAGAAATGACCCCAAACCTACTCCCTCTAGAGGGTAGAAATGACTCAATTTGACTTTTCACTCACAGGACTTGGAATATAATGAAAAGGAAAAAAAAAAAGGAATGAAGACTTAAATGTAGATTTTCATCCATCTGGGAATTGAGTGGGAGGGTCTTCAAGGGATGAGAGCTTCCTGGAGTCTCTGGAATCAGGTGGCATAGGTGAGCGGACTCACCCCTGTTGTTTGACTTCTCAGCAGCATCTGACACACTGACAGCTCCTCTTTCTATAAAACCCTCTTCCACCTTGGATTTCTGTTATCATACTTTATGTTTCCCCCAATTTGCCACCCAAAGCATCTCAGATCCCTTTGATGGATCCATCTCCACCAACCTCCTGTCAGAGATCAGTCTCAGACATTCTTCTTTCTTTCTCATAATGTCCCTCCAATTTGCCTTGTCCATTCTCATGGCTTTTGTGGAGATGTCCTATAAATTTTTATGTCCAGCCCCCTGAGTTCTAGACTCATTCAAATGTCTGGTGGACATGTCCAACTTGAGATAGCTAAATCAAAACCCTTGCTTTTTCTCTCTAAAACTTGTTTTGCTTTTCTACCAGTCTTTCTTATCTCAGCAAATAATACCACCAGATGCCTGGTTTATTGCTTATCCCTGAGATCGAAGAGTCATCTGTGATTCTTCTTTTTCTCTTCTCCTCTAGCCACTGCATCATCAAATCCTGTCAATTCTACTACCTGAATGTGTCTGAAATCCTTTGTCATATCTTGTCTCCTCTTTTGTCCCTTTTCCCACCCCTCCAAATTCTTATTCAACCTGAAAGCAAAAGTGTAGTGGTTAAGAATACATACTCTGGAGCGCCTGGGTGACTCAGTTGGTTAAGTGCTTGCTTTCGGCTCAGGTCCTGATCCCAGGGTCTTGGTATCCCTGCTCAGTGGGGAGTCTGCTTCTCTCTCTCCCGTTGCCCCTCCCCCTGGCTTGTGTTCTCTCCCTCCCTCTTAAATAAAAAAAAATTTTTTTAAGAGTACATACTCTGTAGTGATAGGACCTGGGTTTGAATTCTGACTCTGCCACTTACGAGGTGAATTTAGGGAATTGATTTCACTTTTCTGTTTTGTAGTTGCTTCAGTTATAAATTGTAATAGCACCTGTCTTATAGAGTTATGATAATTAAATGAGTTTTTTTTCCCTCTTGAAGTGAACAGAACTTGAATGAGTAGTTACTCCATTCTTGAAATCCTTCAGTGGTTTCCCATGTACTTGATATAAAATCCAAGCTCCAAACCAAGGCCTCTATGCCCGAGTAGCCTGGCCCAGTCTTCCACTCCAACCTCATCTCAGCTCACTCTTTCCTTCCCTCACCGTGATCCAGATGCACACATCTTCTCTCAGTTTCTCAGGCATGCCACGCTTTTTTGTTGCCTCAAGAAACTTTCATTTGCTGTTCCCTCTGCCTAGAAGCTCTTCCAATGCTTGACTCCTTTGCCTGCTTCAGACTCAACCTAGATGACACTCTTCTTAGCATCCTCTTCTGGCCATCCTATATAAAGTAAGACCCCTTTTTATTCTCTGCCACAGGGACCTTACTTGCTTCCTCTGTATCACTTATCACAATATTTAGTGATTTGTCATTGTTTCCTGGTAGGCATTCCTATCAAAATGTAAGTCCTGTGAAGGCAGGACCATGACTGTTGTGTTTATTGTTGGATCAGTAGTGCCTACCTAACATAATACCTGGCATACAGTAAGTGCTCACTGTTTACTATATAAATGGAATAAACAACTGTTAAGCCAACCTTGACTTTCAGGAGAATTCGAGTGTAAGCCAGAATCCAAGTTCTGCAGGATAGATCAGATAGCATGCCAACAGGCACTGGCCACCTGACCTGCTTTGTCGTTTGATGAAACAAGCAGTACAGTGGAGTGTTGTCAGCTAGTGAAGGAGAAATAGTCCTGGGCACAGAATCAGGAGCCTTGGGTTCAGTCCAGGATCTGATACCAGTCACCTCTGTAACCTTGAATAGGCTCTAAGCATCTCAGAAACCCACTTTCCTATTGGAGAATGAGAGTAACTGGAATAAGCAACTCTTTATTTTCCCCCAAGCACAAACATTCTGTTTCGGTTGCCGCATTTTCTGTGCAGAGAAGATAAAATCAGTATACAATTTCATTTTTTGTGGAAGAAATAAATCACATGCTGAGTTTTAGGGGAATCAAAGAATCATCAAGGGGTGCTTGCACAGATTCTCTTTGGGGGTATTTTAAATAGGTGAGAATTCATCCATCCATTCAGCAATTATTTATTGACTATTGCATGCTCCCTGGAGTTGTGCTCATTGTACCTTGTCTGAAAGCAAAATTTGTCTTGTGCCCTTTTCTTTGTTTCTATAGAGTACATGTGCACACATATGCGCAAACGCGTGCACACACACACACAGACATTCATGTACACATACATCTTCAAACCTCAGCTTTTTACCCTTTTCTTCTTCTTCTTTTTTTTTAAGATTTTATTTATTTATTTGACAGAGAGAGATCACAAGTTGGCAGAGAGGCATGCGGAGAGAGAGGAGGAAGCAGGCTCCCTGCCGAGCAGAGAGCCCGATGCGGGGCTCGATCCCAGGACCCTGAGATAATGACCTGAGCCGAAAGCAGAGACTTTAACCCACTGAGTCACGCAGGTGCCCCTTTACCCTTTTCTTCCTGTTCAGCAAAATCTTTCTTGAGTGATACAGCCAGTTACTGGCAATGGGACTTTATGGCAGGACTTCCAGTTCAATGTTATTTATGATACATCCCAGGATGTTCTTGATACATTCCCTAGACTAGACCTTAGAGATAATAGGTTTGAAACCTTTTTAAAGACTTTAATTTCTTCTCCTCTTTACTGAATGCAACATTTTTCCAGTGAGAACTCCAAGAGAGCCCAATTCAATTTTGGATAAGTTCAGTGGTTAGACATTGATCATCAGATGTCTGAGAGTTGATGCCCCTTATCTCTACCTGATCCTTCCTCCTTGCAAGGCTTGGGTTGGTATGAAGACAAGAACTGGCTCTAACTACCTAAGTAGTCTGAAAGCTCTTTCCATGATGATATTTTGTCTTTTCCTCTTTTCTTTCTTTCTTCTATTGACTATGCTACCACACGGTTCTGTAATAAGTTTCCATTTCTTATGCTAAAATTATTTCTTGTGAGAACCTGAAAATTTTAAATAGAATGGATGCTATATTTTGAGGAGCTCCAAAATAAATATTGGGGCTAGAGAGACAATTAGAGCAGGGACCCAGGTATTATCAAAAGGAGTCTCTGTACCAAAAAGGCAAGCTCTTCATGGGACATAAAGAAGCCAGCCAGGCGACATCCTGAGTGCATGTTCCTGCACATACCTCACATTTAGGGTTATATCAAATAATATGCTTATTAATTGCTACGGGATTCAGTTGGGCTGAGGAAACACCAGTCATCAATAACTGATTGGTCCAGATACTCATTTTAGGTACAGGCAGCCAAGAATCAAAACCATTAGAGAAGAAATGAACAGCATGAAAGAGAGGCTCCAAAATGGAAACAAAAATGGAGACACTGACTCCTAAGGAAATTAGATTAGTACAGGAAATAGGAATTTAATAAAATTCAATCTATGTGTCTCCAGAAAGATTTGAGAAGATTTTAAACTCATAAAATAGTTGCAAAGGAAGCAATTAGAGAACACTAAAGAGCTTTAGGAAATTTAAAACTTGATTTCCAAAGCATTTCATGCCCCTCAGTAAAAAGGTTGAATGGAACAGCTGACAACTGAATTAGCAATGGAGAACAGCTCTGCTCAATAGAAATATCATGCAAGGAGTGCCTGACTGGCCTCAGTTAGTAGGGCATATAACTCTCTCTCTTGGTGTTGTGAGTTCAAGCCCTACATTGATCATAGAGCTTACTTTAAAAAAAGATAGAATAAGAAATACCATTCAAGCTATACATATAATTTGAATTTGTTTGGTAGCCACAAAAGTAAAAAGAAACAGGTGAAATTAATTTACAAAATTTTATACCAATATATTTTATTTAACCTAATATGTACAAAATACTATCATTTTCACATGTAATCAATATAAACAATTATTAATGAGATATTTACATATTTATTATTCATGAGGTGTTGATGAAATAATTACAGATTACTGTAAGAAAACTTTTATTTTCATTCTAATTGTTTGAAAAGTGGGTGTGTATTTTATACTTATAGCACATCTCACTCCAGACCAGCCGTGTCTCAAGTGCTCGGTAGCCACTTGTGACTAGTGGTTACCATTTTGGACAATAATAATTCAAGGAGACTGAATTGAAAGCATTATCCCAAAACACAGTAAAAGAAGTATGAGAGAAAAATTAAGCTCCAATATGCATACAAATATTCTCTCAGGAATGGAGAAGAGTGAGGGTGAGTTAGAGGTGGTGGTAAAAGTTCAGGTGAGACAAGATGAGGATTTAGCAGTGAGGTAACAATAGAAATGGATGTTGTTGGGAGGATACAGGAGCCCTTTGAGATAGAAACATGGGATTTGCTGGCAGATTCGATATGGAAGATCAGGAGGAGGAGGAGGACTGAGGCATAGTTCTTAGTTTTCAGCTTCAGTAATTTGATGACCAAAAGGATCTTGTTTTGAGGGGATACAATACAGAACATACCCCAAAATTTAAACCAGAAATACCGTCCAATATTCTGCTAAGCCAGTCTTTCAGCACCACATGGTAAAGCCTTTGCTGGACATAGGTAACCTTTCTTCTTGTCTTCATCTATTGTGGTCTGAAAAATAATTTGCATATTTGTAAATTAAATTAAACTAGCAAAGAAAAGGGAAAGAAGCTTGTCTCACTTTGAATACAGTTGTTCTAGTAAGTCTGTAAAGAGCATAAAAGTGAAGCATCAGAAACAACAGTGACTGCTAATGGGGAGAGTTCAAACATGATTCCCATTAGTCTGTGTTTCAAGGACTTTGAGAAATTTTCCCCTTCTCCCACTCTCTCTTCCCTAGCACTTTTCGGGAAATAAGTGCTTTCTGAGTCTTTTCGTTTTGTTTTTTACTTTTTCATTTTTTTTTTTTAAATTTCAGCATAGTTAACACCTTATGTTACATTAGTTCCAGATGTACAGTGTAGTGATTCAACCTATATTATGGCATGCTCGCCACAAGTGTAGCTCCCATCTGTCACCATACAATACTATTAAAACACCATTGACTATATTCTCTATGCTATACCTTTTATTCGCATGACTTATTCATTCTATACCTGGATTTTCGCTTCAAATTTTAGCATTGTGCCTGCTTCTCAGAAACTAGTTACAATGAAAAAAAGCCAATTTCTCGAACTTCATTAGGGCAATCTTACTATTGTTTAAAAAAAAACCCAAAGTATTAGTGAATTTGGTTTTATTACCTGAATATTCTTTATAATCAAAATATGTAGAGATTGAAATCAACACATACATAAGGTTTATGGTTTGCAACATGCTTTTCATATATAATTTCATCTAATCTTCATGATTGTCCTATAAAGTAAGTGTTATTATCACTTATATTAATAGGTGAAGAGGTCTATATTGAAAGATTTGCTAACATAAGATAATGTATATAAAGTGCCTAACAGAATGCCTGGCACATAATACACACTGAATGCTATCTAAAAATACTAATAGTAATAATAATATTAATAATTATAATGATAATAATAACAGTAATGATATCAACTTGCTCAATATCACGTAAGTGGTGGTGCTAAGATTTGAACTCAGGAATCCCTGATAATTTTGTGAGCAAATTAACTTGTCAAAATGAGGCTGTCTTTATTCATTTTTTATTATACAAGTAATGTACTTACACAGAGAATTTGATAGAGCAAAATAAGTCACTCACCTATAATTCTACCATTTCAATATAATAGGTATTATCACACAAAATGATTTTAGATTTGTAAAGGTTGCTTTAAAAAGTATTGCTAATGCTTTAATTTGCCCTTTTTAGAACCCTTCTACTGAGTAGGAAAAAAAAAAACACACTGTGTTTTTTTCCACTTCTTCCAATAACTTAAAAATATCTAGATTATAGATCTAATCATTCTAAATAAAAGTTATTTTGGACATTAACCCTTTATCAGATATATGGTTTGCAAATATTTTTTCCCATTCCATAAGTTGCCTTTTCACTTTGTTGATTGTTTTCTTTGCTATGCAGAAGGTTTTAAATTTGATATAGTCCCACTTGTTTATTTTTCTTTTTGTTGCCTGAGCTTTTAGCGTCAAGTCCAAAAAATCATTGCCAAGATCAATGTCAAGGAGCTTTCCCCCTATGTTTTCTTCCAGAAGTTTTACAGTTTCAAGACTTACGTTTAAATCTTCAATCCATTTTAAGTTGATTTTTTTGTGTATGATATAAGATAAAGGTGCAGTTGTATTCTTTTGCATGTGAATATCCAATTTCCCAACACAATTTATAGAAAAGACTATTCTTTCCCCATTGTGTATTCTTGGTTCCCTTGTCATGGATTGGTTGACTGTATATGTGTGGGTTTATTTCTGTGCTTTATTGTGTTCCATTGATCTATGAGTCTATTTTTTTTTTAAAGATTTTATTTATTTATTTGATGGAGAGGGAGAGAGCAAGTACACAAGCAGGGGAAGTGTCAGGCAGAGGAAGAGGGAGAAGCAGGCTCCCTGCAGAGCAGGGACCTCCCCCCCCGCCCCCCCCAGTGTGGGCCTTGATCCCAGGACTCTGGGATCATGACCTGAGTGGAAGGCAGATGCTTAACTGACTGAGCCATCCAGGCGCCCCTCTATGAGTCTTTTTTTATGCCAACACCACATTATTTTGATTACTATAGCTTTATAATCTAGTTTGAAATTAGGATGTGTGAATGCCTTCTTCTTTCTAAAGATTGCTTTGGCTATTTGAGGTCTTTTGTGATTTCATGCAAATTTTAGTAATTTTGTCATGTTTTTATGAAAAATGCTATTGGAATTTTGATAGGGATCACATTAAATCTGTAGATCAGTTTTGGTAGTAAAGATATTTTAACACATAATTTAATTCTTCCAATCCACCATTTTGGGATATCATTCTATTTCTTTGTGTCTCCTTCAATTTCTTTCATTCATAACTTTTTTTTTAAAGATTCATTCACTTATTTGAGAGAGAGAGAGGGAGTACATGGGGAGAGGTGTAGAGGGAGAGGGAGAGAAGCAGATTCCCCACTGAATGCAGAGCCTGACATGCGGTTCCATCCCACGACTCTGAGATTTTGACCTGAGCCGAAATTAAGAGTTGGATGCTTAACCAACTGAGCCACCCAGGTGCCCCTCATTCAGGTCTTATAGTTCTTAGTGTACAGATCTTTCTCAATAACCCAATCTAAACAACTTCATTAAAAGAT
Source organism: Potos flavus (assembly GCA_028534135.1). Lineage (NCBI taxonomy): Eukaryota > Metazoa > Chordata > Mammalia > Carnivora > Procyonidae > Potos > Potos flavus. The sequence continues at coordinate 89,934,692 of CM052900.1, read as the reverse complement.
GGGCAAAGAATATAGAGATTTTCCCATAGATTTTCCCAATGCATATACGAAAAGATGCTCAAAATCACTAATCATCAGAGAAATAGAAATCAGAACCACAATGAGTTATCGCCTCACATCTGTTAGGATGACTATTACCAAGAGACAAGAGATAGCAAGTGTTGGTGAGGGAGTGGAGAAAAAAGGAACCCCTCTACACTGTTGGTGGGAATGTAAAATGGTACAGCCATTATGGAAAACAATATGGAGATTCTTAAAAATATTCAAAGTGGAACTACTATACAATCCAGCAAGCCTAGTATGGTGTATATATCCAAAGAAATTGAAACCAGGGTCTCAAAGAGATGTCTGCACTCTCATGTTCATTTCAGTATTATTCACAATAGCCAGATATGGGAACCTACAACCTAAGTGTCTGTTCATGAACGAATAAGAAAATGTAGTATATATGTATACACGATGGGCTATTATTCAATCATAAAAAAGAAGGAAATTCTGTCATTTACGACAATATGGATGAACCTCAAAGACATTATGTTAACAGACAGAGAAAGAAAAATATTGTATGATCTCACTTATCTGTGGAATGTAAAAAAGCCAAACTCATGGAACTAGAGAGTAGAATAGTGGTTATCAGGGACTGGAGGATGGGGAAACTGGTAGACATTGGTCAAAGGGTACAAACTTTCACCCAAATAAACAAATAATCCAGTTAAGAAATAGGGAGAAGACATGAATAGACATTTTTCCAAAAAAGACATACAGATGGCTACTGTTAGCCGTGAAAAGATTCTCAATATCACTCATCATCATGGGAATACAAATCAAAACTTCAATGAAATATTGCCTCACACCTGTCAGAATGGCTAAGATTAACAACACACGAAACAACAGATGTTTGTGAGGACGTGGAGAAAGGGGAACCCTCCTACACTGTTGGTGGGAATGCAAACTGGTGCAGTTACTCTGGAAAACAGTATGGAGGTTCCTCAAAAAGTTAAAAATAGAACTACCCTATGACACAGCAATTGCACTACTAGGTATTTACCCAAAGGATACGAATATACTGATTTGAAAGGGCACATGAACCTCAAGGTTTATAGCAGCATTATCAACAATAGCCAAATTATGGAAAGAGCTGAAGTGTCCATCAACTGATGAATGGATGAAGAAGATGTGATATATATATGCAATGATATGTTACTCGGCCATCAAAATGAATGAAATCTTGCCTTTTGCAATTAAATGGATGGAGCTAGAGTGTATTATGCTGGGTGAAATAAGTCAGTCAAAGGAAGACAAATACTATATGATTTCACTCGTATGTGGAATCTGGGAAACAAAACAGATGAACATAGGGGAAGGGGGGTTAAAAGAGAGGGAGACAAATCATAAGAGAGACTGTTAACCATAGGGAACAAACTGAGGGTTGCTGGAGGCAGGGGGATGGGCTAAATGGGTGATAGGTATTAAGGAGGCACTTGTGATGAGTACTAGATATTATATGTAAGTGATGAATCACTAAATTCTGCTCCTGGAACTAATGTTACACTATATGTTAACTAAATAGCATTTAAATAAAAACTTAAAACATTTTTAAAAATAAAATAAAATACCCTAAATATGTAAAAAAAAAAAGGGGGGGGGAGCACAAACTTTCCATTATAAGAGGAATAAATTCTGAGGGTCTAAAGTACAGCATGGTGATTATAGTTAAAAATGTTGTACTGTGGGATTTTCCGTGTTACCCAGGAGGGATCCATATGGGATTGTTCTGCAATCCCATCATAACTTAAAGGGAAATTTCACAATGTCCAGAGCCCTTGATGTCCTGCAAATGAAGGAGGAGGATGTCCTCAAATTCCCTGCAACAGGGACTCACTTAGGTGGCACCAACCTTGACTTCCAAATGGAACAATACAGCTACAAAAGGGAAAGTGATGGTATTTACATTATAAATCCGAAGAGAACCTGAGAGAAGCTTCTGCTGGCAGCTCGTGCCATTGTGGCCATTGAAAACCCAGCTGATGTCAGGGTCATATCCTCCAGGAATACTGGCCAGCGAGCTGTCTGAAGTTTGCTGCTGCTACGGGAGCCACTCCTATGGCTGGCGGTTTCACTCCTGGAAGCTTCGCTAACCAGATCCAGGCAGCCTTCTGAGAGCCGAAACTGCTGGTGTTTACTGATCCCAGGGCTCACCACCAGCCTCTTACAGAGGCGTCTTATGTTAACCTGCCTATTGTCACTCTGTGTCACGCAGACTCTCTTCTTGCCTACGTGGACATCGCCATCCCTTGCAACAATGAGGGAGCTCACTTAGTGGGTCCGATGTGTATGCTGGCCTGGGAAGTTCTGCGCATGCCTAGCACCATTTCTCGTGAGTACCCATGGGAGGTCTTGCCCAATCTCTACTTCTACAGAAATCCTGAAGAGATTGAAAAGGAAGGGCAGGTTGCTGCTGAGAACTCTGTGACCAAGGAGGGATTTCAGGGTGAATAGACTGTTCAGCTCCTGAGTTCACTGCTACTCAACCCGAGGTTGCAGACTGGTCAGAAGGCAAGCAGCTGCCCTAGCTGCCTAGTCAGCAGTTCCCTACCGAAGACTGGAGCACCCAGCCTGCCACGGAAGACTGGTCTGCAGCTCCCACTGCTCAGGCCATGGAATGGGTAGGAACAACCTCTGAGTGGTCTTAAGCTGCTTTTCCACAAAGGCAAACAAAATGGAAAGAAGGTTGACAGAAAATAAGCAGTTTCTTAAAAAAAAAAAAAATACTGTAATGTGGGCCTCACTCGGTTAAGCATAGAACTCTTAGTTGCCATGCAGGTCATAATCTCAGGGTCAGAAGATCGAGTCCCCCACCCCCCCATGGGTCACTGTGCTGGGTGTGGAGCCTGCTTGGGATTCTCTCTCTTCCCATCTCCCTCTGCCCCTCCCCACACTTTCTCTATAAAAAGAAATAAATAAATAATAAAAAATAAATATTGTAATGTGTACTTGAAATTTGCAAGAGAGTAGATCTTACGTGTTTTCATCGTTTCAAAATAAATAAAAATAGTAGCTATACGAGGTGATGAATGTGTTAATTAACCTTATAGTGGTAATCATTTCACAACGAATACACATTACACAGTATACTTATATTGATAATTTTTGTCAATTATGCCTCAGTGAAGCTGTAAAAAAAAAATTGAAAATACAAAGATGAAAAAAAAAGAAAATACAAAGATGACAAAAAAAGAGAGAATTGTTATGAATGGAAAGGTTTATCATTTTAAGGAGAAAAGTGTAACCATGTTGGTAGTCGTGGTTTTGGAAACACCAAAAGTTTAATTTAATTGAAGTGCGATATTAATTTATCTGGTGGAGATAAAAACAGCATTATGATGAACAATCTATCTTTTCTATATTTTTTTATTAGAATTATATTGTCACATTGGGTATTGGGGGGAGATGTTTATCAATTTTCCCTCCTCGTATACACACTATCAGTGTAAGTGAGAGTTTACTCATACCCATAACTCTACTCCTTGCCTTCTTTCCCCAAATAATCCTTTTTTTTCCCCCAAATAATCCTTTTTTTCCCCCCCAAATAATCCTTAGCATTGACTGAGAAATAACTATATCCGTTTAGACTGACCTTTAATTTTAAATGATAGGCATTAAAAATCTAATTAGAGATTTAACTAAAATGTGACTTCACTAACCTCTATGAGATGGATTTCTAAACTTCGGGAATAATATTAAAGTCTTCAGCTCATCAAAGACAATAAGTATGTTTATGAGACTTCCCAGAAGAAAAAATAATTTAACAAGCACTGTGTAACTACTATCTTAGTTTGACTTCTATCCCTCAACATTTCTTGTTATCCTATTTCAATAGCTTCCCATCTAATTATCTTATCTCCAGTCCCTCTGTCCCAAATTCATCTTCCACATAGATCATTCTATCGGAGGGATCTTTTAAGGACACACATTTGATCATATTATTCTCCAACCTGTGCCCTTAATATCCTTCAGAAGCTCCCTGTTACCCTCCCAATAAGTCTGAACCCTTTGTCATGGCATACAGAGTCCCTCGTGGTCTAGAGTCTGCCTATTTCCCCATCCTTATGCCTTTTTGTTTCACACTGTACGTTCACATTGGATATAGCCACATCTGCAGCCTAAAGTTCCTAAGATATGCTATTATTTTTTTATATTTCTCTGCCTTTGCATTTGCTGTTCCTTTCCCCTGGAACACTTTTCCAGGGTAAGTTTCTCATTCTTTGAAAAACAGCTTGTACATTGCCTGCTGGTTACCTCTCAGGACAGACCCTACTATGCTGTGGGTTCACCACACCCTACTTCCTTTTCCCTCTGGAATCGGTTAAAATGCTTTCCCAGGCTCCCTCAAAGCCCTGATGGTGAGCTTGTGTTCTGATGAAACGTGACCCCTAAAATCTCCCGAATAATACTCTATTGTCTCCCTAGTTTCTGATCTTCTGACAGATGCAAAAGATTCAGTGGATGACTCCAAGGTCCTAGGGGATAGTGGAGCCACTAGATTGAGCAAGCCTGTTCACAGCTGGACCATCTGACTAGGAACACCAGTGAGGACTATAGCCTGAGCAAGGAATAAACCTTTATTGTGTGAGGTCCCTAAAGCTTGGGGGTTGTTTGTTATTGCCGTTATCGCACAGCAAATCATGCCCCCTCTCCTCCGAAGACCCTACCATTTGGACAAAGTTAAGTGTGAATAAAGCACCCCTCTTCAGACCCAGGCTAGGATTGGTTTATTGATCTAAATAAGAAAGACAAAATTTCTTCCATCATAAAGTTCAGATTCAGGTTGGGAAGACAGCTAATAAATATTTAACAAAAATTTGAAGTGTAATTTTAGGCCATGCTAGTGCTGTGAAGCAGGATGAATTTGGGGGAGGGAATGGAGAATGAAGGGAGAGGGGTCCATTTTATAATACAACCAGGGAAGGCTTTTTGAGGATGTTGTACTGAGCTGGATGGGGTGGGGGATATGCCCCATGAAGATGAGGATACTAGAAAGGGGAATGGGAAGTTGAGGACCTTAGGTGGGAAGTAGTGTGGCTGCTTATAGCAGGGATTGCAACAACATGAGGAAGACAAAGGAGGCCAGTATGGCGGGAGTAGAGTGAATGAGCGGAAGAGAGGCACGATGGCGTTCAGGGAGGTGGGAGGAGCCTCTGATCATGGAGATTCCCTGGGAGATTCCCTTGTGGAAATAAGGAGTCACTGGGGGATTGTGAGCAGCCGAGAGACATTTTGAAATGATCACTCTGGATGATGTATTGAGAACAGTGTGTGTCTTGGGTGTGGGCAGACCGCCACCTGGCTCCAGTATCTGGGACACAATGTAGGCTTTACCTCTAGTCCCTTCTGAGCAATGAGAGCCAAGGCTGGATGCATCAGTAGCACGTGTGGGATGCTTCAGTGCCTCCTTCATCTCCTGGCCTCACTTCGGATGCCATTTCACTTCCCTAATTTTCTTGACATTTCATCCAATTATTTGCAAAAGTTTCTTTTGAAAATATTTTATTAAGCATTTTTCGATATTATGTAGAAGGAAGATCTCAGTGTCTGGTCAATGAAACAGCCAGAACCCAGATTACATCTATTTTTCAGTGAAATTAGAAGCAAAGTCTTTAGTCGGGAATGAAAGTGGGAGTGTGAATGGGAGGGAGGAGACTGGTTATTTTAAAGAGCAGAGAGTAAATTCACTAGAGAAGTGTAGAGTTTTTGTTTTGTTTGTTTTTGTTTTTTTAAATAGAGTCAGAAGGGATTAAGCAGGGATCAGTCATTGTGTTGAGGATTGTGGCAAGGGAAGGATTAAAAGACACAGTCCTTCCGCAAGAAATGTAGACTAGTTGGAGAAACACTAAGTAACGGTAAATAATTCTAAGGCTTTCAACCTTTGATTTACTTTCAACCATTTATTTAGTCAACAATTTACTGATGATTAGAGCAGATGGCTAAAACACAGCCCCTGCTTAGAGTCTAATAGAGAGGGGAAAAAAAATGAGTTCTTTAATAGAGGTCTACACACTAAGGAGGCAACGTATGCGCTTGTGAGAGAGAGTGTATAGCCAAGAAGAGCTGTTGACAAAAAAAAAAAAAAAAAAAAAGAAGAGCTGTTGACAGAGGAGTTGAGCCTTGAAGGACGAGTAAGAGACCCCAGGTTCAGGACTGGAATGGGCAGGTAGGCGCATACAGAGTAACAAAAGACACAATGAAGAACGTAGAACATAATGTAACTCAGAGATGAGACCATTATTGGAGTTTGGTATGGTTAGGGAAGGCTGCGGTGGGAAGTGAGACTTGAATTTCCAAGGATCTGGGAGGAGGATCCAAGGGGGAGGAGTCCTTGGCTGGAAGAGCATTTGTGACAGAGGTGGGACTATTGAAGGCGTGTGTTGAGGTGGTCAGGAGACAGGCCCGGTGTGCGGAGCCACCGCCAGAAGTGCCGTGTGTGTTACAAATCACCTTCTCCTCCCGCAGAGTTGCAGGTGACGAGGTGGGGGAAAGGCTGGCTGGGCTAGCAGGCTTGGATTGCCGAGGATCTCCAGGCTCTACCTCTGGTGTTCAACTGTCTTTGCATGAATATGAAAGGGGACATTTTCTCTTTGTCTGTTTCAGTCTCATCAAGCCGTAGCCCATTGTTTTTTATTTTTTCTTTTATTATGTTCATCACTATAGAGTCCATCACTAGTTTTTGATGCAGTGTTCCATGATTCATTGTTTGCGTATAACACCCAGGGCTCCGTGCCATCTGTGCCCATTGTTGAACCCAGTGTAATTTTCTCAGGCATTTGAGATCATCTAGGGATGGACGAATATCCCTCAGGAGGGAAGCTAGGTGGCACCACATTACTGCCCAGCCACTGATCTTTCAGAGGCTAGGGCACGCTGAGTTTGGAATACATTTTGATGAATGCAAAACTCTTTAGTGGAGCTTTGAGACAGATGGCCTGGAAGCCTTCTAGAGAAGGAAAATCTCTTCTTTTGTGGTTTTTAATGTAATGAATCACTGTTATTTGGCTGTGAATTAGCTAGCTGATCTGCCCGAATGCTCCTGCGCGGGACATAATTCTATTTGTAGATGGAGATCGCTCTGTATTTGGCTATTTGAGCAATTCTCTATTATATTCTGGAAGTAAAGCACTAAAGTGATCAAAGATAGATCACTATCTCCTTCTAAGCTTTAAAAAGAAAAAAAAATTCTTTTTGTTCCTTAGTTAGAATTCAAAAGATGAAGATGGGAAATAAAGCTGCCTTCTTTTGCCCTTCGTGGCAGAATTAGGATTCCTCACTGAGGGCTAATGATAGCTAAATGAATGTTTGCCTGCACAACCTGCTGCTGTTTTGATTTCCTCAAAGTTTTCCTTTCTGGGGAAGGTGGCACTGAGAGCTAGATGAATTTAATAACCCTTTCTACATGATGTAGCCAGTAGGCAAGCTTCAAAAAATAAGGTGCTTGCCTTTGTGGCAGAGGGAAACCTGAAAGGTGTCTAGACATCCTCCACTAGTAGAACACGTTAGTCTAAGACATAAATGTGCTGTGGGAGAAGTATGGGGGAGAACACAAAGCAAGTTTATCGAACAGGGAACTTCTTCTGCAAAGTTTTATAGTTTACATGAAAACTTTGGACCCCGCCCCCCATTTTTCTCCTGACTCTCACTTTTTGTTGTATGAAATTATGTCTATTGCCTAAGTTAGTAAGACTGAACAAAACATTTAATCCTCCTCCTCCCTAATACATCAATTTCAGAGTCTCCTCTTGCAGGAAATGGGGGGGCTGCACGGGCCATTGACCGTAGATGAGTTGGTTTGGGGTCAATAGGAACCAGCTGAGGTGAGCTAGGAACTCCCCAAGGCTATACAACATGGAGAGGCTGGGAATTCTACTCCCTGTCTGCCAATATTTGAAGGGTAGCAGAAAGTGGAGGAGCTCGGGAGGTCAGATGCCATCCCAGCTCACAGGGCAGGGTAGGTTGTTTACAGATAAAGCCCAGCGTCTGACGGTGGTCATGGATTGAAGTAGAAACCAGACAGGGCAAGAGAGGAAAGCCCGTGAGGGGTGCAGACTCTGAAAGGTACGGGATTGACTGGTGAAAACCATGTTGTTTTCCATTCCTTCCTGGTCACATGCTGACGTATTTTTTACACAGCTGGAATTAAACCCGTGTTTAATGAACCTAAACTCTCTTGTGAAAAAGTGATTGAAATCAGCATCCTTTTTGACTTGCCCCAAATCGTAGTTTTACTGCCTTCATGAATAACTGCCTGGGTTATATTTCCAACATTGTATGAAAACACAGGCATCTGGGCCCTAGTACTATGAGTAGGTGGAACTGTCCTGTTCCAAAATAATAGTACAAGTTGGCCATTCAGAACTTGGTAGGGTGTCAGAACACATTACAGAATTATAGTTAGTGAAATAAACATGGTAGGCAAGTATCCTGTGAGATAACCAGGTCTCTAAGAACCCGACTGTGGTAACCGGAAAGTCAGAATAAAAGGCATACCATGTTTCCTACTGTGTGTCTGTGTGCATATTCTGATTACCTTAGGTTAAAATCGGTTAAGTTGTGGTTTTGGAAAGTCCTGAGTATTTCTTCACAGAATACACAAACCAATTTGATTTTTAAAAAATGAACAAAACCCAAATGCAGCTCTTTGTAAAAAGACTTGTTTCCTTGTTTACTAAAACTTTTATTGTTAAAATAGTTCTCTTCCTCTCAGTTACTCTCTCTATTGAATCCCATTGAGGGAGCAAATTTCTTTACTTCACAGAATCATGAAAGTCACTGAGATCTGAACCAGCCTCTAAAGCCTGTGGCTTTACCACAGCCCCAAATCATCATAATTCATAATTGTAGTAGGAAACACAGAGCATTCACGATGTGCTACAGTCTGTATTACGTTCTTTACACACGTTAATCAAATTAATCCTCATTGTAATTCTGTTAAGTAAATTATCAATTCATTAAAAATTCAAAGCAGTTTTCAGATATCACGTAAGGATTGCTGGAATCTTCTGAATGTTATGAAGTTATTCTTAATCTAAAGTATTCCTTTCAGTTCTGCTTTGACAATAATGTTCCAAGGATCTCTGTTTCTCCCTAGTGTTCCAATTTCCCAAAGCAGAAAGCTGATTGGAGATTTGAGAAGAGCATCTTATTTCTTGATTTCTAGGTTAGACATATTAATATGGCAAGGCTGGGACTTATTGCTTTTCTCAGCAGCTTTATTGAAAAGCACATTACATTCTATTGGCTGGGAACGGATGTTCGTTCTGTTCATCTAAAAAATGCATAATTGTGCATTTTATTAAAGGCAAAGTTAAAGAATTCTTTCTTTTTTATCAGGCCAAGGGTAGGCAACAGTCTGGGGATAATTTTCTGTTATCCCAAGTGTCCCACTGGCAGCTTAGATTATGACTGTGAACTGTTCCCCTGATAAATTCCTGGGGCCGAGGGATGTGTTTCATGTCAACCAGACCCCTGTTTTCTCCAGAAAGAGGAGGAATACCAACCCCTCAGTTATTAGGGCTGTAACAGTCTCCTCATTCAGCATGACCTTGGTTTCCCATTTTGATAACCCAGGACAGTATGTTCCCTTTCATTTGGGCAGAAGCAGTACATGGTTGTTGTCAGTCAGCTTTGTTAGATATTTGTAACCTTTGGAGGCTTGTTTTGGTATTTATTTCCTCCACGAAGATCATGGGTTTGAGACCAGCTGAAAACGTTCAGCCTCTGTGAGATGTCTCAGGTACGCTCCGTCTGGTCTCTTGAGACAGTCTGGAAGCCAACTTCATGCCAGCTTCATGCCAGCCACATGCCAGCTTCCCTGATCTTTATTAGCCTTGGGACCATGTGACAGGCACTCAATCGCTTGGGGCCTCAGTCTCCCCAACTGACATCAGGAAGATAAGATACAATATCAAAACAATGTTAATATTAATAATAATAGCTGACATTTGTTGAGTGTTTTTCCGAGAGCCTTAGATGGCTTCTCTCATGTAATCCTCACTACAGCACTTTGGAAGCCGGGAGCTAGTATTACCCCATTTCACAGAAGAGTTGACTGAGTTAGGGAGGGACTGGGTCATCCACTTGTTTAACGCAGTGAGTGGTAGAGACAGTATTTAAGATCAAAGAGAGTCTATTTATTCTCCAAGTGTGATCTATAGACCAGCGGCATCACCAATATCTGGGAACTTGTGAAAAATGCAAATTCTTGGGCATACTCTAGACTGACTGAATCCAAATCTTTGGATGGGAGGCCCATCCAAAGGCCTTTTGGAGGCCCAAAGATTGTGTCTTAACAATCTCTTTGGGTGATTCTGGTGCACGTTAAAAGTTTAAACACTATTCTAGGAGCTGTGTTTTCAATCCCTATATTATGATTTTCTACATTCGGGGAATTTTTCAGTGTCTGGAACATGACTCAATTGACTTTGGTTGGTTATGTGGTTGTCTCCTTCCTCCCCCACTGCTCTGTGTTTGCCCTTCCCTCCTGCAGCTGGGCACCTTACCCAGAAAAGGGCCTGTGCCTAGAGAAGAAGTGGCCGAGGGCATATGAAGAGTGTATTCCTCTGTTATGGCTGCTAGTACCCCATGGCTCACGCACTATCAAAGGCAATGCATGTTAGTTTTGCTGCCAGAAACCTTCCTATTTTACAATTCAAAAAAATGCACAATCTATTGGAAATTCATTTGAATATGAGAACTTGGTCCTGTTTAATGCATAAGCTTCCCCTCATTCCTACCAAAGGGACTCTGATAGACTTTATCAGTTCCAGGAGATTTTGAGGCTTTTAGGTATGTGAATTAACCAGAGAAACTGCATACTTCTCTTCCTCTTGGAAAAAAGTCAAGTTATGTTTATGACCACCAACGATAACAGATGCTGTAAATACAAAAATTTGATGTATAGTCAGATTGTTTATAAACCCTTAAGAAGCTTTAAAAATTCTTGCAGGAAAAAAACCAAATGGAATTTTAATTTTTTTCTATGTAGCCTCCAATCGATCCAAGTCACCATCAGATACCATACTGTTAATACATTTTTTTTCAAAAAGTCTGAATTCCTCCCACTTAGTTGCAAATAGTGAGGGGTATGAAAGTAAGTTTTGCATTTGAAGAGTGTTAAGAGAAATATGAGAAAAAGAAAGAAAATTCTGGCAGGAAAGAGAAAAAGTATGTTTATGTCTATCTTTATTTTTAAGTTTCTAAAAAGTACTATTAGAAAAATTCTGAAAGTATAATAAAGTACAAGAGAAAAATAAAAATCACTCGTATTCTCACGATTCAGCACTGTTAGCTTTTTAGTGCATGTATCTTTTTAGACTTTTTTTGGCATATATAGACATTCGTATTATAGATCTCTATTTTACCAAAAATTAGATCTTACTTGGGATACTGTTTGGTAAATGCAGTGGGTCCCACTTCATGGCAACATATGTAGATGTGTATAAGTTTCTTCGACTGGGAACAGTCACTCACATAATTCTGATGTCCTTGGCTTCCATGTTGTGTCTACTGAGACACGCCCAGTGTCACCTGTTCAGAACAGAGAGAGATAATTGGGGGGACATGATATGCCTCCCATAGTTGGTCACTTCAAAACCAAATAAAATAACTAATATGAAGCTCCTCAATCACTCATTCTATTGCCCATGGCTTCTTGCTTGTTTGTGAATTTCAATAAATGTATCTTACATTTACTAAATACTGTGCAGTTTTGCTTTATAAAGTTCAACTTTAAGACACATTTCTGTGATTAATTGCTCCCTTCCCTTACCAATGCAGATATTCCAAAATAAAGTCTGATTTCATTTCTTTTGTTCTTTTTTTTTTTCTTCAGGGAAATTCTGCCCCAGGGGAAACACTTTTAGGGGGATTCCAGGGATCAAATTCAGGCCATTTGAACCATGTCTTAACTGTTTACTTATTGGGAATACTTAGGGATAAAAACTTTACCGTAAATCTTAAAGTGTCTAGGTTTAGGTTTTATCCACACATAAACTGGCTTGGGGCAAAAAAAGGTCATTGGAATTCTGTGAAGCAGGTAGTGACGAGCTAGTTGCCAGCTGGGTGCACTTTGCTGCCTTTTTTCAAGCGGATTCTTACAGAAAGATAAACCAGGAATATTTCTTTTTGGTGGTGGGTTTTTCTGTCTTTCAAACAGAAAGGCTCTCCAAGCACAATCTGTTTTGCCAAGAGATGTTTACTCTAAAGACTTGCCAATTCAAAAACAGGATAATCTGTCTGAATTTGATAATAGGCCGTGGTGGATTCTTTCTTTTGGGAAAGTATATTACCCAAAGAACAAATAGGGCTGAAAATCGTGCAGGAGGGTCATCTCTTTCTGCTCCACATCGTGGCACTCAAGGAATAACATGTACTGGTGTGGGACACGGGAGAACATAAGAACAGATTCTAGACCATCACTGAATTGTCCTCAGACGGTCAGAGAGCATTTGGGCAACTTTAAGAATAAATGATTTTTTTTTTCTAAACAGATCAGAATTCCTCTACCACTTCCTCCTGGGCAGATATATACAAAACAATAGTTGTCTAGTGTATTAATAATTTTCACTTTCTGTTTCTCCTCTTTCTAGAGAATAGATGGCATTCTATTATTCGTAAAGTTTAAATAAAGACTATAAATTATATATTTAAAATGTAACAAGTAATTCTTGTTTAGAGGCTAGGCCTTAAAAGGAAATTAGAAAAACCAAACTGTGTATCTACTTTTAACCCTAATTCTGTGACTACCCAAAGTCGAAACAATCCACTGAGAATAAGCCATACTGCTTATTAGAAACTTGACGGTAAAAATAGACATTCAAGAAAACAAAATGTTTTTAGAGACCTAATTTGATAATTTATGTAGGTGTTCCCTCCTCAAAGAGGTGGAGCATAACTTCCCAGCCCTTAAATATGAGCTGCTTATAGTGACTTCTTTCCGAAGAATACAGTACGGAAAAGGGTACAGGGAGTAACTTTATAGACGAGATACCCGGCAAACACCACCCCAGCCAGGCGATCAAGGTTAACGTTAATAGCGATAAGGCATGTCGACAGCATTTATCCTTGATATCATGTGATGAGAATGGCACTTTGTGGTCTTCTTCCCCAAAACCTGTAACCCCAGGGTAATCAGGAAAAAAACCACCCGGCAAAATTCTAGTAGATGAGCATCCTACAAAATATCTGACCAGTAGTCCTCAAAATAGTCAGGGCCATCAAAAAACAAGGAAAGTTTATGAAACTGCCATAACCAAGAGAAGCCTCCAGAGACTTCAAAATTAAATGTAATGTGATGTCCTGGATAGGATCCTGCAACAGAAAAATCGAATAAGAACTGAGAAAATAAAGTATGAGCTTTTGTTCAGACACTGAATATAGACTTCAGTTATTAATAAAGTATCAGTACTGATTGATTAGTTATGACAAAGGCACCGTTGCTAATGCAAGATGCGAACAATAGGAAAAACTGGGTGTGTGATGTATGGGAACTCTGTACTATCTTTGCAGCTTTTCTGTAAATCTGAAACTATTCTAAAATTAAAAATTTGTAAAAAAAAAAAAATTTAATAGAGGCCACCTGGGTGGCTCAGTTGGTTGAATATTCGACTCTTGGTTTTGGCTCAGGTCATGATCTCAGGGTTGTGGGATCAAGCCCCCAGACGGGCTCCATGTTCACTGTGGAGTTTGCTTGAGATTCTCTCCCTCTCCCTCACAATGTGTGTGTGTGTGTGTGTGTGTGTGTGTGTGTGTGTGTGTGTCATATAAATAAATAAATAAATAAATAAATAAATAAATAAAATCTTTTAAAAATGCATGATTTGACAAAAATATTTGTTTTTAAAGATATATTCAAGGTGAAAACCCATGCCAATATTGAAAAAGAGAAAAAATGTTATCCTTGGAAGAGGGTACAGATTGGGCAGTGGGCCCAAGTGTGAAAGCATGTAGTGAATTTGACACTGGGCATGGCTGGAGCACAGAGCATAGAAAGGAGGGAGTAGTGAGAGCTGATTCTGGACAAGTCAGTTTGGGACTACTCATAGAGGGTCTTATTTCCACGCTTAAACGTTTGTCCTTTCTATTGGCAATGAGAAGCCATCGCAGGCTTTTAAGAACGGAAGTGGCATGATCTGGTCTTGTTATAGAGAGCTGACTCATGCCAAATAAGGAGACTGAATTAGCACAGGAAGTTAGAGGCAGAGAGAGCCCTCCTGCCCTGCTCAAGTCAACTAAGGAAGGCATATGACTAAATTAAGGCAATGACACGGATGTGGGGAGAAAAGGCTGGTGAGAAAAAGTTAATCCTTCTCCATCTGCATGTTATTTACTCATTCAGTAGGCCAACCTACAAATCTTGGGGTCTCGGTATACAGCCCAAAGGGTAGTGCACCCCCTGGGAAGCTGTATACTGTGGCCGCGCGGTCTGTGAATGGCGCCCCCTAGAGCAGAGCCATGGCAGGCCTCTAGGTTGCACACTTCAGCAGGCACAGAGCTAGATGTGGAGGGGATGGGCTTGAACAGACGGGCTGCAGCAGCCCTGTCTACACAGAGCTCTCCCTCCAGCCAGAGCCACACCAAGACGGGTGGCTACCCTGGGCAGGGGAATAATTTGGCATCCCCTAAACTTGAGAGAGAGGGATCAGGGTCCTTTTTAGTGGGATTGCTCTGCCTCTTCTCTCCAGTCTAGAGCAATTTAGCTGTCCTCAAATCTGTAAGTCTCATCCAGCAAAGCAAAAGCCCTGGGGCTAATTCCTTCCAGCTCCTGAGAATGCAGTTAAACTTGTTCCTTTGATATTTTCCCTTCTTGCTGGGAGGCATTTAGTATTTCTTCCGTTCATATTTAGTGCTCTACAAGTGATGAGGTCAATACACACTGCTTCCTTCTTATGACATCCTGCCCAGATTTTAGCATTAAGTGGTTTTGACCCACCTTTTAGACTGGTGTTTGGGATAGTTGGCTGGCTGGGTTGCCTCTTAATCCAGCCCTAGTCTAATGTGGAAGATAGATAATAAATAAACCTCATAAATATTTCATTGGAATTAACTTGACTTTGTGACTTAAGTAATAGAATTACCCCAGCAACTCCCAGGCAAATCTCTTTATCATTATTCTCCCAGCCCATTCCTAAAGCTTCTAAGGGAATAAACAGCTTACGCCCCCATGGGACACCTTAGAGACGGTCTGAATGAGGCCAGTGGTGCAGAGTGGCCCACCTGTGATTACCATTCTCCAGATCAAGCAGAGATGCTACTTTCTTGGTGCCAAGCAGAGCGCATGGGAGCAAAAGCCTTATAGAAACACTGATTTATCCCGGCTGTAGATTTTTGTCAAGAAACGAAATCATTTCTCCAAATAACCAGTTTTTTAAAAATATAAATGCATAGAAATTGCAGCAAGAGGGGCAAGAGGCAAGGTGGGAGCTTAGTTGTGGTGCCGTTAAAGTCCCATGTGCTGGATGTGTGGGGTTCCAAAGTAGAAAGAATGACTGGGGGCAAGCGAACGTTACCCTTTAGTTCTTTTTGGAATGGGCCGATTGACAATCAGCAGGTTGGCAAGTGAAGTTTGACTTCAGAGCCTACCTACTTATTCCTGAATAGTTTCCTGGTGTTTCTGTGCCCTTTTATAGCTAGCTGCTCTTTCTCCTTTCCCACCCAGTCTCCAGTAGCTAACTGTAATCCAGACGGATTCATCTTCACTGGGAGATGGGAAGGCTTATGCCCTGGAAAAACACTACAGGCAGGAGGTAGGAGTTGAGAGGGTCTGAGGGCCTGTGTAGGAGGGCTTGCTGGGGAAGCCTTCAGATTCACAGGGAGAAGGAGCTGCTCATTCAGCTGTTCCCTCAGAGGCAGAACAGAAAGCTGGGAGCTTCATGGCTCTGCTAAGCCCCTGGTTTCCTGAGGGCATGCTCATCAGTGATGCTGAGGAAACATCCAGCAGTCAGGAGATTTTTCTCTGTCAACTGTCTGACTTCACGTTGAACTCCAATTCTCTCACTTACGAGTTGGCCAGGTTACTTAACCTCCTGGAACATAAGCCGCCTCATCTGTAAAACGCGGTAACAATAGATACCACCTCGTAGGACCTTGGCTACGAAGGGTGAATGAAATGACACAGAGTACAGTGCCTAGCACGTTGTCAAGGACTCCAGGCAGCTGGTAGCTGTTCTTTTAAAAAGAGAAACCACATCAAGATGGCGTGTGCTACTATGTTCCATTCAGTTGGAACAAATACTGGTCCTGCTTCCACTGAGAAGAGGGTGGGGATGCAGAGATGTTGGGGTTGGGGGAGAGTCTCAGCAAGCTCGACAGGATCGTGTCAGGCAGCTGGTGACACTGGTGCAGCTCAGGCAATTGCAGAGAGGCTCTGAGTGACACTTCTCCTACTCCCGAAAGGCTGAATGCCGAAATAATGACATGGATGACAGGTTTTCATTTCCCCCCCAATTTTCCTGCCTACATGGTTAATCTAGGGGCGCTGTGTGCCGTATCTGAGGAGGAATATAAAATTCTAACAAAGATGTCTAAAATGTATTACATTTTTGCGTCCAAGGATATTGCACTGCAATTCCATCCAGGGACTCTCCCCTATCAGGTACACAGAAACAAAATCATGCCATATTTAAGATTTTAAGAAGCTGCATTCTGGGGCCAATAATTTGAGCTCTCACTATATTTAGACAAATTCAAATTAGGGGGGAAAACCCCAAGTGACTGTAGTAGTTATTAAACATTAGGGTGAGTTATTTAATGGAGAATAAATTCTCGTTTCTCTGAGATGATTTGGAAGTGACGTTGCCCGAGGGATGGATGAACTAGTAGGACAGCCCGAGCTCACTCAGCCCTATGCCATTTGGGGCAGGGGCTTGTGCAAATGCTTTCTCTTAGCCATTTCTCGTAGCATCTCAGATTTAATTATATCTTTTCAATCTTATCTCCTTTCTCAGGCAGAATATACCAGTACACCGATATTCAGTGTTAATAGATCTACCTCTAGTCACATCTCCTATAATTATAAAAATAATCATCAGTAATACTAAGCCTTTATTATGTTTACTATGTATCAGGCCTGGTGCTAAGCCATTCAAATGCTTTGCATCGTCTGAGTTCTACGTTTTATATTTAACTTACTCCTTGACCATGCCAGCTGGGTATCACATGGGCATTTCAAATGTAAGAGGATCAAACAAGACTTGAGATCTGCTCCAGTGACTCGTATATTTTCCATCTTAGTAAATACGACTGGCCACCCAGTTGTAGAAATACACAGCAGTCATCTTTGATTTTGTCATTTCACTCGTATTCTGTATCCAATCTCTCAGACAGTCCTGCTGTTCCCTAACGTAAATGTAGAATCCACCCACTTCTCTCCAAACCCACTCTCACCATCCTCCTAGAACAAGCGCCCACCATTCTTCACTTCGGTCACTGTACTCCCCTCCTCCCACCTTCCACAGTTGTTCCCTAAATCTGTTGAACACAGAGATCAGAATGATTTCCCCCCTCCAGTGTTTTACTATGCAAATTTCAAAATATGCAGCAAAGCTGAAATAATTTGGTAGTGAATATTCATACCTTTTACCTAGTTTCTGCCATTAACATTTTACTTCTATGTATTAGTTTGTTAGGGCTACCATAATAAAATACCACAAACTGGATGGCTCAAGCAACAAAAATTCATTTTCTCACAATTTGGGAGGCCAGAAGTCCAAAATCAAGGTGTCAGCAGGTTCGGATTCTCCCGAGACCTCTGTCCTTGGCTTGCAGTTGGCCATTTCCTCCCGTGCCCTCGCATGGTTGTCTCTCAGTCTGTGTTATCTGTATCCTCATCTCTTCTTCTTGTGAGGATACCTCTCACTGGAATAGGACCCACCCATATGACCACATATACCTTAATTACCTCTGAAAACTCCTATTACCAAATAGCGTTCCATTCCAAGGTACCGGGGGTTAGGACTTCAGCATGTGAATTTTGAGGTGACACAGTTCAGCCCATGATGCATATACTTGCTTTACTATATTTCTGGCCATCCATCCATCCCCCTGTTCATCATGAAGCCACCTTCATTTGGGTGTATTTCAAGTAAATTGCAGATATTAGTACCCTTCCTTGTAAAAACCCTTCAGTATACTTACAATTAATGGGAGTTCAATAATTGTGTGGATTTTTTCTTTGTTCGTTTTAATGTAAGATTTAACTCCTCTAAATTTACATTTGCTGAGTTTGGGCGACTGTTGAACCCTAACTCTTATCTAGTATAGAACATTAACTATGCCTTCAGAAAGTTCCCTAATCCCCTTCCCAGGCATCCCTGCTCCCACTCCTACCCCAGCAGAAACCACTGTTCGATGTGTTTTCCATTACAGATGGGCTTTGCCTGTTATAGAGTGTCATAGGAATGGAATCACATAGCATGTTGTTGTCTGTATCAGTAATTCACTTACTGTTATTGCTGAGTAATAGTCCACTTACGAATATATTGAAGTGTGTTTATAATTTTTTAATTGATGGATATGTGGACTTTTTCCAGTTTTGGGTTACTACAAATAAAATGGTTATGAATATTCTTACATGAGTCTTTTTGTGAATGCATGTTTTCATTGTTTTGGATGAATACCTAGGAGTAGAATTCATGGGTAGGTGTATGTTTATTTTTAAAAACAGAGTGATTTATTTATTTATTTGAGAGAGAGATAGTACACAAGCAGGGGGAGGGAGACGGAGAAGCAGACTCCTCTGCTAAGCAAAGAGTCTGATGCACGGCTTGATTTCAGGGATCATGACTTGAGCTGAAGGCAGACACTTTACCGACTGAGCCACCCAGGCGCCCCAGAGTGATCTTTTTAAAATGTGTCAAATAATGTCATTCTTCTGTTTACAACTTTCCAATGACTTCCCATTGGACTTAGAATAAAATCCATGCCCTCCTCCGCCAACCAAGTAGAATGACCAGAAAGATCAGACTCCTGCCTCCTTCCGCCCCAGTCTCACACTACTCCACGGACCACATCGCCCACCTGCTTCCTGCCAGCCGTCTCACTCCAGTCTTTTTCTTGCACAAGCCACGTGTGCTCCAAACTCACATCCTTGCTGTTACTCCAGCCAAAACCTTTATTTTTTCAACCCATTGCCTCTCTGATTCCAGCTCATCCTTCAAGTGCCAGCTTAAATGTCACTTTCTTCGGAGAAAAGTGAGGGTTGGAGAGGTTAAGTTAGGAGAGCAATCAGTATCACTCAGCGGGGAGAGCCAATATGCAAATCCTTGCAAATAGGCAATCCGACCCCGGAGTCCTTGCCCTAATCATCCTAAAATACAAGCCCTCCTACCATTGTATGTCTCCTGATAGCTTCTTGCCTGCTCCTTCTCAGCTACCAATCATTGTCTATTTCACTTCAGTCTGTTTAATTTTTTTCCTTGCTTTTTCCTGTTCCCTGAAATTGTTCCTACTAAAGTCACCCATGAACACCTAATTGTCAAAGCTGGTGAGAACAGTTTTCAGGTCCCTCCTGACTTTGCCTCTCTGTGGCATCTGACACTCTTGACATGTTGCGTTTGGCTTGTATAAGCATATTCTTGCATGGTTTTCTCTGCTTCTGTAGCTCTCGGTCTCCATTAGGGGCTCACTGTTCTAGTGCTTACCATTTAGATGTTGGCATTTCAAGGTTCTTCCTCTGGAGTTATTTTCGTTGCGCTCTACATATTCTCCTGGGAGACCTCATCTACATCCCTGGTTTTCATCCCTGCCTACATACCGATTATCTTCTCGGTTAGATCCCCAGACTGGACTTCTGAACTAGAGACTCATAACTTGAATACCTATTAAACTTCTCTAATAGCATGTCCCAAAGGCACTGTGTTAGTCTCCAAAGATGGGCCCCAGTGAGATATGTTTCTCAGTCTTCAAGTCTGAGGAAACCCTCATTCCTTGAATCTGAGCTGACCCTGTGACCCACTCCTAACTACTAAATGATTTCCAAGGCCAGGTCACTAGAAGCCTTGCATTTTCTGCCTGAGCCTCTAGAAATGCTTTTCCTTTGGACTCTATCTCTTGTAACCCAACTATCCTGCTGTGAGAAGCTCAAGTCACCAGGAGAGGCCACGTGTAGGTGGAAAAGCCCCGCTGAACTCCTATCCAAAAGCCAGCGTCAGCTGCCATCCAGGCGAGTGAGCCATTTTGGACAACCAGCCAAATGAGCCTTCCGAAGATTACAGCCCAGCCAACATCTGACAGTAATTATCTGAGAGACTCGGAGCAACAATTCCCCAGCTGAACCCGCTTGACTCATCAACATGAGCAACAGTCATAAATTATGAGCAACAGTCATAAATTATTGTTTTCAACTATTAAGTTTGGGGGCAGCTGGGTGGCTCAGTTGGTTGGGTGTCTGCATTTGGCTTGGGTCACAATCTCGGGGTCCTGCTCATTGGGCTCCCTGCTCATCAGGGAGTCTGCTTCTCCCTCTGCCTCTGCTGCTCCCCCCTACTCATGCACGTGCTCGCTCTCTCTCTCACACTGTCTCTCAAATGAATAAAATCTTTAAAAAAATTATAAACTATTAAGTTTTAAGATCGTTGGTTACATAGCAATGATAGCTGGGACAGGCATCTTAAGTACAGTATTCCCCAACTGAACAAAGGGTCTCTCTCCTAAACCAAGTACTTCTCTTGCATTCTCCGTTCTGGCTAATGGCATTGCTTCTACCCCAGACTGAAGCTAAAAGTCATCTTTCTCTCCTTTCCTCCTTGATCAAATTCCACTCCAGCCAGCTTCCCTCCTACTTCTATAAATTCTGTCATTTAAATAGCTCCTGTGGCTCTCCCTTCTGCCCCCTGTCCCTATTCCCTTCCCCAGACCCTTCCCCATTCTCGCCTGTACAGTGACATTACTGTTTCCACTGGTCTCTGCTCGCTGGCTCCTCTGATATCCATTCTCTCCTCTGCTGTCAGTTATCTTCCTGAAATGTAGATCTGAGCTTGGGTATAGACCCTCTCATGGCTCGAGGTGCTCTGAGGCTTAAGTACAGACTTCAACAGGGTACGCAGACCCTCTCTAATCTGGCCGTTATCTCTTCACTCTCATTTGCTTCTGATGCTTCCTCATGACCACTCTGTCCCTTCGCATTGACTCCCATTTCTCCCAGAAGGCCTTGTTCTTGCATTGCTGGACCTGTGCACACATCTCTCTACACTATCCTGCCGGTTAAGAGCGCAGGCTCTGATTCTGGCTGTGGACTCATCACTTTCTAGTTGTGTGATTTTGGCCAACCTGCTTGTGTCCCTGTGGATCAGTTGCCACAGTGGAACTACCTCATGTAGTATTGGTGAGGGTTAAAAAGATGAATGCCGGTAAAGAACATAGAACAGTGCTTAGGACATGGCAAACACGTCAGCGACACACACATCAGTAAGCACTGGCTGCTGCAAGTCTCCTTTCTTTCCCTGGAGTTCTGTCTCCAGCCACCTGCTCCTCCTCCTCTTCCTGTACTTATTTGCTCAGAAACTGCCATACGTCCTGACAGACTAGGCTCTACAGTCTTACTTTGAGGAAAGTTACCAGGAACTGCTGGAACAGAGTTCTTCCTTCCCTGGCCCCATACCTTGTAGATGCCTTTTTATTGTACTTACCACTCTCTACCTCAAATACTTCATTACTAGACAGAAGCTCTGGAACTTAGTCCCAGTGCCTGATACATGACAGGAACGTAATACATACTTGCTGAGTGAGGGATGGATGAGCAAAGGACCTAATGACAGAAACCAAGGCACAGAATATTCCCAGCCAGCTTGAGGAGATGAGAATTAGGGAAGACACCAATGAAAGAGAAGAATATTTTTGTGTCCGTGAAGCTCAGTTGTGGGATAGCACAGCTCATTATTATGTTCCTCCCTCCCCAAATCGATGTGAGTTCTATAGACAGTAATGAGAATTGCACCTTGAGCCCATGACCGTACTGCCGTTTGGCTAATCTTGTCTGCCCGCCCCCATCACTGGAAAGGGCAACCCTTGCCGAGGGGTCACACGCCTGCTTCATTTTTCTCAGCACGTTCAATGATCTGCGTTAATCCCAAAGTCCGTTCAATGATCTGCGTTAATCCCAAAGTCCGAGACACCACTTCAAACGGGAAATAGCTAAGACCTGGTTGCAATTTATGCCAAAGAGGCCTGAAGAAAGTGTCCTGGAAGCAAAATGGTTTGCTCATATGGCTGAGGGAACGCAGAACAAGAGCTTCTGACCAGTATTATTGGGGTCAATAAAAGGAAGAACTTGACTCCCTGAGATTTAAGACTGTCCTTACCTGAGCAGAGAGAAATCTCATTTTGAGGATGTTTATGAATAAATAGACCATTACTGAACATGATTTTCCAGGTTTCAGAGGAAGGGAATATATTTGTTCTCTGCATCAGGAAATAAAGTTACTGATTCCTCTCGTCAGGACCCTCTCGCCTTGGTGGCCAGGAGCAATGGCATTGGGCAGTCCGAGAGTGGAGTGGAGTCCTGCTTACTTACAAATGTGCGTTCTTTGTAGAACATTCTCTCAGGATGACTCCAGTGCTCTTAGGGCTACTGCTCATGCTGTGACTCTCAGAGCAGCTTTGGGTCCAACAGCTGCGCACAGGGTAGGGTGACCTCAGAGCAGAGGCACACTGCAGTCTCCAGGAGGGGGGACCAGGGCCCCCTCAGCAGCTGTGGCTCTTACTGTCTTCAAAAGCAATGGCAGGGGTTCCTTTAGGAACGCAGGGGAGGTCTTTTTGTAGAGACTACAAAGAGTCCATGGGAAACAAAAATTTCCACAGCCTAGGAGAAAGTCCCACTATAAAAACAAAACTGTAACATATTTTGTGATATGTGTTCTGTTGAAATACGTGGGACTGTGTTCACTCAGTTTCTCAGCAAATATTTATTAAGCAACTACTATGTGCCAGATGTACCTGAGCGGCAGAAGCTACTTCTTCACGTTTATGTCCACAGCTCCTGGTACAGTGCCTTGCTCATACTGCGGGTCACACACTCTATGCAACTCTATTTCCCTCAGCCTGGCCTGAGTTCCGGGTGTGGCTGACATGCAGGACTATGGAACAGGTCTTCTCTCTCTCTCCCTGAAGCTGATGAAACTTTCACAGGACTTGAGACTCCTGATTTTGGCCTCTGTTATCAGCAGAGTCAACCAACGCCAGTCAGAGGGGCAGTGATTGTTGGGATTGCCAAGATACTATATAATGAGGATCTTTGTGGCTAAGCTCCTACTGTTGGAACTTCAGCAAGTCAAGCTGGCTTAAAACCCTCGTTGGATAAACATTGTTGCTCCCTTGGAAATTCTGGGAGTTCCAGCTTGGTTGCTGACCACTCTCTCCTGTTTATCTATTTGTTTAGCGCCAGCATTTCTTAAGCTTCCATTGCATATGGAATACTACACTGGGTTCTGGGAAATATACTGAGCTACGCTCCCTGTAAGCTGGTCACATTTTAAGTGGGGAATGCAATAAATGACATATTCAAACAGCTTAACCATTATAAACAGAGAAAATAACTTTTATGGGCAATAGCCTGCAACTCCAGATACAGTCTTGCCCAAGTGTTTGGCTATGACACTGCCTTCTGTCACAAAGAGAAGTAAAATGTGGGACAGTAGTCGAAACATTATGGAATTAATGGAATCTTCTTTTTAGTCTGGGCCTTTGTACATACTGGTTCTCCCTTGTCTCCCCACCCCACCCCTCTATTTGTCTAAATTAAACTCATATTTTATTTCATTTATTTTTTAAAGATTTTATTTATTTGAGAGAAGAAGAGAGAGCATAATTAGGAGGAGGGGCAGAGGGAGAGGGGGAGGGCTGGAAGCAGATGCCCCTCTGAGTGCGGAGCCCGACTTGAGGCTCAACCCCAGGACCCTGAGATTGTGACCTGAGCTAAAGTCAGACATTTAACTGAATGAGCCACCCAGGTGCCCCTTAAACTCATATTTTAAGTATCAACTGGGATTTAATCATAGGAGCCCTTGGTGACCAGCCTCTACACACACACAGACACACACACACACACACGCACACCCTTGTGCTAGTTGCCCCTCCTCTGTGGTCCCAGTAGCACACTACGATTCTCCCATTATGATAGCATTTTTTATAAGGTATTGTGGTTTCCTCTCAACTTCTCTACATGCATCCTCCCACTCGAATGTAAGTTCTGTGATTGTTGGGACCATATCTATCTTGCTATCTATCTTGTTCACCATTGTATTTCTAGGGGCTACAAATATTAGTAAATACAATAAATACAATACAAAAATACAATAAATAGTTGCTGAATGCATGAATGTATGAGTGAATAAATGAATGGCAGAAGCAACATCAGAGTAAAATCTTCATCTGTTGTTCAACTGCTTTGTGCAGTAACCTTCTAGGCATTTTATGGATTTTCATTTCTATGGGCTTATAAAGTTGTTCCAGAGATATAGTGTTTATTAAATGCCTCATTTACCTATAAGATTTAGTGCTTATTGCAGGAGGAAGGATGTGATCCTACTGATAGGAAAATCATAAGCTTGGTCCCTGGCTTTTCATCTGGAGCTCTCTGCCTTGAGTTGAGCTGCATTTAGATTAGCCATTTTCACCCATTACTGTGGGCAAATGGTTCAGAGATGAGTGACAAACTAGGAGAGAGGATATGAATGACTTAAACAAACTACAGAAAGAATTCTAGGAACACATGACCCAACAAATTCCTTTTCCACTGGAAAAAAAAAAAGACCAAAATCTGTGGAAAGGATAGGGAATATGTTCCAGAAATACAGCAGTAGGAGTGGATAAAATAACCAGCAGTGTTCAATTTGAAGTAAACGAGTTTCATTTCAAAGGGCAAAGCATGGTAACATTTATGATAAACTTTTGTGCTGAAGTGTCCTTTCTGAACGTCACCAAAATAAGTTTTGAATTTAGCTTCCTAAACCCAGTTTTTGCTCTGTTAATTATTAGGGATTTTTTGAGTAAACAATCCACGCAGAGCTCTGGACTCTGCCCTGCTGTTTTCTACCTTCAAGGGTGGTCATCCAGGAAGGATTTCTTCTCCGTCATAAAGGCTGGCAGTTAAGAAATGTGGGACCTCCTGACTGATATATCTTACACTTCCCAGAACCGTAAAAGATTAAGATGAATCATTTCAAGTGAAATGACCCCAGACAGAGAACTCAGAGGGCTGGCATACGTTTGTTATAACCTTCTGAGAGAGCTCTTCATCCCGTTTACACGTTCTTGAGAGGGTGCCTTCTGTAAGGTGATGAATGAGCCATCCGGCCTGCCGGTCCCCCCACCACCACCCCCCCCCCGCCACCCCCCTCACCACACAGCGATTGTTTCTCAGAGGTCCTGGGCATCTGAATGACCCTTTAATCACAAGCTACACTGTCCAGTGCAGGTACCTAAGAAACAAGCCACTCCTCTCTGAATATGACTCTCGTGGTTCTTGATTATTTTTTTTAAGATTTTATTTATTTATTTATTTATTTATTTATTTATTTATTTGAGAGAGAGAGATACTGAGAGGGAGAGAGCAAGAGCAGGCAGGAGGTAGAGAAGCAGACTCCCTGCTGAGCAGGGAACCCAGGACTCTGGGATCATGACCTCAGCCAAAGGCAGATGCTTAACAGACTGAGCCACCTGAGTGCTCCTCGATTATTTTTTATGGTGTGAAAATGACTTCCTTTTTAAGATTTATTTATTTATTTATTTGACAGAGAGGAGAGAGATCACAAGTAGGCAGAGAGGCAGGCAGAGAGAGAGGGGGAAGCAGGCTCCCTGCCGAGCAGAGAGCCCGATGTGGTGCTCAATCCCAGGACCCTGAGATCATGACCTGAGCCGAAGGCAGAGGCTTTAACCCACTGAGCCACCCAGACGCCCCCCTCTTTTTTTTTTAAGATTTTTTATTCTCCTTTTTAACCTAACACGTTTGAACTGGTTGTTCAAATGGACCATAAATTGACAATTACTCAACTTTAATGTAATTTTTTCTCACATATTTTTTATTGTGACAAAAGATGCATGACATAAAATTAACCGTTTCTAAGTGTACAGTTCAGTGGCATTAAATACATTTATAATGTTGTGCAATCATCACCACCAACCATCTCCAGAACACTTTTATTTTGTAAAACTGAAACTCTGTATCCATTAAACAATACCTTTGTGTTTTCCTGTCCCCCTAGTCCCTGGCAACCATCTTTCTACTTTCTGTCTCTAGGATTTTGACTATTCTGGATATCTCATATAAGTGGGATTATACAGTTTCTATCTTTTTGTGACTGGTTTATTTCATTTAAACTAATATCCTCAAGGTTCATCTATGTTGCAGCCTGTGTCAGAATTTCCCTCCTTTCTTTTTTTTCAAGCTGTAAGAATCCAGATTTAATATCAAATACATCAGTAGAGGATGAAAATTCTATTTCTACAAAAAACTTTAAACTTAGCATTCAGGCACCTAAAACACATTTTCTTTCTTTCTTTTTTTTTAATTAAGTTTTTAATTTTAATTCCAGTATATACGTACAATGAAGTAATATTCAGCCCTAAAAAATGAAATCTTGCCATTTGTAGCAACATGGTTGGAGCTAGAGAATATAATGCTAAGTGAAATAAGTCAGTCAGAGAAAGACAAATACCATATGATTTTACCCATTTGTGGAATTTAAGACACAAAACTAACAAACAAAGAAAAAAAGGAGAGAGAGAGACAAACCAAGAAACAGAAACTCTTTTTAAAAAAAAAATAATTAACATATAGTGCAATATTGGTTTCAGGAGGAGGATAAACAGATTCTTTTTTTTTTTTTTAAGATTTTATTTATTTATCAGAGAGAGAGAGCACAAGCAGAGGGAGAGGCAGGCAGAGAGAGAAGCAGGTTCCCCACTGAGCAGGGAGCCCGATATGAGACTTGATCCCCAGACCCTGAGATTATGACCTGAGCCGAAGGCTGACGCTTAACCAACTGAGCCACCCAGGCATCCCAAAGAAATAGACTCTTTTTTTTTTTTTTAAAGATTTTATTTATTTATTTGACAGAGAGAGACAGCATACAAGCAGGGGGAGTGGGGTGGGGGAAACAGGCTTCCTGCCGAGCAGGGAGCCTGATTCGGCGCTTGATCCCAGGACCCTGGGATCATGGCCTGAGCCGAAGGCAGATGCTTTAACGACTGAACCACCCAGGTGCCCCAAAACAGACTCTTAACAGTAGAGAATTTCCCTCCTTTTTAAGGCTAATATTCAGTATTATGTATATCTTGTTCATCTGTCAATAGACAGTTGGGTTGCTTCCATGTTTTAATTACAGGGAATAATGCTGCTGTAACATGAGTGTAAAAATACTACTTTGAGATGCTGCTTTCAATACTTTTGGGTATGTATTCAGAAGTGGAATTGCTGAGTCGTATGGTAATCCTACTTATAGTTTTTTGAGGAACCACCATACTGTTTTCCAGAGTGTCTGTACCATTTACATTCCCCACCAATAGGGAATGAGGGTTCCAAGTACTCAGCATCCTCACCAATGCTTGTTCTTTGCTTTGTTTTGTTTTTTATAGTAGCCATGCTAATGGGTGTTGGGTGGAATCCCATTGTAGTTTTGTATTCTCTTACAGAGAGTATTGAAGTGAAAAGCCTTTACATAATTACAAATTAGGTGTGGGGATGAGTTAGGCTTTTTGTTACCGCGGTCAACAGCTTGGTCTGTCAGGGATTCAAAAAGAAATTGGACTGTCTTCCACTAACACAAGGTCCATCTGCTACCATTGAGAGTGACAGAAACCATAGAGGATAGTTGTTAGATTCCAAATTAAGAGAGACCTAGGATCAAATCTCACCTCTGCTGCTTACTAGCTGTGTCAACTCTAAGATTCAGTCTCTTTAACTATATAGTAAGGATAATAATATTCCCTATGTGATAAGAGGGGCAATCCCATGAGTTAATAAGATTTTCAAGGAGTCAAATCATTTAAGAGTTAAGTGAGATAATGCATAAAAAGCATGGCACACATTGAACACTCCATAAATATTATCTGTATTAATGAGGAAGATTCTTATTTAAATTGCCCTGCACTCTAAACACGAGAAGCAGCTTTTTGGCTAAAACCAATCCTTGAACTGTAACAGGGAAACCTGTTCCAACAGGGGCATAAGGAAAAAAAAAAGGGGGACAGAACAATGTTTCTAATCTTAAAGCTCAGGACTTTAAGGATAGGTTTTTCATCATTTAGTAAATCACAGATCTTTTAGGGACATTAGAAGGAGGCACATTCAGAAAGATTTATGATGGTTTTTCTCAAAATGAACAAAGTTCCCTCATAAAAATTTTTGCTCAGGCCAAGTTGATGGGACATGTATCAAGAAATAAACTTTCCATTTTGAAATAAAGAAATAAACTTTTCATTTTACAAATGGGTATCAGTCAATATCCTGGAAGAGCTGACTTGCTAAATGTAGCTGCTCTTTCTTAAAAACTTTATTTTTTATCCATCGAAATAATATTATTGTTATTAAATATCTTTTTAGGTTCTACCTTGTGAAGGAAACTGTGCTTAGTTATAAGGAACCAAATACAAATGAGTTAGCCTTGATTTTAACATTCTTAGGTGGAAAGACAGAACACACCCATTTAATAAGAGCTATATTCGGCACCAAGAGTTAAATACCTTATAGCCCAAGAACAACTAATTCTGTCCAGAAAAAGAAAAGCTGGTCTCTAGTTTTGGTATTAGTTTTCTTAGTAAGTTTGTAACCTGGGAAAGTTCACTTAAATTTGAGTTTTCAATGTTTCAAAGGCCAGAGATGATATCTCCCCTGCCATTCCCATAAGGTTGACGTAAGGCTTAAATGAGCTAAGGTTTATAAAAGCACACAATAAATTATAATCCTACTGCAGTGATCTATGGTGTGATCATTTTCCTTCCTCTGCCTTCTTGTAGAGTGAGACTCTAACAGACTTTCTGTTTTGTGTTTCCTATCTTTGCTTATGAAATAGCTGGAGGTTGTATCATTGTGTCTATTGTGTGTGCATTATCAACTATCATCAAGCTGAAGGAGCAGAACTAAACACAGACATCTGGACTCCTGAGTAGTATTCCAATACTTGAAGCTGAAGATAATAGGTTGTACCTGTTTCAGAAAGAGTGTCAGCCTCAATCTAGAGAAGAGGACACTGAACATTCATTCATGTAACACGTATTCAATAAACGTCTGTGAAGAGCCTTCCCTGTACCAGGGGCCCTGCTATCAACTGAAAGGACAAGATCAAGAAAAGGCAGGGAGCTCAGTTCTAACACTGACGTTTGCTGGTAACTTCTTGGCATTGAGTAAATCATTCATCTTCCTGTCCTTTAGTTTCCTCCTCTGTAAACTGAAGGTTGGTTAAATTGCAAAGTACATAGCCAATATGATGCCTGGAAATACTGAAATAAAGAGACAAAATAAGAAAAGGAAGGATATGAAGCCCCTTTCCATTTAGCTGGGAGAAGGAGGGAGGGAGTTAGTCTTGGAAATTAGGAGTCAGCAGTGAAGAGCAGTTTGTTGATGGAGGCCCTGGAGATACTGTGTGCTAGAATTTAGGAAATTTTATTTTTTTAAAGATTTATTTATTTATTTTAGAGAGAGAGAGTGTGAGTGAGGGGAGGGACACAGATATCTAGAGAGAGAGAGAGACAGGCAGACTCCCCACTGAGCAAGGAGCCTGACAAGAGGCTCAATCCCAGGACCCCGAGATCATGACCTGAGATAAAACCAGATACTTAACCGACTGAGCCACCCAGGTGCCCCTAGAGTTTAGAAAATTTTAAAACTGAAGTTGTTATGGGCCAACAAAATTTTTGTGGATGGTAAGAGATCTCAAATTTTGTTGGTAAGCTTAGAAGTAGATGATGATTCTACACTGGATGATTCAGCACATTTTTCATCCCGGATTGTGTACATTTTTGTGTGTATGTGGTTTCTCAGCTTATTGTGAAACATATTAAAAACAAGTGAAAGCAATATTTAACTGAAAGTCAAAGGAAAGGATAGTCAATAAAATAATCTTCCAGGTAGAAACTGAAATGGGCTAAGGAGTAGTCCCGAGAGGAAGAGCATTAATACACATTGCATTCATATGAGTGCCTGCTGGGCCCTGGGGACTTTCATATTTACGAAATAACCTCTCTATAGCCACACAAGTTTACTCTTATGCAGATCTGAAAACAGGCACGGAGAGAGTAAACAACTTGTCCAACCTCAGGGAATGACTGTTGTAGAGGCCAGGTTTGAATGGAGGAGGGTATGAAGTTATTCTTCTCTCAGAAACTCTGTCATAGACTTGGCACCCTTGCCATACTCACTTATCTTTCCAGAATGATCTCTACGTGGAAAGGGGAGAGTCTGCTTTTATACATCTGACGTGGTGTTAGCATTATCTGAAGATGTTATTCTAGAGTTGGGCACTTGCCTTCAGGTGTAGATGTGTGAGGTTTCTATTGTCATCTTGGGATAAATGTTGCTGGAGCTGACATTCCAGAAAATCTGCTTATCCCGCTTAGTTAGGAAAACCGTGGGGGTGGGTAGTAAAGATCCTCATTCCCATGTCGTTTGGAAAAACTTCCAGTGAGAGTAAGCTACCCCCTTCTCAGAAGTGAATATGTAGTTCATAGACTCACAGAATTTCAGAGCTGAAGAGAACTTAGCATTTTTGTCTGTGGCTCAATCTGGGTAGGGGAAAGCTAGGACAAGATTTCATTTATTCCCTCCATCCCCTCCACCCCCGTCCTCATGCATGCAACATTTTCCTGTCTGTGCCCTGGGTGCATGATTAAGCTATTTAGCCAATTCCTGAATTTGTAATTAATGAACCCAGGAAAAGAGCACTTATCATTTGAATCACTCTAGAAGCATGTGTGAGAGTTAGGGAGGGAAAGATTTCTTCCAAAAGCTCCATTCTAGGCGATTTCAGGTGGGCATCCTTGTCTGCCTTGGATATTGTACATGCCTTGCTGAATCTGGCTTGAGTTCTCCCAGCCCCGATGAACTCGGAAGTACCGGCCTGGAAGGTTCTGCTTGATGGTTCCCATCAAGGATAAAACTGAAAATAGGAAGTC
This sequence comes from Potos flavus, assembly GCA_028534135.1. NCBI lineage: Eukaryota > Metazoa > Chordata > Mammalia > Carnivora > Procyonidae > Potos > Potos flavus. Next base: position 89,903,540 of record CM052900.1, on the reverse strand, counting down.
TTTGGTTGCTGACTGTGAGATAATCTTGCTCAAGCAGCCTGCCAAAAGCAGCAGATCATATGAAAAGCCACATGACTAACTAGAAATAATTGAAGCTTAGAAGATGCCAGCGTTGATGAGTAAGATTTCTTTCATCAGAGGATCTAGTTAAAGCAAATTCACCCACTCACAAGTTTTTAAGAGCCATTATCTTTTACCCTGGAACATTTCATTTGCCCCGATGTGGTTTCATTAACACAGAAATATCAGCTTTTACTGATGACAACTAGCTGTCCATTTATTTCTCTATTCAACCCATCTTTAAAATCGACTGTGTTCCAGGTGTGCTGCAAGATAGAAATAATACTTCCTTCATGCAACTCTTTCTGATTCCTCCAGGGAAGTGTTACTTCCTTCTTTTCTGAAACCTAGTAGCTCTTTGTTTACAGGTCTCCAAATAGATTTGTGACATTTTGCATTGTATTGTAGCAACTTGAGAACATGTCTTATCTTACTATTCATAACTAAGACAATTGAAGACAGACATAATGCTTTACAAATTTTTGTATGTTCCATGGTGCTTAAAGAAGTCTTGGCATAGAATATGTTCTCGGTGTTGTGGAATGAATGACTGAATCTTTGTTGAGTTGGATAAGAGGTCCATTCAATTTAGGTTAAGTATGCTGCCTTAACAAACAACCCCCAGAATTCAGTAATTTACAACACAATAGTTTACTCTCATCAATGAGAAAGTCCACTGTGAGTTAATTGTAGTTCAGCTTCCCATTTTTTTCATTCTGGGATCTGGGCAGGAGGAGCAGTCACTCAGTGGGTTAAGCCCATCTGGTGGCAGGGGGCCAAGAGAGATGACAGAAACATGCCAGGGGCCAGAAGTGGCATATTTAAGGTGCTTAAACTTAATTGGCCAAATCGAGTCACGTAGGGAAACCTCTGATGAGGGCAGACACCTATAATTCTCTCATGACGAGAATTATAATTGAGAATTGGGAATAATAATATAATCTACCAGATAAGTCATCCTTATTTTTAAGGAGTTTAAAATATAGTCAGAAGTAAGTGACACACGAAAATTGCACTACTGGGTATATACCCTAAAGATACAGATGTAGTGAGAAGAAGGGCCACGTGTACCCCAGTGTTCATAGCAGCAATGGCCACAATCGCCAAACTGTGGAAAGAGCCAAGATGCCCTTCAACAGATGAATGGATAAAGATGATATGGTCCATATATACAATGGAATATTATGCCTCCATCAGAAAGGATGAATACCCAACTTTTGTATCAACATGGATAGGACTGGAAGAGATTATGTTGAGTGAAATAAGTCAAGCAGAGAAAGTCAATTATCATATGGTTTCACTTACGTGTGGAGCATAAGGAAAAACATGGAGGACATTAGGAGAAGGAAAGGAAAAGTGAATTGGAGGAAATTGGAGGGGGAGACGAAGCATGAGAGACTGTGGACTCTGAGAATCAAACTGAGGGTTTTGGAGGAGAGGGGGATGGGGAGTTGGGTGAGCCTGGCGGTGAGCATTAAGGAGGGCATGTATTGCATGGAGCACTGGGTGTGGTGCATAAACATTGAATCTTGGAACACTGAAAAAATAAAAGAAAAAAAATAAAGTGAGGTGCAAGCAATATGTTATAGAGGTAAGAGGAAAGCTTTCTTTTGACTGGGCTTACAGAGAATGTATCATTTGGCTTGGGCATAAAAAATGTGAGATTTTATGAGAAGGAAATGGGGAAAAGGTGGTCTAGGTGCACAGAAGACTATTAAGAAAGATATAAAGGTGCTCAAGCAAAAGGTGTACTCAGGGAAAAAGTGAACAGTCCACTTCTGGTGGAAGGTTAAATTGCCACACAGAGAAATAATAGTGCCTTAAGTTCCAGACTAAGGACTTTAGAGTCTGTTCAGCAGGCAATGATAAGCCACTGGAGGTTTTGGAAGCTAAGTGAAGGATGGATTGAAGAGAAGCCGAAGACATTTATGAGGAAGGGTCTAGGTAGGAGATACTGAAGGGAGAATCAGAGCAGTAATGAAAAGGACAGAACATGGACAGGCAATCTGCAAATGAAGTCAACAAAACTTGAAAACCCATCTGTTTGGGGAACAAAGAAGACACAAAGAGGGAGAAGTTGAAGATAGTTAGACAGTGGTGGTATCATAAATGAAACTAGAGAAATAAGAAAAAGAATTTGCTTTTAGAATGAGAATATGTTTTATTTTAGTTATGCTGAGTTTGAGGAATTTCAATTGGAAATGTTTAATAGGCATCTGGATCCATGGAAATAAGATTTAGGATTGTGGTTGTGATTGAAGATGTAAACCGTGGGACCCCCTAAAGAGGTGACAGCTGAAGCCATGAATGCAAATGTGACTATCATAGGGGAAGAGTGGCTGAAAGGCAGAGCCGTGGGGACTTCACATTTGCAGAGTATGGGAAGAAGATAAGCCTGGAAGGGAGACAGGATCACTGACAAGGAGGAGAGGAGGAGAGAAGAGAATAGTGTAGGATCAGCTCAAATGAGGTAGAGGAGAGTCTGAGGAGGAGGGAAAGGTCAACAAGGTCAAATACTTTAGAGAGCTGCAGGAGGAAGAGAATGTTGAAAAGTGGTCCTGAGCTCAGAGGCGATCATTGTTGATCAGTAAGGAATCAAGTTCAGTATAAAATGAAGATGTTCTTTTGATGTATTTGGTGATAAAAATTAGAGATGGAATGATGGACGGATAGTTGGAAGTGGTGGAATCAAGAGTAGGGTGAGTGGGCTAGCCTCTAAAAAGAAGATGGACATAGTCTGTGAGAGGAGGGCAGGAGGAGAGGGACCAAGAGAGACATTGTCAGTGGGTAGGAGTGATCTTACAGTAGCTCTTACCAGGGTAGAGAATAAGAAATACATTCATTCTTTGAAATGAAAAAGTAATGACGTGTTATTGAAAAATTAGGTTAGTTTCTTCTTTAAACCATGTGTTTTAGTCAAAGGAAACTAAAGAACCCTCCAAATGACTCTACTGTATTTACTTTTATATATTCAATGTCCAGCACAGGACCCACCATATCTTCACATATAATAAGGAGTTATCAGAGAGTATATGATTGGGCTTTAGTACTGATAATTTTAGGAAAATGTTTATGTGACTTGCAGCTCATTGATCTCAATGTCCTTTCAGTGGAAGGAGGGCACTGGAGGCCTTTTACAGGGCATATTAGAGATCTTTTCTTCTTACCATTTGAGATTGATGGAATCTCTTCAAAGTGACTAGGATATTTGCAACCCACAAAGTTCGGGGGTGGAGGGAGAATAAGACCCAACCAGAGCACAATTGTGTTTTGTAAGGTTGCCATTTATGATATGAAGAGACTGTCCTCAAACAGAAAAACTGGTAACGCAGGTAAAGAGAGATGTTTAGTAATATTTATGCCTTCATTCCTTAATTTGTCTTTCACATTCATTCAATATTCCACAATATTTACTGAGCACCAGCTATGCTATGTGCCAGATACTACTTTAGGCATTGGAGACAGACAGGGCCTCTCTACTCATGGAGATTACATTGCTATGAACAAATGGCAATGTAATATGATATCATGTAATGATGAATGCTACAGAGAAAAAGCAGGTTAAAGAGGTAAAGAATAATGGGAAGGTTCAGATGGGACATCATATAGAATGGCCTTGGAAGGTCTCTGATGAGAAGAACTCAACAGAGATCTGTAAGATCTAAAGGAAGCTTGTCCCAGACAGAAAGAACACCAATGCTAAGACTAGTCATTCTTAGATGGGAATGAACTTAGCACATTTTAGGAAGAGCAAGAAGGCCAGTGTGGTGGAGGAAAAGAGCAGGTGGTGAGTAATAGAGATGATGTTGGGAAGAAAGTCCAGATCCTGGGGGACATTGATGGCTTTTATTCTCAAGCTGATAAGATATCACTGGATGGGTTTTGAGCAAGAAAGTAACAAGGTAGGGATTATGTTTTTAAAGTATTGTTCTGAGTGCAGTGTGGAAATGGAGCATGTGTGGGTAAGACCCAAAGTAAGGAGACCAGTTAGGGAGCAGCTGCAGAAATCCAGGCAAGGAAAGATGGAGATTTGAACAAGGATGACAGCAGTGGTGATGAGGAGAAGTGGAAAGATTCTAGACATATATTTAATTTTTTAAATTACAGCTTTACTGAAATTTAATTCACATACCACAAAATTTTATTTAATTTTACCAAAAGTGTTCAATTCAGTGGTTCTAGAGATAGAGATGATAGGACGCGATAATGGAGTTGATTCAAAATATGAAAGAAGAGAGGCATCAAGGATGTGTCTTGGATTAGGGACACAGGATGGGGGGGCATTTGTTGAAATGCAGAGAACTGGGGAGAAGAGAAGTGCCTATATTACTGTATTAGGAGATGACCTAGAAGCACATGGAAAAACGCCTCATATGTTGTAAATGTGAAATATATTTTTGGCTCTTCTTTTTCTTAGATGCCATTTCCTCTCTATTTTTGGACACAAAGAGCAAATCAAAGGTCCAGTTGCTGAAATCAGGAAAAAGTCAGAGAGTTTAAGCAGGAGACTGATTTGCTGTTCAGAAGCCAAGCTGTGGGTCTAGGAAGTTTTATATTTCTAGTTTCTGGGGGCTGGAATAGTCTCTTAGTAATGGCAGAGGATTAATTTCTCCTGGAAGCCAGATAGCCAATTATCATGCAGGATATTTTCTCTATGAAGCCAGAGAGCCAGTTACATTGTTGGATGTTTTTGGTGGGCATAGAATAGCTTCCGTTAGTACCCAGTTATGGAAAAAGAATAAGAGCACATATCAGATGGTATATCCTTGTTGCCCAATAAGTCACTGATATGTAAAATTTGGTGATCTCCACTGGGATTCCCCACCATTAATTCTACAAGCCTGACTTTGTTATGTGCCAATACCTTTTGTGAATTGTATTTATATAATAAATTTGCAAACAAACTTTAAGATTTATATATACCTACCCATATATAGAAGATTTAAGCTTAACAGCAATCATTCACATTCATTACTAACATTATGGATAAGACAACTGGAGAAAGACCAACTAGATTGAATGTGCAGAGAGAAATCCAGACACAAAATTTTTTGGTGGGAAGTACTTGGTTTGGATTCTTGCTTTATCCTAAACTTTGGGCCTCCTTTGCCTCAGTTATCTACTGCTATATAATCAACCACACTAATGCTTAGTGGCTTAAGACAATGAATTATTGGGCGCCTGGGTGGCTCAGTGGGTTAAAGCCTCTGCCTTCCGCTCAGGTCATGACCTCAGGGTCCTGGGATGGAGCCCTGCGTTGGGCTCTCGCTCAGCAGGGAGCCTGCTTTCCCCTCTCTCTGCCTGCCTCTCTGCCTACTTGTGATCTCTGTCAAATAAATAAATAAAAATCTTAAAAAGAAGACAATGAATTATTATTATTATTATTAATCTCTTCTAGGTTTGTGAGTTGAACGAGAAAAAGGGTGTCTAGGTGGTTCAGTTGGTTAAGCGTCTGACTTTGATTTGGACTTAGGTCATAATCTCAGGATCAAGCCCTGCATTAGGGTGCTGGGTGTGGAGTCTAAAATTGGGATTCTCTCTCTCTATCCCTCTCCTTCTGCCCCTCCCTGCTCTCTCATTCTCTCTCAATAAATAAATAAAATTTTAAGAAAAAAAAAGAAAATCAGAGATTTCCAGTTGTTTTGTATCTTATAAAACTTATCCAACATCAGAAAATTATTCTGACACACAGTTCCTTACTTTAGAGAGATTATCAAATCATCAGATGCTACTTTTCAAAAAATAGATAAGCACATTTGGATCCTCCTGGAACATCTTTGTTGGTTTTCAGGACCAATCATTTGAGTACTCTTTGATTTCATTTGTAAGACTAGATCTATAGACCAGTGCACAGAATAATTTCCAGAATCATCCTGGTCATAACTTTTGGTCAATGTGATCCACTCAATTTAGCTGTGCAGAGGTATAGTAAATGTGGACAATCATATGTGCCTTGGTCAATCCTATCCTCTGCATCAGATCTAGAATTGAGTTACACAGAGTGGGAAAACAAATGAGATGGCATCAGTTTGAGGTGGAACAAATCCAGAACAGACTGGGAGATGAAATGGTAAGTGGGAGGAATCAGCTAGAGTTGGCAGGTATACCATCAGGAGCCAACCAGGAGTAGTGCCAGAAGTTTCAGGAAAAGTGAGAAGAACAGGCAGCCCAAGCAGGAAAAGAGCCAACATAAAAACTGAGCAGCAATCCAGGAGAAGGTCCACCCCCAGGGTAGTGGTTAAACAGCAATATAGAAGCAGATAAGTAAATCATTGAGAAGTTGCTTTAAATACTTAATAGGAGAGATGGGGCAAGGCTAGAAGTACAAAAAGCAGCAATTGAGAAAATACATTCACGAGTTGAACCAATCATTATTCAAGACAGGAAAGTCTTTTAAACTCAGCTGCTCAAACCCTTCTACTCATCCCCAAAGACACCTCCCCCAGATTGGACAAGAATCTGTAAAATCCATAACACCTGTGGTTAAGAAATTCTCCATTCTTGTCATTAGGAAAAGTTATTTCACTCATCTCCTGTAATTATAATTTTCAGCTAACCCATGTAAAATACTTCCAAGTGTTTGGCATGTGGCATTCAATGAATGTTAGTTCCTTCCCTTTCTTTCTTTTAGTGGCAAGGTATGCAGAAGACCACTTAGCAAGTAGCAACTCTTGGCCCATCTCAAGAGGGTAGAACTAATCTGGCTTGTTTTTATTTGTTTGTTTTGAGAGAGAGCACATGAGTGGGGAGGGGAAGAGAAAGAAGCTTAAGCAGGCTCCATGATGAGAGTATGGAGCCTGACCTGGGGCTCGATCCCATGACCCTGAGATCAGGACCTGAGCAGAAATCAAGAGTTCGATGCTCAACTGAATGAGCCACCCAGGTGCCCCAGAGCTGATCAAGTTTTGTAATCAACTTGTTGACTGTTCTCCATTTCATGGTGTCTTTCAGGTAGCCACACACTACCGATCAATTCAAATAAAATTATAGGCATCATAGTTTTCTGAATTTTGCGTGTAGATACCAACAGAAGAACAAATTTGACAGTTTTGAAGAGTGGTTGCCTGTAGTGAATAAAATAATCCTTGCTGATCCAAGTTCCTTCGAAACAAAGTTAAATTGGACCAACAGATGTTAAAGCAATCCAAAGGAAAAGATTTGAAGACCACACCATTCTCTGTGAGAAGGACTTGGTAGCATTTCCTTTTTTTTTTTTTTAAAGGGTCTAACATTGACCCCTGTTTTATTAAGAAACCTAAATAAAGATTTATATACAAAGGTGAAATGTCTTCAGAATGAACACTTTCATGAGAATCCGAGCTGTTGTTACATCCTGTATTAACAGAAATTCTTACCAGCACACCCAGATATAAAAGACCAGTGACATACCGTAATTCAAATGAAGAATGGTAAAAGCAGACTTAATTTCCAGAACTGCCCAGTTAATCAAAAAGCTTGGAACTATTCCCAGGTTGCTTTTTTTTCCTTTCTTTCTTTTTTTTTTTAAGTCTAGACAAAACCCCAAGATAAACTTTGTGCAATTAGTCTAATGCTAATGGGATGTAGGAAGATAGTTAAGAGATCTGCTGTAACAAAGGGGTTTTACAGAAAATAAAGTGATTTGCAAAAGGAGACCAGGACATAACGGATAAATACAAATCATTTGTGTGGTAGTTGTGGGGAGAGCTGGGGAGGGCAGGGACGCATTTAAGGGAAAAAAGAAACAGTTCTACAATGTGGAGGAAGTTGATCAGACTTCAGCTTCCCCAGAGGATAAGTATAACATAATTATTAACTTGTACTTGGCACCAGATTTATTCCCCACACAAAGACTTTAACTCAAATCTAGGAAAAACCCAAAGAGAGAGGAGACATTTAATTTGAAGTTGGGTGCTGTGGTTGAAATAAGAAGGAAAATATTTTTATTCTTACTGATGACTTCCAAGTGGAAGTTACAAATCCCACAGTGGCCAATAGAAGAGGTAGATGAGAGCATTGGTTTATTTCCCTGTGAAAAATTCTCCTTCTGAGATTACTGGGGGTCCATAGATAGCTTTGCGTTGTGTCAAAGATCTTATAGTTAAGTCTAATTGGAGCACTCTCATATTTCCAAGAACTTTTAATGACAGAATATTTCAAACTTTGGCATTTCCTAAAGGATCAAATAAATCATGTAAATAATTCTCATTGGCCCACATACAATGTATTAGTGAGGTAGTTCAAGTGTCTTCTGGCTTTACCCACTTACTCCTTGAGATTTTACCTAGAAGTACATCTGTTCAATTTGAACAACTACAGCTATGAAATACTCTCTAAGAATATCAACTAACACAATAGATAACAATAGAAGGTATTTCCCCCACTACAACCTCTCTCTCTCTCTTTTTTTAATTATTAAAGATAAAGCTTCCAGACATAGTCTCCTCTATATTCCAGCAATTCCACTTCTAGGTGTATACCCAAGAGAAATATGTCCACCAAAGATATACAAGAATGTTCATAGTTACTCTATTCATAATAACCAAAGACTTAAACCCAAATGTCCATCAATAGTAGAATATTATAAAATAATGAAAAAGAGCAAGCTATTATTATACACAACAATATGGATGAATCTCACAGACATAATGTTGTGTGAAAGAAGCTACACACACACAAAAAAAACCCCATTACGATTCCATTTATATAAAGTTCAAGGACAGGTAAAACTAATTTATGGTGATAGAAGAAGAGTGGTTATCTTTGGAGGATATGGACTGGGAGTGGGCCTCAGAAAGACTCTGGAAGGCCAAGGATGTTTTATATCTTGTTTGTGTTGTACTTCCATGGATACACACGCATGTAAAAAATAATTAAGCTGTACTTGAGATGTAAACACTTTACTATATGTATATTATGCCGCCATTAAAAAAATTTTAAGAAAAAAGAAGAAGAAGGAGGCTTTTCAAAAGTTTATATTCAGAGATCCAAAATTTATGCTTATCCTCAATGCACTAGCTCTTCATTGGTGATACAACGATGGCTGTATCCAATAATTCCCTCAGAATATACTTGTGGTGCACAATTTTAGGAAAGTAAGTATAAGGAAATTTTAATCAAAGTAGCTTTTCAATACACACTGGGCATCAATAGTAATGACATAAGCTACAATTCATTGTGCTTGTGATACACAGCACAGAATGTGGGTTCAGTTATTTTTAACAAATATTTTTATCATTTCTTATTATCTTGAGTTTAAAGAATCCTCTAAGTCTGGTGAAGAATAGGAATCTAAACCAGGTTAACAGAGTCCTCTGAGATTTTTTCTTAAGATTTTATTTATTTATTTGAAGGAGAGATAGAGAAAGAGCACAAGTAGGCAGAGCAGCAGGCAGAGGGAGAGGGAGAAGCAGGCTTCCCCCTGAGCAGAGAGCCCAGATGTGGGGCTTCATCCCAGGACCCTGGGATCATGACCTGAGCCAAAGGCAGATGCTTAACTCACTGAGCCACTCAGGAGTCCCCCCCTTTGAAATTCTTACACCAAAGTTTATTTCTGTCTGCCTTGCTATGTAACAAATGTGTTGCCAAGGGAGGGTAAAGAAAAAGGAGAGCAAACCCTTTTTATAAAATGGTTTTACTTCAAGTTTCCTCAAAGAGAGTGGCCTCCTGTCATTGCTTCTCTGATTCTAGTTAATCTTCCAGGGAAATCAATAAAAGACTTAGTAGTAGACATCATTAAAAAAAGAACTAATTTTCAATCAATTGACTTGAAAAAAAGTCCTTTATCTTAATTTGGTTGATTTTTCCTAATGTTCAAATAAACTGATTTATGCCTCAGGAATCACATGGTTCCATTTCAAGGAGGAGAAGCTCTCTTCCCTCTTCAGAGTTTTGAATCCATTTAAGGAATCAGCGCATAGTGAAACAACAGAAAGTGTTGAGAAAGCCATGGAGAGGCAAGCGCCCCTGAGGTGCTACAGACACTAGTCATGATTACTGAAAAAATCCACGAGGTAAAGTCTGCTGGAAGCAGTCTCACTCTCAAATGAATATGGTTTCTTTAGAGGACTACTTTTCCTGGTAAAACTTTATTTATTTTTTAAAGATCTTATTTATTTATTTGACAGAGAGAGAGAGATCACAAGCAGGCAGAGAGGCAGGCAGAGAGAGAGGGGGAAGCAGGCTCCCCGATGAGCAGAGAGCCCCATGTGGGGCTCGATTCCAGGACCTGAGATCATGACCTGAGCTGAAGGCAGAGGCTTTAACCCACTGAGCCACCCAGGCGCTACTGGATAAAACTTTATTGACAGCTGCACTCTAACAGTTCACAGTGCAACCAAATGGCCGGGAGAGTACTCAGGCTCATAACCCTTGTCTCTGATTCAATTTCAAAACCAAGTTTCTTGGCTGCTGTTTTGAAACTATGACAAAAGGTCAAATGAATCTCAGTGGTGGTCATGGAAAAAAAATCACAACTTAAAAACAAAACAGTGAAAAAAAGCATCTTGTGGAAACTCAGGAAACCAATGCTTTTCGGGGAGAAGTCCCAGCCTGAGGCTTAACTGGTGGATGGGAACCCAGGAGGAATGTGGGGCTGAGGTCTGAGTAACAACAATCTAGGTGCACTCTTGTTCGCTGCTTCCGGAGAAAGGAGTCTTGTACCAGCTGGTTGTGAAGATCAGTGGGTAAATTTTCAGTCAGCATTATTCGTAAGCTTCTAGAGTGTTCATGAACATTAATAGGACATTGGGACAAAATGGTTTGAATGTTACAGAATTTGGCAAGCCGTTTAGTGGTTTAGAATGAATTTATTCAATATCTACTTGTGTTGAACACCCACTAAGTACCAGGCCCTGTGATATATGTGTGTACAAGAGACCATCTCAGCTCATGGTATTTACAGAAACGCTCTACACCTGAATTTCTTCATCTAAGATAATGCTAAAAAGAAATGAGAGGTCCCCCAAATGGAGTCACTTCTGCTAAGCCCACCAAGACCTGTGAATCACTAACATAATTGCAGTTTTATCCTTTTCCTGGAGTGGAATTTTTGACCAAACAGTCTGGAATTTCCTGATCAGCACTATGAGGTTAACCTGCATGAGAAGACAATCTGTCTTCCCCTAAGGGAAGGTAACCTTGCCTGAAATAATCCACTCTTTAAAATTCCTTGTCCCACCTTCCTTCTGCCTATAAAATCCTTCCATTTCTAGCAACACCTTGAAGCTCCCTGCTACTTGTTAGATGGGATGCTGCCTGATTTATGAATGTTGAATAAAACCAATTAAATCGTTACATTTACTCAGTTGAATTTTTTTTTTTAAAGATTTATTTATTTTAGAGAGAGAATGTATGGGGGAGAGGGAGAGAGAGAATCTCATGCAGGCTCTGTGCTGAATGTGGAGCCTGAATCAGGGCTTGATCCCAGGACCTGGAGATCATAACCTGAGCCAAAATCAGGAGCCAGATGCTTAACCGACGGAGCCACCCAGGCACCCCTGAATTTTGTTTTTTAACAATAGTAACCATCTCGTGCAAATGAGGATTAAATGAGGTCATGCATCTCAACTTTTTATACTGTGTAGCAAATAGCAAATCTTCATTTTATATGTAGTTGTAGATACAGATAGACTTATGTCTGCAGGCCATGGGAGCACAGAGAAGGGTACATCAGTCACCATGAAGGCAGAACATTAGGAAAGGCATCCTTGAGGAAGCAAGTGCTAATGTAGGACCTAAAGAGTAGAAGAGAGCCAGTAGAAAGAGGAGTTGCCCTCCAGACGGAGCAGTGGTGTAAGGGCCCAGAAGTGAGAGACAATTGGCATTAGGTCAGTGCAGCTGGAGAGCAGAGCTCCAGCTGGGCAATGAGAAGAAATGAGGCTGGGGAGGTGAAGTGTGCTGGTCGACCAGCTCTGGGAATATCAGCTGATTTCCACAGTATGAGTCTTCCCATCGCGACTGATTTCAGCTACAATTTGACAACCAGCACACATGATTCCTGGGTTTTAAAAAATCGGCTCTGTGGCAGGGGCTAGCGATGTTCAGTATACTCTGGTTGCTGGGTTAAGAGTTTGGATGGATTCCAGGGCAGCAGGTACCACTGACGGTGCTTTCAACCAGGGAAAACAGAGTATCAGGTTGAGTTTAAGAAAGATTACTCTGGCTTTGGTGAGGAAGGGATAGGGTAAGTCTGGAGGCAGGGAGGCCCGTGCAGTAATCCAGGCCAGAAATTAAGGTAAACTTAGTAGAGGCAGTAACAGTCACAATGTGGAAAAAAGTAGATTTAGAAGATATTAGAGCAACAGATGATTGATCAGGTGTGGAGACTTAGGAAGGGAGAGCATCCAAGAAATAAATCTGGGATTAGGGTACATTTCATACCAATAGTATACTTCAGCAGATGGATGTTTGGAGTAAGCTGGCCAATATTGCCTGTCGGGAGTGTAAGCATTCCAGCAGCCCTGTCATCTGGATCCAGAGGTTTACTCCTGACCATATCATTATACTGTGCCCCAAAATGTCTGTAGCATACATCAGACAAAAGAAAAATTGCCTTGGGGTGCCTGGGTGGCTCAGCGGTTAAGTGGCTGTCTTCAGCTCTGGTCATGATCCCAGGGTCCTGGGTTGGAGCCCTGCATCGGGCTCCTTGCTCAGCGAGAAGCCTGCTTCTCCCTCTCCCCTCCCCCTGCTTGTGTTCCCTCTCTCACTGTTCGCTGTGTCTCTCTGTCAAATAAATAAATAAAATCTTTAAAAAAAAAGAAAAGAAATATTGCCTTATAGGTAAAATTATAAACAAATAAGAAAAAATACCCCAAAAATCCCTAAAAGAGAAATGGGCAAAAAACTTGAATGGACACTTCACAGAGAAAGAAATATGAATGAACAACCAGTAAACATATGGAAAAAATGTTGATCCTCACTTCCAATTAAGGAAATACTTTTCACCTATTGTATTTGCAAAGATATATAAAAAATGGATACCACAGGGTGTATAGAGTGTTGGTAACTACTTCCAACAGAATACTAGATATCCATTGAAAGAGCGAGGTAGAGTTATATGTTCTGCTAGGAAAGAGCTCTTCAATATATTGTTAAGAAGCGAAAAAAAAAAATCAAGGTTCAGAATAATAACCTTTGCAGATACTATTAAAAATAGGCACTGTTATGCATATACGGGCTTATAAATGGTCAGAAAATGGAAGAATACAGAAGAAATCATCTCATGCCTGACTCTGGAGAGTCAGATTGGAGGCTTAAGGAGCTACAGACCATGCGGAGGGATGGAGACTCCTTTTTAAAATATATTTTGTTAGAAAATTTCAAACATAAAAAAAAAGAAAATTTCAAACATATACAAGTAAAAAAAAAATGAAATAATGGACCTCCCCCTCCATTTATCCATCACCTAGTTCCACAATTATCAATATCACTTGATTATGCTATCCTTTTTTTCTATTTGAAAAAAAATTACCACTAGCATTATATAAAAAAAATCTCACATAATGAAAGTGGTTTGCCCCAGTGTCCTCACAACCACGGGCTTATTAGTCCACACTTTAGTTCCCAGAACCAGAAGACTTCACAGACTGGGGAACATTAGCCACTTTGCTCTTAAATTCGGTTAGCTGTGTAGCTAGAGGGACAGATAACTCTCTCTAGATACTGTAAGGCGATCCTCAATTTGACAAGCAACATCAAAGGAAGACTCTCTGCTCTGTGAGGGGGAATTTAATATGTTTGCTACCCTCCACCCATGCCTCCAGTCCATGTTTTTATTAATGAACAACTTGGTTGATCCTGCAGCTGATTATTATCTCTGTATTAAGATTGACTTCATTTCCCAGCAGAGCCCAAAGCTAAGAAAACAGTGCCTTCCTCTTTAGATTGGTGTGTCTTGAGTAACCAGACAGCTGCTGCCAGATGTGACCCATGTCACAGCTGTCTGATGCATGATAGAGGCTTGGGGGAGCTTGGAAAAATATGTAGATTCCCAGGCCCCATCTGGGTCAGAGTGCTGAATTCTGAGGACTAAAAATGAGGATACCTGCTCCCTGCGTGCAGCCATTCATCTACCCCACAGTCATTCATTCCACATTCCCTATTCTGCCAGGCTCTGTGCTAGAGTTTGGGTTGGAAAATGAAGGAGCACATGGCCTCTGACCTTCAGGACCTTATCGAATCTGGAAGTAAACCTTCAAGATTTATTCTCTTCAGCCAGGATTACTCTTTCCTGTCTTGTCTGCTTCTTCTTACTCATCCTTCAAAATTTAGCCACAAGCCTCCATCTCTGAGGAACAACACTTGTAATTTACTGTTTCCTCTGCCAGGAACACCCTTCCTACCTTGTCTACCTATGCTTACTCATCCTGCAAAAGTCAAGTCACCAGTCCCCATCACGGTAGCCCTGCCTGACTCCTCAGCTCCAAAAATTTCTCTGGGTATTATGCCACTTAGGGTCTCATAGTTGTTTTCAAAGGTAACTTCCTTGGCCATCAGCCCTCTCTATAGCTGATTCTCAATCTCTCTGTATTCTTCCAAAACATGAAATCTTATCTGAGGTGAACCAAGGCTTTAAATATCAAGAGCAGAGGTGTGTCTGGGGTCCCAGCTTTAAGCATCTAACATGTATGGCACATCCCCTTGAAATAGACATCGGTGTTAATTTTGAAACCATTGCTTGATCCTTTCCACTTTAAATACTTTAAATAGAAGAAAAACTTGGAATTTAAAAATGTTATCATGGTATCTGTGTCCTCCTATAAAGTCTTTGGACAGCATGAATCATTGCCAGGCTATTGTGTGATTACAGAACTCCTAAGAAAGACTAGCTAACATAAGCCAGAGCTTAAAGCTCTAGGATTCCATAATCCAGGAAGCAAATATTTTCAGTAAATTAAAACAGAAAGTTAATTCTTTTCGCTGATATCAGTATCTTCTCTTCTCAAATAACCACTGAAACACCAGAGAATATTCCAATATTCTTTTTTTCCTGCTACTAATCTTTTCTGTGAATTGAGACATTTACAGGTAACAAGAATGGGAAAAAAAAAAAAAGTCCTTGTGGGAAATTGACCTCAAAAAGAAAATTCCAATGTCCATTGTCTTTCTGGATTTCTTTTTGGCAAAGATATCTTCATTCTAACTGCCAGTGCATATTTTGAATTTAATCAAATGGCAGAGGAGATTCCATCCTTATTTATAACTCCGTTGCTGACAGCTCCCTTCTTGGGTGGGGACCAGGCTTTCTAGAGCTAGTCTTGGTACCTGAGCTTCTGGGATGTGGCAGCCCCAAAGTCTCCCATGACCCCGCCTGCACCAGGACCCTTGTGGGGACCAGTGCCTTCCCAGCCACAGGATTGCCATGGAACTGCTTTTAATTTCAGTTCAAATCTCTGTTGAACGTTAATCATCCTGCTAAGCGGAATCAGGTACTACCTGGTTGATAAATACCTTCTCAGTTTAGATTTACATCAAATACCAGAGTGGGAGAGGTAAGAAGTGGCCTCAAAAGAAAGTTAGAATAATGACTACCAACTATTATCACGTGCTCACTATATGCTAAGTCTTATCTCACTTATTCCTCACACAACGCTGTTATATGCCCCATTTTATAAATGAAGCAATTGAGGTTCAGAAAAGTTAGTATCGAGCCTAAGATTTTACATTCTACCAAATTGGTGTTCGGATCTAGAATATCTGACTCCACAGTCTGTGCATATAACCACTATGCTATCCTGCCACTCTCCAGAACTGGGAGACAGTTTTGAGCAGAATCACTGATGCAAGATTTTTTAGCGGATTCTAAAATGATAAAAGAAGCTAATCTTCAGCATGTCTCCTGAGTTAGTCACAAGAGACATTTTGCATGATACAGAAATAGAAGTCTTTGCTAAATAAAGGAAAAACTTAAGAAACGTCAGCTAGGATCTAGGACGCAATTAATTCAGGAGCAATTAATAAGTGTATTAGTTATGATAGGTGACTTCTGCTGTTAACAACAAATGCTCCCACATCTCAATGGCTTAGCACAACGAACATTTATTTCTCTCAGTCCAGTGTGATCAGTAGACAAGCTCTGCTCCCCACAGTCATCCAAGGCAGGATCAGGACGAAGGTGAGGTGAATAGGGCACTCATCTCAAGTGCAAAACTTAAGGGAGTGCCAAAAAGCTTAGAAATCACTCTAAATAATTTTGTGATGCAATATTTAAATAAAGGAAACTAATGCATGGGCGCCTGGGTGGCTCAGTTGGTTAAGCGCCTGTCTTCGGCTCAGGTCATGATCCCGGGGTCCTGGAATGGAGCCCTGAGGCGGGCTCCCTGCTCAGTGGGGAGCCTGCTTCCCCCTCTCCCTCTGTCCCCCAGGCTCGTGCTCTCACTCGCTCACCATCTCAAATAAATAAAATCTTAAAAAAAAAAAAAAAAAAGAAAGCTAATGCAAGAAAAAAAATGCATGATAAAGTATCAAAATTTTAAATTAAGACAGAATCCAACAGAGCTGGGGTAAGAGTGAGGGGATTGAGCTGAGTCATGCTGGCTAATTGAAGACAAATTTTAAAAATCCAACTAAAAGTAGAATGACCTTTACTCAGAAAATGTAGACTCACAGGTGTGAGCAAAACAAAAAGATGCGTTACTGGCCCCTGCCACCATGCCTAGACTCATTGTAAAGGAAAACCAGGGTGCCTAGAGCAGTCGGTTGGGGACAGGGGCAGGGTGAGGATTTTCTCATTGGTCCAGGCAAGAGATGGAGATGGAGCCCAAGGTTGTAGACTGCAGTGAGCTTAGCTTCAGCAACCCTGAGATCCCAAGAAATTGGGTTCGCCCCTCCAGACAGGGAGAACAGCTCTGCTACTTAGCAGGCCTCAGTTGGTGCCCGCCCTGGAAAAACAGCCGCAAAGAGCCTTTTGTTTAGGGAGCTAAGTGAGGTAGTTACTGTTTTCATGGAGAGCAACCAGGCAGCCCCTGTATACATTACTCAGTGACCGTTTGATATTATATTGCTAAGAACCAATCATTATCTTACATTTCAGATAATATTTATACCCAAATATAAACTCTTAATCTACAGACCAGGTGCCTCAAACTGCCTTTAATGCAAGACCAACAGACTTGCATTCATCCGAAGCCCAGTCTGTGGGACTTAGTGAGAAGACTTGGCTAGAGAGCGGCATAGACACGCTGACATGCCTGGCGCTCAGGAGAGGACACGCTCCAGTAAACGGGGGCTCTCACCGGCCGCGGCCACGGCCACATGACTGTATTTCATTTTCTTCGCACCACTGCTCCCCCTCTGACATTTTCTTATTTAGTCGTTAACTTGTTTACATCTGTTCTCACAGCACACCCAGTGTGTGTGAATAGACCGTCCCTGACTTACCAGGGTTGGACTTAATGATTTTTTTTGACTTATCAGTACTGAAGGGATATGCTCTCAGTAGAAACTATACTTGGAATTTTGACTGTTGATCTTTCCCCAGGCTAGTGACATGGTGTGTAATACTCTCTCGTGATGCTGGGTAGGGGCGGCCACAGCTCCCAGTCAGCCTCCTGATCCTGAGGGTAAGTAGCTGACACACTTAACACTGTTCTGTACCCACGTGGCCATTCTGGTTTTCACTTTCAGTACAGTATTCAGTAAATTCCATGAGAGAGTCAACAGTTTATTAGACAGTAGGGTCTGTGTCAGGTGATTTTGTCCAACTGCAGGCTAATGTAAGTGTTCTGGGCTTGTTTGAGGTAGATTAGGCTGAGCTATGCTGTTCGGTAGGTTAGGGGTATTGGATGATTTTCACCTTATGATATTCTCCACTTGTGATGAGTTTATTGGGCTATAACCCCCATCCTAAGTTGAGGAAGAGCTGTACCGGGAGATCAGGGACTTCGTCTTTCTTGTTCGTCCCAGTCCTCTCGGCACAGAGAACCATGCCTGGCGCACAGCAGGTGCTCAATAAATACTGGGATGAATAAGTAAGTTAGAGCCAATCTATTGGTTCTGCCTGGGCTCCTTTGCCTTCACGAATTTCTACAACAGTGATAAGCACAGAACATACACTCACTACATGACAAATGACCCTCAAAAGGAAGAATAATGAGAGTACCACATTCAAGCCTCTGATACAATAAAAGAAGCCCAGTTTAGATTATGCCATTATGGTAAGTTTTGCATGTGTATTAACTCCACATCAATAAACCCTCATATTTCAAAGCCACCCCATTTTCTAAGACTTTCTATGAATCTCCATGGATAATGGACATGAAAAGAGTTCTGGAAACGTGGCTCTGGGGTGGCAGCTTTTGTAAATGTTAAACACTCAACATTAATGGATCATTATACACACACTCATACACTTACGCACACATAAGCACAAATACCCATACAAAGGATAGATATGCAAATACATACAGATATAGAGGTATAACCATAGATAGATGTGTATAAGTTTCCTGACACATAGGATTCAACACACAACATTAGCATTCACAGCAGAGTTCTTGCCCATTGATTTCTGCATCATCAAGAAGCACTTATCAGCTAAGTGGCTTCAAATAATTTATGGCTCAAGTTCAGGTAGCTGCCACTGATTCAATATTTTAATGACATATATTAAAATCCATGTATTTCTTCAGGGGCACCTGGGTGACTTAGTCGGTTAAGAAGTCGACTCTTGGCTTCGGCTCAGGTCATCATCTTGGGGTCAGGATGCTGCTATATTGGGCTCCATGCTAAGCAGGGAGCCTGCTTAAGATTCTCTTTCTGCCTCTCTCTCTACCCCTCCCCCTACTTGTGCACATGTGCGCACTCTCTTTTCCTAAAAAAAACCATGTATTTCTTCAAACTGGTTACACTTTTAGATACTGAGTCATATCACTCCGTCCAGTAGCAATACCCCTCAGTTGATACAATCAATTTCTAAGAACCCATGATAAATTCATACTGTATTGATTCAGAGACAATTCTACATTTTAACATTCTCCACATCTTACTATTTTAACATTCCCTACATTTTAACATCTCTGAAGTCAAAATGTCTTTATAATCAACATCAAAATGTCTTTATAATCAACATCTTATGAGTATAGTTATTTTTTTTCTTAAAAGCTGCTATTAAAATAATGGTATGTCTTCCCATCAATGGCAACTTAGAATCAAGGAAATGTGGTATTTATAGGAAACATGACAGACAGGTTTATCATCCTAACATATTAAGAACTCATACAAAATGATAACAAAAGCAGTAAAATCTTGAGAGGTAAATGGGCAAAGGACATGAATCTTCCATCCACTTAAGAAAAATGTTACTAGCCAGTACATATAAACAACCTTACCAGAACTCAAATAAATGCAAATTAAAAAATAAAAAAAAAGGAAACTACATTTCTGTCTTTTTGGTGAGCACAGAATAAATTTTTAAAAATCCAGTGCTATTTAGAGTGAGATAGAATGGGCACCCACATCAAATGTTGGTAGATGAATTGGTACAAAATTTCTGAAAAGCACTTTGGCTGTATATATTAAAATTCTTAAAGAGGCCATGCCCTACTTATTCTTCTAGGCATGTATCACAAGAGAATAATCAGAAAGTGGTCAAAAATGTATTCACAAAGAACAATAAGTGGAAAAAATTTAAGATTCTAAATTTACATACTATAAATTCTTAACTATGTCGGAATTCAGAAAAAGACGATTATAATAAAATATCCTAAGATATTAATGGGTGATTTTATCTCTGCTCCTTTACACTTGCATGTACTTTGCAAATAAAATGTGTGTTATTTTAATAACCAGAAGAAGATTAAAAGCCAAAAGAAAAAACAAAATGACCATAGGATATTCTGACAGAATTTCTATTTCTTCCCAAAGGAAGAGAGGGAAAGTCATTTAACATGAAGTTTGTCCTTGTGGGAGACTTACACAGCAAAAATTATGTATGTGGGGGCTTCTTTATATTTGTGTGGCATGATGACATAAGAAAACTTACATAAAGATCTGTTAGATGTAGATGACATAAAAGTCTTGATCTTTAAATTTTAAAATTTGGGGCACATTGCTTTGGAGTTCGTTAGTATTACCATTTGACCCCTTTGAAAAACACCAGCACCTCACTGGTTAAACTTACCCTGTTAAGCACTGTGTTCCTGGATGAGGAAGTTTTCAATGTCCTTGCTGAAAACAGTATTAGTCAGCTTTTTATTATCTCTTCCAAATAATAGTCGGATACAGTTAGCATCATATAAATATTTATTTATCAAAAAATCCAAAAGAGACTCTATGCTGCTAATTAACAGTTATGTAATAAGAACATTGCAAGATTTCTTTTCAGTGGGACTCCAATGTCCCATTCAATACTGTCTGTGGCATTTCCCCGAGGACTCTAGCTTTTTCTTTTTCTCCCTGCCACTCAGCTTCATCTTCGATCTTGAAATTTTAATTTTGCTTACAGATTCTTTAAAGAACAACAACAAAATACAGCATGGCTTGATTTATGCCTTTGATATCAGAATGAATACAACCAGTTAAAATTGATACTAAATTTATGTACTATATTTCTTCTCTATCTCAATAACTTCCTTCTTGTTATATTTAGTGTTGCATGTGTTTCTATTTGGGGGGTTTTATTTAGATACGCTGATACAGTGGGTAGCAGACCCTCAAGTATCTTGCAGGCTAGTCGCAGGGGTGGTGGGACTTGTGGGGCAGATATATTATCAGCATTTACAGGTTTCCTCCACCATCTGAAAGTAGTGTCCCTGTAAAACTTTTCTGAAGCCAAAATGGCGCAAAGCGAAGAAGCAATTGCCATTAACTTATATGGAAAAATGTTTGAGCTTTCTTGCTTTTAGCTCTTTTGGGATTTTCTGATACATCTTGCTAGAGGATGAACAAAATACATTGAGAAAAAGCACAATGCTCAAAGACACCTTTCAAAACTCTGGCGGCTTGATGCTGAGATGCCGAGTGTAGTTCCCGGGGAAGGAGCTTGGGGGCGCCACTCTCACCACTAGGAGCGCATGCGGCCTCTAGGGGACTCAATGCTGAACAACTTCTGAAAGCTATTTTTCCTTTTCGCCCTTTTTCCCCCCATAAAAGCAAAAGTCTTCTTCGGATTTCTCTTGTTAGTGAAAACAGGTACTAATGTAGGTCTTTGATATAAGCCAAGTAGTGTAACATGAACTTTCAAGAAGTGGGTGATATCTGTATAGTTTAAGGTGATAAGTATCCAACCTAACTGTATCGACTATGTGTCTTTAGCCCCAGAGACTCTTAGGCATTGGGATATAGTGAGATACAAGGCATAGCCTTTGCTCCCTGAATAAAAGGGTAATTGGACACCCTGAGAAAGAAGAGAGGGAGGCTCCCATTAACTGTCCATCCCACAATGACCTCAGTTTCTCTTCCCCTCACTCCATATTCTTATTCCCAAACTCTAGCCAAGTGGGTTTCTCATTCAGTAGGTCTAAGGCGAGAACTGGAACTGGATTTTTTTTTAAAGCTCTCCTTCTCCGTGATAATTCTAACACACGGCCAAGTTTGGGAACCACCATATGACTAAATAGCTGTAATGATCTCACTTGGAAGTAGGAGAAATTGTCAAAAGGCAGCAGACAAAATGTTTCCTTGAATCATCTTTCCTCATAACATCTTGGTGCCATTAGAATTGTGGTTTAGAATGTAAAATCATCAGTGGTATTGTCTCTAATTCTGTTTGACTATATGGATAAGACTCTTCTGTTGCTTTTCTGGATGATTGTTGGCTTTCATAAATCAGTGAACCAATAGTCAGCTGAAGTTATTTCTTTTGCTCTCATGTGAAATTATCTTCTTATGAAAGTAAAGCTATAATCTAGTTTCTTACTCTTCATCTGCTTGGTGCAAGCCTGTAACTCTTCTCTTTGATAGCTTCACAAATGTACTATGCCTGCTTGCCTCTGGGCCTTTGCACATGCTATTCCTGTTCCCATTCATTGGCTCATTCATATTCAGGTATCAGTGTAAAAAAACAATTTTTATGCATACAAGGTCTCAAAAGATGTAATCCAGGGGTGCCTGAGTGGCTCAGTGGGTTAAGCCTCTGCCTTCGGCTCAGGTTATGATCTCAGGGTCCTGGGATTGAGCCCCGCATCGGGCTCTCTGCTCAGCAGGGAGCCTGCTTCCCCCCTCTCTCTGCCGGCCTCTCTGCCTACTTGTGATCTCTCTATCAAATAAATAAATAAAATCTTAAAAAAAAAAAAAGATGTAATCCATGCATCCTGTCATAGAAAGCTATTGGGGATGGATAAAACAAGAAAGAGGAAGACAAGACTTTGGAAACAGGTAGCTAAGGAATAACAGCCACAGAAAGAAGTCCTCAAATGACTCTGCTGAAGGATGGAGAAATCCAGAAGGGAGAGCTCTAGCAGAAAGACAGACAAAAGAGCTCTTGAATAATAAATAGACAAACATTTGACAGATTCAATGGAGTAATTACTCACATAGAAAACTTTACAAATGAAAAAAGAAAGTGAAACAGAAAGTTGTTGATAAGGGAAAATATAATTCTTAAGTACTCTTTGGCTTAGCAGTGAATAATATTTATATCATCATTATAATATGGCCATCAACTATTTCTTTTACCACAAATTGTCATGTGGCTTTATTGGGAGGAGAAGAGAGAACCGAGTGTGTGAGCAATGGTGGGGTAAGGGCATTAAACCCTCTACCAAAGCAAAATGTCCAAAGGGAAGAAATAAACTTCATAGGTCAAGAAATAATATACATATTGGAAGGTAATATGGAAAAAGTACCAGTAGAAATGGTGATAGGAATTCAAAGTAGTCACCTAAGTCAAGGTAGGTTGGGAGATAGGGCACGTATGCAGGGGACTGTGTTGTTGTTTCTACGAAAGTATTTTAAACATTTAGAATATTTGTATCATTGTTGTTTGAAAAGTATATATATATTACTTTGATTTTAAAAAACCTATATTAAGCAAATGCCATGGCCTGGCAAAGTGTTTAACCCTACCCATGATTTAAGAGAAGTGATAAAACATGATTCTGACATTCCAAGACCCTGAGTCATTTGGGAGGATATAAGCTGTTACCCATATCAAAAACATTTAAAGAAAAAGCTATATCTAAATCTGAGAAGAGACGCAAAAAGTTTTGTATTCAAATTATATGCACCTTAGTGTTTATAAAAGTGTATAAAGCAGAAAGTGCTCTGGAACTTATCATTTTTCTCTTACTCTAAGGACAATGAGAATGAATCACTCTATCGGCTCCTTCCTAAGGGTTACAAATTTGGCCCCAATGAAGCTTCCCTGAAAACAAGACTATACTGAAGCACTAGCTAAGCCCTGCTTTGCTATTGTAATGGCTGCCTTTGCAGTCTTCCATCCTGGTTCTATTAGAGAAAAAAAAAGAAGTTAACTGCTTACTTTGTACCTGACACTTTTTTCTTATACCATGAGCATTGGGTTTCTGTTCCCTTTTGCCCAATAACCATCCTAAAGGAAACAGCAGGGACAGCTGACGAAGGACAGGCAAATAAGAAAATCAAAACAAAAGGGTCCAAAAGATGGAGGACAAAAAGGGGGAAAAAAAGAACACAAATATTGTGTTTTCAGAACATTGGATGCAGTTTCGCCAATGTATTTCTTGCCGTTGTTGCATGTTTTACTCGGACATCCTGTCACTTCCTCCATGGCCTTTCTGACAGAAGTTTTTGTGAGGAAGGTTAGAATCACTGAAGAAGTTGTTTATGTGGCATGTTCCTTGGGCAAGAGATTCATCTTGTGGTCCTCTGAAAAGTGTTAAATTGCAACTGACATTTAAGCCTACTCAGATTAGAAGGTGTCAAATGTACTTGAAGTAAAGAGAAAGAAGCAATCTCTGGAGGGAAGGTATATCGCAGAGATCCACTATGACGTATCCTCTGGAAGTTTATTCTCAAACTTAACAAAACTGACTCTCTCAGGCTCTGAAGACTGAGAACTATCTGCCTTTTTAGACTAGTAGATTTTGAAGATAATACATACTTATTAAATAGATATTGGAAAAAGAAGACAAATATCTGGAAGAAAGTTACCAGTTCTTATCATCACACTGTTTAGAGTGGATTACTGTTAAATTTTTTTGGATATATATATATATAGTCATATTTATGTGAAAAAGAAGTGTCATATTGTGTGCATATGGTTTGCTATCATGCTTTTCTTCCACTGACAATCTGGTCCACTTTTTTTTTTTTTTTTTTTTTTTTTGGTGCTGGATTAAGTTGCCAAGAATTTGGGGTACATTTCCAGGCCTAAAGGGAACAAGACAAAGCCTTAGAGATAGCCAGTTGCTTTTTATCTATACCTGAAAACCTGTGGGATTCAGTCTCCCCGAGAATTAAAAGTCAACTTGGAGATAAATTATTCTATTGGGTAATCATTCAATTAAAATAGATAGTACATATATTTTAAAAATTAAAAGTTTGGTGTTTTCTCTTTATATGCAACCTTATCCTGGAAGGGTTTATGCCTGGTCAATATTAGATAGTCAATATTTTTATCCAGGGCTAAGCATCTTTATGAAAAATTTTAAGTATTTTTTTATTGTATATATATCTATATATAACAAAATTTGCTCTTTTAAGCATTTTTAAGGGTGCAATCTGTGACATTAAGCATATTTACACTGTTGCACAAACATCACCACTATCCATCTCCAGAACTTTTTCATCTTCCTCCAAACTCTGTACCCAGAAAAAAAAAACTCCCCCTTCTCCCTCTCCACAGCCCTGGTAACCAGCAGTATACTTTTTTGTCTCATGATTTGACTACTCTAAGTATAAGGGAAATCATCCATTAGTCCTTATGTGACTGGCATATTTCATTTAGCATATTTTCAAGGTTCATTCATGTTTTTGTGTATGCCAGAATTTCCTTTTTTAAAGGCTGAATGATATTCCACATTACGCACATGCCACATTTTGTTTTATCAGTTCATTTGTTGAATACAAAAATTAAGTTTATCAATTACTCACATGTTTGAACTTTTTCTTCATTTGGCATGTATGGCAGAGCTGGCTGGGTGATCACTGTTTTGGGGTCCCCTTCTGTGGTGTAGAGTTACTGAACAGTAGTACCCAGACAGGGACTAAATTTCCCTGTCCCCTTTATGTCTGGTGGGCCCCATGACTTACTTATAGCCAATAATGTGGGAGAACATGATGCTCATCATTTCTGAACTGAGGAGCATGCTCTTCTAACTACCCGCTGGTAGGCTGACACTGGGCAACTTTGAAACCACGATGGCCGAGCCACAAGGTGGAAGTAGCCTGGGTCCCCAAATCACCCCTTTAGGAAGGTCTCCCTACTGGGAATTACACTGGTTTTGTATGAGTGAGAATTTTATATTTAAACCACTGAGATTTAGGGGCTGTTTGTCAACCCCATCGGACATAGATTCTAAGACCTATCTATTTCAAGTTTCTCCTACCTTTCCAGCTCTTCTTTCGCATTGTCCATTGCTGATTATTTCCTCTGCCTTCGCCCCTGTTTTTTAGTCCCTGGGTCATATGCACGCTACTTCTTGAATGGTGCCTCTAGCAATCCTTTCCTTCTTAAATACTCTGCTATGATTTAGTTTAAGCAAAAACAGACAGGGGGTAAGTTAAGCCAGTTGAGAACCTAGATGCTAATCTATCAGCAGTGCTTAAAGTCCATTGGAAATCTTTATAGCAATAATCCTCTCAGGAGAATTCTGCATTGGTTGAAAGGAGTACGTTGAAAAGCCTTTGGAGGGAGGGCTGAGACCTTCAGAGCAAACGGTCACTAAACTGCCTTAGGAAGCAGGAGGGTTCTGGATAATGCAGGGCTTTCCTTTTGCTGAGTGGCGATTAACACCAAGCTCCTTATCTAAGCAAATGTTGAGCAAATATGAGAAAATATCAGTTCGTATGAGAGACAAATAATTATCCTACTCAGATTTCCCACATGTCTTTATCTGGCTCTGAGTTCAGGCCACCAACTTCTCTTGCTATTTCTGGTCTATTACATTTAATTCCAAATGTTCCTTCTGCCATTTATCCTCCTCACTGCTGCTGGAGTGATCTTTCTGAAGCACGACTCTGGTCTTGTTATCTTTGCTGGAAAGCTCTGAGGCTGCTCATTGCCTACGGTTGATATTCTTCGAATGGATCTGGCGCCCCGGCCTCTGAGAAGAGAGCAGGAGAGAAGATTCACTTAACTAGTGCAGGTGATGATGTCACCATTCCAAATCATGAGCTCCTGGCTGAGGCTATCGTGAAAGACACGAATCATGTATGCCTAGCTGTTTCTCATCTCTGCGTCTTTTTTGCTCAGACTGTCCCTTCTTCCAGAATTCCAGAAGAATATGCACTCATCTTGCTAGTCTCAGCTCAAGGGTTATCCTTTCTATGAAATCTTTCCTGACAAGCCCCTCACCCCTTGCTATCTGTTCCTTTCTGTCTTCTCTCCCTCTCCAAATCCAAGCAGTAGTGGAGAGGTAGAACGGGTTTTCCAGGATTTAACCAGGGTCCCACGACAGCATGAGAACTGTTACTGTAACAGTGGCATTTTATTTTATTTTATTTATTTATTTTTTCAAGAGTTTTTTTTTTTTTTTTTGACAGAGACAGACACAGCGAGAGAGGGAACACAGGGAGGGGGAGGGGGAGGGGGAGAAGCAGGCCTCCCGCCGAGCAGGGAGCCCAATGTGGTGCTTGATTCCAGGACCCCGGAATCATGACCTGAGCCGAAGGCAGGCACTTAACGACTGAGCCACCCAGGCGCCCCAACAGCGGCATTTTAAAGGAAACCATATGTTCTGGTTACACCAAGGGCGTTTTGCAGCTGCGCAGTGCTCCATGCCTTATACACAGACACTGTTGGTAATTGCTCCTCCTGGACCCCGAGACTGTGGGGTGTGGAGGATGGGGAACAGGCCTCTCCGATGGGCTAAACACAAGAGTTTAAATGTCTCCTTTGGGCAGAGGAATGCCCATTTATCTTTTCCCCTTCCTGACTTCCCTTCTTCATTTGGGTGCCATCAATCATCCTTTGGTTAGGAAAAACAAATTAAATGTCTTACAGTGAGTTTACCTTGCAATTGGAGCAAAGCAGAGGAAGATCATTCTTGTAGGGGAAATCTCTTTGCCATTAAAAAGGTGACCCAAGGACTTATCTAACCTGAAAGTGGTTGGTCTGAAGTGGGTAGCCAAAATGGTTACTTAAAAAATAGTTTGGGCCAGCCCTCAGCACCTGCTGCCATTGGTAATGTTTAATTAACAGTGTCGGGCCAGTAGGCCTGCATCAAGCAGCTCTTGGGGTTGAAGGGGAATGCAATTACCAACATAATTTTGAGTTGCCTGAGTTTAATTCCGATAAGTAGTCCTTATAGTACCATGGATTTATTGAGGATTTCTCACCAAAGAAGAGAGCTATAATAATGCCTGTGCATAGTCTTTGCTCACTGTGGGTTTCACCGCTAGCTTTGGCCCTCCAGCCACAATCCTTTGTTATTAAACAAACAGCTGTGCTTTGGAGTTTTTCACTCTCCACGTTGTCTGCACTGAACCTCCAGCAATTCGTCACTTCCGATTGCGGTTTTCCAACCCTGGCACTGGTTCCCATGGTGGTTTCCACTGGTGAGTTTGATCTGGTAAGCCAGGACTCCCTGTGTTTGCTGGTCTGTCCTTCCAATCTTGGGGGCCAAAGTTTGCCCCTATGTTCTCCCCTCTTTTATGGATCTAAGAAGAGTTTTGATTTTTTTTTTTTTTCAGTCCGTTCAGCTTTTAACTTGTTGTTGGGGTAGAGTGACAACTTTTAAGTTCCTTATATGCAGAACTGGAAACTGGAACTCCCCCCAAATGGTTCTTTATTTCTACAGAGAAGTCCTCTGGACCTCACAAAATAAATTCTTTTATTGGCAAAATCTCCTTCACCTCTTTTTCTACCATAGTCAGAATCATTCATTCACCATTTGCTGAACATTTTTACCAAGGGGATGGGAAATACACCAAGGTATCTGGACTCTCTCTCCCCCAACTCATAGCCTTGAAAAACAGAATGATGGATCACAGCACTCTTTTCCTCTGAGACTTGGAATCCTCAGCACAGAGCTCCCAGGAACTACCAGTAGGCTGTAGTTAACAGAGAATTTAAAAGCTTCGTGCTACCTACCCATACTCCTCTCTATGTGAGTATACAGAGGAGGACAAGCACACAGTCTTCCCATCCGAGGCCACTACACTGCAGTGGATAAAATAAATTTAATAGCTCCTTACTTCCACCTTACCTCTACTGCACTTTCTGATTTTGAGAAATCATAATGAGGATAACTTTTACTTTTATGGTGAAAGGTAAAAAAGATAAGACCTTTTTTAATTCTCAAGTCTTACCTTCTGCTAAAAGGTCTGAGATTGAAATGTGTTATTTAGGGATGCCAGAGTGGCTCAGTCGGTTAAGCCTCTGCCTTCGGCTCAGGTCATGATCCCAGGGTCCTGGGATTGAGTCCCGCCTCGGGCTCCCCTCTGAGAGGGGAGCCTGCTTCTCCCTCTGCCTGCTGCTCCCCCTGCTTGTGCTCTCTCTCTCTCTCTGACAAATAAATAAATCTTGAAATGTGTTATTTAATTATAAAATCTCATAATTTGTGTTTGTTTTTCTCCTAATTCTGGTTTAATGACTTCTGGCCTAAAAAAAAAAAAAAAAAAAGCAGAGCTGCATACTTCAGTAGACAAAGATTTAAATTTCTTCTTTGTGGCTGGTAAAATAGGCCAGCTACCCCTAATGGGATTTTTTTTTTTTTTCCTTCACTGACAGGTAGCCACAAAATTTCCTTCCTCAAAATCCTCAGCTGGTTAATGGTGTGAGCTGGAGCTCACAGCCGGCAAGTGAAAAGGGAATTGTCCACTGTTTTGTCCTGCAGTCCTGGGAGTAAAAGTCAGCTAGTCTCAGCTCTGAGATTTCAGAGGCCTGGGGTGACCCTTCACTTTTCCTGCCCAAATCTGCTCCTCTTTCTCCCCACAGTTCCTTTGAGGAGGTGATTGAGTTTCTCAGTCATTGATTAGAGACAAGCTTGAAAAGTAAGGGATCCCAGAATAAAAGCTTTTGTTTTTACTCTGAGGTGTAAAATACCAAAAACAGGTTGGTAGCCAGAGCAATGAGGAAGCAGGAGAAAGTGGGCCAATGAAGGGAAGGGGAAATGGGGATTTCCCAGCAAGAAGATTCTGAATATGGGAGGGGGTTGGGGGCAAGGAGGAGGAGCTTATGTGGCCCTCTCACTATTTTAACTAAGTTTTGCCCTTCACTAACACTGAGAAAAGACATTTGGCATAGAGAGATGCCTTGGGTATCTTCCAAGCAACTCCAACACTGAGACTCTTGTTATCTTCTTGTCTCCACTGCATACAGATTGTTCTTTCCTGCCTAGAAAGGGAGCAGGTTCCTGGAGGCTCTTGATAAATCAGAAGAGAACAGAGCCTGGATGATTCAGCTGGTTCCACCCCTGCTCAGAAAGGCCATTCCTTTGTTCGAGCATCAGGTTTCATTTTCTGCTCTCTGAGGAAACTTCAGGGCTGAGAGGAAAACATCCCAATACATTTCTTCCGAAATAGAGCATTGTGTGGAATGGTTGACAGTATGAGGCCTTTCTGGGCCATTCTTGGCTTCCATTGGCTGAGGACTCAGGGAGCTGGACGCCTCATTGCATTTATGACACTGCTGTTTCTCTCACGCTCTGAGGTGCAATGAAAGCTGACTGCCTCTCTGATTACTTCCTTATGCCCTCCACACCTCTTCAAGGATTAAGGAACTATTTCCTTTTCTAGTTATAACTCACTTCAGAGTGTTACTATTTGGTTAGAACGGTGAATGTTTTTTATGTATATCTTTCTGGGTAAATGTAGTGCTGTTTTTTAACACTGGTGTCTGGAAGATTTGAGTTCAACCATAGCTTCTGTAATTTCTTAACTGGATGACCCTTGCCCAGTTCATGGCCTCTCTGACTTACAGTGCCATTGTCTCTACAATGGAGTTATCAATTCCTAAGTCTTTGGGTGGTGAAAAATAATGGGAAAATATGTGTATTCAGTGTACATGCATGACAGTATTATTTCATGGAATGTTCTAATTTTTAAAACAGTACAGCTGAATGGTGAGTAAATTACTGCTGTAAGGATAAGAAAAACAACAATAATAACTTATAGAACATCATATTTTTCCAAACACTTTGTATACATTTTTAAATTTAGTTAAATTAAGTTAAATTTTTAGAAAAGTTTTTATTTAAATTCAATTTAGTTAACACACATCACCCATTTACTCCATCCCCCCACCCATCTCTCCTCCAACAGCCCTCAGTTTGTTTCCTATAGTTAAGAGTCTCTTATGGTTTGCCTCCCTCTCTGTTTTTATCTTATTTTACCTTCCCTTCCCCTGTTCATCTGTTTTGTTTCTTAAATTCCATATGAGTGAAATCACATGGCATTTGTCTTTCTCTGACTGACTTATTTCACTTAGCATAATACACTCTAGCTCCATCCATGTTGTTGCAAATGGCAAGATTTAATCCTTTTTGATGGCTGAGTAATATTCCATTGTGTGTATATGTATATATATTTTTTTAAATTTTTATTTATTTATTATTTTGCTAACCTGGTGAGTTTGGCAAAGCAGGTATTTTAAAATCTCTACTTTAGAAATTAGCAATTGAGAGTCAGAAAGCAAATTTAAAGCCACACAGTAGGTTGGGTAGGTGTTGTATGTCCTATTATTAAGAGGAGGGTGCTGATGTTCAAAGATAAACCACTTGTTGAAAGGAGCAGGGCCAGTAAATAGAGATAAAAACTAGAACCCAACAGAGATAATATCAGTTGGAATTGATATCAAATCTCACGCTCTTTTCATCACAGAAAGTTAATTATAATTATCAAGAATTTTCTGGGGGTGCCCGGGTGGCTCAGTCGGTTGGGCGTGTCTGCCTTTGGCTCAGGTCATGATCCCAGGGTACTGGGTTCGGGTCCCACATCAGAGAGACTGCTTCTCCCTCTGACTGCTACTCCCCCTGCTTGTGCTCTCTCTCTCCTTCTTTTTCTCTGTCAAATAAATAAACAAAATCTTAAAAAAAAAAAAAAGAATTTTCTGCTTCATGTATCACTTTCTGAGAGGGAGTGTTAATATTTCCAATTACCAATTGTGACTTCTTAAACTTTTATTCATTTTCTCAGCATTATAAAACATCCTTCTTCAACTCTTATGATATTTTTATTTTGAAATGTGTTTTGATGCTAAAATTTCTATCCTGGTTTTCTTTTGATATATATTCTCCTTTTCACTATTTATTTTCAACTCTCTTTGTCATTTTTTAAGTAATCGTGTGACTCTTATAAACTTAATTACTCCCAGTCTTGGTTTTACAAAGACAAACAGAGACTCTCCTCTTTGAATCACTAAGTTTATCTATATATTCTTATTATAATTACTCTTATATTAAAACTTCTGCTAACCCATATCATATCTTCCAATTATCTTTTCCTTAAAAATAATCCTTTCTGGACTCTGTTTAGGTAGAATAAATTATGTTTTGGCCATCTAAAACTTTTTATTCTGTTTTTGGTTTTTGTGTGGTTTACTTACACATACTTATTTTTTCCTCTCAATTTCCTACCCTTTATATTTCCCCCCATGCAAGCAGACATGCATCTTAACTCATTTTCACATGCACCCCCTTTAAAAAAAAATTCTCCTTTGTCCTCTACCTTTTGTTTCCCATTTCTTGAGGATTACTATTGCTTACTGTCTGATTCCAGTGTCTTGAAAACCATTATTTCATATATTTTGTCCAGTTTGCTTGTTTCAGATAGAAGAGTAAATCTGTTCCTTGTTACTCCATCTTTGTTGGAAGCACAAGTCCCTGTGACTCAATCTTCCATAATAAATATTGATCCTTTGGACAAATAGAATGCAGTAGGAATGACATTCCTGAGAGACAATTTTCCATGGGTCTCTTGCATTTCATTATTTCTTCCAAGCAGAGGGACTGACCACATTTGTCCCAGACTAATTTTTTAAAATTTAGATAGAGAGCATAGAGGGGAAGGGCAGAGGGTGAGGGAGAGAGAAAATCTCAAAGTCAACTCCACACTGAGCGTGAAGCCCGATGTGGCGCTAGATCCCACACCCCGAGATCATGACCTGAGCCAAAATCAGGAGTTGGATGCTCAACTCACTTGTGCCACCCTGACACTCCCTCACGCAGACTAACTTTGGAAGGGTATTTGAATAATGAACCAGCTTAAAAGACAGAAAAGTATCTCCTTCTGGAGAAAAGGGCAAGTGTGCTTAAGGTCTTGGAGAATAGAGATAGCATCTCTCTCCAGAGCAAAGGACCAGCATGCTTCCTGTCCAGGAAAATCTATGTGGGTTTTCTAAGCTCAGTGCTCTTCTGAAATACAACCCAGTGTGTAAGAAGTTGTCACTGGCCCTCTTTGCCTCACCCTGCGGGAATTGGAGCTCAAGGAATCAGTGAAAGAAAATGTCTTTTCTCTGTCTACTGCTGTTGCTGCAAGTAACAAACTGTCTTTTGTCTCTGACCCGGGAGTCTGGTGCTTCTGCCAATAATTATGGAACTGCGGCAGCCTAACGTGTTAGCTTGCAAGTAATGTGCAGTCTCATACCCTTCACAGTTCTTGACAGACAAGACGGGACAGGCTAGGTTAAAAAGCAATCCAACTTCTGTCTGACTTTCTCTCTTGAGGCAAATGCCTTGGGTGTCCTAAGTCAACATGTTGTTTGGCTACTTCAACGCCACTCGGCTGGAAAGATCACCTGGAGTGTCTATATTACATTTGAGATACTTAAGGGCCTCCAACTGTTCCAATCCCCAGCTGACTGAGTCTCCTTACCCCAGATGCCAGTCACATGAGAGACCGGGCCTTCAGATCATTCCTAACACCAGCCTTGGAGACATACAGCGAAGTGAGGCAGATAGAGCTGTCCCCATAGCCCAGCCTAATTTGCAAATTAGTGGGCAAAGAAATGCTGTTGTTATTTTAAACCACTGAGTTTTGGGGAGATTTATCATGCAGGGCTGGATAACTGAAACACTGTTTATAGCATCCTTCTGGATTTCTTGCTCTTCTGGCTAGCATGCTTTCTCTGAAAGGTGTTTAAAGAAGTTCTTGTGTGGTGAATTTCTGAGATCTTATATGCCTAAAAAGATATTTGTTTTTCTATCACATTTAAATCATACCCTAGTTGGTTGTGAAAGTATAAACCTAAAATTCTTTTCCTTCAAAAAAGGATCTATTGTTTTCTTGCATCCAGGTTACTGTTGTAAAATCCGACATTAGTTTTATGCCTATTTTTTTTATGGGTGACCTGTAGTTTGTGCCAGCAATATTTGGGATTTTTTTGTGTTCTTTCATTTCTTTAATATTTTATTAGAGGATGTTTAAGTGCATGTTTTTCCTTATTTATATCCTTTTGTACTTTATGAGTCCTTTCATTTCAAGGTCTTACACCTTTCTCTAATTCTGAGAAATTCTTGTCTTTATTCCCTCAGACATCCCTTTACTTTTTGTTGTTTTTCTCTCTTATTCTGTGATTCTCATATAAATGTTGATTCTTCTAATTCTATCCATCATGTGCCTTACTAAATTTTTAAAAACTGCTCTCCACAACTTTACTTCTTAGCTCTCTCATAGATTTCTTCACTCTCATCTTCCAGCTCACTAACTTGTTCTTTAACTGTATCTCTTCTTTATTTTACCACGTATCGAGTCTTTTATTTCAAGTCTTGTACTTTTACTACAATATTTCAAATTTTACATTTCTACTACAGTATTTCCATGTGGTTATAACATATAACTGCTTGATCTAAGATATAGATCTTTCAGTTTGTTGCTTAATGCAGGTATCAGATGTCCTATAAGTGTGCCTGTGAGCTCATATTCTCCTGAGAGTATTAATTAACTTTCATGGAAAGGCGAAATTCTAGGTCAACTGTGATCTTTGTGGTACATTTCAGGAATAGGGGTTGGGTGGGAACATCATCCCAGGAGGCCTAACTGGAAACACCGGAAAATTAATTCTTGGAAATGTGGTTTATCCTAGCCAAGCTGACATGTTGCAAAGTCACCACGACCTCAGCTTATGGAAAGGGAGGAGCGGGAAGGGTAGAAGGAACTCCCAGGAGCCCCTGTTCTGTCTGCATCTGTTGTTACTCACTTCTTTAGCTCGGCTCTGGCACTGCTCTGTTGTTTCTGGCCAGCACTGCATTAATCTGGCTGATTTTTTGCCCTGCTTTGGCAATATAGCACACTAGAATAGCCCTTCTAATGCAACAAGGGGGGCGGGAGAGAAAAAAAACACAACTCCAAATCACTCCCTCGGCTTGTTTCTCAGCCATGCTTTTCAGCTCTCTTCAAGCCTTGAATGATGGTTTTCCACTCTCCGCTCCTCATCATCTCTGTTAATTGCAACACAACTGCCTCCCAGCTGGGCCTTTGCTCAGTTCTTAATGTTACTGTTTGGCTCCATATTCTTCCCCATCACATGTGTGATGACATCAAGGCTGGTGGGGGAGAAAAGCTAGCGACCCATGTATTTACCATCACATCAGCTGTAATAACGTTTGAAATGTAGATTTTGAATTTCCTTGCACAAAATTATGAAAGCAATATGAAGAAATGATAAAAGGAATAATCAACTTTGTTATATTGCTTAGTTTTACTGGAGATTTGTTTACCATAGTTCTTTTCTGACAAATCTTTTTGAAGAGAAAGGGGCAAATGGGATTTTGCTTTGAATTATTAGAATTTTTAAAGAATTGTATATTTTTGGCCCAGGTATCAGGGTAGAAATGCATTTAAGGAAAGCCGTTTGTCTCAGCTGCTCCCAAAGATAATAAGGGAAGGCTATACCATGACAAACACCTGCTCTTATTATTCTGGAATATTATTCATCTATCCAGTTCTTCCCTTTGGGTCCATAAATTGCAGCAGTATTTCCTTAGAAACCAAAAGGAAAAGAAATCCTTCCCGTATCTTTAATTTCTAATCTGGTCTTATGACTGGTTAGAATAACTGACAGCATCCAGCCTGCCCAACACATTTCTAGGTGCATTTGAGATGGATTTTCCAGTGCCCTGAAATACTAAGCCACATGAAATTTAGACAAGCAATAGAGATGAAATTTTATTCTTATTTGAACATCGTAAGAGAATTTAAACTCCCATGAATGACCAAAACTAAATTCAAGCACTTAACACAGAATACCAGGATTAATGGTGTCTTCAAATTGTTTATCTTTTGAGCAACTGACAACTCAATATCTGGATCTATCTCAGAAGTCACAGAGCATGTTGGTCAAATAATTATTACAGAAATGCTCCTAAATCAGGTAAAAAGAGAGGGGGAGAAAGAGAGAGAGAGAGAGAGAGAGAGAGAGAGAGAGAGAGAGGAAGAAGAGGAGATGCCAATACTCTTATTTGTAAATGCTCTTATTATAAACTTTTTTTGGAAGATAAACCTATTGAGGGCAGGCTAGATAATATGCTCCTTCATTGCCTTATGACACCTGGAAGACCGAATAATCAAGATTGAGCAAAGAACAAGAGTGTCCTAATACCTTAAACTTCACAAAGAAGTTACCAGGTAGAAGGGGACAAATGCAGTGACTGATCTTCCTGACAAAATGACAGTGTCTTGACAATGGCTATAAAAGCTTGATGACCCTCAATATCTTGTGGAACAAAGGAGTCAGTAAAACAAGGTGAAAATGTTAAAGGGGGAATAAGAAACACAAAAGAAAGATGACAAGTTAAACATAATCCACAGAATAAGAAACGTCAGAAGCCTCCTCCGCAGTACACCTACAAACACCTGCCCTTTTGTTAATACATAAAAGAGAGCCTCTCACTGTAACCTCTTCACTTCCTTGGTAGGGGGAATCCAGATTCTAGGCAGTATGACATACCGAGTGGAAAAGATCTCATGGGGCAGCTCTCTGGACAATGCATCCAGCAAGCTGTGTTTGATCTTAATCAGTATTTTATTTGTTATCCCCAAATCCTGGGGGTAACTTTATTGCTCTACTCACAAAGTCTCAAGGCATTAATAGATTAAAGTAGACATATTCACTGAATGATCCATGTGTGTGCTGGGGAAGAATGATAGGGGGACCACCTTGACTTGAAAACTTCGACTCTGACCCAACTTTCAAAGAGAGAAGAGAATAATCAGTCACTTGTGATATTCTTTTTTTAATCATATGAGATCTGATTCAAATTTTCAGTCTACAGACACAGATCTCTGAAGACCTTTGATGTCTGTGACCTGCCTCCCACAAAGTACTCTCTAGGCTCCCGAATAGTTCACTCATTCGTCTTGGCCTTAAATCCACTGTAAAGGGATGGGGCTTTTATTCAAGCATTTCTTCTATCTAGTAATAAATAATTGTATTTGGGTGAATAAGACAATGGGATACGAAAAACAATAAGAAAGTTATTCATATCAGTTCTCTAATGGCAGAATCGCTATTGTTGATGAATGAGGATCAGAGGAAGGGAGATTCCTCAATGAGGAGTTGAAAGAAAGAAATAAAGAGTTTGGAGCAGACCTGAAACAAATATACATTATATATGAATAAAAAAAAAAGAGTTTGGAGCAAGAGGCCAGCAATTATCTTAACAAATATCATTTGTGCAATAATTATTTTTCTTTTTCTGGATATCAGATGCAGAAGATTGAGTTAATGATTTCCTCCATTTATGGCATATGACCATCACTAGTCAAAGCAAGATTCCTCTTTTGTTTAAAAATTGTTCCATTTTATTTCTATGCCTCATTCCCATTCTACCTTCCCACAGGTAGCCATTCTAATATATTAGATGTGTATCTTTTTTTCCCCATATGTTCTTGCAGAATGGTTATGGTTTTGTGTATATTAAATTTACATAAATAACATCGTGTTTTATATTTCTATTCAAAAATTTTCTTATACTCAGGACCATATATTTAAGATTCACCCATGTCACTTTGTATACATTTAGTGCTTTGATTCTAACCACCACACAATGTGTACATTTTCTCTATGATAAGTTTACTTAATGATAAATAATTTTCCCTGTGCACTCTCCCAGGTATGTGCATCCAGATCTCCTCTGGTTATGTCACCCTAGAGGATGCTGAAGTCCATATCCATGTATATGACCCTTAAGGACCTATGTGAGAATCTTTTTGGACTCTATAATTCTATTGCAGCAGTAGAATTGTTGGTGTTAAGGTTAGAATATATTTGAAACACTACAAGTTTTTTTGAGGGGGTGCCACTTTTTCTTGCATATGAAGTTGGTAAGTAAATGGGGTGATCAGACATTAAGGGAGATGTCCACAGTCACTAGTAAGAGCAGACCTTTCTCTTCTGACTACAAGGATTTTCTCTATTCTTTTCACCACATCACATTCCCTCCACAAACCTCTCCCATCCTGACACTAGAGAGTGGGTTAGAATCATTGCGTTATATTTCCTGTGGGCTGCCTAACCACTCTCTCCTTTGTGACTACAGTGTAACTAGCAGCTAACAGAGCTAGGTTAGTGATGTGGGATATACAAATTCCCTGTTGGCCAATGGCAATGCTTGTGATCTCGTTTAATTGTTTTCTGGTGTACTAGAAATAGTATTAAAATCAGGGATGATCAAATGCATGCAACTTGCTGGCACAGGTCTTAGAGGTGAATTTCTAAGAAAACGGCTGACTTTTCAAGATCTGCTAAGGAAAGGGCGGTGAAGCTTTGAATTAGTATCCCTTGTATGTGAAACACATGGAAGGCTTGACATCATGGGCTTGTGGAAAGAGAGACTGGTTTAAATCTGCTGGGAAAAGAAAATAGTGCAAAACTAACTTACAACCAATTCCTTAAGAATAATTTATAAATACTTAATGATAAACAATCAGAATGTTAGGGCAACTGTATTTTGTAATTCACTCGATTATGTGTATATCGTTTTGTTTTTAATGTTGTTTTACCCAACGCCCCCACATTCTTCTGTTACTGTTACATGGCAGCTCCAATGACTACACTGCAGTGTCTCTCCTATCAATGTGAAGTTCTCAGTCCCCAAGAAAGCCTGATATGGTCATTCCAGACATTCTTACACAGACAGTTCTATCTTTTACAGGGGCCTTGAACTTTGATGCTAAATCAGTGTCCTTTTACAAGGGAGAATGCATTCTATAATTCACAGTGGAAACTTACTCCATCAAGAGCAATGACCGAGTCTCAACTTGGGGGAAGGATGAATGAGACTCCTTTTAGAATCTCCTGGGATGCAGGTGCATGTTTGGGGAGTGGAAAGTTGTAAACACTGTAAGCCTTTACTTAAGAGATTCTCATCCCCTCCCCCACCATTTTTGACTCATCTACTCACCACCTAACCCCATAACATTCAGGACAATTTTCTCCATGACTTCTTGGACAATCAGCCCCTTATAGACAATAACGGTGCCATTGATCACTTGAGCAAATGTCTTTTGCCTGTAAGATAGGCATTAGGAAACTCGGTTAAGTGATTGACCAGACGAGGATTTTTGAAGAAAAATTCTTTTATGTTCCTTCAGTCGCCGTGACATTTTTGTTCTTCAAAAAGTGACACAGTGTATTAATCCACTGGAAAACCTGCTCATTTTAGGTGAGAGGCCTGGGTTTTGATTGTGCTCTCTGGTGCAAACAGCCTTATTTGGTAACATGATGGCTCTTTGAGGCTGTAGTTGGACTAGAGAAATGCCAAGATCTTGTCCAGTTCATAAGTTATTAAACTACTAAACCTACAGGAAAAGCAAACTACAACAGGAATTTAGAATATTATGACTCTTTTTTACCTTCATTTTCGAATTTTTTGGATCGAGAACACAAAGTACTGTTTCCTTTCATCTTAACACATTTTTCTGTGGTTAATCGTCTCCAGAACAAAACTATTAACACATATGGAGGCTCTATGCTAAGAAGCAGTTTAGGCACAGCTATGTGTTTCTGGTCCCCTTTGTTGGATAGCCTAAGCAGAAAAGGGGACCTCCTTGGGAAAGACTTCGGAGAACAGGGGTTTTCATACTTCAGAACATCAGAATCACACAGATTGCTGCTCCCCTCCACCCTGCAGAGTCACTGATTCAGTAGGTCTGGGGTGGGGTCTGAAAATTTGTATTTCTAACAAGTGCCCGCCCAGGTGAAGCTGATGTTGCTGGTCAGAGACCATACTTGAAGAACCACTGTTCTAGAACATCATTTGCCCAGCATTGAGGCAGTGATCTGAATTTCTCCATGTCAACCTCGTCCCCAGGTTACAGTATGTAATGGGTAGCCTTTGAGATGATGCCTCAACCTTCTGTTCTGGATTCCAGAAAATTCTGTTTTCCAATAATAATCACCACACACACACACACACACACCCCAGCAACACAGAAAATGGAGAGCGGAGCAAACACATAGAGTCACTCAATTTCTCTATTCTTCCTCTCTTTGTGACCCCAACTGTAGACAATCTGGTTCACATAATTAACCTAAAATAATAAAAAGATTGATGTATTTTGAATGGCGCATCATCAGTTTTCAGCAGAATCCAACAGAGAAAGATAACCAGAGTTCAGATATCATTTCCCTTTCTCTCTGGAGATCTGATACTTATTTTCTGTTTACTATGAAATGTGTTATTTACTCTACCTGTAATAGCTCATGTAACCCTTGAGATAAGCCTATTGGGTAGGTAATTTTTTTTTTAATTTTATTTATTTATTTGACACAGAAAGGGAGATCACAAGTAGGCAGAGAGGCAGGCAGAGAGAGAGGGGGAAGCAGACTCCACACCGAGCAGAGAGCCCGATGCGGGGCTCGATCCCAGGACCCTGAGATCATGACTTGAGCCGAAGGCAGAGGCTTTAACCCACTGAGCCACCCAGGCACCCCTGGGTAGGTAATATTTTTTTATCCCCATTTTATAGATGGGGAAACCAAGACCTAGAGAGGCAAAGTAACTCACCTGAGGTTGCTCAAAAAAGACATGGTGGAATTAGTTTGCTGTACTATACTGCCTCCAACTATATAATACTGGAAAACCATGACATACTTTCTTTGCTGTTTATAGTCTGTAAAATGGGCCTCCTCCCAGAGATAATGTGGGAATAAATAAGATAATAAACTTATTAAGCGCGACAGAGAAAAGATGTATTGTGGCTGCCAGATATTAAGTTTTGAAATATGTTAGGTGTTGCTTTCCTTTCCAAAAGAAATCAAATGTTACATTGTGTAAGTTTATTATTATCTGTTTTACTCTTTTGCATGTCTGATCCTTAAAGAATTATTTTTATGTCTTTTCCCTCAAAATGGTCATGCATTTTGGTGCACTTGGGTGGTTTGGTGGGTTAGGTGTCCGACTCTTGGTTTCTGCTTGGGTCATGATCTCTTGGGTGGTGGGATCAAGCTAGCTTGGAGTTCCCTGCTCAACGGGAGTCTACTTGGGGATTCTCACCATCTGCCCCTCCCCTAAATCACTCAGGTGCTTTCTCTCTCTCTCTCAAATAACTAACTAAATCAATCAATCAATAAGTAAGTCAATAAATAAAATCTTTTTGATTGATTTTATTTATTTATTTATTACGCATTTATTTATTTATTTGATTACGTTTCCCTTTTTCCTACTGACATTCAATGGAACTACTCAAAAATTATTTTATTTTTCATGTGTGACCCTAAAGGCAGATATTCTGATGTCATCAGCGATTGGAGGAAAGAGAACTCTCTCAGGATTTGAGTTCCAGCCCCAGCTCTGCAGCTACTCACAATGATTCTGGCAGTCACTGAATCCTGCATCACATCTGATGGTGTTGGATTTGATCGAAAGAACTGGAATTTTTCTCATCATAGTATAGGAGGGATGATTTTCACATTCACAGACCCAGGTTTGGGTGAAACCCATTAATATTTCACAGGGATGCAAAACAAAAACGATTGCAGACACTTTTTTTTAATAATTGCAACAATTAGAATAATTAGCACCAAGTTGGCTATCTTACTCAACCTGTCATAGATGAGATAGACCAAGAGTTACGAGCAATCCAAGGCAAGCTGGCTGTAATCCCACCTCTTTACTCCTAATCAGGAAAGCACTTCAGAATTCAAGTGGGGATGCATGATGAGTTTGTCATGGGAATCACCTGCAATCTAATCCATTTTTTAAGAATAAATCATTTCCAAATGGCAACACATTATTATTAATGATTAATTATTGGCATTAGCACTTGCACCTGCTCACCACTCTTTGGCTGAGAACCACAGGATTAGATCATTTTCAGATCTCTTCCAGCATACTCACATCACTTATAGTCTTGGAACTTTTATCCAATAGACCTTCACGGTGGTCTTTCTGGATTCATTGTCTTGACGATGAGTTACATGGCACAATTACTTCTGAGTTCTGTCCAGTTTACTAATCTGAAGGAAAAAAAAAAGATGTTGTAGCAGTTCCTTGAAAAAACATAAGAACAGCCCTGAGAGGAAAATAAAAATTCAGCCCTGCCTGAATCATTTCTCCTGCAGAATCCTGAAGTCATGGAAAATGTCAGGTTGCCCGGTGCCTGCTGGCTTCTGAAGATTCCTGTCATCTGACGCAAACATGGCCTCAGCCCTGGAATGGAGGAAATATTGGAGTCCACTGACCTTAGGTGCCCAAATCCTCCTGATGGGAAATCTTTTTAGGTCCAAGCTGTCTACTTTTATTTTTACAGCCAGCATTTCTCCTCACTTATTTATTTATTCCCTTTGGGATTCATTTATTTTTCCCTTTGGGAATTCTTGAAAGACTGCCTAGGGAATTTTTAGAAAATGTTTTAATCTCCATAAGGACAATGCAATATTTGTGTTACAATTTCCCTTTTAAACATTCTATTCACTTAGTATTTACCCTATTTATCCTGGCACAAAGTCTTCAAAAACAGGATATTCCCCTTAAGTCCCATTTTAGCTATATTGTGGCAAATCACAAGCAAGCTTTTCTAATTTTTTTATATGGAAGTCTTGGAATTTCCACAGCTTATGTTCTGAGCCAAAAAAAACAGAGAGAGATGGAAAGCAGGGAATTTTTGAATTCAGCTGATTTACTTCAAATTATTTTTTGCAGATACATTTGCTTAACAGGGCTGTGAATTGTAAGTGTGATTTGGAAATGGAAATCAGGAAAAAAATGTGAAATCAGAAAAAAAAATGGTAAAAAATAGTTTGCATCTGACAATATCAATCCCAGGAAAAGGTGATGCCTAAGTTATTTACAAGATTTTCCTGGACAGCTACTATACAGGAAGACCAAAAAAGGGCTGAGGTTGAGCTGAATTGAGATTGTTTTGAAATTAGGCACTGTGTTAGAG
Organism: Potos flavus; assembly: GCA_028534135.1. Taxonomy (NCBI): domain Eukaryota; kingdom Metazoa; phylum Chordata; class Mammalia; order Carnivora; family Procyonidae; genus Potos; species Potos flavus. The sequence continues at coordinate 89,861,096 of CM052900.1, read as the reverse complement.
CAAAAAGAACACCATAGAATTAGGAAATTTAACTTCTAGACCTGGCTTTCCTATTACCTAGCTGTGTGCTTTCAAGCAGATCAGCTAATCTCTCTGACTCTCAGTTTTCTTCTAGATCTAATGGAGAAAAAAATACTAGCCCTGCGCACTTAGAATTGTTAGGAAGCTCACGTGAGATAAAGTATATTAAAGAATTTCAGAAAGTATAGGAGCGCCTGGGTGGCTCAGTTGATTGAGTGGCTGACTTCAGCTCAGGTCATGATCCCAGGGTCCTGGGACTGAGCCCGGCATCGGGCTCCCTGCTCAGTGGGGAATCTGCTTATCCCTCTGCTCCTTCCCCCCACTTGTGTTCTTTCTCTCTCTCAGATAAATAAAATATTTTGAAAAAAGAATTTTAGAAATTATAAAGCACTTTACAAATGTGACATATCTTTATAACATCTTTCAATAATTCAGTTACTCTTTGAACATGTGATATTTAAATTGGAAGAGATGTTGAGATTAATGGGGCATTTTAGCAGGCCAGGACATGCTGTATTATCATCAGTACTTGTTTATACCCTCAGAAGTTTATACAAATATCTCTCTTTGGAGCAGAGTCAGCAAATATTAATGATTCTTTTATAGGACTTCAAAGAAACCTACTGATTTCTTATTATTTTGTTAAGACCACCTTCCTCCATTCTGCTCTTCTTCCAAAGTTCAAGGAGCTCCTGGAAAGACCAGCCCTCCCCTGCTCATCTTACTCTTGCCACTACAAATTGCCTATGAAGACAGACCCAGAAGATGGTGGTAATTAAGTCTGATCCTGGACCATCCTTTAAGAGATTATCAGGATGAATTCCATCTTTCTTTACATCCTTCTTGGCTAGTCCAAATTTCTGAACTCTATCACTACCTCTTTGTGCATTCCTTATTCTGAGACAATTTTGTGTCTTCCAAGACTTCCATGATGCCCTCTAGAATTTAGTATCAATTATCTACAAAATCTCTGATAGTCTCTACCTTCACTAACCTTTCCTTCATCTTTATTCTAATGGAAGCCTGGCTTGGCTTGATAACACTCTTTCCAATGGATAGTGACCCCACATGCTGGGGTCAATCTTCCAGGTCAATCTAACCTGGAAGTTAGATTAGGGATCCTCCTTCTTCTCATTGCCAATTCCAAAACACAGCTCCTCTCTGCTACTGCCCAAAGCCTGTCTTCTTTATCCTCCTGATACCCCTGACCCTGCTTCATTCATTAATTATTTTGATGGTTGCTTCCATCACTTCTCCACCATTCCTATCTTTATTCTTAGGAACTTGAATATCCTCATGGACCCAGCCTCTGAATTCCTTGACTTTCCGTTTTGTAATAATCATTGCCTCTACCCGACCTTCACTATTCCCTCTTATAGTCATTTTCTAAAACTTGTCATCACTCCTAATATTTATTCTTCTTCTTATGTTCAGTTAGCCAATATATAGTACAACATTAATTTTGATGTAGTGTTCAAACTCCTAATATTTCTAATTGAAATCCTAATATCAAGACTACCGTTTTCTGGGTGGCTGGGCAGCTCAGTTGGTTAAGCGACTGCTTTCGGCTCAGGTCATGATCCTGGGGTCCTGGGATGGAGTTCCACATCAGGCTCCCGCTTCTCTGTGGGGAGCCTGCTTCTCCCTCTCCCTCTGCCTGCTTGTGCTCTTTCCCTCTCTGTCAAATAAATAAATAAAAATCTGTAAAAAAAAAAGATTACCATTTTCTGATCACTCACCACCTCCTTATTTTTTCCTAATTTATTTACTAAATCCCAAGTTAACAGTTCTTTGTCTCTGTCTTATTGTTCCTATGTAGGATGTTCCAGACTCACCCTCACCTCCTGTGCCCCTCTTTTGCACCACTGTCGTTGGCTGGGAAAATCCCAACTTTTGTTTATCCATCATTATACCTTGTAGAACCTGCACTGCTCTAGCTAAACCTGACTGGGGCAAAACCAGTGACTTCTTAAGATATTTATTTCATGCCATTTTCCATATTTCAGGCCACTAACAGCACTTAAAGTATGTGTGTGTGGGCGCGCGTGTGTGTGTATATATATATAAAGTGTATATATATATATATGTGTGTATATATGTGTATATAAAGTGTATATATATATATACTTTATATAAAGTATATGGATAGTGATATGTGTATACGTACATACTTTATATAAAGTATAAATATATATACACAAAGTATATATTTAGTATATATTATAAGTATATATTATATATTATATTATATAGTATATATTATATATATTAATATAAAGTGTATATTATACTTTATGTATATATTTATACTTTATATAAAGTATATGTATTTATATACATAAAGTATAAATATATATTATACATATAAAATATAAAACACATATGTAAAGTGTGTGTGTACATATATACACACATATATATATGTATACACAATACACACACACACACACACACACACACGCTCATACTGGAGAAAGGAGAAAGAAGAAGAGAAGCTTCCAAAAGAAATTCATTGTCCTCTTGTTCAAACACTTTGTACCTTTACCTGGTATTTACTTTGCTTCCCTGCTGATTGTTTCTTTGTCTCATTACTCTATAATAGAAACTCCATGAGAGTGGGGATATTGTTTGCTTTGTCACTATTGTATTCCTGAGTACCTAGAATGGTGCTCGGCACATAGAACACTCAATAAATATTCATTTTGTCACCAACCTTAGCTGTGGAGGGGAAATAGACATGTCCATGTCTAGGGTACAAACACAACATTGAAGAATGAGTCAATCCTAGGGCCCAGAGCCTCAGCCAACAGCAGAAAGTCAATCTAAAGCATAAAAAGCAATAGCAATGATCTAAAGCCATCAAGTAGGATTTCCATGAAGTTCCTGCAAAGAGATACGTGCCTTGCAAGAGGATCAGTGTTGGTTTTGCTTAGAGTAACTGACCAGGAGATATTTGGCCAATTTGTCTACAGTTCTTTAGTTAGTTATTATTGGCCCAGAAATCATAACAATGAAAGGGAAGGACTTTGAGACCACCTATCCTGCCCCATTCTTCTTTTCAGATGAAAAAACTTGGACCTTAAAATTTAAGACTCTTGTCTTAGATTACTCTTTTATTTGCAGAAGAGAAACGAGAATCCAGGTGTTTCTGCTCCTGGCTACTTTTCTCTTCATGGTACCCTGTAAATGTCAAAATGTCTCTAAGCAATTTAATAGTGCAATGCTCAGCTACAGTTCTTGAAATGGCACTGGGTTCCAAAAGAAAATCTTATGTGTTGTTTATGAAAATTGGAACTTTAATTTAGCACAGAAACTTAAAATATTTTAAAGGGAGATTTCCAAAGGTGTTATGCTTTGGGGGAAAGGTTTCCTAGCTTTAGTCAAATGGCAGAAAAATCTTTTACTTGTTATTCCACACAAAACTCTGATCATTGTAAATTATGAGATCATTCCCAAATTAAATAATTAATTGATAGACCAAACACATTTTGGTTTAGAGCAATTTTCTCTTATGGTGTTTGTCTCTTTTATCTTTCCCATGTGTTTGTTTGTCCCTATTTATCCCAGTCTCATAAAATGTCCTCTCCAAGTCTCCTCTCACGATGTAAATAGATGTTTTGCAATCATTCTGGAATGAGAGGAACCCTGAATATTTTCATCCCCTCATTCCTTAGTGTTGCCCATGTTGCAAGTGAAGAATGGAGTTGGATTCATTTGGGGCCAGGAGGTATGGTGGGCTGGTCTCACAGGCTAGCTGCCAAGGAACTCTCCCTTAGGGCTAACTGGAGACGGCTATAAGAACATGGGTGAGAAGTGTGTTTTGATGCTCAGGGTTCCATTAATTTTTTTTTTTTTTCTAATCTCTGACAAGAGGCAAAGAGAATTCTTTTTTTGGAGTTAGATCTTGGGCCTCTAGGGAAGAATCCATACAAGGTGCGCCCATACTGTCTGCTTATTCCTCTCCTTCTTGTACACTTGTAGCTGAAGGCGTGTTTAAACTTCAAAAATGGCCCTGAAAGTGGTATCGAGAAGCTTATACTCATCAGCTTGAGGAGAAGTGGGCACAGTCTCCCGGATCACCTGTCATCTTCATTGTGTCAAACTGGAGTTAGACTCAGGAGCTTCTGGGTCCTCTAAATGACAACGTCAAGGGGAAGGTATGTCTTTCAACCAACACCGAGACTGAGGCACCTTGGTGTAGTGCACCAAGCAGTGAACTGAGGGTGAAGGGAGCTGAGTTTAAGACTCAGTTCACTGTCTGTGTGGTCTTACTCCACTGAACTTCTCTGAGCCTCAATTTTCTGATCAATGCCATGAAGACAAAAAGAGTCACGTCACTCCTCTCATAGGGTTGCTGGGAGGCTCACAGACAATAATCTCAAAACACTTTGGAAAACTCTTCAGGGAAAGAATTACATAAATAGGAAGTGTTACTAATAACTGATGAAATGTCCTGATTATTGCCTCAGCAATTAACCATCTATGGATATGATAACACCCAGCAGACCAGAAAGTTATTTATTTCTTATCTCATCACAGGCACTTGGGGCAATCAGAGCATCAGACCAGGTAATATGTAAAAACAGGCAAGACTTCTACACCCTAAGTGTTAAAATTTGTTGAGAATGCAAAGGCCATGCTGGAAATAGTAAGTAAGGGAACAATTTCAAGGCCAGGTGTTTAAGACCAGACATGTGGATTAGCAGAGAATAGAGGAGGGTCTTCCCCAACAGGAGAACTGAAATACGCAAAGGCACTTTTTGTCCAGATGAAATGCTGAACTTGAAAACATGCGATAGTCAAAGCATAAATGATTAAAATTCTGAATTCTGCTAAATAAATTTACAAAAGGGAAAGGAGTAATAATTTCTATAGTGGCAGTCTTTTTCCTATTATTATTTTATATAATAATTCAGTGCCATATTAAAAATTTAGTAAGTCACTCATATCAGGTACATATGTATTATTAAATGTACATTTTTTACTCCTAATGATGAGTATTATTTTTCTCAAAATTCCAGAAAGCCACAATAAAGCCATGGTGAATTAGGCTTTGAACCAATGATTCTTCCAGTAGTTTGTTTTCCAGAAAACTTCAAAGTTCTATTTGTTTGTTAAAATACAATTTACTCCCTAATTACGGACAAGAGATAAATAAATGTCTCCTCTTCTGAGTCACAAGTTGAACTATGTGAAAGTTCTTTACAGATACTGTGCAGTTCTTCATTCTAATACAGGAACTGAGTCCTTGTCTTCATTTGTATATTCCCAGTGCTGGCACAGTTGTCTGTGCAGTAGTTCCTTAATAAACACTTGTAACTTGAACTGAAGTAGGAAATTGTGACCGATGCTGCTAATCACCTACTCATCATCCATTCTTCCCTTTTTCTTATAAACAACATCCTGATTTATTTGGGAGCAACAATGTATTCAGTTAAAGTATTCAATCTCTCACCTTTTCAATGAGCTGTAAGAGGAAGTCACCACCTGGAACTCATTGAAAGCTCTTTAGAAGGGGATAAACTCCACTGGTTTTGTCCTCTTGCCCTTCAATTTTCTCTGATTTTCCTACTTGAGATACAGATGTAATGTTTGGAGATAGAGCAGCCATCTTAGGATCATGAGGATTAGCCACATGCCAAGGATGACAGAACCAGCAACTAGAATCAATCTTGGTCTTTGATGTTTTCTTCAAGTAGCTGACCCCACCTTGAACTGCATTGCCTTAAACCTCACACTAGTCCTGCCACTGTCAAAGATTTCTGTTAGATAGAGCCAAATGGAATCATAAACATAGATCCTTTGATTCTTAAAGTGGGGAGAAGTCGACATAACGGAATGTACTGAGGTGGTTTTTCACTTTCCCAATTCCATTCTGATATGCCCTCCAAAAGGTGAATGGCTCTTTCTCTCACCTGGATGAGAATCGCTGTCATAATGAGCCACTGTTACTACTGGGAATGTCAATTCCCTCAGATGTGTTAGGTCACCCAAGAAAAGATGTTAGGAAACTCTGCTCTAGGGAGGCCCATAATAAATCACGTACTCGAAAGTCCAAGTCCTTACTTGGGAGTTGCTACAAACTCAGTAATTATTACGACAGGCTGAAAGAAGCATACCTGAAGCATCTCAGAGTCCAACCAGAGAAGAAACAGAAGATGCTTAAAATTTTCATATGGACAATGAGGGGATTGATAAAGTTAGGCCAGAAAGGATGGATAGCACTGCCCACAATTAAAGAATCCTCATATATTATGAATCCTCACAGCACCTTCATGGCCACCCAATTGGATTTCTTACATAAGGCAAAACTTGACCTCTGCCACATTGTTTGGAGATGTCATCCAACCTTGCTTGACCACTTCCAATGACTAAGACTTGGTGAAATCATGAGGTGACCCATTTCATTGTTGAAAAGATTTAATAACTGGAAAGTCCTTTCTTTACAGTAAGCTCAATATGGCTGTATTTTACTGTTATTACATGCCATATATATAGTACTTTATATATTTATATATTTATTTAAAGAGTTTTCACATGATCTCATTTGATTTGATAGTCATAAACATCATGTGAATCACTTCAGCTGGTACTATTACCCCTATTTGAGCATGTGTAAACAAGTACAGAGAGGCTAGCTAAATTGTGCAAGGTTTTACAATTCTTGAGCGGAGTATCTGGATTTGAACTCAGGACTATTGGGCTGTGAGTTAAGTTCTCCTTCAAATTGTAGTTATTTATCCATTAGATATCGATTTACTGAGCCCCTACTATCTACTGGTTACTATGTTAAGTGTTGAAGCTCTCATGGTAGAAGGATACACATATTCCTGTCCCTCCCACAGTTAATAATCTAGTAACCACACACCAATGTGTTCCACCTTTAGCTCTTGGTATAACACAGAGTAACAAGCATATTCCTTCCTCTGCATATCAGTCATTCAGTTATTGCATAACTTCATAGGTTTCTCTTGTCCAAACAAAACACACTCTTCCTTTAACAGCTCCCTACAAGATCAAGGATTTTGGAGCTGTCTATCATCCTCATCACTTTCCTCTGAACACTCTCTATTTTGTCTCTGTCATAAGAAATGGCATCCTGAATCAGATACCTCTGTTCCCAGTGTGGTCCTGGATGGCCTCAGGTGATTAGAAGGTTGAATGCAATGAGTGTAGCTTGAGTTTACTGCATCTATTTTCGTTTCTCATGGCAATGTTGGCTCATGTTCACTTTATGGATCACTGAAATCTATCTTCCTATGGATCGTGGTCAAATCAACTCTCCTCCATCCTGTACTCAAGAATTTCATGTCTTACATTTAAATACTAGATTTTAATGCATTCCTATTAAATTTCACTTCATCATCTTTTGAGATTTTCTTTATCTTGATTCTGTCATTTCTAAGGTTAACTATCTTTTCCAGTCTTTTGTTACGAATAAATTAGATAATCATGTCTTCTATGTTAATGATAAAAATGTTGAACTGAACAAACTTCAAAGACAAAACACAGTAACACTCTATCTAAGCAGAGTAGTCCCAATCTATTGTACTTACACTTGCAACTC
>CM052900.1:89829990-89853008 GCA_028534135.1 Potos flavus | reverse complement strand
TCCAGAGTATAATTTACTATTCTTTCTCTCCTCCCTCCCTCTCTCTCTCTGTTTCTCTCTCTCCCCCCTGCCATCTCTCTTTGTCTCTCCCCTTTCTGTCTCTGTCTCTCTCCTCCTCTCTCTTGCTTCTCCCTTATTCCGAAATGAGCATTATTCTGAAATGAGAGTTCCATTGTATTTTTTCTTGCAAAGATATCCTTTTGGAGTGAAAATCAGGAAAAGCTTTAATTTTATCACCTCGGAAGTGTTTCATTTTTCCAGGGCAGAGAGAGTAGTTTCAGTACTGAGAGCAAATGAAGGGGTTAATCCTGGACTTGGCTGGGTGTCAGTGAAACTTTTTTTCTGGCTCTGCTCCGGGTTTCCCCTTGAAGGGATTTCCCTCCGCCCCCGGGCCTCTGCAACAAGACCCTTTATAAAGAGCAGACTTTCCATTTCACTCCTCACTGAGCCTCACTGGCTTTAGGGGCTAAAACCTCTTCAGGTGGGACAGAAACAAGGGTTTGGGGACCACTATGTTCTCATCACAGCAGCAACTAAAAATGCCTAGGAAGATGGTCGTGATCTTTGGAGCCTCAAACATACTTTGGATGGTGTTTGCTGTTTGTAAGTTCTTTTCTTTGATCTGTTCCAAATGCTCACATTCCATTTCAGCTCTGATTTTGGCTTCGGTCAGTTGTGCAATGGTAGTTAAGAAAGCCACAAGGATTTTTAAGAAGTAGGAAAACAATTTAATGTATCATGTAATGTGCTGTTGAGCATTGCTATGTACCGTGGTCTTGTCATAGTTGGTGCTGTAAATTAATGTTTTTCGGATATCTTTTTCCAGTGTGAAATAAATAATTGGATTCTATCTCTACTGAGGTCTATCTCTTCAGTTTCCTGTACTTGATAATGAGCTTAAACTTAGCAAATATCAAAACAACTTTCATAAATGGGCATCAAGGTCAGGACTGAGAGTTCTCCACGATTCCAACACCTTTGGCAGTGACGCCAATGCTTTTTGGCTGCCTTGCAGTTAGTTCAAAATTTAGGAAAGAGATCAGCCAGACTGTATTTTGGACATGATACTAGAACAGAGCAGAGGGAGTAGAATACTAAACAAAGTTCACTTTTCTCTTTTTGTCCTCACAGCTCAAGCTTTTAAAATGGAAATATTCCCTGAACACAGAGTTGTTGCTCAGATTGGTGATGTCATTTCACTGACTTGCAGTACAACGGGCTGCGAGCCCCCATCTTTCTCCTGGAGAACCCAGATAGACAGTCCACTGAATGGGAAGGTGAGAAATGAGGGGACCAACTCCACGTTGACCATGGATCCTGTTAGTTTCAACAATGAACATGCTTACGTGTGCACAGCGACTTGTAGATCTAAGAAACTGGAAAAAGGAATTCAGGTGGAGATTTATTGTGAGTACTTTGGAGGATCTTTGATTTTCTCTTAATTTTGCTTTTAAAATAAGTTATTTTAGAAAGGATATTTTTAAAAGAAAAAAAACTAAAGGCTATTCATGTCTGGCTTCTTGACTAGAGGACATACTGCCCCAGGAAAGTTAAGACCACTAGCACTAGAAAAGGAATACAAATCTTGCCTTTATTTCTAACTCTGCCACAAACATAGTGACCATGGGTAAGACTCAGCCTCTCTGGACTTTTCTTTTCTTAGCCATAAAATGAAGATCTGTGAAGTTTTTTAATCTTCTATTTCAAAATTTCTATTTGATTATATCCTTACATGTTTACTTTGTCATACGCCTAAATGGTTTATGAATTCCATTCTTTGGGGATTTTCCACTTATTTATTCTTATGCAATTTCATGCAGACAGCTTAAGTAGGAGATCTATAATTTAGTAATAGGCTTTTTCTAAGGGAAAACTTAGACATAAGGAACGTATCCGCAAACTTTCCACTCATTTGACTTTCGTAGAGACAAATTTAGGAGGGTTGTTTTTGTTTTTGGTGTCATTAAGCCTTAATGCTCAACCACTCAACCTCAAGGTCAAGGGTGTAATGAATTAGATTTGCCTCATGAATGTTAATGAACATCCCTAGTTTGCCATTCTACCAAAACGCATGCCTATCTGTTCTTGACCCAGCATATAAAGTTAGCAAGAAGGGTAAAGAACCAACCTGAAATAAAAATATTGCCTTTGGTTACTGATGACTACTCTTTCAGAAAAACAAAACAAAATGAAACAAACCTTGGAATCCTTTATGGCCATCTCTTCATAAAGACACCATTTGATTATTTTATAATTATTTGGGTTCCCGTCTGCTATGGGGAAGCTCAGCTTTGCCCAGCATCAGTAATTGATTCTTCAATAAGCCCCATGTATTGCTAATGCTTCCCAAGAAACCGTGCCTGGCCGGCTGCTTTCAATTATGCTGGTTGTATGTGCATAGTTTGTCTGTGCAGCCTCCTGAGCTCCCTGAAAGTCCCCGTATGTAAATACAGGGAAAAGTAGCAAGTTCTCATATTATCTGACAGCAAACTATGCAGTTTATGGGCACATTTTTCACAGAATACAAGAGATAGAAATTATTGGTGGAAATATTAAAAATACTGTTTTTTTCCACATAGCAAAGCATTTCCAGTTCCTTTGCCTTTGCTCTCAAGTATCAAGTAGTTGAAGATTTGAAAAAAGAGGAATAAAGACCCTTCTGGCTTTAATTATCTTTCCTGAGGTTTTTGTTTAAGAATATCTGTCTCTCATTATGTTTAACAATCCTGACTCAATTCCACATTTGATTGTAATATTCTTTAGAGCTGGGACCTTTGTGTTCTTATTGTACAGAGTCCTAAATCCAGCCAATGTGTTACCATCATGACAGTTTGTAGTGAAAAGGTAGCCCTTGCAAAGGAAGCAATGGCTGACTGAAATAGCACGTTCTCTATTCCCTCGGCACTGGAAGGTTCAAGTGGTGTGCTGGTTAGGACACTGAGTCAGGCATTGCAAGAGGCAAGTCTCCTTTCCAGAATTTATATATTGCACAGGTGTACCTTCCTGGTGGATAAATTCCTGGCAGAGTCATCATTTTCAGGAACCAATTATTTAATGTTGCTCTCTTCGTTTCTTAACACATGGTGCCCAATAACTGTTATTTGCAATGATATTCTGAGCCTCAGTTTCCTTATCTGTGAAGTGGACATATCTTTGCCCTAAGATTAGAGAATGTGATATAATGTAAATCTTCAGTAGCAGTACAAAATAATAGAAATCCTGAGTGAAATCCCAGACTTGCCATTTACTAGCTCTGTGACCTTTAGTAAGTTATGCAAATGTGCTAAGTCTATGTTTTCATATCTGTGAAGTGTGCTCTCTATGTCTTAGAGTTACAATAAAATTATTTATATTTAATGAATAGCACAGTGACAGGCACATATATATATTTAATAAACATTAATTTCTTCTCCCTTCTTTTACTCTTAATATGCAACCCTTAGTACATGCAGGATCTGTGCTGAAGAACTCCCTAAGAGGTGATTGATTCTGATTTGTGAACCCACCCAAAACTATAAAAGGTTATTTGAACAGTGAATTAAGACTGTATTAACAAAAACATTAGATTTGGTTTGCATTGCATTGAATCAGTAAAAGACCTTGTATTACATGAACAGAAAGCCTGCTCATGTGTATTTGCTTGACTTTTGCAGCTTTCCCTAAGGACCCAGAGATCCATCTGAGTGGCCCCCTAGAACTTGGGAAGCCAGTCACAGTCACGTGTTTGGTCCCTGATGTTTACCCATTTGACAGGCTGGAGATAAATTTGCTGAAGGGTAATGATCTCCTAAAGAATAAGGAATTTTTAGAGCCTATGGAGAGGAAGTCCCTGGAGACGAAGAGTTTGGCGGCAACCTTCATTCCTACCAAAGAAGATATTGGGAAAACTCTTGTTTGCCGAGCGAAATTAAACATTGATGAATTGGACTTTGAGCCCAAAGAAAGGGAGACTACAGAAAAACTGCAAGTCTACAGTAAGTACTTGTGTGATGTAGTCTAGTCTTTGTGGGAATTTAGTCTGCTAAAGCCAGGAAAGCATTTGTTTATAATTTTTACGCCGTTTTTATTCATCGAGAACATATTTGCCAACAGCATAATTCAATGAAAAGAGCACTGGGATTTGGGTTGAGAAGACTTCTGGCTCCATTAACCGTGTGAACTTAGGTCACTTAATTTCCTTATTTCCCAGTCTATCAAAGAGGAGTAATAATACCAGCTAACTTGGTAGCAGGCAGTGGGCTCAAATGAGATGTTTTTAAGCAAGTTTTGCAAACTCTTATAATGTGCCCTGAAATATTAAGTTATAGAGATTTCACAAGGCGAGCACTTGTTCTCTGTGTGTGTGTGTTGTGTGTGCACATGCTCATGGGCTCATCTGCATGCACGTGTGCTCACACATACACCTGTGCATTGGGTGGGAGAGTGAAGATGAGGTTTGATTACCTCCACATTCCCTGAGACTGCGGGGAGATTTGAGGCAGGCTTGCAGTCCCAGAATTGTGCGGAAGTGGACTCACTGTACTCCATCCTAGACCAAAATGCTGTGTTCTGCTTTGGACACTACATTTCAAAGGAGTATTGCCAACCATAGCATGTTTGGCTGAAAGAGAATGAGATGGAAAGGCTTTTATCAATATTTTGAAAAGCATAGTCAAGATAGGGGGTATTTTCCCTAGAGAATACAAAACTTGGAAAAGAGAGCTATCATTAAGTATTTGAAAGACAGTCATGTGGAGAAGGGATTTGATTTATTCTGTAACAGCAGAGGACTGAACTATGGCCACCGTGTGAAATTTGTATACAAAGAGGAAGATTTCAGTTCAATTGTTCTAATAATTAGAGCTGTCTCCAAATCAAATGGACTGTTTGTAAGGCAGCGATTCCCTCAACCTAAAGTGCCGAAGCCAACTTAAATGAGCACTTGGCAAGGATACCAAGAGGACTTCTACCTCATCTGGGAGATTAAACCACATTACTCTAAGGGCCTTTCTTAATTTCTGAGTATCTATGGCCATGGGGAAACACCAAACATCAAAAAAAGTAACTCACTTAGATTAGTCAGAAATTGGATTGGCTGATTTTTATGACCCCACAATACTGATTTTATACTAATTTGACAGAGTAAGTTTGTCAAATTTGTGAAAGCATATGAATACAGCCTGTGAGAGAAATACATTATCCTTGTTGGATCAAGATGATGACTAGCAGTTACTAATCTTGTGCCCTGCCTTTTCAGTCTCACCCAAGAACACGGTTATCTCTGTGAGTCCCTCCACGAAGCTACAAGAAGGTGGTTCTGTGACAATGACATGTTCCAGTGAGGGTCTCCCAGCCCCACAGATTTTCTGGGGCAAAAAATTAGATAATGGGAATCTACAGATCCTTTCTGGGAATGCAACTCTGACTTTAATTGCTATGAGGATAGAAGATTCTGGAATTTATGTGTGTGAAGGAGTCAATCCGGTCGGGAAAGATGGAAAAGAGGTGGAATTAATTGTTCAAGGTAAGTAGACTGTGAGAAGGGAATGATAAAGGTGCTATAATTGGGGTTTAAGCAGTAGTGAAACAACTTCAATGCCAACATTACTTCCTTAAGTTTTACTGATGACCCATCTGATGTCATTTCCTTTAGCACAATTGTATATTCTTCTTACTCATACTTCTCAGAAGTCTTTCCTGCCAGAGCATTCAGGGCTCTGCATTTCTGAGTCTTTTCCATCTCTCTCCTTTCCTGTTTCATCCCTTGGCTTTCTCTTTTCCTTCCGCTCCCTGAATATTAGTATTCTCAGGTTACCACATCTGTCCTCATCTCCACTCTGGACTCCCAGTATTTGGGCCACTATATGCTGCTTATTCCCAAATTCATGTTCCCGTTCCATATTACCAAACCTGTCATTTCTTCCTCAAAAAGATCCTTAGAATTTGTCCTCAGTTTTTCAACCTTCTTGCCATTGTCTTAGTTAATTATCTCTGACTTGGACTCTTGCAAGATGCTTTTAAATAACAGCATTCATTGACCACCAGCTATATGCTGGGCACCTTATATATGTTAGCTGTAATCTTCAAGAAATAACTAAGGAGTAAGTATTTTATACTCATTTTACAGATGAGAGCATACTGTCTCATGGAAATGAATAATGGCTCCTACCAATCATATACCTCATATTTGCTAGGAATTCTGCTTTCCACTTTATCTATGTTGTCTTGTTAGTCTTTACCACTACTTTATGAGGTAAATAAAACCACGGGTTCAGCATCGTTCATACTTTGCCTAGAGTCAAATCGCTCACCAGGGTTATTTACTATGATTTTAAAACAGGCACATTTTAATCAAAACTCTGTGACTTTTCAACTAAATAGCTAATTGTCTTCATTAACATATAATGTATTATTTGCCCCAGACCTGTACCAGGTATCACAGACCTGGTACAGCTCTGAATCATCAGGCTTATACATTTCACAGCACTCGCCATAGCACATACCCTCCCCAATGTCCATAACCCAGCCACCTTATCCCTACTCCCCATAGCCCCCCAGCAACCCTCAGTTTGTTTCATGAGATTAAGAGTCTCTTATAGTTTGTCTCCCTCCTGATCCCATCTTGTTTCATTTTTTCTTTCCCTACCCCCTACGGCCCCCACCCTGCCTCTTAAATTCCTCGTATCAGAGAGATCATATGATAATTGTCTTTCTCTGATTGACTTATTTCACTCAGCATAGCTAATTGTCTTCAAATGGTCATCCTGCTATCATTCTGTCCGCAAGATAATCAACCCTATGCAATGCTATCAGAGTACATGCCTTAAACAAAAAAGGTGATCATTATATACGACTTCAACCAAACCCTAATTGCGTGTAATTTAAAATTTGCATTTCTTAAAATAACTCTTCATAATCTGGTCAGAAACTACCTTTGTAGCTTCGTTGGTGTCCCTGTACCTCTGTCTATGTTACTCCTTCTGCCTGGAGTGCCCTTCCTTTACCTGGCAAGGTCTTAGCCATCCTTCAAGACAAAGCTCACGTCAGCCTTCGAATTCCAGATTGTATTAGGCAAAGCTGGTCATTCCTCCCTTTGTCTACACTCAGCACTTCTTATCGAAGTTTGCGTACTTCAGTTCAACACATATTAATCAAGAACCCTTGTCCAAGAATCCAAGAATTGTGCTTGGCACTATGGGGGCAGACATGAAAAAGTTATGGCGACTGCCCTTTAAGAGTTTATAATGTAGGGAGGAAAGACAGGCATATAAGCAGATAATTTAAATATACTTTAGTAAGAGCCAAAATAATGTATTTATTTAAATATGTCTTTTCATTAAACTGCAAGCTCCTTAAAGTCAGGAACTGTGCATGTATGTGTTTTAATATTTAGGTGTTTACCACAAAAATGGGTGCCCAGTAAATACTGATTGCATAAATGGCAAACATGAGCAACACAAAATTTTAGAATACGAAAACATAGGATTTAAATTTAGATGGTCAAAACAATAAAATTGAAACTCACCATCAGTAGATTAACTCAGTTGGGTGTTAGGTTACTATTCTCAAGAGACCGGGAAAGTATTAAGCTAATAAAATCATGGGAAACTAATCACCCATCCTGGATGACTCCACCCCATAATAAACTAGATCCCATTTCAGTGTGAAAAGGAAATGTGTTCTGGGGTTAGAGAGGGCTGTTTTGAATTTCGCATCACAGGACACTAACAACCTTAAGTACTGAAGAGAGAATTGAACTTTGAAAGGACCTTTCAGTTACCTAAGAATTACTCCACAGGGGCCTCAAGTTCGCCTGGTAACATACGCAGCCATTGGAAAAAATGATTTCAGAGCTCTTCACAGGCAGGAAGCGGGTCTGTTTTCAAGTTCCCCATTCCCACACTAGCATATAAGGAATTCAGGAACTCTGGTTATTGTTCTGAATGATCTCTCAAAGTCTAAGAGCGTATCAGTTCATTGAGGTGATTTGAGGAAAGCCTTCTTTGGAAGATTCTACAATGTCACAGTGAGACAAACCAAAGAGAAAAGTAACTTCTCCTGGCGCAGATGAGAAACCTGCAAAATGTGGTGTATTTGGATTTCTTATATGTGGAGATTTCTTTCCTCCATCTCCAGTCTGCTATTTGTGGGAACAATTTTAGTGATTTTCTGTGAAGTCTCATCTGTCCCTTTCAGGGTTGCCCAACCACTACCAGTTTCTTCAGGGAACAGGGAGTGGAGATTTGAAATTCCCTTTTTCCCCCAGACAGCAAACATCCCAAAGCAGCCTGTGGGTCCAGCAGGGAGAGGACTGGCAGCCAAAGAGCTCCTCTGGATGATTTGAGACTTAGCAGTTTGCCCTCCTATCTCAGTTTTCAACCCCTGAATTAGTTGAAAGTATTTTTGTATTGCATCAAACAAATTTCAGAGGTGGCTTGCATATTGTTTTCATGTTTAGATTTTGACTTTGCTTTCAATGTGATTCTGTGCGCTTTCAATGGTATAACTTTATATTGTTGGCACAGAGACTCTAAGCGCTGGTCCGTTAAGGGTATTGCATCTAATCGGAAGATATATTTCTGTAGCTTTTTTCACAACCTCTCTTAGATCTTGCTTTATCTCCACATGAGGATGACTTGATTTAGTTGTTCAACCAACTGAAAGGCTGGGATCTCGAATCAGACCCACCTGGCTTCAAGTCCTAATTTTGCCACTTGCAAACTAGATAAAATTATTTAGCATTTCTGAGCCTAAATTTCCATAAGGAGAAAGAGGCTGAGGCGGGTGATGGAAGAAGAAGAGGAAGAGGAAAATTAGAAAGGAGAAGCAGGAGAAAGTGAAAGAGTAGAATTAAGCCGTGAGAATTAAATGAGATAATTAATATACGCGAAGTGGTTTACACAATGCTTGTACACTGGACCCTCTTAAATTGTTGGAGCTATTGTCCACTATTACAGGGATTTGATAAACTACAGCTGAGTAGAGACTGAATTATTGTCATGAAAAGATGCCAACTTCTGTCCTGACAAGTTTTTATCCACATTCGTTCTGTTAAATGAATGAGTCAATGAACTCTTGTGGGTTCATTCTTTAGAAACATCTTTCTGGACAGTTCCAAGGTGGAAAGGAGTAATTTCTTCTTGGCACAGATGTTAGCTAAAAAGAGGTGAGGGGTGGAAAAGAAAGACCATATATTGCAATTTGGTGAAGGAAGAAAAGAATCTTATCTTCTTGCCTTGTTCTTTTTCCCCCAGAGAAACCATTCACTGTTGAGATCTCCCCCGGACCCCAGGTTATTGCTCAGATTGGCGACTCAGTTGTGTTGACATGTGGTGTCACAGGCTGCACGTCCCCATCTTTCTCTTGGAGAACCCAGATAGACAGCCCTCTGAGTGGGCAGGTGAAGACTGAAGGGAGCAAGTCCACGCTGACGCTGAGCCCTGTGAGTTTGGAGAATGAACATTCTTACCTGTGCACTGTGACCTGTGGCCGTAAGAAACTGGAAAAGAGAATTAGTGTGGACCTCTACTGTAAGTGGTTTCCAGAATTGTTTGCTGTTTTTCCCCCTCGATTTTATTGAAAGAAACAGAATGCAAGTCTGTGATACACAGTGAGATCCATGTGTTTAGAAAGGGAAGTTAGCATTGTGAATTGTTCCTAAATCTCTGAACCAGAATTTTTTGATGCAACTTAGTGGGCCCAAAACTTAAGTATATATTACATATGTACACAGCATCCACAGTCCTTAGTTTGTGTCTTGTCCATGTTTTGTCATCATGAACTTGAACACACTACATGTTCACTGCTTCCCGTCCCCTCTGTGTGTACAGGGGCTGTTCGGAAGTAGTAGTGAGCAAGGAGTGGGAGTCAATGCCCATTCCAATGACTGGAGAGGGTCTATTTGAACAGAGGGTGAGGCCCCAGCCTACTGTTTTGAAGGTACATTTGGAAAGCTGATTGGCAGGATGGGAAAAAAAATGAGGCAGTGGGGAGCAAGAGAAAGCCAAAAATGAAAACAGATTAGTTATATCGGCCCTAGGAGGTGGCCAGTGGCAGCTGCTCAGGTGAAAAGCAGAACTGGGAGTTAGTACTAGACCTTCATCTTGATTACACAGAATACATCCGCTGCGCTTTTTCTTGCTGTTCCTGTCACCTTAATACAAACCATTTACAACTTTGAATCTCTATGAATTTGACATTGCTGGAATTCCTCTGTTGTAATGAATGAATGACAAAATATGCAAAGTGACCTGAAAATGGATTACTCTGAGAGGGTTACTCTGCCTTGTTTTAGTCGGCAGATTTCAAGAGAATATAGAACATTTGCTACCAGAAAACCTGCCCAAACTTGTGTTACCCATCAGGATTTTGTTCAGCATGAGTTAGAGTATGTCTGTGAAGGGATTTGAATCTCTCAAAGTAAGGGTAAATTTTATTGTGTTAACATATTACCCAGAATCCAGGATCCGCTGATGTAGGCACATTCCCAACAGAAATGAGAACCAGTGGTACAGTCTTACTGCAATATGGAAATATTTGAAAATTTAACAACATTTTGCTGAAGGAGAAAAAATTTTAGCATTGTTCTTATTCTTGATAACTATTTTAGTCTTATTTTTATTGGTTTGCATAAGACATACTATAATTATTTAGAATCTAAATCTCATAGTTTTTTGTTAACTACAAATATTGTCTGAGAAATATTTAAAATTTACTGTCTAAACTTGGCCATTGGAAATTAAAATGTCTAAGTTGAGAACTGCCCTGTGGGTCTTATTTGATACCCAGAGGCTTCACAGCTCTGTGAAATCAAGCCTGGGTTCTGAGCTCAGAGAAATATGGGTTCTGGTTGCAACTCAGTGGCTTGATAGATGCAATACCTAACGAGAGTCTCTCAGCTTCTATAAGGTTTATAAGTTTTTCTACCTATAAAATAAGTTAAGTGATAACTATTTTATCAGGCTGTTTTGAAGACTGAGATAATGCATATTAAGAGAACAACACACAGTTAATGTTCAATACATCCTGGGAAATATTTAAAACATTTGAAATATATAGTTGCTAAGTAAGATGGTGGAAACTCATGTTCCTTCCAAAAGACCGGTCCATGGCTGTCAGAAAGACTGCATCACTAAGAAGAGAAAAATAGGAAGTATATTTATTTCTTGATTGATCCATGTATTAAGTATTTTTGTTGATAGCATTATTTATATTTAATATCATAAATATGCAGGCTTAATGTCATTATTTATGTATTGGTGATCATTCTATCCCAAGTGTGTTAAAACTGTCATTTTGAGACCTTTGCATTTAATAGAAATTAGTTCCATTTTTCCTTTGAAGTTTCACATATAAACATCATTTTTACATGGTATTTGCAGCGTTCCCTAGAGATCCAGAGATTGAGATGAGTGGTCTACTAGTGAGTGGAAACCCAGTCACTGTGAGCTGCGAGGTTCCTAATGTGTATCCTTCTGATGGGCTGGAGATTGAATTATTTAAGGGGGAGAGTATCATAAACAGTAAAACCTTTCTGGAGGACATGGACAAGAAATCTCTGGAGACTAAGAGTTTGGAAATGACCTTCATCCCCACCACTGAAGATACTGGAGAAGTTCTTGTTTGTCTGGCTCAGTTACATATTGGTGAAATGGAATTTGAACCCAAACAAAGGCAGAGTACACAGACGCTTTATGTTAACGGTAAGTACATGTGTGATGTAACCCCAACTTAATATGGATTTCTTATCATGTTTGTCAGGCAATAGTTAACATGAAGTTAAGAGCTTAAACTTCTGTGGAAAAAAAAAAGTAACTTGGGAAGAAATTTTAAAATAATTATTATAATAAACCACTCCTAACACTTAAAACAACAATCATTTATTAGCTTATGATTTCTTGGGGTTTCTGGGCCTCCCTTTCTCCATGTGCTGTTTCCCCCTGAAGGAAGGTGGAGTAGGTTTAGTCACCAGAATGGAGCATTTCAGAGGGGTGATAATGAAAGCAGGCTTGAGCCTGAAAGTCCTGCAGTGTTGCTTCTTTCATGTTATCTTGGTCACAGTAAGTCAACAGACCGGCCAAGATTAGAGAGGTGGAAAAATAAACTCCACCTTCTCATAAGGGGTTCAAATAATTTTTGATTATGTTTAATGTACCATAAATGTCTGTACACACTATCAATGATCATCCATTCTTTGTAGTAAGAACTCTCTGTCATTCTGTCTGCGTAAGTAAATGGGGATAGAAACCTTCCTTTGGTAAAGTTATCAACATTAATAAACTGTTCCAATCCAACGATTCCATAGCTCAGTTTTGCAACATTATTAAGACTTTTTGGAACTCAGGGTAGAAAGGGTCAAACTTAACAAGCGTCCTTATCTTTTCAGTTGCCCCCCAGGATACAGCCATCTTGGTCAGCCCCTCCTCCATCCTGGAGGAAGGTAGTTCTGTGAATATGACATGCTCTAGCAATGGCCTTCCAGCTCCAAAAATCCTGTGGAGCAGGCAGCTAAATAATGGGGATCTACAGCCTCTTTCTGAGAATTCAACGCTCACCTTAAGTTCTACCAAAATGGAAGATTCTGGTATTTATGTGTGTGAAGGGATTAACCAGGCTGGAATAAGCAGAAAAGAAGTAGAATTAATTATCCAAGGTAAGTAAGATGTGATTAATGAATTACTATTGCCAGTATTATTTTAGTTGTTGCTGGTTTTGAACAAAGTCCTCTGTGAAACCAAAATTTTTACTAAAAACATAGATCGAGGGTTTTGAAGAGCTCCTGATGTTTCCTATGCTTGGAAATTTCCTGGAATGGTGCTTCCTCATAAACCATTCCACATCTCTTATCCTGAAATTCTTTAACCTCAAGTGGAATGCTAGCTGCAGGAACGGCGCCAGGAGCTCCGGTTACACTTACGAGACAACGATTACGGTGTTGAAATAGGGATAGGATGAGATATATATGTATTTGGAAATTAGTTAGGATTAAAGCCACCATATCTGGCAGAACTGGACTCTGAGTGGTACGTGCCAGTATTTGCTTAGAAGCCTAAGAAGGCACGTAAACCTTTTGTAAATTATGAGGTTAAAAGTAGCAGTGTCCGTGCCTCTGGTTCATCAACTTGATGCCATAGAACCACTAGAATGGCTTCAGTTGTCAGGTCCAGACCCCCTCTCTCCAGGACGGAGAGCCAAGACTGAAAATAAAACAAGTTCTAGTTGACAGGTTAATCCATAGGCTGTTTTGGGCAAAAGCATGAAGTGATCTATTTGGATTTCTCCCACCCTTCCCCTTTGGGGATTAAAAAAAAAAATGTTCCTTTTTTTTCATTGAAGCTGTCCTATCCTCTCTTACCCCCCGGTATTATTTCCACTAAAGTATTAGTGATTTTCTTGTTACCTCATTTTAGTGATAATTTCGTATTTTAAGAACAACCTTAGAAGGGCAATGCACAATCTTAAAGAAAGCCTTTAGGGTGGATGTCATGGTTCTATAGCTGTGTTTGGGGAAGGAATCTCAAATCAAGTCACAAAAATAGATGAACTTAATGGGAATCTCACTTATAAAATGGCGATATGATACCTTCTGCCATGGGCTGTGTATTAACGGAGATGTTGCACATCAAATACTTAGACCAGGGCCCACTACTTAGCAAATGGTAGTTATGATTGTTAAGAATAGTAAGAAGAAAAAGAAAAGAATCATTTACAAAAGCCATCTCTGCATAACTCGATCCAGGAAAATCCAACTCAAAACTCTGAAGCCTGTAAAGATCTTAGTGCTTCAAAGAAAACCTTTGCACAACATTGTGACAGAAAGAAATGTTTCTTTTTTTTTTCACATTTGAGTTCTATTGTTGTTGTTTATCAACACCATTTTTTGGCTAGTCTGGATAAAGAATTAGATTAGCGACATGAAAGAAATAGAGACATGTCTTCTCTTATTAAAAACGCAATCATTTATGGGACGCCTGGGTGGCTCAGTCGGTTGGGCCACTGCCTTCGGCTCGGGTCATGGTCCCAGGGTCCTGGGATCGAGTCCCGTATCGGGCTCCTTGCCCAGTGGGGAGCCTGCTTCTCCCTCTGCCTGCTCTGCCTGCTGCTCCCCCTGCTTGTGCTCTCTCTGTCTCTGACAAATAAATAAATAAAATCTTTAAAAATAAAAAAAAATAAAAAATAATAAAAAATAAAAAAAAACCACGATCATTTATAACAAACCAGTCAATCCTTGACTTCTTTACTTGCTCCTGTAAACATTTAATGCAAACAGTAAGCACAGATAGGTGCCTGACAGTTAATTGTTGCTGTCATTAAATTAATATGAAAGTGGTTTATATTTCATCCAATCAGAGGTGACTTTTAAATTCTCTTTACAGTTGCTCCGAAAGACATACAACTTAAAGCTTTTCCTTCTGAGAGTGTCAAGGAAGGAGACACTGTCATTATCTCCTGTACATGTGGAAATGTTCCAAAAACTTGGATAATCCTGAAGAAAAAAGCAGAGACGGGAGACACAGTGCTAAAGTCGAGAGATGGTGCATATACCATCCACAAGGTCCAGTTAGAGGATGCGGGAGTGTACGAATGTGAATCTAAAAATGAGGTTGGCTTGCAATTAAGAAGTTTAACCCTCGATGTTAAAGGTTAGTTAGTTTTTTGTTTTCGTTTCCGATTATTTTTTATAGTAGTCAGAGGTTTGATGGATTGTAAAGGTTTTCTAGGATCAGGTGAATGAGTTGGCAAAATGGAGTTGAATTCCATGTTGGCTGTGGTTATTTCTCGGTGTTTCTTAAAATAATCATGCACAGCTGCCCTATCCTATGGAGTTTAGCCAGGAAGTTGACATTAATCATTGGTGAGTATAGGATTCCCATTTGCTTTTCTCAAAGTTGACAATTCATCATCGGTCTCTGAAGTCTTGCATTTCCTAAGCGTTTAAACATACGTTCAAAACATTTCCCTGGAGGTTATAAGGAAACTAAAGAAGTAGGATTGGCCCAAGGAAGAAAAAAGGTGCTTCCCAGACTCTTGTCCCTCCTACCACAAGAGAATGCTATTCTCTGAACATGGAGTAACTGCTTATTTTCTGGATTGACTCCTGAACATAATGATTAGGAGTGGCAATCTTGATGCTGAACAACATAAAAGAATCTTTAGACTACAAAACTGCCTTCTTAAAAATCCAAAGCCCTTGTGCATCCTACTCTATTCTGAACAGGGGATGGGTTAAGCAATGACCTCAGCAAAGAAACTTCAGGGGCCCTTTAACTTACTAACCCCTTTTGTGAATACACAGTAGAATCTGTTGATCTTATTGGTGTAAGCAGAATATGTTAGCTTTTATGAATCAGTCTCCATGCTTTGTGTCTAATGAGTTCTCACCGTGTGTTGGAAACTACACTTGGAATGAACAGGACTGTAAACAAATGCAACTCTCGGAGCCTGTGCACTTGGCTATCGGAGTTTGCAACCATGTGTCAGTGTAAAGAAAATTTGAACTTAGGTCAGAACACAGGTAAAAGTTTTATTCATTTGGCTAAATTTTTCAACATTGCAAGCCTTACCATCTGTTTTCTGTCTTCACAGTACCTCCTCGAAACATGACATTATCAATACATCCATCTAGAAAAGTTAAAGAAGCGGGAAATTATCACCATTAAATGTAAAACTTTTAGTCATCCACCCATCCACACATCCATCCACCATCCATCTAGTGGTTATCCTGAAAAGAGTTGATCTGGCCAATAAAATTACTGTGTTCAAAGAATGGAACACTCACCTTGTATCATGCCACTCTAAATGACACTGGGGTGTCTGTACTCAGTGCTTCTAATGAGGTTGGGGATGAGATTGAGATCTCAGTTACGACTAGGTTGAAATTCATTCATTCCTAGTTCTTTCAATCTTTGATGCCTCTAGTCCCCTTTTAATTAAGGCTAGGCCCAGGAAATTGGACTTCTAACATTTTTGTAATTCTGTTTGTAGTTAATGATTCCCTTTTAAAGATTATCAAAGCTTCTCTACTTTTTAAACTCTCTCTCACACATTGTCTTTTCTAATTACTTTATTAAATGAGTAACTTACATGTTTGCCATTTTTCATTCATTACTTACATGAACTATCAAAGCATTTTAGGCACTCAACTAAGAAATTCGGGCCCCCAAACTATGGTTTAAAGTAACTGTAAATGAATGGAGACAAAAATTTGACATTTTTCCTTGCTATTTTGAACTAGCTTACCTTCTATTTAGCTGAGTTTTAAACTTACTTTTATTTTTCTTTGTTTTGGCTTGAAAGTATTCCAATGATAGGAATGGCTGGGAGTCTAGGATTTTCAGTGTTTATACAGCTAATAAAAAATGGTGTTTGAAGGTTGCCGTGGTAACTGACTCAGCAGCAAATTTGTGTTTGCAGATGCCTGAAGGAAAAACTGAAGGCAAAAGATAACATTTATTAAATTGAAAAGAAAACAATAGGAGTAGAAATATCATTGTCCAGCATGTTGTCAATATTGATGCCTAACCGTAATTATGATAATGGACATCTATTAAAATATTATGCTTATACTTTGACTAGTTCTACTCTACTGACAGAAAGTAGAAAGATGAGTGCTTTCTTAAGTGCTTTCTGATTTTAATAATTTGAATTGACTTCCTGTCATCTGACCATCATGATCTTTTTCTATTTGGTTGATCTCCAGTGATTAAAACTTCTAGATGGAATGTAGTCATTCCCAACATCAGATTTCTTCAAAGACAGAAAACATATATGCTACTTTAAGAAATTTAATACTTGTGAGGTCATACGATGCTAAGCAAACATAAGTATAAATAGAGATGAGCCTCTAGTAAATGCCATGTAATCTTCCCCAGATGTTTTTATAAGGTTAAGATGTCAAATAGTATTGCAGCTGTCAGATGGTTTTTAGTAGATTGGAAAAAATGCTAATTTTAGTTCTGTAAGTTCTTACCTTCTGTACCCAATTTACAGCTAAATGACAAAGTGACAGGATGTAGAAAGAACAGAAATGCATTCCTAGTCAAAAAATATTTATTGGGTGTCAACTACTCCAAGCAATAAGTCAGGTACTGGCTATTCAGTGGTGGACCAAAAAGAAAATTGATACATGGTCTATTGTAATTTATAGTCTGGAAGAGGAGAGCAAAGTTAATAGATAATCATACAAACAAATGTTTAATTACAAGCCGTGATTAAGAGCTATGAGAAGAAAGTGTAGTGAGTTATGAAAGTATATCAGGGTTCCTAATTTAAGCTGGGGAAGATGTGGGTCAGAGAATGCCTCTGAGTAAGCAACATTTGAACTAAAATGTACCCTCCAAAGAACTTCAGTTTGTCAAGAGATGATATAAATGCTGAGGAGGAATAACGTATTAAGACACCCTACTTCAGAGATACAAAATTTAAAATTTTGTATATATCTCTGAAAAAGCTGTCAGCAAGAATTCTTTTCCTTACTATCGTATATGGTGTTTGACTATAATGGTTACACTTTAGATAGTACAAGGATTTTCTTGGAGAACTACTTAGGCATTTCAGTTCATCGTCAGCAGAGCCCTAGTTCTTTAGATTTTTATATATTCCAAAGCAAATACTCTTCCCCAGTTCTCACTTTTGTAAATGAGCTCTAGAAAGTTGTGCCCTTGCTTCCATTCTACAATTGAACCTGATTCTATTTGGATCCAACTTTATGTAAGTCAACAGCTGTCATCTTTAGACTCATCATGACCATAGCAACTGCCAACTGATTATTTGGGTAATTCAGAGAAATATGCATTTTGGTTCTTGCTGGTCCTTATCACTGCTTTCCTTCACTCCGATTTAGAGAACCAGTTGTACTGTTAAAATAAAATATGTAACTGTTACTATCAAAAAACTTTTTGTGCTAGACATTAATTACACCCATTTTGTTGTTTTCCAGGAAGAGAAAATACCAAGGACTATTTTTCTCCTGAACTTCTTGTGCTCTATTGTGCATCTTCCTTAATAATACCGGCCATTGGGATGATCATTTACTTTGCTAGAAGAGCCAACATGAAAGGGTCATACAGTCTCGTAGAAGCACAGAAATCAAAAGTGTAGCTAATGTTTGAAATGTTCAACTAGAGACACTATTTATCTGTCCAAATTCTTATACTGCTCATCATTCCATGAGGAAAACCAGCTAAGAGTACAGACTACCCTGAATGTAGTGAATGCTTGGAAACAAATGGCTTCCTGTGCCCCGTGCTGGGAGCAAAAGGTCAACGGAAAACTTTCTGCCTGAAAAATAGGCACTACCATTGAGATGTGTTGAGTGGAGCAGTTCCTTGATGTGTATATACAATAACATGATCTGTACATATGTAAAATAAAATTATGCCATAGCAAGGTCACTTGGAATAGCAGCACTCTGTACTCAGATCTTCAAAATAATTCAACAGTGTTGCCTCGGCTGATATAACTGAATGCATCCTAAGAAAATATAACATTAATATTGACTGGCAGCTAACCTATGTCACCTTTTTAATATTTTATTTCCTTTAACAAAATTTTATTTCTGTAAAGTTCATTGACAATAATTTTGTGTTTTATATAGATGCTAAGGTCTATCTTTTTATTGGCAAATGATAAACCAAGAGGGCACTGGGTTCACCTTCAGGTACTAAACACCTCAACCTATGGTATAATGGTTGACTGGATTTCCCTGGATGGTACTTACATGGTACGGAGATGTTTTATGATATTGTTTATTGGACACTTTTGTAACTTTTCCAATGTAGCCTAAAAATGCAACTTGTTTTGATTTTCTTTTGTAAATGTTTAGGGTTTTTTTTTTTTTTTTTTTTTTTTGTATAGTAAAGTGATAATATCTGGAATTGGAAGAATTGTGTGTTTATTTATTGTAAACTGCCTCCTTTCACTGTGGTGTTTGAAATGCCAAGTTCCAAAAGTAAAGAATTCAAACCCATAGAAATAATAAGCAGTTACTTCAAGTGCGATCCTCAGAGTACTTTGATCAGAATCAAGTTATGAGAACTTGATAAAAATTCAGATTTTTTTAGGCCACGCTAACCTATGAACTTAGATATCTTATTTTGTGTCCCTGGAATATGCAATTAAATGTAAAAAATAGAAAACATAAGGAGAGTGAAGGCAGATGAATGCGTATACATCAAAAGGCCACAAATAAACACCTGTGTACATACCACTAAGATTGAAAGATAGAGCTTTTTTGCTTCCACCGGAGCCCGTCTCATCATCTGCGCAGAGAAGTCAAGTCAGCTGTCTTCATCACTGCCAAGACAGGGCCTTCTGATTAATAAACAGCTATCTGTAAACCTTTTTCATTTTCCAGAATGTTGCCTGTTGATGACCTAAGAGCTCACTAATCCCCAGCCCTTGTCAAAGTAGCCCAGGCCACTTATAAAATCCCTTTAGGAAGGGCTGGGTTCTCTACTCCAGAAGTTCAACAATCATGTGGGGGGAAAGAGTGATTCTTTCTCCCCTAGAGACCAGCAAATTTCCACCTTGTCTTCCTGATCTTGTTTATGAGCATTTTTAAAGGAAAGTAGCAAAAATGAGATTAAAGACAGGTAGAGAAGACAGGTCTTCTACTTGAGAGTAGGTGCCAGATCTTTGGGAAGAAGGGAATTTTTTTACCTGATTCCTGGTCTCTGAAGTGGGTATGATTTGTCTTAGACACTACTGCCAACATTTTTCTGATTGACTAGTGTTACAATGAAGCATAAAAGTCACCTACCAGGGGTTTCCCCCTCAAGTAGATATCCTTCATATTTTCTATAAACCTGCACGTGAAACTAACTCATTCACTTGTCTAATATTCTAGTGGGAAGGAAGCAAATAGCTGATTTGGGGAGACACATAAGCACTTGCAGGATCTTAGTAAACTTTCATTTCCATCATAATGTTTCATAGTCTGATTGTCTTAGGAATAGGTTCAAATCTTGCTACTGACTTTTGGTTCTCAGCTACGTGAACACTTTTTAAATTTCTGAGACCGGCAAGTTTGCCATCTTTTGCTGATACTGTGATAGTCAAATTAAGACTAATTAGCAGGTTGAAAAAAATCATGACAGTCCACATCTTATGACCATACCATCATCTTTCCTACTCTGGGTGAAGGGTATAGGGAAATTATGAAATACGAGAATGACTGGGGAAGGTAATAGCTGAGGTCAATCACCTTACGCATCAAGGAGCTTTAGTTTCCTTGTACATAAAATGAAGAGATTCTACCAGTAAATTTAAGGGTCCCTTCTAGTTCTCAAGCACAATGGTTCTTTGAAAATTTATACGTGTGCTTTAGGTAATTTTTTGTCACTTATTTTAGAGAATCTTTTTTCATTAAGCCAAACAAAGATCTAGGGATCTTCTCACTATCTTTCACTTACTCAACTTTAACAGAACTGGAGACCAAAAAATTCAAACGTTTAAATTAATCCCAACAATAGGAAGTAGTTTCTGCAAATATTTCATAATAGCCACTCTTCCCTGCAAAGAGGGACATTTATAATGTCTTTTGAAATGCCTTTTATTTTAGCTATAATGGTAATGAAATTTTCACTTCTGAAAAAAAATGTATGCAGTGGCTTTTCAAGCTTTATTGCTATTGAAGAACCTGGTTCCTCTCAAAAGATTAATCTGTAAGACTTGTTTGAGAAAGTACAATGAAGTGAATGGAATCAAATGTCTGGGTTTTTTAGTGAAGGACAATGCTATCTGGAGACAGTATGTTATTGTATTTAGTTCTTTTGTCACTAGTTGGGCTTTTTTGTCTTCGGGGCTTTGTGAAGAAAAACAAAAGTTGATTTGGTGACTGAAAAAGCAAGGGTTCAGTCCTGAAAATGAATAAGCAGATGACACTGACTCTGTGGGGCTAAGGGTGGAGGATGAATCACTCCTAGGTTGAATTGTGTTGCGAAGAATTTCAACTAGCTTCCTCAAATGAAAGTTTCAGTCTGTGAAAAAGATGTTTAAAGTCACAGTTTGCAATTAAGAATGTTATTACTTTCTTTAGTCCAACTTGTGTGCAATTAAAATTTATTCAATTACCAGGACGTTGAATACTATCAGGCTGAAAACCGAAAAGAAATGGTATTAAATGCAGAACTTTGAATGCACGATAAAAATGAACGTTATTACTCTTGCTGGAGGTCATATTTACTAGTTAGAAATTTAGGAATAGTCACATGAAACCCACTTAAAAAGCAGCAGACTCAAGGAGTTTCTTTTTATGGGAGTTCTGTCACTGCTTTGCCAAGATTTGTGGACATTTTCTATATTGCCATGAAAATCACTTTATGTTCCCAGGCAGAAAACTGAACCAACAAGTTTGTTTTCCCTTGTGACAATCTCATAAGGGCTTGCTTCTCCTTATTGGTTTGAGTTCCTCTTATGTAAGTGGTCTAGTCATCTTAGAGTTAACCCTTAGTGTTACTCACTTGCATATTCTCTGGCACGTCCTGGCAGCATTTCCCAAACTCTCTTCATCATGGGAAGTCCATAAGGAACTCTTAAAATACACAGAGTCATGGAGTCTATCCTGGACCTACTGCAATTAGAACCTCCAAGGTAGGACCTGAAAAATCCAAATTTTTAATGAATATCCCTGATAATTCTTATTTGGGAAACATTCTTCCAATAAATCTATTTAGCCATTCAGTAGGTGTTCATCCCCAGAAAGCATTAACCGAACCTTGAATTTTGGAAGGGTTTCTGCTGTCTGCAACCATCTCCTTTCACCTTTTTTGTCATTCAAATATTTTTTCCTGTCTTCAGCCTCCTATCTCTACTAGCTCTTATAAGAGTCTACTCTCTTCCACCTTAAAAAAACAAAACAAAACAAAACAAACAAACAAAAAAACCTAACAAAAATTTTTTCTCAAGCCTGCACTTCCTGCTAGATACAGCTTTATTTCACCTCTCTTTTCACAGCAAGATTCTAGAAGGGATAGAACGTACTGCTTATCAATCACTGTGCAACAAACGCTTATCTAGCTTCTAGATTGGCCCCTACCAAAGTCAGTACTAATCTCTTAACTGATATAATGGAGATAATTTTTGAAATATGAAGTCAGCATGTTTTCATTTCTGATGATCTCTAATCAGAAGGAATTATCTCCTACTTGTCCCAAGGCTTCCTCACTATCCCCTTCATTATCTGTGGAGGCAGAGAGAACCTAGGTGAGAAAGAAAGAATCAAGGCTCAGTTTCACATTTCGAGCCAGGTTTATCTGTATCCATTGGAAGACCATGGTTTTAGAAGTTAGGCTATGTAGAAAAAGTAGAGCACTTTCCTGCATTCCAAAAATTCCCCCTAATACAGCATGAGCTTACAGTGTGAAGTCAGAGGATGTAAGGTAAGCCCCAGACACACAGTTGGGGAGAAAGCTGTCCTAGAATTGAGAGAAGGAGCCAAGAAAGACAAAGGAATAGCAAGATATTAGACACGAATGTCCTTTCCACTCTCTGCTTTGAGGTCAAATATAGGAGGATCTCTGCTGCAGAATCACTCGAATAGGTGTGAAGGAACCAGGAAAGCATAGGACCATGATCTATCTCCCTTCCCTGGAGATTGAAGCTTCTCAGAGAAGACCTGGGTTCAGCATTCTCTCATGAGGTGTGGGAGCAGAAGAGCAGCATTGGAAGAGAGGGCTGAGGAAATTTGTGAACCAGAAGTGGCGTAGAACCGTAATTAGGGAAACACAAAGTGTGGGGACATTAGGGCCAGACACAACAGTAGGTCTATAGGTCTCAGTTAATAACTTGATGGCTAAATAAAACAAGCAGAACCAGCCACACCAGCTACACTGAGAAGGACAAAGAGCATCCAGCAGATCTCTGGCCAGAAAGAACCAGCCAATGGCATGGGGACCACAAGACTCCTATTGCCTCCATATGACATCCGAGAGGAGAACAAAGGGCAGTCTGAAAGGCTGAGTAAATATGAAACAATTTAAATTAAAAGGAAATACTTTCAATTATTAAACAAGTTTTTTTTTTCTGATATCAGCAGAAAT
>CM052900.1:89810715-89829490 GCA_028534135.1 Potos flavus | reverse complement strand
ATAAACATTCGGGTGCACATGCCCCTTCGGATCACTATATTTGTATCTTTAGGGTAAATCTTTAGGATTATTTGTTCCATTTCTTTGAAAAAGGTTGATGGTATTTTGATAGGGATTGCATTAAATGTGTAGATTGCTTTAGGTAGCATAGACATTTTTACAATATTTGTTCTTCCAATCCATGAGCATGGAACGTTTTTCCATTTCTTTGTGTCTTCCTCAATTTCTTTCATGAGCACTTTATAGTTTTCTGCGTACAGATTCTTTGCCTCTTTGGTTAGGTTCATTCCTAGGTATCTTATGGTTTTGGGTGCAATTGTAAATGGGATCGACTCCTTAATTTCTCTTTCTTCTGTCTTGCTGTTGGTGTACAGAAATGCAAATTATTTCTGTGCCTTGGTTTTATATCCTGACACTTTACTGAATTCCTGTATGAGTTCTCCCAGTTTTGGAGTGGAGTCTTTAGGGTTTTCCACATAAAGTATCATATCATCTGCAAAGAGTGAGAGTTTGATTTCTTCTTTGCTGATTTGGATGCCTTCTATTTCTTTTTGTTGTCTGATTGCTGAGGCTAGGACTTCTAGTACTGTGTTGACTAGCAGAGGTGATAGTGGACATCCCTGCCATGTTCCTGACCTTAGGGGAAAAGCTCTCAGTTTTTCGCCATTGAGGATGATATTGGTTGTGGGTTTTTCACAGATGGCTTTGATGATATTGAGGAATGTACCCTCTATGCCTACACTGTGAAGAGTTTTGATCAAAAAAGGATGCTGTACTTTGTCTAATGCTTTTTCAGCATCTATTGAGAGCATCATATGGTTCTTGTTCTTTCTTTTATTAATGTATTGTATCACACTGATTGATTTGCAGATGTTGGACCAACTTTGCAGCCCAGGAATAAATCCCACTTGGTCGTGGCGAATAATCCTTTTACTGTACTGTTGGATCCTATTGGCTAATATTTTGATGAGAATTTTTGCATCCATGTTCATCAAGGATATTGGTCTGTAATTCTCCTTTTTGATGGGGTCTTTGTCTGGTTTTGGGATCAAGGTAATGGTGGCCTCATAAAATTAGTTTGGAAGTTTTCCTTCCATTTCTATTGTTTGGGACAGTTTCAGGACAATAGGTATTAATTCTTCTTTAAATGTTTGGTAGAATTCACCTGGGAAGCCATCTGGCCCTGGGCTCTTATTTTCTGGGAGATTTTTGATGACTGCTTCCATGCTTTTTTTGAGCCCAGCTAGCACCTTGATAATCATCATTCTGAACTCTAGTTCTGACATCTTACTAATGTTGTATTGATTAGGTCCCTAGCCGTCGGTACTGCCTCTTGTTCTTTTTTTTGTGGTGAGTTTTTCAGCCTTGTCATTTTATCCAGATAAGAATAGATGAATGAGAGAACAAAATACTAAAGGGTAGCAATGACCCCAGAAAAATATACACTAACCAAATCAGAAGAGACCAAAAACCGGGGGGAGAAGAAAGGGGAGAAAAAAGAAAAAAGAAAAAAGATATATATATTAGACTGGTGAATAGAACAGAGCCACACACTTGATTTTGGGTGTATTTTGGTCTGTTGGAAGAAACTACTCAAAATTTTAAAGAAAGAAAAACTTATATATATATATATATATACACAAAAATAAGGGTAAACACAATAAAGGGATGGAATATGACTGTAAAGATGAGAATTAAAAAAGATTCTAAAAAAGGAATTGACAAGATAAGAAGTTGGTTGAAAAGAGGAAAGAATGTGATCGGACTGGAGACTAGAACAAAGCCATGCGCTAGATTTAGGGTATATTTTGATCTATTAGAAGAAATTGTATTGCAAAATTTTAAAGAGAAAAAACCTATATGTATACAAAAAATAAGGTTAAATTCAATGAAGGGATAAAATTTGACTATAACAATGAAAATTAAAAAATATTTTTAAAAATGTATTGATAAGATAAAATAGTTAAAAAACATTAAATAGGAAAGAGGAAAATTTTTAAAAAATAGAATAAGAAAAAAATTAAATTAAAAAAATTTAACTTTGAAAGACTAAAGGATCATGGGGGAAAAAGCCACGAATTCTATGTGCTGCTTTCCCCTAGCTCTGGAGTCCGCAGTTCTCATTGATGGGTGAACTGGTCTTGGCTGGATGTTTTTGTTGTTGTTGTTGTTGTTGTTGTTGTTTTGCACCGTTCCTGGAAGTACTGCAATACCAAGTCAATGCGCGGAGTGGATGGAGCAAGCTCTTACTCCACCTCCTAGTTCCGAAAATCCATTTAATATATTGTCCTCGGATATTAAACTGATAAGAACAGATACTACACTTGATCTTAGCCAAAAGGCTGTGAAGCAATTTGGCTGGATGTTCTTGCCGATCTTCCGGGGGAAGGGCCTATTGCAGTGATTCTCAAATGTCTTTGCCTGAGGCGTAATTGCACCGCCCTTGCCAGAGGCCGGGCTAAGCAATCTGCTCGGGTTCGCTCTTGTAGCTTTTGTTCCCTGAACGCTTTCCGTATCGCTTTGGAGGAGGGGAGTGAAAATGGCGGCCTCCCAGTCTCCGGCCCGTAGGAGCCGAGAGCTCGGGGCCCCACTCCTCAGTGCGCCCTCAGAGAAAAGCAGTCAGTCCCTCCCGTCTCCCTGGTCTCCTGCCGCACTCCGAGCTCACCCAGCCTGTGACCTAGCGTTTGTATCTCTGGCGCACGGCCCCGTTTGGAGTCTCCAAACCCAGCTGATTCCTGCGCGCTCCCGCGCCGCTTCTCCCGGAGGAGGAAGGTGAGTCTCCCCAGATCTGCTGCTTGTTGGGTCCCTGCTCAAAGAGCAGCAGCCCGACTGTGCTGCGGATCACGGTTTATGCCAACCCCGAGCTGAAAGCCCACTGCTCAGTTCCGTCTCTGTAGCCAGCATACTTGGGGGCTCTGCCACCATTAGACACCCCTGGTCTTTCTGTGACCCTGAGAGACCTGAGAGCACACTGTCCCTGCAAGGGCTCCGCCCCCCGCCTAGCCTCTGGAGCAGACTTCTAAAAGTTCTGATTTTGTGCTCCACTGCTCTCTCACTTGCCGGGAGCCAGCCCCTCTCCCCGCGGTCTATCTTTCCGAATGTTGCCTCAGATTCACTTCTCCGCACATCCTACCTTCCAGAAAGTGGTCAGTTTTCTGTTCCTAGAATTGCTGCTCTTCTTCTCTTCTCTCATCTGTTGAGTTTGTAGCTGTTCAGAATGGTTTGATAACTACCTAGCTGAACTCCTGCGACCTGATATTTATGTCTCCTACTTCTCCGCCATCTTGCTCCTCCTGACCAAAGTTACTTTTTTTTTTTGTACGTATGAGTTATAGTATGAAAATCTAAGCCTTGTTACAGTACTAAATGCAAGGAACAATTCAAGCTCTTTTCAGGATTGACAGTTGACCATTCCTTAATTCTTTTTATTTATTTACTTTTTTAAAGATTTTACTTATTTATTTGAGAGAAAGAGAGCCAGCGCATGAGCGGGGGAGGGGGAGGGACAGAGGGAGAGGAAGAAGCAGATTTCCCACTGAGCAGGGAGCCCAACATGAGGCTGGATCCCAGGACCCTGCGATCATGACCTGAGCCAAAGGCAGATGCTTAACCTACTGAGCCACCCAGGTGCCCCAGTCCATTCCTTAATTCTTAAGTCTCTCTCTTTCGGTTTCCATTGCATCACTTTATATTGGTTTTTCTCTGATTTTTCTGGTTCTTCCCTCACATGTTTCTACACAATCTTCTTTCCCGTGGCCTTTGCGTATATTGTTGTACTATGGATTCCATGTTGACTTTCATCTCATTTTAGATCCTTTCCCCCTAGTGACCTCATCCTTCTTATGGTTTATATGATCATGATTTCAAGTATACATTCCAAGAAAACCTGTTTCCTGAGGTCCACTGGTCATCTTCGGCGATATTTCATAAGCGCATCCATTTATAGTTCTGTCTTCCTATTCTATTATTGAGGGAGGGATATTGAAATTTCCAACTGTAATTTTGGATTTGTCTATTTTTCCTCTCAGTTCTATCCATCTTGCTTCATATACTTTTAAGCTCTTTCATTAGGTGCAAAATTGTTTAGAATTAGTATGTCTTCTTGGCGAATTGATCTTTTAATTATTATGTAAAAGCCATCTCTCCTTGTAATAGTAATCTAGTTTGTCTCATATGAACAGAGCCACTCCATGTGTCTTTTAATTAATATGAGTGTGTTATATTTTCTATTATTTTTTAAATCCATTTACTGTCAACCTATGTGTGTACTTATATTTAGAGTGGAATTTGTTGCATTTAGTTGGGTCTTGCTCTTATGACCAACAGGACAATCTCCTTCTAATGGGACTGATTAGACTATTTGCATTACTGTTAGTGATATGCTTAGGTTTAAATTTACTGTTGTAACATTTGTTTATTATGTGTCCCATCTGTTTTTTTAAGTTTAATTTTATTGTGGTAAGAACTCTTAACATGAAATGTACCCTCTTAACAGATTGTTAGGTGCACAATACAATATTGTTAACTATAGGCACAACGTACAGCAGATCGCTAGAACTTATTCACTTTTCATTACTGACAATTTATATCCATTGGTTATCAACTCACCATTTTCCCTCACTGCTGCCCCTGGAAATGGCTTTTCTGTTCTCTGCTTCTATGAGTTTGACTATTTTAGATACCTCATATAAGTAGAGTCATGTAGTATGTCTTTTTGTGATTGGCTTATTTCATTTCATACAATTTTGTCAAGGCTCACTCATGTTATCACCTATTGCAGGATTTCTTTCATTTTTAAGATTGAATAATATTGCAGTGTATGCATAAACCACATTTTCCATATCCATACATCTGGATAGTTTTGAAGATGCATGCATAGCCTCAATCAAAACCAGGAAGTTTAATGATTAACGGATTGGAAATTTTGGGAGACTTCTGAAAGACAAAAAAACACATAGACTTTGAAAAAAATCTATAATTTAGGATGCTTATAATTATGCTATAGAAGGTTGAAGAAAACACAAAGGCCAATAAAGATAAAAATGTAAAATCTCAAATCTAGATACAGTATAGTAAAATTTTAGAACATTGCAATAGATGGAAAATCCTCAAAGTTGCCATAGACAAAGCAAAAATTATCTATAAAAGGGAAGAAAAATCAGATGAATGGTAGACTGACCTCAGACTTCTCATTAGCAATGCTAACGCTATGAATATAATAAAGCAATAGCTTCTGATAATAATAACCAACATTTATTGAGTACCATTCTAAGCATTTTCCTCATTTATTTTTATTTATTTATTTTTTTAATGAACACATAATGTATTATTTGCCCCAGGGTACATGTCTGTGGATCCGCAGGCTTACACATTTCACAGCACTTACCATAGCACATACCCTCATTTTCCTCATTTAATTAGCACAACGCTATTATGTAAGTATTATTATTATTCTCATTTTACAGATGAGGAGCTAAAGCACAGAGAAGTCAGGGCACCTGGGTGGCTCAGTCATTAAGCATCTGCCTTTGGCTCAGGTCACGATCCCAGGGATCTAGTCCCACATCAGGCTCCCTGCTCAGCGGGGAGCCTGCTCCTGAAGCTCCCCTGCTTGTGCTCTCTCTGACAAATAAATTTTTTTTTTTTGACAAATAAATTTTTTTAAAAAAAGTCTTAAAAAAAACAAAAAGATTCTCTCTCCCTCTCCCTCTGCCCCCCTCCACGTTCTCTCTCTATATAATAAATAAATAAATCTTAAAAAAAAAAAAAGGCACAGAGAAGTCAGGTAACTTGCCCAAGATCACATAGCTAGCAGATGACAAGGCACAGAGTGGATGCAAATGTACCGTCCTGAGTCAGAGTCCTGAATATATGTTCTTGCCGATAATAGCTAACATTTCTTCCAGTTCTAATAATCCATAATTATGTAATTCTGCTATATTTAAGGTGTCCTGGGGGAATTAAAACTTGAATCAGACACTAATCTAGACTCAGAAAATTAAAAACTCCAGTCAGGGTTTCCGAAGTCTGTAGTCAAGATGTGGTACATGAAAACACATTTCTAAAAAACTTCAATAGTTCATGATTTATTTTCACCCTCTACTTTGGGGAACCATAGTGGCTTTTCACTTTTGAGAGGGATATAATGTTTCATTAAAATGAGTTTGTCTGAGTAAAAGCAATGTAGATAATCATACATCAAGTATGAAGATGTGCCCCAAATCATGCAGGTGGTATGTAAAGAGCAGGCTTGGAAAAGCTGAATTTGGGGGCGATTCTCCCTAGTACTGTATATGGAACACTAATATATACAATGCACACTTCGCTGTTGGACTGCTAGATTTTGATCAACATATAATATTTATTTTTATTTACTGTTATTATTACTTACTATTATGGTGATTATTTTCAACCATTCTTTGCCGAGTGGGTTCTGAGACAGGCAAGTTATAACTTGGGGCACTTGGGTGGCTCAGCTGATTGAGCGACTGACTGCCTTCCGCTCAGGTCATGATCCCAGAGTCCCAGGATTGAGTCCAGCATCGGGCTCCCTGCTCAGCAAGGAGTCTGCTTTTTCCTCTGACCCTCCTCCTTCTCATGCTCTCTCTCTCTCACACTCTCTCTCACATAAATAAAATCTTAAAAAAAAAAAAAAAGAAAGAAAGTTATAACTTGCATAGAATAAGAGCTAAGATGGATAGCGTAATATTGAAGCATTATTTGTATTAGGTTGAACGACATGAAATTGCCCTTCAAAAGCTGTCCAATATCAGCAATCCGCATGGTTTAACTTGTACGTTGCTGTTGGATTTATCTGCTGTGTGATACACCCCCCAATTCTGTGGTTTAAGAACAATCATTTGATTATGTCTACAGACTCTTAGGCTGACTAGGGTCAGTTTCATGGGTTTGGATTCTTCTGCTCGAGACACCACTGCTGGCAGGTCAGTCTTCTAGGGGCCGCACTAGACATGAATATTCAAGCTGATTCACATAGCTGGCGGTTAGTGCTGGCTGTCAGCCCTGAGCGTGGCTGTAGCTGTCAGACACAGAACCCTGGTTCTTCCCTATGTAATGCGGGTTTCCCATAGCATGGCCTGGACTTGAAAGCCCCAGACTATTATTTCCACTGCATTCTATTTGTCAAAGCCAATTCACAGGGCCAGCCCAGTTACTGAGGATTGGAGGTGGGAGGTAGCTCCGTTTCTCCAGGCATGTGGGAGTATGTGTCTATAGAGTGAAGAGGAAATATTGAGGAGCATCTTTTTGGAGACCAGTTACCACAAGGAAAAAAAAAATTCTCTGAGGAAAATGAGAGAGATGAGTCTGGGCAGTTTTATTCAAACAAGAACGCACAATGTGACAAGTGAGTAGTGTAACTGTGGATGCTATTAATTCCTTAGTGTGTGGCGACAGAAATTATAATGCTCAAAAGGATACCGTGATGCAAAAATGTCCAAATCTTTGACCCAGAAGATAAGAGGAGTGATAAGATGTGTATCCACACAGTCATAATTCAAGTTAATTTGCGGCATAGGTAGAGATGAGAATGGAGAGGAAGAGAATACTAGCTAGCCAGGAGAAATTGAAGGATTCATGTGTGGATCCTTGGTGCTATTTGAGCTGCGCTATGAATCAATGGATAAGAGGTAGACAAGTGGCTATATGAGCAGACATTCAAGGGGAAAGAGCAAGCATAGGTATGGAGGGAGCAAAAGCCTGAGACTTCCCTGTAGCAAAGAGTAAATTGGTCCATTGGGCAGAAATATGGAGGAGTGTAAATGTACAGTGAAAACTAAGGTTGGGGAAGTGAATTGTAACAGATTGTGGAAGGCCCTGAAGGTCAGACTTGGGAGTTTGGGCTTTGTTCAGGAATGGGAGCCATTGAAAGGGACTAATAGGATCAGGAAGTTGGCACCTCATGTTTATCTGGTATTTTCTTTCTCTATCTTTATCCCTTGATTATTCCCAGAGACTCTCTTCCCAACTTGCTGCCTGTAGTAGTAATTTCCTTTCTGATGCTTAGTTCCAGGGCTGCTACATTAGTGAGAGATAGAAGAACCCCTTCTCTTATGCTATGCATGGATATAAGCCACTATTATTTAGCTATTTAAATATAATTTTCAAAAAATATTATTTAGCTAGTAAAATGACATTTTCAAAAAACATTTATCAGCAAGAGGAAATGCCCATATTCCCCATAATGAAATAATAAAAAACAGATTAATAAAAGGAGAATAAAATTATATATAAAAATTGAAAGCGTCGTAAAAATCTGAACGTTGTGTGTGCATATGCATGTACTTATATAGAGAGGAAAAGAGATCAAAGTGTTAGCATGGATAGGGGTATGATGGCTGTTCTTATTTTCTTATTTGCACCTTTCTCCCTTTTCCAAGTTAGAAAGTATTATAGTTACCATCAGAAAAGTTATTGTCCAGTGTGTTAACCACAGCAATTAAGTCATCAAACAGCAACCAAGTAAAAATAGCCTTCTACCTGAACTTGAGACTCGGAATTCTCAAAGACCTATAAATATTCAGGGCTTTGACAGCCAGACATAGGGTGAGGCAGCCGCTTTGGCCTTCTGAGTATGTGAATGTTCGATCTGAAGAGAATAAAAAGGAAAGGAAAGTACTTGACCAACCTTTCGCCACGAAGCTACCTCTGGAATTTCTAAATAAGGCCATGAGGCCGTGGAGGGAGGGGGGATGACATGAAAAGCCTGTACACCATCACTCCACACTGTCATGGGGCTTGGAGTCAGGAAGAACCCAGCCGTCACTGTGGGTAAAATGCCACAGTGAAGTGAGATATTGAGGTTTAAACCTCCAGGTACAGGGACGATTTCACCAGCTATGCACCCCAGTACTGGTGCCTCCTGCAAATGTTGACTTTCTGTCCCAGGAATCAGTTGTTCATTCCTTTCCAGTCTTGCACAGCTTACTACAGTGGACATCTGATAACATGCTTAAGCAGATAAAGAAGGACTTAAGGGAAATCCTGAGAAAAGAGGGAAACTGCCACATCATTATTTTAAATTACTGTGTTTGAGCAACTGAATTTATTGATTCATTTGATTTGCTCAGAAATGTCCAGCCAAATAGCTCTGGAATTTTGTCTATGTATCTGACATAAGAAAATTATCTTGTGTCTCTTCTGGGTTCACCCTTGCTATCAACGTCTGCCTTTTGGCCCTTCTTTCTGCCATGCAAACCCTCCAGGATGTAGCTGAATAGCTAGTCCTAATTTTTCAGGCTTTCCAAACAAGGTAGAGAAACTTTAGGAGTCTTTCTTTTTTTTTTTTTTTTTTTTTTAGGAGTCTTTCAAGAAAAAAAATTTTTTAAGATTTTATTTATTTATGTATTTATGTATTTATTTACTTGACAGAGAGAGGGTGAGCAGGAGTAGGGAAGGCAGAGGGAGAAAGAAAAGCAGCCTCTCACTGAGCAGGGAGCCCAATGTGGGGCTTGATCTTAGGACCCTGGGATCATGTCCTGAGCTGAAGGCAGATGCTTAACCAACTGATCCATCCAAGTGCCCTCAACAAAAGTTTTGATAGCTTTACCAGGAAAAGAAAGGAGAAGCATGGATAATAGTAACAAAGAAAATCTAAAGGACTAAGTCTTTTTTTTTTTTTTTTTCCTACTGTTTCCTTTTGAAGAAATATGTCCTCAGGATCTTAGGATAATGATAGCATAAACCATCTTGCTTCTTCTTAATCAATGAAATGTATCAGGGAATCTGGGCCCTGGTCAATGCTCCCATTACATTGCTCCAGGGCATATCTATTTTTCAGGCTGAACAAAGCTGGAGAAAAACCTGGTTGATGTGTCTGGCACATTTTTAATGTAAGCTGATAAAAAGAACTGATGGCTAATATTTATTGAGAATTTACTACATGCCTGTCTTGTATTAAGTACTTTGAAAGAATTATTTTATTAAATAATCACCATGATCCAGCTAATTACTGCTATCTGGCCAACGGGTAAACTAAACTAGAATACTTAAGTAATTTGTCCCAAGGTAATAGATGAAGCTATGGTTGACCACAGTTTGATTCCAGAACCTGCTCTGTTATTCTCTGTGTGGTGCTACCTTTCATTGGAGGACATAAAATAGACTTCCACAGGCTTAGACATCTTTGAAGGACAGATGGCAATTAATAAAAAAAAAAAAAAAAAAAAGGAAATTTATCTTAGGTCCTTGGTTTGTTATGGGAAGGAAGAAGGACTGATAATATTGCCCAGATAAATTTTTATTGCATGTTTGTCTGAAGAGCATAAGAATCCCAGATTACTTACGCTAAATATCCAGCTTTGTTCACTGGACACTTTCTTTCTGTTGAATTTAAAAGAAACATGGGTTACTATGTTTAAACAGCCATCTGCCATCATAAGCAAATTCTTGAGGAAATTGCTTTGGACCTAAAGTACAGCACATGTTTGATCTTTATGCCTATTTGTACTTTCGAATTTGGAAACTTTTAGATAAGGAAGTAAAAAGATCGCAGGAAAGAAAATGAAAAAGCAAAAAAAAATTATTTTAAAAAGAAAAATGAGTGCTCTGTGGTGTTCTATACTAGTAAGAGTAAGAGAGAAAGAATTAAAGCTGACCAATAGACACAGCCTGATACCCAATCGGTGGTATTGCACCAAAAAGAAAAGGCTGTAAGGTGCAGTTAGTAACAATATCTAGTTAATATGTGCTTAGCTGAAACTGATCATTTTGGAAAAGACGCTTGGCCCGAGTTTCTGTGTGGTAGGCTGAATAATGACACCCCCCTCTCCCCCAAAATGTCCATGTCCTAATTTCTGGAACGGGTGAATATGTTACCTTACATGGTAAAAGGCATTTTTCAGATACAATTAAGGATCTTGAGATATGGAGATTATACTGGATTACTGAAGTGGGTCCAGTGTAGTCACAAGGATCCTTATAAGGGGGAGACGCGAGGGACACAGAGGGAGGAGCCACAAGGCAAGGAATGCAGGTGGCCTGTAGCAGCCGTAAAAGGTAAGAACATGGCTTCTCCCCTGGAGCTCCTGGAAGCAAGCAGACACCTTGCTTTTAAGCCTGTAAGACCTATTTTGTACTTCTCACCTCCAGATCTGAAAAATAATAAATTTCTGCTATTTTCAGCCATGTAGTTTATAATAGCTCACTATAGTACCCATAGAAAATGGTTATATATGACTCAGAGAATTCTAAGGAAGTGGGAAATGGGAAATGGGAAAAAGATCATGAACTCCTTAGTTATCTCTCACCCCTCCTATCTAGTCCACCACCAAAGCCCACTCCCTCTTTCTCATCTTCTAAGCATCTCTCCTTCCCATTCTAGCCCTGCTGGTCCCTGTCCCTCCCTCTAAAAGGACTGAAGACAGCGTTCTCTTGATTCTTGTCCCCACTCCCTCCAGGGTAACTGGAGTGTGCCCCACACCTACCGTCAGACTCACATTTATAAAGGTCTCTGCCCCAACCTTGGTTGGAACCATGTTATCTATAGATAAAAGGCCCCAGCTCTTCACAGTGGCATCCCACCCTCTACCCCTCCATGTTTTCCATCTTTTCCAACTATGACACACATGTGCTGCCTCCCTGCCTGTGCTCGGACTTGGACCTCTGCCCAGAATGCTTTCCTCCCTCTTGGTCATCCCAACATCCTACTGGGGAAGGAGGAAGTGTGGGAACATGGAGAATAGTATTCTGGTAGAAGGATCCTTGTTTCGGGAAAAAGTTGACATCTTTTTTTCATATAAATAGTAAATTAACACATGCCCGATACTGTAAATAAGGGAAAGAAATGTAACCATTAACGAAAGAGTAAAATGCAGTAGACTTCCAAATTAAAAGGGAAGAAATCAGAAAAAGGAATGAAAAGAATTGCTCTGCACAATAAATAACCACAAATAAGAGGGAAGGGTCAGAGTTAAGTTATGCCTTTCATTACTCTAATGTTCCAGACTGCTTAAGCCAAATGAATAATATGT
The DNA here is from genome assembly GCA_028534135.1 of Potos flavus. Classification (NCBI taxonomy): domain Eukaryota; kingdom Metazoa; phylum Chordata; class Mammalia; order Carnivora; family Procyonidae; genus Potos; species Potos flavus. The sequence goes on along the minus strand of CM052900.1, from coordinate 89,817,500 downwards.
AGCAATACACCGTTTAAAGAAAAAAAATTTAAAACAGAGATGAAAAGAGGTTGAAAACAAAGAGCTGAATGGGTAGTTCACAGAAGAGCAAAGCAAAATGACAAAAATTTATGAAAAGATGCTCAGACTCTGGTAGTCAGAGAAATACTCATTAAATAACAGTGAGATATGACAACGTTCCTATTAGATTGTAACAGTTGAAAATAGCTATAAAGCTATTTTGTTGGAAAGGATGTTGGAGCAACAGGAACACTCTTCCTTTGCTGATCAAAATGTTTTACGACACTTTAGATGGTGAACTATAAATATCTATTAAAATTTTAAAAATATGTATTCTTCAACCCAACAATCCCATTCTTGGGAATCTATTCCATAGAAATAAAAGTCTCTGGATACAAAGTCATGTGACTAATGATCCTTTATTACAGCAGTGTTCGTAACAACAAAATACTGAAAATAAACTGAATGACCATCAATAGGGGATGAAAAATTATAAAACATCCTGAGGGAATATGATGTAGTCATTAAAAAGAAGAAATTATAAATTAGAAACTCAAAAAGAACATGATAAAAATATAATTACAGTGGAAGACGTGAATATGCCACTCTCAGAACTGGTCATCTATAATAGACAAAAGATTAGCAAAGTCATAGAGGAATTGGATAATTTTGTTGAAATAGGTACAAATAAAGAAACTTATAAATACAGAGGATACATTTAGTAGAATATTTTTTTTTAAAGATTTTATTTATTTGACAGAGAGAAAGAGATCACAAGTAGGCCAAAAGGCAGGCAGAGAGAGAGGGGGAAGCAGGCTCCCCGCTGAGCAGAGAGCCCGATGCGGGGCTCGATCCCAGGACCCTGAGATCATGACCTGAGCTGAAGGCAGAGGCTTAACCCACTGAGCCACCCAGGCACCCCACATTTAGTAGAATATTTACTAAGTTTGCTATATATGTTTCCAAAATAGCTTCATTCTCAGGCTCTCTACCATAAAAATAAAAGCATCAGTCCATGAGGACATGTATGTTAGGATTTGTTGCAACAGTATTCATGGTGGAAAAAGCAATATATATATATATACACATAAAATACGTGTGTATGTGCATCCTCATTCATCCATTCAGAAACTGTGTCTTTACTGAACTTCTGCTACATGCTTTGTTCTGCACTAGACACCATTAAGTTTAATAAAGGGCCCCCACCTTCAGAGAAGTCTGGTTGTAGCTGAGGAGCTGAGGCATACAGACACAGTCACATAATAGCACCAAACAGGATATTTGAGACAGGGGACCCTATAAGCAAAGGTGGGGTCGGGGGGCATAAAAGGCAGGGTGTATTCTGGGGATGGGGAAATGTTATCTCACCAGAGAAAAGAATTACATCTCACTTACCAAAAAAAGAAAGATATGTAGAAAAAAAGAAATCACTAATTACCACTAATTCTTATCGAATTCTAGTGAATGGAGGCAGATTGCCAAACAGCATTGAATGGGGAGCTTGACATGGGCCTTGTTAAGATTCTAAAACTTTTAAAATAAAAATGGAACAATAATAACCAGGATTTGAAAAGGGAAATAAAGTCATGCCAAACTAAATTAGTTTTCATTTTTCATGAAGCTTCTAAATAAGACTGCAATAGACATGATGAAATCAGAATTTTGGCAAGGGTTTGATAGTTCTTTTTCGTCTTTGGGGACAGATGTAGGACAGTTAAAATAAACTGATTGAATGACTCCAGAAAACATGTCCTGGGTGAATGGCTCCATTACCTACAGGAAATTTCATATGTGGGGGAATCTCATCTGGGATAGACACACTGGTGGGTCTCAATCAGTGTGTGTGAAAAGGAATTTGCTACTAATACTGAAAAGTAAACTGACATGGATTCAAGGTTTCCCATCGAATAATCTCTCTCGTTTATGGGCACTCAGATGGTGTAAGTGAACAGGAGAGGAGTAGGTGTTAAAATGAGTAGGAGAGCAGTGGGCATAACCCTCAAACCCCCCAACCCTCAGAACATATCTGGATGTACCCCCAGCAATACACAGATACACAGCTGCAGAGAGACTGGTGGAAGCTGCTGCCCTTGGGGGTAAGAGGCATGGCACTCTCTGATCCCAACTTCATGATTCCGATCTGAGATGAGGCTGAGGTTGAAGCGGGAAGTAGCTAATACATTGATGCACAATCTGCGTCACGGAAAAGGCTAGGTAAAAGCTGATAGTAAGTAATATAAAACATGGTTCTAGTCCAAATTGGTCAGAACATAATTGGGACACTGTTTTAAAATTTTGTCCACCATCCTTTATTTTAAAAGGCAGTAATTAAATGCAGCTAATTAAAAGGAAATCAATCAGGCTGGAGACAGTGACTAAAGGAACTGAGATGTTTAGATTAGAAAGACTTAGGGACATTAAATGCCATTAAATATTTGAAATCCTAATATAAAGAAGAGCAAAACAATAGAAAGAACATAGGGCTTTTTAACTCAGATAGGGGTTGTACTATTAGATACTTTAGAATTCCTTTTAAATCTCAGATTCTAGGAAATCTACAGTAAGATTTTATAATAAATTAGGAGGACTAGGTTCGGAACACCCTGGGCCCACCACTCTGGTGTCAAAGCCAAAGAACAGAGTAGAGCCCAAATTGCTGGGGCCAGTGCCAGCAGGGTTTCCTGGAGTGGTAATTCTAACGAGGGCATCCAGAGGACAAGCCAAAGGGTTAGTTAACAAACAGGAAGACTGGGCAAATGTCATGATGATGAGAAGACAGAACTAAAAAAAATAAAAAATGTGGCAAGAGGCAACCAAAGAAGGCAAAAATTCAGGATGCCACAATCACAAGGACTAAAGAAGAAGGGAAGTAAAATAATGGGGCTGGTGGTTGGGTGGGATGACAGAGGGACAGAGCAAGAGTCAGCTTAGGACCAGGATTCCTTCAGGTCAAATCTTGTGATCACTCTGATAAGGATGACTTGTGTTTGGCACACAGTAAACACTCAATAAACATGAGATGTTATTGCATGACACTTTGCCCTGATCAGCTGAGTTGGAATCAAATATTCAAAATGATGGGGACAAGCTAAATTAGGACCTGACCATGGAATGTCACCCTAAGGAATACGGATGTTATCCTACAGGCAAAAAGAAACACAAAGTTATTTGAACTGGGATGTGCTTCAGGAATATTTCTCACTCAGCACTACAAAGAGTAGAAGGGTATTATAATAAACAAGGCAGAACCATTAGGTAAGCCTTTTCCAAAAAAAAAAAAAAAAAAAAGGAGTAACTAGGAAGTGGTGGTTTGGGAATGGGGTACATAAGAAACAGCCTATGAGCACATTGCCTAATTGAATCGCAGAGCTGGCTGTGTATAGAGTCAACATGACCAATACAAAGATATATCATGATGTAGTTACACTTAACCTAGTACACGACAGAGCAGGTTGAGAATACTCAGCCCCATTAAACACTACTCACTCCAGCTGATCTCAAGCCAAGGGAGACTCTTTAATGACTATGAAGTTTCAAGCCCCTGAAACACAAGCTTTGGTTCTTTTCATGGCTTCTTTCTTCATTCAAATGTATTCAAAGAGAAAGTTAAATTTAAAGTCTGCTTAAATCTGAGCCAATCAGGGTCCATCCACTATAGAGGTAAAGAAAAAAGAGGTTCTCACAGAAGCTAAGGGAAGAGGGATTTTTGAAGGATGTGGAATAATCCGGTTTCGGATGCTATAGAGTGGTAATGTAAAAGACTGAAAAATGGCCAATCATTTAAAGTCAAGGCATATGGCCCACAGATTAATATGTTAATGCCAAAATCATGAGAAATAGTGTGAACGTTTTAACCCACAGTAGTAAATAAAATCTTATAATCATTATTGAGATATAGATAGATGGAATTTAAAATTAGAATATAACAAAGGAAGGACATTTTTAAGCATTGTAAGACACAAATTAATAGGGAAGAAAACTTTGTCAAGAAGACACACATCTGAGTAGATACCCATGGACTTAAAGGCAAAAGGATTTTGAAGAGTATTTGGATGAGTATAAAGTGGATAATAAGTGATTTAATGCATGCAACATTGGCCACTGACACTTTCTTAAAATAACAAGCAGTATGAGACCCATTCATTCATTTCCTCTTGTATTTATTCAACAAATTGTGTGTGATGTTAAGGAATAAAAGAGTGTCTTTCCTTAAGTTACTCAAAGCATATCAGAGACTCCCAAGAAAGTGTCCCGGAGATGATGACACACAGGTTGGGTCTTGAAAGATGGCTAAATGTTACCAAATGAAAGAGACTAGGAAGAACTCTCCAAGCAGAGGGCCAAGTTAAAAGAAATGGATGGGGGCACCTGGGTGGTTCAGTTGTTAAGCGTCTACCTTCGGCTCGGGTCATAATCCCAGGGTCCTGGGATCGAGCCCCGCATCGGGCTCCCAACTCAGCGGGAAGCCTGCTTCTCCCTCTCCCACTCCCCCTGCTGTGTTCCCTCTCTATTAAGTAAATAAATAAATAATCTTAAAAAAAAAATGGATGAGTAAAAAGCAAGGCTATTATAAAAAGAGGACTCTGGTTACAGATAATAAAAAGCTAATTCAACCTGATAAAAGAGGAATTATTTGGACCTACATTAACTAAACCTTGGGAAGATGAGGGCTAGATCATTGGAACCACAAACTCAGGACTTTTCCCCATCTTTCATCTCTGCTTCTCCTTATGGGCCAAATTTCTGTTCTCAGATGAGATTCTCCATAAGGTATGAGGCTTGTTGATAGAAACTCTGGACTTAGGGGCTTACTGTCTTCTGACCTGAGAGGAGAGACACTTCCTTTCTTTACTGGTGGTGCGAAAATTCCTAGGAAGGAATCTAATCAATCTAGATTCATCCTTCCCTTACTACGACCCTAAAACAGAGAGGCAGGGTCTTCTCACCCAGTCTCTGAAGGAATTGTGAGCAGGGCTCTCCGTTCATGTCTTTTCCAATGGCACATTCAGGGTATTATAAGTGATTCAGTAAGACTGAGTCTTAGAAAAGACTGAAAGCAGATTATGTCGGTTAAGAAGGTATTTCAGCGTACAATTCAGAAGTTGGTTCAGTATCCTATCAGAGAGAGCCAGAGGGATAGATATAAGAAACTTTAGAAAGAAGATCTGCTAGAAGTTAGTGATAGATTCAATATGAAAAATGAGAGAAAAGTTAAAATAAAGGAAAATTCCAAGATTCTCCAATTTGTGCTTGACAAAGGAAAGATTGGAACAAGTCACTAAAATAGGAATTACACAGAATTTCATTACAGGGATTATGTAAATAAAGATATCCAGTACCTAACTGAATATATGGAGCAGAGTTAGGAAAGAAACCAGAGCTCAAGACATCGAGCTGCAAGTCATTGGCACAAAACGGCGGTTGAAGTTATAGAAATAGGTGGTCTTGCTCATCTCTTCCTCCTCTGATCACTCTCTTTCAACCCTTCCTATTCCTCTTAAAGTGTGTTAAGCTTGTTTCCACCTTGGATCTTTGCACTTCTTCTCCCTTCTACCTGGAACACTCTTCCTTTGGATCATGGGGTGGTTTGTTTTCTCACTTCCTTCTGAACTCAGCTTAAATTGGATCTCCTCTGAGAGGCCTTTCCAGTGCTCTGTCTACAGTGGGTCTTCATGAAACCATGTACTCGGACTCTAACCTTTTATCCTGCTTTATCTTTTCTTCACGGCACTTACTGCTCCCTGAAATTACAGTATGTATTTATTTACTTATGTGCTCTGCCCCTAGATTGCCACTCCTTGAGAACAGGAGCTTTGTCTTGTCTGCTGTATCTCTAGGGCCTACAACAAGTGCTCAATAAAGATTTGTTGTTTAGGTGACTATATTAACTATAGTTCTTCTGTTTTGGGGTTAATTATCTACTGACCAATTCAGATGAGAAAATAGAATATAAAAGAGCTTTCAATTATCTTCACTTTTGCTAAATAGGGTTTTATTACATTTTACATTCTCAACCACTAAATGATATTGAGGAAACTGATCTCAAAGAACCAAACTAATTAGCCCGAGGAATAACTAACTATGTGAATAACTTTTTGTTTACTGTAGAGAATGCTAATGTCATGTAGAACTTCCATGAACTTCTTATTTGGCTTTTTGCCCTTCAAATGGAAGGATATAGGGATTTTTTTGCTTCCTCAGTTCACGTTGAACTTCCTGTTTTCAGAAATGCTGAATTCATCCTGAAGCCTGCCCACTGAGCATTACTAGATTAACTGTCTAAGCAGTGGTTTTATTATAAGACATCTAGATATTATTAAACAGTCCTATCTAATCCACCTGGTGTAAAAGCTTCCCACAGGAATCTGTAATCAATTTATCTAAATCTAAATAATTATATGGCCCCTTCTTAAAGAATATATTTTACTTCTCTTACGTAGTTTTACATTTAATCTAAACACTTCCTGAGAGTGTGAATTACTTTTTGTCTATGTACTTGTTAATATACACATTAGTGTTAATATTATAAAGATAAGCACTAGGTTTTTTCCTTTGATAATAGTGCAATATTTTTCTAAATATAAGTGCCTAATCCACTGTAACTTTTGGGGAAATAATATTCTTTTCTAAGTAAACTATAACGTAATATAGATGGATATTGCAATGGATCAGCAGCATTTGAAACATATGACTGTATCTTTTTATTTATTTTTTAAAAAATATTTTATTTATTTATTTGACAGAGAGAGAGAGATCACAAGTAGGCAGAGAGGCAGGCAGAGAGA
>CM052900.1:89715221-89810215 GCA_028534135.1 Potos flavus | reverse complement strand
TGTGAACTCAGAGCAACAGACTGAGAGTTTTGGAGGGGAGGGGGTGGGGGGGTGGGTGAGCCTGGTGGTGGGTATTGAGGGGGCACGTATTGCATGGAGCACTGGGTGTGGTACATAAACGATGAATCTTGTAACACGGAAAAAATAAAATAAAAGTATTTGGGGAAAAAATAGCTTTTTTCCCCACTCACAACAAAAAAGAACATAACCTAATGTAATATATTTCAGGAAATGACAACCAAGGGAAGATAAAATTCTTCAGCAAATACAAACGCAAAGCAAGTCTCCGTTTCTAATCTCACTGCCACTCCCAGAAGCCTTGAGTGAGTAGAAAAAATTCTCGGAATACTTACTAATACCTCCAAATATGTAGAGAAATAAACAGAATTGGATATCTTTTTCCTCTTTTGATTAAGGAAGAGTAAAAAAAGCTGCTGGGGATAAATTTGTAAAATGGGAAAAATGACTAAAAGCTTCGTGGCCATTCCCCAGTCCCAGAAGATGAAAGTGGACTAGTGTAAGCAAATTGTTTCATTTCATTACCCTTGCTTTGCTTAAGCATGGGCATTGATATCAACTCTGGCCAATAAGATGCAAGGACGGAAATTAAAGGAGGAATTATTTACGCAAGTGATGGAAGAGCCAAGAAGCCAATATAGGGTGACGAGATAGCCCAGAGGTTAGTATAGCAGAAAGCCACTCTTGTCTCTTTGCTGGAGGTATGAAGTGAGGAAGTGATATTATCATAGTCCAGAAGTCAGGGCCATCTAGCCATGATACAAAACAAACCGAGGGAAAGGTAAGGATTGGATTTAAGAGTGAAACAAGTGAAGACTTGGCATAAGGAGAATGAGGACAAGCAAAGAATCATGAATGATTTCAAGGTTTTGAATTCTGAATGTGAGGAAGTAGCATTGTCTGAGATAGGGAACACTGAAGAAGCAGCAGTTCAAGGAACTAAACCAGAAGCCTTGATTTGCACGTGTGAAGTTTGAGATGACTGTCAAATACTCGTGTGAAACTATCCAATGTGTTCTAGTCTGTTCAATCCCAGCAGACTCCCCTGGACTAGGGAGCAGAGGAAGAAAAAGGGGATAAGGGAAAAGAGGGAGAGGGAAGCAAAAGAAAAAGAGAAAGGGGAGTGGGAGAGAGCCCAGGTGAGGGCTGGGCTCATTCTAGGGCAGGATGACCTAAGGCCTGATTTCTCATAGCACTGCTGGGAAGGTGGCAAGTCCCTCTGAGGAAAATGGGAGCAATGGCAGTTTATCAAAATATTTTATTTTCTGGAACCAAGGCACGGAATCAGGGGAGGTCTGAAGGGACCACACTGTAAAGGATGGTGGGTTCTCAGCAATCACTTGAGTGGACAAAGGAGCAGATACCACCCAGGCTCCTCCCCCCACATACTCTGTGAGCATGACAACACTTCACAAATCTGAGATTATGGGATCTGGAAAGGAAGACACACAGAAATGACTAAGGTCAGGTTGTCCACCACTAGAACTGTATTCTATTCAGAGACAGAAATTAAGTTGTACCAGAACTCATCATCTCCTTTCCCCATGAGATAATTTGTGGGATATAAAATCCCCCGCAATGCGATTTCTGAAGACTTATTTATTCAGTGTAGCTTACCCATTGTTGGAGCTTTAACAAGATGGTTCAGAGGGGTTTTGACTCTAAGACTGTGAACCCCTTTGAAATCTCCCCACAGTGTGATATCCAGAAAAGAACAAGCCATACTGGTCAATGAATCAAATACACATGTGGACAAAAACACCTCCCAAAGACATATATTTATTCTTGGAAACAGGGTAACCTAGTTCCATTATTAAAAGTAACATTTCCTCTATATGCAACAGAATCCAGGCAGACCTCTACCTACAAAAGGAATACCCCTTCAATATGAGCAAAGGTGTTATTAGCTGCCTTCATTTGCTCATCAATTTGGTCATCATCTGGTTTCTAAGCTATGTCCAGGGATAAATCTGAAAAAAAAAAAAAAGTGAGCTCCTGGGGTGCCTGGGCAGCTCAGTTGGTTAAGCATCTGCCTTATGCCCAGGTCATGATCTCAGGGTCCTGGGATCAAGTCCCACGTTGGGCTTCCTGCTCAGCAGGGAGTCTGCTTTTCTCTCTACCCCTCACCTCACTTGTGCACTCTCTCTCTCAAATAAATAAAATCTTAAAAAAAAAAAAAAAAAAAGAAGGAAAAGTGAGCTCCTGTTTCAAATCCATCCACTTATCAAGGGCCTGGCAGAAATGTGCAGTTAGCAGATTTTACCACTTTAGGCCAAATAGCATTTCTAGGTATACTCACACTGTGCGAGTTGAGGGGAGAGAATATGCATTTAGGAGCTCTGCACATGCAGTGGCCCTGGGAGTGAGCTGGGAGGATTTCTGTTCCTCCAGTTACATGTGGATGCGTACAGTTTTACTAGCTCTCACAGAATTCAATGGCAAAATGAAGAAGAAAGAAAAGAAGAGGATAAAGAGGAAAAAAAGACATTATTAAGCAGCATTTTGAGTTCAGTCCTCTCATTTTAAAGCTATGAAGATAGAATTTTAGAAAGGTAGTTTCCAAAATCTCACACTCGAATTTCCCTGGACCTATAATATGGACATGCTTATACCCAGCCTGCTGCTGTTTTACTTTTACTATAAAAGTTGCTTAAGTCATGCAGCTTTGATAATCCAAACTATATAGCAAGATCTCATATGAATTTTTATTAGATAACAAAAGATACTAACCACACCTTTCATCTTTTTTATTATGTATATAAATATAATACACACATATATCTGCAAATACATAAACCTCAACTCTTAAAAGTGCAAAATCTCATCTTCTCCTAATTTTGGTTACCAAGGAACTTGAGCTGTGGTAATACGCAAATATGTGTTGTAACATTAAAATGCTGGTAAGTCAGCACATTTCTAGGGCACATTTTTAATGCTGAACTGAGTAAATAACCTCTGAAACATGCTTGCTATCTAAAACTGCGAGTGCAGGAATGAAGAGCCATCAACAAAAAATAAACCATAATAGCTGTTAGGGTTGCGACAATACTTTGTTCCCAAATATTCTGGCCATGTGTGCAGAGAATATAATCAGCTATCTAATTTTAAGGTTTAATTAGCTAAGTTTAGGCAAACTGTTGATTCTGAACTGCTACAGCAGAATGAGTCAATCCATATGTTCTCTGTTACTGGAATATGAGCATATAAACAGATTTGTCTACAAGGGGGAAACTCACAGATGACTGATAAATGAATTTTGGCAGTGTCATATTATCATAATTGGCAATCACTGAGGAAAATATTGACAATGGTGAATATTGAACCCCTGGAAAGAGTGACTCAGGGTCTACCTCATATTGCAAACTGTGTGATTGAGCAGTAGAAGAAGCTCTTTGGACCAGATAGATTTTAAATTGGGCCATTCTGGATGGGAAAAGGGTAATAAATGGAAGCAAAATTTTCTAGGAAAGTGTCCAAAGCAAATGACTGTAGATGTGTGTGGTTTTCTTATTCTTGCTGTATATTTCTTTTTCTGAGCAAAGACTGTGTGTGCGTGTGTGTGTATGTGTGTGTGAGTGTGTGTGAGTGTGAGTGTGCCTTGATCTTCATGAATATTCATGAACCAATGGAGAAAAGCGTCCTGTTAACCCAGAGCTCTGAAGCTTATTTATCAAAACCTCACATGAGGACTGTGCCATCTGTCTTGATTTGCTCTGAATCAGGACACTTCCACCACCCTCTATTCCGAGGGTGGTGGGGGATAGAAAGGCCAACAGCAGTGGTAGCTCCCAGAGCTTAAATTCCTAAAGCACCCTCAGTGCCAGCACGGAGCTCATTCTACATCGCTCTGGAGACAAGTGGGATATGACAAGATGCTCAAAATAGCAGTGCTGCTTACCTAGGTATTTGTGTCAAAATCCTGCTGGAGGACTGCCTGTTTTGTTTCAGTGGAACACTTGCTAAAATCCAGTTATCAAAGGCACAAGTTATTGTGATGGGACCGCTGTGTCTGTGTCTTATGACTGAGTTAGCATTTTGGACCAGCAATTTCTATATGAAGGGGAGAAAAACTTTCTCCTTTTTCTCTGCAAACATCCTGGAGCATTTGCCACATGCCAAGCACTATGCAAGTCGTAGGAACAATCCTTGAGACGTTTTGGCCCTGCTCCCAGTTTCGTAGAAAAGAGAGACCTAGGAACAGCTAAGTTCTAACACAATGAAGTTGATGCTGTAAGTGGGAGCAAAGTGATTTGCTGGTCCCATAAAGAGACTGATGAACTTGCCTTGGGTGGGTGGGAAAGGGTTTCTCGAAGAGCTGAGATTTGAACTGAGTTTGAAGAATAAGTACAAGTAATCTAGATAGAAAAGTCAAAGAAAGGGCACTCCAGCCAGGTTCCAAATCACATAGACCCCCAACAACCATGAGGTACCACTGAATAGAGACTATGGTTGGAACAGAGGACAATGGGGAAAATCTGGGAGGAATAGTTTCTTACAAAAAGAACTTACTGGCTATATGTGGTTAGCTAGACTGGAGTTTTTCTCCGTTGTGTATCAAAAAAATGTTAGTCATCTTCCCAACGGATGCTAAATTCCTAGTATTAACCCCTCCACAACACACAGCACCATGCTGAGCAATTGCAGCCTTGGAAATTAGACCTGGATATGAATCCCATATCTGTCACTTACTAGTGTGTGTCTTTGGAAATTCTCCTTAAACCCTCTGAGACTCAGCTTCCTCTTCATGGACTTGCTTTGGTAAATTACTAAATCAACATATATAAAGGACGTAGCCCAATGTTTTGCACATAAACGCAATAAATTGTCAATATCACCAGTTCAGGGAGATCACAATGCCTCCACCATAAAGTTGTAAGGATTCATTGAGAAATGTGTTTAAATACACAGCACAATATACCTAAAAAAATAAGTGCTTTTTTTTTTTTTTACTTACAAGTTTGAGCTCCTGAGTAGAAAGATGTATCTTACATGATGTTTGTCTCCACCATTGTGTTGAGTGTGATCAGCTGAATTAAATTTAGAATTGCAGACAGTTCACTTCAAGGCATCAACATATTTTAACCACACTATTTTTAGGCCTTACAATGTTATCTTTTGCATAGAGCCCTACTGGGAAGCTATCTGAAAAGCATGTTATTAGCAGCACACTTTGTGCTGAAGTATGTCACTATTAAAGGAATCTCAATGCCAGTCTGAGCCAAGTAAAGATTGTGAAGAGAGATGACCTGCAATCTCTGTGGTCAGATATGCCCTCCACCCCAAGGTGTTTTCCTTCTCCTGTTACATCCAACTAGTAATTTTTTTCTTTCTTTTTTTTTAATTTAATTTTATTTTTTTCAGTGTTCCAAGATTCATTGTTTATACCCCACACCCAGTGCTCCATTAGCCATCAGGGAAATTCAAATCAAAACCACATTGAGATACCACCTTGCACCAGTTAGAATGGTCAAAATTAACAAGACAGGAAGCAACAAGTGTTGGAGAGGATGTGGAAAAAGGGGAACCCTCTTCCACTGTTGGTGGGAATGCAAGTTGGTGCAGCCACTTTGGAAAACAGTGTGGAACAGTTTGGAAAACAGTTAAAGCAACAAAGATTTACTCCTTGTTTGTGTTTCATATGCATTTGGAGACAATGGGTTCAGGGTGGGGGGATTTTGGTTGATGGAACAGCCATTATCTTTATCTTAAAATTATCCATCATCATACACAGGGAAAGAAATTTCTGAGGGTCTCCCTGTGAAAACTAAGAGTTCTAACCTAGGAATGACACATAGCATTTTACTCATAATTCCTTGGGCAAAACTGGCCACATGATTTCCTTCCTAGTAATAAAAGAGCATGGAAGTGTGAGCCTACTATGTGCCCAGAATGGGGGCAGAAACAGGAATATTTGGCAAATAGTACTAATGATTATCACTATCATTAAGCCTGAAATAGGATTAATTTCCTTGGAATAATGATCAACTAAATTTGGCTACTTATGAGGATCTGTTTCTTAAACTACTTTGCATGATTCCATATGTTCCTTACATTGATTAAGTAAACAGATTTCTGAAAGACTCTGCATGAAAGACAGAGAGAAATGAGGGCCCCTTGAGATGAGCAGGGCAGTAACTACTTGGCCATGCTCCACTCATGCTCCATTAATGCTGATACGTTGCAGAGAACTGCCAACATATCCCCGAGGAATAATTATTCAGGTAACAAGCCTGGAAATAAAATAATGTCTGCTGCGCATTCACTGAATATGATGCATTAAAAAAAAAAAACTTCTCTGATAACTCAAAATATTTCCATTGCCGCCAACACCTGCTTATCAATAGTCTCCACCACTTTTCATATCCCTAAATATTAAACCTGTGAACACCAAGATTCTTTAAGTAGATCCTCTTAGAACTACCAAACAACTGAATAGTGAAACAAACAAATCACATGTTGGTACCAGAAATGTGAGAGGATGAACGGTTCCACAGAGGCAAGCCTGTATTCCACTAGGAAGAGGAAGGCTGTGTTTTGAACAAGTACTAGAAAATGAGGGAATGCGGAAGTTGTGAGTTCAGTGCTTTTGCAGCTCAGATTTGTAAAGACAACGAAGCTGGTTATATTTCTCCATTCCTCACTCATTCCAGGCTAGAAACAGAATATTTGCCATTGGGATGACTATTAGCTATAGTCTCTTGAGAGTTTTGTCAAAATCTTCAGAAACCACCATTTGTAAAGTGAGTTGATGGCCCTAGGGAACATTCTCAGTGTAGGACTAAGGAGGAGGAAGGCCCATTTGAAATGCCCAATATCTATGTTCCTTTCAGTAGTTTGGTCCAAATGGGAGTGGGCCAGTGAAGACGTTATCAGACCAAAGTCAATGTCAGTATAGTGTCCTTGATTACTGAGTATCTGGTGATTTTCTTTTAAGATAATTTGATGCCACTGACGTGCTATACTTGTACACAAACATCTTTCTCCAGCTGTCTCTGGCTTTTACTGCTTTAAAGAATTATGATCATGTCTTCATTACTTTATTATTTTAATGATCTAGTAAAGTGACCAAATCTGGTATAGACCTTGAGTGTGTGTGTGTGTGTGTGTGTGTGTGAAGTTTTGTGTGTGTATGTGTGTGTGTTTTAGCAAACTGCAATATTTGTGAATGGAATGCCTCACAATTCTTTTGTCCTTCGAGAGGGGGAAAAAGTTCAGTGTTTTCATCGTGGTGTTTGTTAATTTTTTTAAAAACCTCATGTCTGTGCTTAGACACTACTGTTTATTTTTTTTTTTATACGTACATAGCACATGATTTGGTGGGGGTAAAGCAAGTGTAAGTTGGGAGCGGGTGAAGAGTATGTGATCGCATACACAGAACACACTAAAATGTGCAGCTAAATTATATATAATCTGGTTTTGAGGTATCAGCCATTCAGGAATATTTTTAGCACTTTTTCCTTTTAAAAAGTCTGCCTTGATTCTGTCACATAACTTTAAAACATTCCTCTTATTTTATGGTTCTTTTAAATACATATTCTGACCTCAAACCGTGTATTATGACACAGTCTATCAGCTGCAGTCAGCATGGTTTGTTCCAATAACAGAGACCAAAGGATTAGTCTTGTACCGTATGGTGGCTAACATAACATAAAAAACAACAAAAAGAATTAGTCAAATGTGGTTCAGTTGCTACAGTTGTGTGATTAAAATTTCTATGGCCCAAACATTTGCCTGCCATTTTTTTTCTTTTCCAGGTTAGAATGAATTTGCACTTTTAATCATATGGGTCATTTGAGGAACTTGTCCTTTTATATGCCTTGCTTCATTAATAAAGGAACTTATAGAAAAAATAATTTAAGTGTCAAAGATTTTATTCACCTGAATTAATTTGTGAGGGAACCAGTGAGATGTTACGCTGGTTTGAAGAATGTACAGAGTGGACACATACACAGGCAATCAAGATGCCAAAATGAATTTGTTAAACTGATACAAAATTGGTCAACAGCCAGAGGCAGTCATAAACAGCCATCCTACCAGACAACCACATATATTACTTCAGTTTTTCTACAACTTACAGAACATTTTTTTTCAGTAAATATTTCCTTATTTTATTGAATAAATAATTTAAATATTCTGAATTAGTACATATCTGTAAATGTATGAGTGGCAATTTTAATGGAAAACAAATTTTATAAATACCACAAACCAGACAACATAAATGTCTCTCTAAAGAATGAGCAAGCCTGGGGCACCCAGGTGGCTCAGTAAGTTAAGCGTCTTGCCTTCGGCTCAGGTCATGATGTCAGGGTCCTGAGATGGAGCCCTGCATCAGGCTCCCTGGTCAGCGGGGAGTCTGCTTCTCCCTCTCCCTCTGCCTGCCGCTTCCCCTGCTTGTGTGAGCACTCTCTATCTCTGTCAAATAAATAAATAAAATCTTAAGAAAGAAAGAGAGAGAGAGAAAAGAAGGAAGGAAGAAAGTGACGGAGGGATGGAGGGGGAAAAAAGAAAGAACAAGTTTGGGGCACCTGGGTGGCTCATTTTGTTGAGCATCTGAATCTTGGTTTTGTCTTGAGTCATGGTCTCAGCATCCTGGGATTGACCCCCGTGTCAGGCTCTGTGCTTAGTGGGGAGTCTGCTTAAGATTCTTTCTCTCCCTCTCCTTCTGCCCCTAGCACCGCCCCCCTCCCCACATGTGCATGCTCTCTCTAAAAATAAATAAATTTTTTAAAAAAAATTAATAAAAAATGAACAAGTTCAAATGCATAAGGAAATGCCAGTTCCTTTTTTCTTCATTTCCTAGGGGAGTGTAGATACTTTCATGAAAAAGATAGCACCTAGGGACATGTCAGGCACTACCTACTGTGACAGCACAATGGTCACTGTGTTACTTCACTCAGATGCCCTCAGATCCCTTTTATGACTTTTCAGTATCCATTTCCTAGTTTCTGCATGCTTTACTCCTGAAGTCTGGCATATTAACCCTTCTCCAGAGACCCACCCTTGGGCTACTGGGATCCCTTGTCCAGCCTCCCTGAGAATAGAAATGCCCAGCAGCCTGAAGGCAATAACTATCCAGTGCAGAAATATGAAAGCTCAGCTCTTTTGCCTCAAAGTGGCCAACTAACTCTGGCCACTGGGAGATCAGAGGAGAGTTGAGACACAAAGCCAGTCATACCAGGGATGTGGGGATGGATATGGACAAGGATGGATGCAGAAGAAGGGGAATGTAGCAAAGCACACAGTTTTACCCCTCCCTCCCAAATGACTTATACTATCTGTATGATTCATTAAAAATAAAGTGTCAAGCCTTGTTTTTTCATAAACAAGAGAGTCAGATTTTTAAGGTCCTAAAGAATCAAGCAAGTTGAGAATGTACAGTTATCAGAATATTCAGAGGATCAGTTGTCCAAGGGAAGGACTGAAGGAAAAGATTGTTAAGAAGGTCAGAACTAGCAGAGTAATTAACATTAACACACACATACACACATACATCGAGAATGATCACGTATTAGAGGCAGAGAGGCAGAAGTTCTGAAATTTAGAAGACATGCTACTCAGGTCAGCGGCACTATGAAATGAACCTGATTTTGAAGCTCGGTCATCCTCAGGTACCTGACTATCATAGCAGGATAGGTGCACAGAACCGTCCCACAAACCTTGGGCTTAACTCCTGAAGTGATGCCTCAATAAGATGTTGTACCATCTTCCACCTTTCAACTAATGAAGATTTGAATAACCATTGAACTGCTGGAGATGCAAGGGAAGCTCTGCCGAGCCAGATTTGCTATGGAGTTTGAGTATTTGTTGGTACTTCAAGTACTTCATCGTGTGACGCAGAGCCTCAGTACAACATACTGCTTGGTAATTAATTCGTGTGACTATATTTTTATCTAAACATATTATTTATATTTATGGATTTAATTTAAATTTTTTTCCAGAGCAAGCACATTAGCCCCTAAGTATCATAAAGACCAAACAGTTACTGATGCAAATTGTATTACTTGTGATAATCAGCTAATTTGTATTTAAAATCATCTCCTACTTGTAGCAGGCCTGAACACAAAGATTCCAAAATATGCAATCTTTAGAAACTAGTCTCCTTTTCTAGATGGAAAGTATGTATATGAGAGGTAAATATAACCAAGTTCAAGGTCTGCAAAGTTCAAATGAACAGGAGAAAGCAAATAAAAATAGACCACACAGGAAGACAAAGTGAAGGAAAAGAAATAGAAGAAAGGAAATATGCTCAAGTAAGTCATTACCATTGTTACAGTGATGGAAAATGGAATAGAAAATAGGAAATAAAAAAATAAGAAACTAAAAAAAAAGAAACTGAATATAAAAATTAGAAATTTTGACCCTTATATGTAAGATTGAAGTCATATATAATTTTCACAAATAAAACAACTCATAGGAGCTTATTATTATTTTATTATATTATTAGGAGCTTATATTATTATATGAGCTTATTATTATATTATTATTCCTATTGAAAATAGGAGTAGGCTATTTCTATACATATAAATAAGTTTAGAATGCCAATAACTGGTATTTACTAGATCAACTTTTTAAATGAATGGATTGAATAAATTTGGTAAAAACCTAGCTTCTGTATAAGACAGAAGTAAAAACTACATTTGTAGCAGATTTGATTGGGGGGTATTCTGCCTTGTAACATGCTGAAAACTGGTTAAATAAGCAAAAAAACAATGAACTACTAACTAAATCAGGTCAAAACAAAATAAACTGGCAAATAGACCAAATAGATTTCAAGTATGCAGTCCATTATGAAGGAAATTTAGAATCCAAGAAGAAAGTACTCAGACAAATTTTGAGGCTGCCAGGTTGATTTCAAAGAAACGAAATGTAGTGTTGAACCATATAATTTAAGTAAAGAAATTAGTATTTTACGATCTATGGTTGATTTTATATTTTGATATTTGGTTTTATCTTATTTCATCTTATTAGTTCTTTATAACATGCATTTCTATAGGAGAGATGCAAAAATAGAGCCCTCCTGGGTAGAAGAAAAAAATCATAGTCTTTGAGATTTTTGTCATGACTCACATCCTATAGTCTCAACATGCTTTTACAGGATTACAATATTCTCCTGCAAAGTACACTAACTACACAGCACATGGGATCTATATTATCAGAAGGGATTTGAGAGAAGACATCACAACTCCCAATTTATATATGACGCAAGGATCAACTCTCTAATTATGAGCATTACTTTCTTCTCTCACCTCTTATTGGACACCACATTACATTCTCCCTCTTAGAATCAGAATCTCACCCCTCTCTGGGGTTACTCCATTCAAATTGAGTTAACTAAAACTCTAGTCATTTCGTAGTTTATACTCAAAATCATGAACATGTGTTTGTTTTTATAAGCACATGCTCCCTTAGTAAGCAAAAACAAAGTCTATAATGGCATAAGTATTGGGTTTTCTAGAAGTGGTAATGAGATCATTTCATCAGGCCCTAGCCTTTATCCAATCAAAAAGTATCAAAGTTCTAGATACTCAAGAGGCCTCAGGTCGTGGCAACATAAACATAGAGCAGAAGGAAGCTGAAGGGACTTTAAGAGAAAAGGAGCTAAGCCTCAAGCACCGCTTGTACTTTCACCAATAGATTTAAAGGAGATAGACTGAGAGCGACAAGTTTTGGGAGAGGTATCTTCCTGAACACTGCCTCTCAGGGAAGCGCTCCTAGAATAGCAAATAATCTCTGCCCTGTGTGTCCTCGGCATTTTTCAGATGCCTGTTTCCATACCATCTGCCCCCCCGGGTTGTTGCCTGCCTTCTCTCCAAGAGCAGCACAGCGCCCTCTGGGTTCTATCCCAGCCAAGCCCATTGACCTATAAAACTCCAGGCTTTAAGCACCCCCAGCTGTAAGAACTCAAGAAATTCAGTCCCTCTCGTTTCGGGGAAACATTCTCCTTGTGTGTTCCCCTGTGTGCTCCTCTCTCTCTTGCCCTTCTCATTGACCAAAGGCTCCCTCCCCTCTGCAGCACCCATGATTTGTTTCTCCCCCAAAAATATTGAAGCTGAACAAAAGAGAAACAATTATGCAACACGAGAATGGACTTATGCAACTCAGTGACTCCGTCAAACATAATAATATTCATATTATAGGAGCCTCTGAAAAGGAAGAGAAAGAAAAAGGGGCAGAAAATTTATTTCAAGAAATAACAGCAGAAAAATTCCCTAATCTGGGGAAGGAAACAGACATCTAGATCCAAGAGGCACAGAGAACTCCCATCAAAATCAACAAAAGCAGGTAGACCCTAAGACATATTGTAACTAAATTTGCAAAATACAATGATAAAGGAAAAATCTTACAAGGAGCAAGAAAAAAAGTCCTTAATTTATAACGGAAAACCTGTAAGGTGGCTGGAGCATTCTAAACAGAAACTTGGCAAGCCCAGACAGAGTGGCATGATACATTCTAGGTGGGGAATGGGAAAAATCTGCAGCCAGGAATACTCTATCCAGCAAGGTTATCATTCAGAATGGAAGGAGAGATAAAAAGTTTTCCAGAAAAATGAAAATTAAAGGAGCTCGTGACCACAAAACCAGCTCTGCAAGAAATATTAAAGAGGACTCTTTGAGTGCAAAGGAGAAACCAAAAGTGACAAAAACAAGAAAGAATCAGAGAAAATCTCCAGACAAAATAAGTAAAAAAAGGCAGTAAATATGTATCTATCAATAATTAATTTGAATGTAAGTGGACTAAACGCTCCAATCAAAAAGTACAGGGTGTCAGAATGGATAAAAAAACAAGACCCATCTATATGCTACATACAAGAGATTCATTTTAGACCTAAAGACACATACAGATTGAAAGTGAGGGGTGGAGAAACGTTTAATATGCAAATGGATGTCAAAAGAAAGTTGGAGTAGCAATACTTATATCAGACAAACTAGACTTTTTTATATTGTTTTTATCCTGCTTTGGTATCAGGACAGTACTAACTAACTTCATGGAATGATTTTGAATGCGTTCCCTCTATTTCATTATTTGTAAGATTTTGATAAAGATCGTCATTATTGTTTTTCAATGTTTGGCAGAATTCATCAGGGAAACCATGTGGTCTTGAGCTTTTCTGTGCTGGGAGATTTGTGATTCCCAATTCATTCTTATTATAGGTCTAAGAAGATTTCCTATATTTTGGATTCAAGATTCATGACTCAATCATGGTAACTTGTGCCTTTTTGGAATTACCTGTTGTTCTTTTCCCTAAGTTACCTGATTTGTTAGCATATAACTGTTTATAGTAATCTGTTACCATACTATGTATTTCTGAGGTTATCTGTTGTATTGTTTTCTCTTCCATTTCTCATTTTGGTTTTTTGAGTCTCCTCTTTGTTTTCTTTTTCATTTCTTTCTTTTTTTTAGAGAGAGAGAGTATAAAAGCAGTGAGGGGATGGGCAGAGGGAGAGGGAGAGAGAGAGAATCCCATACATGCTGCACACCCAGCATAGAGTCCTATGTGGGGCTTGATCTCACGACCCTAAGATCATGACCTGAGCCGAAACCAAAAGTTAGACACTTAACCGACTGAGCCACTCAGACTGTGCCCCTTCTCTTTTTTTTTTCTTAATGAATGTAATTAAAGCATTACCAATTTTGTTTATTTTTTTTGGAAAAACTGGTCATTACTTTCAATGTTATGTTATTATTTATTCTGGTCCCTATTTTATTTATTTCTGACGTTTCTTTGTTATTTCCTTCCTCTACTAAATTTCAGCTAAGTTTCTTCTTTTCTAGTTCCTTATGGTATAATGTTAAGTTGTTTATGTGAACTTTTTTTCTTAATACAAGCATTTACAGCATAAATTTCACTCTGACATTTGCTTTTGCTACATCCCATAGTTTTTAGGATACTGTGTTTTCTTTTTCTTTTGTTTTGAAATATATTTTGATTTGCTATTTGAGTTCTTATTTGACCCATTGCGTGTGCAGTAATGTGTTGTTTAATATTTATATATTAAATATTAAATATTTTTTAAAAAGCATGGCTGGAGTGAATCAGGCCCTGAGCTGGGCATTAGGAATACTTCAGTGAATACCACAAACATTGCCCCTGCCT
The DNA here is from genome assembly GCA_028534135.1 of Potos flavus. Lineage (NCBI taxonomy): Eukaryota > Metazoa > Chordata > Mammalia > Carnivora > Procyonidae > Potos > Potos flavus. Next base: position 89,796,102 of record CM052900.1, on the reverse strand, counting down.
CCCCGAAGCTTATGGTCTAATGGGAGGGACCAGACTCCATGTTTGAAGAATAAAACCTATGATGGTGGGGATAAGTGAACTTCCCTAGTCCAAGGAAGTTTTCCCTGAAAAAAAAGACATTTAAGCTGAGAACTGAAAGATGAGTAGCATTTAGAACAATGATATGGCTCTAGGTAGAAAGAGCAACAAATAAAAAAAGCCTCCAGATAGAAGAAGCTTGAGACATTTTAAGAAATGAAAGAAAGCCAGCCAAGATGGAACGTAGAACAAGGAGGAGTGGAAGGAAGTGGGGCTGGAAAGCAGAGGCATCCTGAGGGTTGCCATTACTTTCCTAAGCTACCTGACATAAACAGAAAAAGCAGTGTGTTTGGTGCTTTATCCCATCTTCTAGGAAAGTCACCTGGCCTCACTTTCCAGGTCACTGCTCCTAATAGAACTCTAGAAACACCATTGCCATTAAAAGTTTTGTGAGTATTGAGGTCTTTATCCTAAGAGCAATGAGCAACCATTAAAGTGTTTTAAACAGGGGTATAAAGTGATTACGTTTTCACTTTAATATCACTTAACAGCCCTACAGAGGATACATTGGAGGGGACATAAGAGTAATTAGAAATACCACAAGCAACAAATGATAGTGATATAGACCTGGCTGGTGGCTATGGAACTGGAGAAAAGTAGACGGAGTATAGAAGGACATATTCAAGAGGTAAAAGAATAATTGATTGGATGTGGAAGATAGAGGATATAGATGATTTACAAATATTTTCTAAGGCTCCTACAAAATAAAGACCTATGTTTTATAAAATTATTCATTCATATTAATTTATTCAACAAAACTTTTTCAGTGTTTGATATGTCTCAGGCATGGTTCTATCATAGCATGGTGATATTACATTAGCTAACCTTCCTCAGAGTGTAGCCACTGACCTAGTGTGAGTTCACATCAGAAATATGGATCACCAAAGAATAGCACTAGGGAGTTCCAGAACCAAGGGTTAGAAGGAGGAAGTACAATGGCATTCTACCTACTATATCAATTTGACTGAATGGCAAACAGCAGATGGATGGTCTGTACCAGATAGCTTCTGCTGCGTAGATATTCTAAGAATAAAATATGCCTTCTTAAAATAAAATTTTTAAAAAGGTTAATGACTTCTAACTTTGGTTTCATTAATACCCAGATCTAACCTAAATGGGTTAGTCATGCTGAGGACTGATTGATGACTGATTTCAATTTGGACAGTTTCCATTTTAGTGAGTGAGACTCAGCAACATTTTATTTGGTGAAGACTATCAGACTAAATATTAATTTTTAATAGGGAAGATTAAAATAAATGTCTCTAACATCTGACTATCAAGTGGAAATCAAAACTTCCAAGTAGAAACCCAGTATAATAGCTTGATCCTGTGATGAGTTTCTAAAGGAGACTATGATCTTCCAATTGATCCTTTGCTTCCAAGTTGATTCCAAGTGGCCACTTGCTCTCTTCAAAGGATGGGGCTGAATATGGCAGGTTGGGCATTTGACAGCAGCAGTAACTAGATCAGCTACTGAATGGGAGCCACCTAAGCCCTGACATAAGCCTTCATCACTTTCAACATGTCCACTCCATTGTGCTAGCCCAGGAGTGGCTGTTGACAGAGGCTGGATGATGTCCATTGACTGAATCATTCCGTCTCCTTGGTTGTTGTTCTTTAGTGCCTCTTCTATAATAGGTGATCTCTGTGAGGTGTTACTATGTGATAAACAGATCTTCAAATTGCATACTCACTCCCTTAGGTCATCCACATGCTTCTCTTCCAGACTTTCTTCTTCCTGATCTTTGAGTATTTCTTTTTCCAGGTCCATAGATATGCAGCTAAGCTATTCACCATTATCCATGAGTCTATGTGTATTCTTATTTGGGGCCACTTTTACACAAAGAAAAGTATGCACTCCACAAAGCTCTGGCCAGTGGGAGGGTTTCCCCTAGCTGCTGAATGTTAGCCCTCCCCACCAATAGGACTATAGGGATGCAGCAGTCCTTTTTTAGCTCATACCCACACTTGGAACCAAACTATCCATAAAGGCAACATCTTATCCCTGTACCCACTGTGGCTATAGAAGTAGGGTAAGGTTAAGACCTATGTAACAGTGTTTGGTGATATGTGGATGTGGGACACTTAGTCATGTACTTAATTATGCCTTCTGGCCCATTCTCATAGGTGCTTCCAGATATTCTATCTCTATCTTACAGTGAATTGTTGCTGGGCCCACTTGATCTTATGACTTGGTGTGCTTGGCAAAATTCAACTTACGATAAGCAGCTCTGGCCACATGGTTACTTGTTACCTCATGGGCAGATCCTCTGTCTTCACTGTGTCTGGTAACAGGCTCAGAACTGTTTTCTGAATGTTGAACAATTTCCCCTGTTCATGGCATGATTTTGCCTAGAACCCTAGGGCTTTACATTAGATTCTCCTAACTTTGGTGCAACAACTCATCAGAATAACCACAAGGGATATTTTACAAACATCTCTTTCAAGCCAAAAGTTAAACGTTAAGTGGTAAGCTTTTTTATTAGATGGGCAAAACATGGATCTGATATTTTATACTTGCATAGGAACTGGTCACTTCACAATTAGCAGTATTTCACTGTTTGGACAGTTTCAGTTACCACTGAATTTTAACTTTTGTCCAATTAAACTCAGTTTTATAAGTGTCTAATGTTGTTCTCTCTCTTCCAATATCCCCTTTTCAATCTTATCACCTACCACCAACACCAACACCACCATTACCATATTTGCTAAAAGAAATCAAAGCCTATGGTTTTATCTTCATTTTATGCTTTAGCAGTTAGAAATTGATTTGTCATTTTGTATTTAACATAGAAATTGTCATGACAATTTGATGTTACTGGTTAGGTGGTGGTCTTTTTTTTTTTGTGTATGTCTAGGTATGATGGTTGCTATAACAACAGAACAAGGAGCAGAAACCATGGCTTTTTAACAAATTGCTAATGCTTATGAAAAGGTCTTATGGGGCAAACTTTCACCAAAAAAGCTCATAGGCTTAATTATTTAAATTATTGGGTATTTGTAGGAATATAGGCTGTAAGTCTATTCCAAAAATGTGAAGGCAGTAATCAGTCTGTCACTAAGGGCTGAGAACCCAGAGCTCTATTCTAGTCTTATAATTTCTGAGTTATTTTGTACAGTTTGATGGAATTCCAGTGATTCAGTACTGATTGATCCCTGTTCATGTAGGGTAGTCAGGATCTCCCTAAGTGCTCCTTGAAGATGAAATGAGAAGAGGAATTGTAAGTAAGTCCTGAAAAAAAAAAAAAAAGATGATTCTTCTAATAAAATAGGAACACAAAAAAGCTAAAAAATTGCAACATAAAAAGGAGTTTCTGATTTTATAATGACTCTAAGATTCTAATTTTCCTATGCATCGGTTAGAACATGAAAAGATGTATAGGATTTGTATATCTGAAGAAAACATGATTTTCTCCAGGAAAGAAATGGGTGTTGGACACTAATGTATCAGCAAGATCACTCATATAAAAGACAAGTGCCTTGATTTCTTAAGAGACTACTTTATGCCCTTTCCATATCACTTAGACTTCAAAGTCATTTCTCCCTTTTTTCTGTCAATTACTGATAATAGAGGTATGGATTTTCTAGATATTGTAAAGCATGTTGGGTAATTATATGTATTACTTTGGTCAGTAACAGCATGGTTCCTGAAATAAATTTTACTAGGTTATCAGATGTCTCTGGAAATATTCCTGGGACACTAAAATTCTGTCATTCACTTGCTACAGAAAAATTATGAAGTCTTTACCTTCTATCTTCTATAGTGGCTGGGACACACCAAAAAATAAAAAGCAAAATAAAAATTTGTTGAATGTTCATAACAGTGAGAGTTATTATTACAATGTTAACATCAGTGCAAACGTTATTTAGCACTTGGTAGCTCCTCATTACTGACTACAGATCAAGCTTGCAATCTGGTGGTAGATGTGAGATACAGTTTATGGATAAAAAAGTAAGGAGGGGCGCCTGGCTGGCTCAGTCAGTAAAGCATGCAATTCTCAATCTGAGTCCTGAGTTTGAGACCCACACTGGATGTAGAGATTACTTTAAAAAAAAGTAAGGAGACATTCGGTAATTTTTACATCATATCTTAAGATAAAATGTATATAGCCAAGCACATAAGGAGGCTTAAGAGACGTCTTTTAGTAATTCACCAAATAACTAACAATGCTTCCAAATTTCTCAGTTCCAGCCTTTTCCTTAGGACTTTGACATTGGAAAAGGCATTTTGTATTTATATAGAATCTCCAAAGAACTGTTCAGCAAGGGAATGCTATACCTTTAGAGGACACTTGAGTTTTAAGCAGGAGAATGGCATGCTCAGATATATCTGGGAAGGAAATGCAGAGGATGGGTTGGAAAGAAAGCCAAAGGCAGAGCAACCACATAAGAACCTATTTAGGAGAAAAGAGGCCCAAACTAAAGAGTGGCAGTATTACTGCAGAGGGACAAATGGAAGTAGTGGAAATAAGGGGATTTTTTTTAAAAAAACAAAATGTCCATGGAAACTGCCAGAAAAATGAAATCAGCAATAAATTCCATATATCTAAGTTAGATACCAAAGTGCAAAAGAGTATCATTGACCAAGACGGAGAAAACGAAAGAAGAATATGTTTCCAGAAATACAAGTCTAAGGCATTTATGAGCTACTTAAAATAGAAATGCAAAAAAAAAAAAAAAAATCACTACAAAATGCTAGAGCTCAGAAGTCATCACAGTCAGAGACAAGGAGGATGGAGAAGGAGTGGTACCTGAGGTAGGGCAGCCAAGGTGTGTGTAGTGAGAAATGAGACCCAAGCATAAAACATGGAGGGAAGACCAACATCTTAATGATATTTGGAAAATGGAGAGTTTATTAAAAATTATGAAAATGTGTAAACAGAGAGGTAAGAGGACAGTCAGAAGAGGATGATGCCATGGAAGCCAAAGTAAGAGAAAAAAGATGAAAAAAGTATTATCAGAGGCAGTATTAGCGGAAAAGGAAGAGAAGATCAGCAATTATTGTTCAGGAAATTAAGATCCTGACCCTAGTGGGCTTCATACATAAGAAGCAAGCCTAATTAAGATTCTTTGCAAGGACACTGAAGAAATGCATCAAGTCCTTATGGCTTATACCAACAAAGAGATCATAACAGAAGAGTTGACCCTTGAACCTACAGCTGACCCTTGAACCACGTGTTGGTTAGGAGCCCTGACCCCCACATAGTCAAAAAACCTATGTATCGATATAGTTTTTGAATCCTCAAACTTAACTACTAATAGCCTACATTGACAAGAAGCCTTATCAATAACATAAGTCGATTAACACATATTTTGCATGTTATATGCTATATTCTTACAATAAAGTAAGCTAGAAAAAAGAAAATGGTACATAAGAAAGATCTAAGGAAGAGAAAATGCACTTATAGTTTCTGTACTATAAAAAATCTGCATTCAAGTGGATCTGCACAGTTCAAACCCGTGTTGTTCAAGAGCCAACTGTAGTCAGAAGAATCAGTAGTGGTTACTGCTAAGAAAGAGAAGATTTGAGGAAGTAAGACTCCTCCAAACTAATGTGTAGATGCCTCACCCATAAACCTTTGGTAAAGGTGATGGGTATCTGTCTCCAGAAAACTGTGTGGGTGCGTGCACATGCGCGCGTGCGCGCGCGCGCGCGCGCGCGCGCGCACACACACACACACACACAGTCTTACTTGTCATTTCAGAGGATAACCAGAATTCCAGAGACCAGTGGATCCTTCCACCAGTGGATCAGGGTTTGGATGATGAACCTCTCTGCTGTTCTGGGACATAAAATGACTTAGGCTTAGTGATTGCTTCCTGATAACTCACTGTGTCTCATTTTAATAATCTTTGCTTTTTTTTCATCTCTATTCTCATTTATGCTTAAGTGATAAATTTTGCACAATGTTTCCCTAATTACTGGTAATAATAAGCCAATGAGAGAACATAAGAATAACTTTTTTTCTTACTGTGCCTGGTCTTCTAGTGGTACATTAGCCCGCAGTAATAACAGCTCAGCCCTCACAGTTGGGATTGGCTTTCAACTTAAAACTAATTACCACATTACAAAGGAATAGATGAATATAAGAACAAAGACAGTAGACACGCTGAGAATCATACCACATGCAAGGAAGGGCACAGAAGTGAACTGAGAGAATTGCTAAAGATAAAGTTTTAAATTCAACAGTAAGATGTGGGAAAGGTTTTTACCGTGTTCATTAAAGTAAAAGGCTTTTCTCACTAACTCGTTATGTTGTTTCTCATATTAAAAATGCGATTCAGTGCCACCCAAGACATGCATTTGCTAAGAACACACTCAACAACTAAACTAAACTAAACTACACTAAAAAATAACACTAATTAACTCCAACTGGTCAAAGCCTGACATGGCTAATCTCCCAAGAGCTAGAATTTTCGTTGTGTTTGTTTGGGTGGGCTGGGCAGTTATTCAAGGAAATGTACATGTGAGCAGGAGTGACAGTGGAAGGCTATACCACAGAAGTCAGATTACCTGGGAAGAATTTTTTTTAAATATCGTTGCTTGGACCCCTCTACTCCAATTAAGTTGGAATCACTGTGGGTGGGCCCATAAGGCAGAGTTTATTGACAGTTCCTCCTCAGGCGATTCTACTGAGGAGCCTGAGATGAGACCCCCTGCATCATGGTCTTTGTGATTGGAGCCTGTTGTTTGCCCTTTAGGGGAAATGATGAAAGTTCAATCTAACATCCCTTGTTTTCATAATAATTTGCAGATTGAGGCTGCCACCTTACAAACATGTCCTATGATAAAGGTTATTTTTTTTTTAATAGAGCCTGTATGTGAAAATTGGTCTATTTGCAGATAAGCAAAGTTAAGTCTGCTTGCAAGGAGTCTCAAACCCTATACACAAATGGGCTGGATTTTGCCTATGAGAAGTAACCTGGACATTAGTTGATATTCAAATGCCTCTTGGCTTTCTTAATTTTCTCTTCCCTGCTTTGATTCTATCTATATCCTAATAAACTCTCACCATAGGCTCTGTTTCCTATCATTTTTCATGACATACATTTTCCCTTATGTTTAGAAAAAAATAATCGTGTTCAATCTTAATCCATTGTTTAATATCTACTTTTTGCTTGATAGCTTTTCACCTGCCTTCTTACTCAGCTTACATCAATTGACATTGTTTAAGTTTTTCTTCATAGATTCTGCCTCAAAAACATCGTATAGGTTACAGTTAAGCATCTGTCCTACATACTTTGAGTATAAAACAATCCATGGATTAGTTATTTGTGTTTAGTCTGTGAAAAGTAAAGAAGGCTATACTTTAGAGATGTTCTATGACTGGTTCGAATGAAAAATAAAGTTTTAAATTAGAGAGAAGCCATTATTCTCCAGAGTAACAGTCACTGTATGAACCAATATTTTGCAGGGAACCAAGTGTATAGCTCGCAACTGATGACATTGATAATGGGTATAATTGAAGTACTTGTGTCACTGAGGAGAGACATTGTAATGCGAAGAGCATCAGAATGGGAGTTGTGTGGTTTGATTTCAAATTCCAATCTGCTGCTTCCTAGTGTGACCTTAGGCAAATTCTTAATCTTTCTGGGTGCAATTTTTTGAGAGAGTGAATGGAAATAGCTCTAGAGTTGAAGGCAGAAGATTTGGGCTCAGCCATATCTCTTCTTCTTTCAGGCTTTGTGACTTAGATCAAGTTACTAAACTCTCTGTGCCCATTGAGAATAACACTGATCTTACTTCACTGGTTTGATCTGAAAAAACTGAATGAGATCGTAAAGAACGGAACAGGAACTCAATAAATGTTTGGGGTCATTTTAAAGCAAATAACGGCAAACACAGAATAATAAAAAAAAAGAACATATTTAGAGTCAAAGAGAACTGAACAGCTGTATGACCTCTGTATGACTTCTGGTATGTTACTTCTCTGAATTTGTTTCCTTCGACTATCATGAGAATTATGTAAAAATATGTATACGGACCACTACCCTTGGTCTCATGGGTATGTAGAAATGAATGAGGTTAAATGACGCGTATATTCCACTAGCCCTTGCCCCCACCTGCTTGCTCCTTACAGCATTCATTCTTTATGGTGGCAGAGATGCCACCTGGTCCTCCATAGTCCCTGGCTCACTTGCATTTAGGCAAGGATATAGGACATCTTCTGATCATTGGCTTGTAAGCAGAAATGACGCATTTGTTATTACCACCTCACCTCTCCTGACTAATACACCCATCTTTTTGCCTATAAACTTTCCGGAAGTAATAGTGGATTTCTTTTTTTTTTTTTTTAAGGTTTTATTTATTTGAGAAAGAGAGAGAGATAGCATGAGCAGTGGAGAGGCAGAGAGAAGGGGAAGCAGGCTCCCCGCTGAGTAGGAAGCCTGACTTGGGGCTTGATCCCAGGACCCTGGGATCAGGACCAGAGCCAAAGGCAGATGCTCAACCAACTGAGCCACCCAGTCACCCCAGTAATAGTGGATTTCTAAGAGAGCTACTGAACACATCCAGTCAGTTATCCTGGGGCATCCAATAGACCCCACTGCTACTTCTTAAGCATCTGCTACATCCCACTGGAGGGCTGTAGTCTCTTGCTGTGCACTTCTCCCTCGATGTGCTAAAACGATTTGTTGGATTGTGCTAAATAGAGGCATCCCTCTTCTCCTTATTTTGCATTACCCTATTCAGAGGACTACCAATACCTTGCTGAGCTTTCATGGAAATGCTCTTTCGTGCATACACTCTTGCACTCCCACATGGCTCTCTCCCCTGACCCAGAAGGGGTCCATAGGCAAGACATCAATCTAAGGGACACAGGAGTCTCCGGAGGAGTGAGTAAACTCAGAATCTCTCCCCTCTCCTCTTTTCTGATGACCACACCTTGATATTGGGTTCAGCACATACCATCTGGCTCTTTCTTCCCTTAGGATAAGTTGTGTTCCAGGAGGAGCTTCAGCACCTTCATGAAAATAGGTTTGCCGGAACTGTTCAGATACACCTGAACTGCGCATGGACGCACGTAGCCTCAAGCTGAGCGATGCGCGCATGCGCACTGGAGCCCTGGAGCCAGACGTGCGAGAAAGGCCGCGTTGCAATGGCGCAGGCAGTCAACGCTACTGGCTTGAGCGGTACATATCTCTTTTCTTGTTTCTAAGATTTAGAAGCTTATTTTCCTCCTCCTCGCTTTCCTTACTTTTCATGCTTTTGTTTCATTATTGTCAGAGAGTTTGATCCATTTTTTTATGCAGAAAAGCCTAGCCCTTCCTGGCCGCTGGGTTGGATTTATTTTTATATCCGATAGGAGTCAGGTCGAAGGTGGTCTCAGAATGCCTCACATCCGGACCAACTCACCCACTAAGATTTTAAAGTTCATTCTTTCAAAATGTTGATAAACACAAGTGTGAAGGAATTTTCTTTCAGTTTTCATTAGATCTGAATCTTTCGATTTTTTGGATTCCATGAATCAGGGGAACTTCCCAAGAAAAATGAAAGCTTTTCAGGCTACCGGGATTTTAAAAGGGTTTTGATATTTCTTTCAAGTTACTCCCCAGGGAATATGATGTGTGGAAGCTTCACTTAGCTGACTTATTACTATTAAGGTGAATTGTTTCATTTCCTTTAGAAAATCCAAAAGGGAATTTTTTTCTGCCACTTTTAAGTGATAAATATCTAAAAACAATATGTCCCAGTATAATAAGGATTTGGGTGTTACTTTTTCCTCTGTTAAGAGAATAAACAACTCCATTCACAAACTGCCATGAAATTAAACTATTAATATCAATGGAATTTGAAACTGAATAATAATAAGAATTGATATCATGTTACTTTTCCTGACATTTTCTGGGCTTTGTTGATTGGAAGTCTCATTGCAAAATGAAAACCTAAAGAATAAACTTTTTTAAAGAGAAGAAAATTTATTGAACCAAAATGCCTTATATGTAAAAAAAGAAGCCAAAGCCCAGAGAGTTTACGTACTTACCCAGAGACACAAAGCTAGTTAACGAAAGCCTGGATTTCCTAGTTTCTGTTCCATAGTATAAAAATAGCTGTTTACAATAGGCATGGGTTTATGTTGTAAACATTTATAGTTAGGCAAAACATAGCAGGAAATTTGCAAACATTGCACACATGCTGTGAATATGTACCAAGCCCAGGCCATCTTTTTTTGTCAAGTTGTTGTTACAGTTGCAATAATCCCCTCCCCCCTGCTAAAGATGAGTTAAGAAAGGGAAAGAAGTGAAAGTTCCTCGATAAGAGCAATGTCAGAACCTGCATTTAGGAGAGAAGTGCTGGGAGGCTGTACAAACACGAAGAAGCTGTCCTACTTTTAGAGACTCCCAAAGGTCCCATGCTGTTGACTTTATGGACTCAGTGCTTCACACCACTAAAGGAAGAACTTCATAATTCTTTCCAACTTCATGGCAACAAGTTGCACTTTTTCAGCAGCAGAAGCTTCAGCCTCCTTGCCAAATATGGATGTTCAATTGAAACCTGAAATCATCCCAGACTAAGGTAAGGAACAAGCTTTAATGAGAAAAAGGGAATGTTATAATTACCCTAAGAAATGTGATGACATTTATTTGAGGACAGTGTGCTGCAGGGATAGAGAATCGTAAATTTTCCCCTTCCTATCCCCATCCCTAACTACATTGGGCATTTCCTGAGCATCCAATAAATACTCTTATTTATAGAATGCTGTGTCAGATGCCTCTTGTGCCCCATTTCAGATCCTCTAGCCTTACCTCCCGTTCCAGCCACCACTGCAGCCACCTGTCCAAGGTTGGCTTCAGCCAATTTAGTGTATGAGTAAAGTTTCTCCCTGTGTGCCTCTCACTACCTGCCCTGCCTGGAGCGTCTCTGCCTCCCTCGAGTAGGGAATGCCTAGGGAAACCTGCTCAACACTTGTATCAGTCAGAGTTCAATCAGAGAAGAAGAACCATCAGGAGGTTTTATAGATATTTCCATTTGTTACAAGGGTTTGACCTTATATAACGATTTAACCTCGTGGATGCTGTTTAGGCTGTCACCGTCAGGCTGTTCTCATATCAGGGGTGATGTTTTACTGTGTCTTTCTTCCTCACTAAGCTGTAAGCTCAACAAAGGCAAGATCTTCACCATGTTTTTAGTATATTCATTAATGCGTCTCCACCACTAAGAAAGATGTCTAGTAAATAAATATTTGTTAACTAAATGCATTAAAATGTGTGAATTGATAAACTGGTCTGCAGATCACAACCTGAGGCAGAAATAAACACTAATTTAAAAAGGGAATACAGTCAACCCTTGAACAATGCAGGGATTAGGGGCACTGATCCGGTCAAGTCAAAAATCCATGTATGACTTTTGACTGCCTCAAAACTTAACTACTAATAGTCTACTGTTGACCAGAAGCCTTCCTGATAACAAAAAGCTGATTAATATATTTTATGTTATATGTATATTATATAATGTATACTTACAAGAATGTCAGCTAGAGGGGTGCCTGGGTGGTTCAGTCGGTTAAGCATCTGCCTTTGGCTCAGGTTATGATCTCAGGGTCCTGGGATCGAGCCCAGCATTGGGCTCCCTGCTCAGCAGGAAGCCTGCTTCTTCCTCTCCCACTCCCCCTGCTTGTGTTCCCTCTCTCACTGTCTCTCTTTCTCTCTCTATGTCAAATAAAATAAATAAAATCTTAAAAAAAAGAGAAAGCTAGAGAGAAGAAATAGTTATGAAGAAAATCATAAGGAAGAGAAAATATATTTACAGTACTATATTGAAAAAATTCATGTATAAATGGACCCATGCAGTTCAAACCCATGTTATTCAAGGGTCAACTGTATGCAGTCATTCTCCAAGGACAAAAACTGAAACTGTTTTCTCTTACCATTTTTAGAAGTAATCTGGAAAAAAGAGAACATAGAGAATTTTTCCAGGTTTTGGAAGATTTGGAAGACATGTAGCTCTTCCTAAGAAATTGAAAACCAATGGAAATAAATAATATGAAAATTTTAACACTGCATATGCAAGAAAATCAGCACTGTTTTTGCATATGGACAAATTCCAGATAATACAATAGAGAAAAACAGTGCAAATATAAAGGATCACCAACCATTAAAGAGGGAACTGCAGTTGGTATAGACTCACCAAACAAGACATCATTCTAGTGTATTGTTGTCCCAGAAAGGTAAACTAAATGCTAAACTTGGTTAGGAAGGAAGTTGGAAACCATAATGTTGTTGATGGGCTACTTGAGTTGTCTTGCTTTCTTTTCAGAACAAAAGCTTAGTCACAGGGTGGTGGGCTGCTTGGCATTATTCTCCAGACCTTGTGGTACGTTCAGCAGAGAAGTATGCTTGACCAGAGGATATGTCCTCAGGTATGGACAGACTTGATTATTCTAATCTCTCCCATGTACATGCTGGCTCACCCTCTCTCAATGATGGTGCATATATGGTACCTCATTTATAATGTATTCAAAGCAACTTTTCATTGAATTATGGTTGCCTGGGAATAGCCTTACAGTTTTCTGTATCGGGTATGAATTTGGTGTTTGGGCATAGGCATGGACACTGCTGAGAATTTCCTAGGTGAGGAAGGAGAAGGAAGAGAAAGGAGGAGGATGCGGAGGAAGATGAGGAAGTTGAGGAGGAGGAGAGGTGGACGAGGAGAAATTTTACATTTATTGCACTCTTTCTAGGTGTCAGGAACTATGCTTAAAATGTAACACTTATTATTTTGTAATGCTCTCTATAAGGCATGTATGCAATTATATCTAGTTTATAGATAAGTAGGCAGAGCTTAGAGAGCTAAAGAAACCTGCTTAAGGTGATACACTAATAATTATGGAACAGACTCAAATACAAGTAGCCGGATTCCAAAACCTGTTCTCTTAAACATTGATCTTTTCAATATTGAAAGTTAAAAAATTAAGTAAAAATGTAGATTGATATAACAGACACCTATATGCCAGCCACCTAAAATGAACATGCATTACTTCATTGCTTTTGGAAAATCTTAGACCACTCTTGCCTCAAACGTGTTTGTGTATCCCTTTGGTTTTGTCCTCCCTTTCTGGGTCATGTATGTTAAACCGTCTAATATTATATCACAATTCTTATGCTTTGTTCATTTTCTAAAATCATTTTTGTCTGTCTTCCTTGGTTTAGATGATTTCTATTAACTTATTCTTTTTTTTTCTATTAACTTACTCTTTTTTTTTTCTATTAACTTATTCTTGCACACAGTTCTTTCACATACAGTTGCATCCTAACTGTAAGTGAATATCTCCTCAGAAAGTTCCCTCACACCACATTCTTCAGCAGCCACTCCCGATTCTCTTGGTTGGAATTTGAGATTAAATACATTTGTCATCTCAGACACTTGTCTGATAATTGTGACTATAGCTCAGAACATTTCCTAGACGCTGACATCAATAGGTACCGAAAACTTCTCAAATTATGTGATATCAGAGACACCTAATTGTTTATTTGCAAATGCCCAATCTTGTTGAAAGTATGTAAGCTATTAATAGAGTAGTAGTAAAAGCTCCCATTTATCGAAATTATGGATCACTATACAAGCTTCTTTACTTATTTTAAAATTTATATAATCCTTATAATAAACTTGTTTTAGAATTATTACAACGACTTTTTACAGATGAGAAAATTTTTTAATAGATTTCAACTAACTTTTTTAAGACCACCCAGACCTCAAATTTTAACTTCAGTCCATTTTAACCATCATCATGCTCTAGCTTCTGAAAATTTAGGACACATGGTGGTAATTTTCCAAATCATTTCTTCAGGGCTTACACACTCATCTTCCAACTGCTGGATCAATCAGCTAGTGGTTGCTCATAACTGACTCTTTCTCTGGTACTGTCTTGCTCAGGGTTCTGCTCCTCAAGGAGTGGCCAAGGGCCAATGACTGCCCCCTCGCATTAATTCACTGCATTTCTGGAGGGTTATCCTAGCTCCATAGCTCCTCATAAGATTGGCTGAGGCCTCAGTTCAACTGCAGTTTTTCCTTCTGCTGAGTCCCGACTCTTCTCTGCCTTTAAGTATATCTCCTGCGAACACTCCCCAAAAGACTCTCTGCACAGTGTTTGTTATGGACTGAATGTTTGTGTACCTCCAAAATTCATATGTTGAAGTTCTAACCCCCAATATGATCCTATCTGGAGATGGGACTTTTGGGAGGTAATTAGATTTAGATGCAGTCATGAAGGGTGGGACCCTCATGATCGGATTAGTGCCCTTATGAAGTGAGACACCAGAGAATCCTGCGTTCTCTCTTTCACTCTCTTTTTACATCTGGGAGGATGTAGTGGGAAGGCAACCGTCTGAAAGCCAGGGAGAAAGCTCCCACCAGAACCCGATTGTACTGTCACGCTGGTCTCACACTTCCAGCTTCCAGAACTGTGAGAAATTAATTTATGTTGTTTTAAGCCACTGAGTCTGTAGTATTTTGGTATGGCAGCCCAAGATGACTAATATAGGGTCTGTTTCCAGACAGCGCTATCTAGGATATACCCACTTGGTATTATAAGTCTTGCTTTTCTAAATAGAATAAACTATTAAAAATAGTAACAAAAATAATTATACCTTAAATAAAATAGCAATTTAAAGGAACAATAAAAGTCTTTTTTAGCCATTTTATAATTATATGTGTTAACTTTCTTGTCTCACACCCTGCCCTCTTGCTCTTTTTTAAAAAAAAAATTTACCCTTTCATTAAAACAAAAAACTATTATGATGTCATATTTTATATGTACACAATAAATTATGCAACATGTATTTCAACTGGAAAGCAAAGTAGTAAAATAAACAGCTGGTAGTCCATTACCGGCTCTCAGAATTTTAATATTACCAGTATCATGGAAGGTACCTGTTTTTCCCTTCTTGATCCTGTTGACCTCTTTCTTATCTAGATAGAGTTAACCATGATCTTGAGGCTTATGTTTACTTGTAGTCTCTCTATGGTTTCATCACTAAATATGCATATATATATATATATATATATATATATATATATATATATATTTGTTTTTGAAATCCATAAAAGTGGCATATCACACTGTACAAATCATTATCACCATATCCTCACTAGAATGTAGCTCCATGAGAGTAAGGACATTCATGTGTTTTGCTCACTGATATATCACAAGTGGCCACAACAGGGCCTGGCACAAGGTAGAAGCTCAACAAGTATTTATTGACTGAATAAACAAACATCTGACTCTTCTGAATCATTTCTCTCCTTCTCTTCCTATCTGAAGTTTGATAGTTTAGTTTAGTTGTTGAACGGATTGGGTGCTGCTTGTCAGATGCCGAGTTTAGTAGCTTACTGTCCTCCCTCATATAGATGTTTCAGTGGCCGGTGCGTGACGTAAGCTGTTTTAAAGAAACCCATTTCAATAAGTGTGATTTTCTTCCTGCTTATCTCTCCTGTTTCATTATAATTAGCCTGAGCCAGAAATAATTCTTCAGTACAATGAATTTTTGCCCTAGTCACTGAAGTTTTCAGGATAAGACAAAAATATGGATTTCCTTCCTTCTGCTGCTAAATCTCAGATTCTCCTATGCAAGAAGGCTTTTTTAACCCAACAGCTCAGTGGTTCAGAGATATGACCAAATTTTAGAATTAAAAGGGTCTTATATATGCTGTATTTTGATGTGCCATCATTGGCATACTTTATGCATCTTTCATATAATTTACACTGCATAATTTCCTTGAGTCCCATTTTTACTTACACAGAGATCTCCTTCAGAGATTTTTTTTTCTTTTGGTTTATATGTATTTCCTATGTTTACTTTTCTTTATTTGTTTATTATACATTTAACTTTTCTTCCCTTTTACTGGCATGAAGCCTTTCCTGGAAGTTCTGTGTGATAAAACTTTCCACATATGTAATGTTACCAACCTTGGCTAAGGCATTTAACTCTAAAGACATTTGGATGCTATGGAAAGTTGTTAACTGAGAGAATTGTACAGTGGAAGAGAAAGGCTGTTTCCTAATTATAGCAAGGTTTTGGGTTTTATTGTTGTTGTTGTTTTGTTTTTTTAACTTAAGGGAAAGAATCTCTGGTGTTTTTGTAGTGTTGTCATGGACTTCTATTCACTGGTAAGGTATTTTGGTACACTGTGCTTTGCAAAACTGGAAATTCCCTGAGGAATCTCCAGGAAAGCTAAATGCCATCTAAAGGGGGGGAAGAAAAAAAAAAACTAAAACCAAGGAGCATAATACATTGGAAAAGAATGTAGCAGAGTAGAACTGTGCCATTTTCTAAAGATTCACATGAGTTTGAAATATATAACAATGTTAGTTCTGGGACATATACATATTGTTTATTCTCAGTGTTGCTTTTTCTTAGTCTATAATCAATGAGCAAGTATCTGTTGAATACTCATATTCGCTTAACTCTGCTTGAGACACTGTGGGTTATTATTCTAAAGAATAGTCAATATAGGCCCTGCCCTTCAAGAGCCTATAACTAAGTAGGAGGAATAAAATCAATACTCTGAAGCCATAAGGCAAAGCCAGAGGGTACTTAATTACTGTAAGTGCTAAATTATGAGGTACTGACTATTAGTACCATCAGATTGAGTGGGAAGAGATACATGGGAGCAAGGGGGCAGGCTCTCAGTACATTCCAGTAATATTCTCTTTCCCATCTGAGTGGGATCACCTGGGTGTTCTCTTTACAGACATTCGTTAAACTGTACACATAAGTTTTATTTACTTTTGCTTGTCATTCACAATAAAAATGATAAAGGAGAAAAAGGGAAGGAGATGAACAGAGCCTGGAATCACTGGGACAAAAATTTGTGAAAGAAATAGGACTTAGGGTGGGCTTAAGAACGGGCCCACAGGAGAGAGCGGATCATACAAATGCAAATGTAGCATGGTCATGGGTGGGTGGGGTGCAGGTACATGGCAGGGAGGGAGGGTGCCCACTAGAGAGGACCTGGAGTCTGGGGTGGGGAGTGGTTGGGAGGTGCAATGGCTAAAATAAAGCTGTGCGGTGTGAGAGTCAAGGGGTAGAGGATTAGAGAAGAGGACTATGAGATGGAGGCAGAGGAGTTTAGCCTCTGGTGTAGTAGGACATCCATACATCGTGGGTTTTAAATTAGGTGACAGACCGATGACAGAAGAATTTAAGAAACACCTAGTATGGCTGTGGCCTGCCTTTTGGATGAAAATGGGATGGAAGCTGGAGTGAGGAAGGGAAGCAGAAGTTGAATCACATCAATGGTGAGGGCCAGCTGTCAGTCTCACTGGAGAGGCAGAAGTAGATGTGAGAAACACAGCAGGGGAGGCATGGCCACGACTGGGCAGCTGACAGGATGAGGGGACAGGCAGGATAAGTTAACCTCATATTTTACAAAGCCAGGGAAATGACGGTGCCAATGACGGAGTAGTTTGTAGAAGTAGTTGGTTAAGAAGAGAAGGTAATTTTAGGCTTTCACTGAACATAGAATTTGAGGTGAGAATGACAGCTAGGCAGTAGCAATCTGGGCACAGATCAGAAGCATCTAGAGAAATTTTGGTAAGCGTTTTCTGGTATAAGTTACCACAACAACCAGAAATGAAGCCACATCTTGTGTTATATAATCTATCACAAAGCACCTAAGCAATGCTTCTCTCCCATCGAAGCTAATTTCCCCTCCTTGAATATGATAGCCATGTCCACCAGTATTTCTGTCCTTTTCCATTTCTGACATTTCTATGACTAGTCAAAAAGCAAGACTTGTGTATTTTATTGGAGGAAAAAGGTAGATATTCCTGCTGATGGTGATTTCTATCAAAGATGAACTGTTGTTACCACCTTCTGAATTTTTTGATTATGTGTCTTTTGAACAAATTCGGAGAATTATACTATAGAAGTGCAAATCTACAAAACTCCAAAGGGCAGATAGAAACAGAGGCAGATTTTGATTCAATTAAAAAAAAGGCACTTTCTAAAAATGTGAACTACCCATAAATGGAAAAAGCTAATTATATTTCCTCTTCTGGAAATATTTTAGCAAAAGCCTGACTCTCTGCAGAGATTCTATATATAGGATTCTTACTTTGAGTAGATGATTGGGCTGAAAGACCTCTACAACACTTCTTATACTTATTCCCTTCCTCTCATATATTGAGGGTAAGTGAGAAAAGGTTTAAATAGTACCAATGAATTTGTTCATTTACCCATCTAAGCAGTTTCTGTACTCTATGTATGAGCCAGGCACTGGGTTAGGCTCTAGGGATGCAACAGTGAAATAGACACTGCTCAGTGCTTCAGCGAGTCGCCTAGTAAGGGATATGGCAAACAGAGTGTTAAATGCTACCCTAGAAGTAGTAATTGGAACTCTGGGAGTATAAAGTTTCCTCTTTATGGGTCAAAGAAGACTTTAGGAGTAAATAATACAATCGGAAACATCGAATATTACACTGAACCAGATTGTTGAAGATGGAAGAACCTTAAGTTAATTCCATGAGTATACTTGTCCAGTATGCACTATCTGGACACAAAAATTCTGTAGTTAAGTCTATCATCAGAAACCAAAGCCTACCAGAAGATCTTTTAATATGACAATATAAACTGCGATCTCAGACATGTGTTTGGGGTTTGCAGAAAACCTAAATCCAATTGAGACTGAAATATTTAAAAATCTAGATAAAATCCTTATGTAGGGAAGGGGAGGGAGTTGTGCACAACCAGAGAATAAGGACATCAAATTCTTGGCAGGCTAATTAGCAGAGGTGGTTGTATAAATGGAGAAGAGGAGTTACAGCCTGAGATCATCCTCCTGAGGGGATTCTTGCAAGAGAAACTAAGTTGCTACAGGAAAATAAAATTATTTTCTTAAAATTTCAGATTTGTGATCTGAGAACTTCACACTTAGCACTGAATATGTATAAGAAATTTGATAGTTAGTGCCCCTAAATAATAATTTAAGTGAAAATTACAACAACCAATAAATTACAGGTTTATTTTATTATAAAGTTCTATATTTCATATAGGCCCTCACTGACTCCTTAAAAGAGTTTGGAGGATTCAAAACTAACTCAGTTCTTGTGGAAAATGAAAATTTGAAATGCTATGAAAAAGATGGGATGAAGTCAATTAAGAATCTTATCTCCATCCTTTAGAGAAATAAATTCATGCAGAAAAATACAAAATGAGGGAAATCAGTTCATGGAGGGAAGGAACTAATAGATTTTGATCACCCAGTATGTGCCAAGAATCGTAATAGGAACACAACATATAATCACCCTAACCCTCTCAACAACCCTGTAAAATAGATTAAATTATCCTCTTGTTGCCAATGAGCAAAAAAAGACTGAGATTCAGTGGTAGAGCCAAGATTTAAATTCAGGCATATCTGATGACAGAGCCAGATTTTCTTGTAAATGAAGATGAAAGATCCAAAGAATAATAGACATCTTGAGATCAAAGTTGCAGGATTACCAATACCAAAAAGTTATTCACAATACAATAATGATAAGAGAAGCTGTCAAAAAGAGACATGAAGCAAAGGACATGAAAGATAGGGGAGAAAAGAGAAAAAGCAAGCTGGTATTTGTTGATATCTACTATGTGTCAGGAACTGATCTAGAGCCATAATATTCATGTAACCCTCACAGCAGGAAGGATCTCATTGACCAGTTCTGTTCAGATCATTCTGGAGTAACAGTTTTAGAAAATATGTATATGCAAAGTATTAAAAGGAAAGTGCTCAGCTTTGGCATATCTATTCTGAGTGCTAACAGCTAAGACTAACTGAATGCTTATTATGTGTTGGGTACTATCTTGAATACTTACATGTATGGATTCATTTAAATGAATCACAAAAATCCAGTGAGGAGGATATAATTATTATGCACAGTGAATGACTGAGAACCTGGACTCAGAGAGTTTTATCATTTGCTCAAAGTCACACAGCTAGGAAGTGATGGAGTCAGGATGTGACCGCAGACAACTGGTTTCAGAGTCGTAGGAGTGTTACTGATGCCTACAGCCCCTCTTACTCATTCATCCAAGTATACTGTGTCTACTGTATTCATTTGTCTGCATTATGCCCTCTGAGGCACAGAGAAAAGCACAAGATGTAGTCTCTACCCCAGCTTATAAACTGAACTATCTGGTTTAATCTACCCTTGAAGTGTGTGTGTGTGTGTGTGTGTGTGTGTGTGTAATTATTCTGATGCCCTAAAGTTCCATTACTTGTGATTACCTAAGGCCATCTTAGTGATGTTCATGAAATAAGACCAGTGAAGTTCCCAGCACAAGACTGAATAGATCAGTTATAGCAATAGAGATCCACTAAATTTATTTTGGACCTATTCAATATGGCCTTATAAAAAGAATCATGTCAATCATAATAGTTAAATTTATTTACCTATACTCAACCAAACATATTAGTAAAAAAAGACGCTTGAAAAATAATAAATATCTCCCAAATATCATAAAATAATAGTAAGTAAAATAATTGGAATGTAGCCAGATTCACCAGTCTAGCTGCTCTTAATTATAATATATCAAGGGACTTTGTGTACATATTTTCTAATCCATTTAAAAATGGATTTTTAAGATTCACCGAGAACTGGGGATTATCCAGATGACTAAAAACAGTAGGATAGCTTCCTGAAAAAGAAAGAAACACCTTTAGTAACTACTTTTCTTCTATGGATGATATTGTATTTGGGATGTGTCATTTGAAACAACAACAGATATAAGCAACTAACTGGGAATGAAAACAAACAATGTAAGAAAGTAGATCTTTTGTTTTATTTTTTTAAAGATTATTTATTTATTTATTTGTGAGGGAGAGAGGAGGGGGGGGAGCAGAGGGAGAGGGAGAAGCAGGACCCCCGCACCCTGAGTAGGAAATCAGGCTCAGTGCAGGACTCTATCCCAGGACCCCGGGATCATGACCTGAGCTGAAGGCAGACACCTAACAGACTGAGCCACCCAGGTGCCCCAGAAAGTAAATCTTTTTTTTTTTTTTTTGAAAGTAAGTCTTTTAAAGCACAGCTCTAATGATGGTCTCATGGCTTCAGTATTTTCCACAAAGAAGAAAGAGAAATTCTTTTCTGTTAGTGAGTAGAGAAGAAATAAACTAAAGGCTTGAGCAGAAAAAATGAAGCTACTAGACAGTTGCTGAAGAAAAAAGAAATACAGCTAACCTTAGTTTCAACAAGGAATAGTTTGGTAAGCAGTATGGAGTGCCCAGCAAATTTTGAAAAAATAAAATTACAGAGGGGTAATTGTATGATTGGGAAACTTTTTTTCTTTAGAATTTAGCTGACTAAATAGAATAGTAGCAGAAGTATTTTTTAGGGTTTCCAGCGTTGGGGCTTTCTCAGGTAGGGTGGGTCCCTGGCAAAGAGGCAGAAGAGTTGCATAAGTTATTAAGATAAGCTATAAATCATTAATGATAAAATCTAGGCTGAGTATGAAAGGTTAAGAGGTAATAGAATACAATGCAGGGAGTCTTAATGCAATTTCTTAATTGTCTTAACACAAATTCTCTTCCCTTTCATCCTTCCCACAGTTCAAACATAGAGGTCATGAAAGTTCCCTCTTGTATAAAAAACCCACCAGTGACTTTTGATATCAAACTAAATTCCTACCACAAATTACTATAATTTGTGAAGGATGCTAAGTGAGCTTATCAAAATGAGAATTTGTTTATATAAAATTCAATGAAAAAAACTTTGGTATATCAATAGTGTCCAGTAAAATTGAAGAAATCATCTGACCAAGGTCTCCATACAAAAATACCTAACTGAGAAAAATGAAACTATACATACGAAAGGAAGTAAAGAATTTCTGTAACTATCAAGAAAAATGTCTCAGTCTGCTACTTCTTTTTCGAAATCTGGCAGAAAAAGGCCAACCTTTAAAGTTAGATATTTTGGGAACAGTGACCGTGGGCCAGTTTTTTTAATTCTGTAAGCAGGAGTAACCTTCAGAAAAGTACTAGTTCATGTTTGTAGAGCACTTTGCCTGATGCTTGTCCTATGTTAGGCTCAATAAATATTTCACTAAATTCCTACATTAATCTTGCAAAAGAAACTTGATCATAGACTATTCTAGTGATTTTTTAAAAACACAGGTCATGTTCCAGAAGTAACAATTTCTTTTTAAATTTTAAAATTATAAATTGCAAAATAAGAAAATGGAGTAGATGTTGATTACCAAACGTAGTAGTAAAATAATGCCTTTCAAAAGTTTCTTGTAAAGTTTGCATGAATTTGGATAGAAAAGCTCTCAATAAGAGAAAATAAAGCTGTATCCAGTGGCATGCTTATGATACAAAACATGATGTTTTTAAGGACAAAACTCAGATATGGAAGACTAATTTGCTTTCATTTAAAAGAGTTTAGCGGGGCGCCTCGGTGGCTCAGTGGGTTAAAGCCTCTGCCTTCGGCTCAGGTCATGATCTCAGGATCCTGGGATCGAGTCCCGCATTGGGCTCTCTGCTCAGCAGGGAGCCTGCTTCCCCCCACCCTGCCTGCCTCTCTGCTTATTTGTGATCTCTCTCTCTGTCAAATAAATAAATAAAATCCTTAAAAAAATAAAAAAGTAAATAAAACAGTTTAGCTAGAGCCAGGCAAACTTAGGAACTTTGGGTTTAAATTCAAACAACTAATTTTTTTTCTTTCCCAAATATTCCTTGGGATAACTTCAAATTTCCAAGAAAGAATTTATAGGATATACCTACTTTAATTAATTCTTCTGATGAATAACATCCTAGAATTTTTCTAAAGTTATATCGGCCTTGTATTCTTGAGATAATCTAACTGGATCATGATGTATTGTGATTCTTTACACTGTATATTGCCAGTTTCAGTTTACTAATTTTGTGTAGGATTCTTTAATCTACATTAAGTACAATTGGCCTGTACTCTTCCTTTCTCATAACCCTTGTCTGGTTATTATCAAGGTTATACTGAACTCACAGAATACGGTAGGGAATGTTCCTTCTTTTTTTATTTTTCTCAAAGAGTTTGCAAAAAATAGAATAAATTTTGCCTTGAAAATCTGTTAGAACATTCCAATAAAATCATCTGAGATTGCCATTTTCTTTAGCGAGATGCACAATTACCTTGTTAGTGTTTTTAATGGTTATTGAACTATTGATAAAGGTTTATGTATTTTTCTAAAATTTCAGCTTATTAGCATAAATCAACTGAAGTATCATTTTATTATCTTTTAAAAATTTTCCTGGATATGAATTTATCTTCATTTTCCATTACTAACCTTATGTATTTGTGCCAATTTAATTTCCTTTATCAAGCTTTCTAGAGGTTTGTCTATTTTAATAGTTTCTTTAAAGAACTAACTTTTGACTTTGTAGATCCTATTTATTATATCTTCTGTTTTCTAAACCATAAATTTTTTCCCTAACTTTATTATATTCTTTCTTCAAATGTTTGTTTTTCTTCTGTTCTTCTTCTAACTTTTTAGGTTGTATGTACAGCTTGTTTATTCTTTCTTAATGTGAGCATTTAAAGCTATTTTTTTATCCTTTATTTTATTTTATTTTTTTTATTAACATATAATGTATTATTTGTCCCAGGGGTACATGTCTGTGAATCATCAGGCTTACACATTTCACAGCACATACCATATAAAGCTATATTTTTTTTCTAAAAATTACTTTTGCTGGCCTCTTGTTTTGATATGGAATATTTTTATTATTTTTAGTTATAAATACTTATAATACACATCTTAATTTCTCCTTTCCAAGCATATAAGAATTTTTTTGCTCGTTTTTTATGGCTGCCTTTTAACTTAGTTAAGTTGTATCCAGTAAACATGTTTTGAAAATAATTTGAAATGTGTCAACCTTTGCTTCAAGGCCTAGATTGTAGTCCATTTTTGAAACTGATCATTGATAGATATTTAAATAGATATGTCCAGCAAAATCAAAATTACAAAAGTTACCTTACCTTCTAGTGAAGACAAGAGCTAGATAAAGAGCTACATAAGTAAACATAGGGTGTATCATGTAACAGTGTCCTAAGCAGAAATGTGAAGCAGAATAAGGGGATAGCAGGAAGAGGATGGCCTCACTGGTAAGGAAACATGTGAGCAGAGCCCTGAGCACCTGGAGGATACCAGCCATGCTGATATCCGAAGGAAGAACCATCTTCCTGAGAGAAGGAACAGCCGAAGTAGGAGATAGCAGTCGGCTTCGTGTGTTCAAAGAACAGCCCGGATCCCATGTGGCTGAGGCAGGGTTAGCGGGGCATAGAATGGTAGGTTATGAGGTGAGGGAGGGAGAGAAGGACCAGATGATTTAGGGACTTATAAGACACCCAAAGGATTTTGCCTTTTGTTTTTGAGTGAGCCAGAAAACCTCTGGAAACTGTGAGAAGAACTGTGATATATCTGATTTTAACATTTTAAAAAAATATTTTATTTATTTATTTGTCAGAGAGAGAGAGAGTACAAGCAGTGAGAGTAGCAGGCAGAGGGAGAAGCAGGCTCCCTGCTGAGCAAGGAGCCCAATGTGAGTCTCAGTCCCAGGACTCTGGGATCATGACCTGAGCCAAAGGCAGATGCTTAACCGACTGAGCCACCCACGCATACCTGATTTTAACATTTTTAAAAAGATTTTATTTATTTATTTGAGAGAGAGAGA
Organism: Potos flavus; assembly: GCA_028534135.1. Classification (NCBI taxonomy): domain Eukaryota; kingdom Metazoa; phylum Chordata; class Mammalia; order Carnivora; family Procyonidae; genus Potos; species Potos flavus. The sequence goes on along the minus strand of CM052900.1, from coordinate 89,771,399 downwards.
ACAAGAGAGCGTGGGCACACACACAGGGAGAGGGAGAAGCAGGCACCCTGCTGAGCAGGGAGCCCGATGCAGGACTCCCACCCCAGGACCCTGGGATCATGACCTGAGCGGATGCTTAATCAACCGAGCTACCCAGGTGCCCCTGTCTGACTTAACATTTTAAAAGCTCCCTCTGTTGGGGCGCCTGGGTGGTTCAGTGTCAGACTCTTAATTTTGGCTCAGATCATGGTCTGAGGGTCATATGGCCAAGCCCCATGTCAGGTTCCATGTGCTGGGCATGGAACCTGCTTAAATTTCTCTCTCTCCAGTAAGGAGGGCATGTGATGTAATGAACACTGGGGTGTTATGTAAGACTGATGAATCACAGACCTGTACCTCTGAAACCAATAATACATTATATGTTAATTAAAAAAAAAGAGTCTCTCTCTCCCTCTCCCTCTGCCCCTACCTCTGCTTGTGCTCTCTTTCTAAAAAATAAGTAAATAAATAAAAATAAAAGCTCCCTCTGTTGAGATCATGGTTAAAGGTTTGATGAGAGAAAGGTGAGAATGTGGCATTTCATTCATTTAGTTTTATTTACTTCATTTAGTACATGATTACTGGGTGTTAGGAACTATGCTAGCTACTTTGCACTCATTATTTCATTTAATTTTCAATTGCTCTGAAGGAGATAATAATAATAACCATAATAGTAATAGCTAACATTTATTTACCAGTTATAATATGCCAGGCCATGTTCTGGGCACTTTAATGATATAATTCACCCCAGAACCAATGACATAGGTAAAATTATTGTCCCCATATCATGCATTTGGGGAACTGAGGAATGGAGACATGAAATCACCTGCCCAGGGTCAGCTGGCTGAGTCCAGGCAGCCTAGCAGCAGAGCTTTACCTCGCAGACACTATACAGTATTGCATCTTTTATAAGATTTACTTTGAAAACACAGAAATTTGGGCTCACTGAGGTTAACAAACTTGCCAACTTCACATCCTGCTGATGGATACTGATGGATACGTGATTTGAACCCAGGTCTATCTGACTCCTGAACTTAGGTTCCCTGATGGCAAATGGTACCAGCCCATAGGGTCTCTGCAAAGCCCTGTTGGTCATGAGAGGTCAGAGTGAGAAATGGTCAGTGGCATCACCTTAGGATAGAAAGGTTAGAACGTTCTGTAGATTGTGTGTTTTTTCTTTTTGTTTCCCTCTACCCCTCGGGTAAAGCTCTCTGTACTGTCATACTTGATATACTTGTCTTTTCCCATTCCTTAAGAACAGTGGACATTTCTTCTCCTCTGTTGTATCTCGAACATCTAACACAGTGCCAGGCAGAAGGGGCTTAATAAATGTTTGTGGAACGCTAAATGATTGCTTAAACTCTTTCCTAGAGAAGAACCAAGTACATAGGGGCTTAACCTACTGCATGTAAAAGAGAGAGATGCTATCTCACCAGTGTCAAGTAGACTGCCTGGCCTAGTCAACGTATTTTATAATTACTGAGAAGCTGAGAAAATGTGTGGTGAAAATATACAAATTACTCAAAACGAGGCTCAGAGAAAAAATAAATAAGTAGCTCTAAAATGCTGAGATTTACTAATCTTTCATAAGTATTTTTTAAAGGTTATTTATTTGAGAGAGAAAGAAAGAGAGCTGCAAGTGGGGGAGAGGCAGAGGGAGAGAATCTTCAAGCAGACTCCCCACTGACTGAAGTCCTACACGGGGGAGATCATGACCTGAGCTGAAATCAAGAGTCAGATGTTTAACCAGCTGAGCCACCCAGGAGCCTCAATCTTTCATAAGTATTTAAACAAAGGTGTCAGGAAAGTTGGAAGTTTTTTTTTTTTAAATAGCTTTTTAATAATAGGGCAGCATTAGGGTGGTTAATGGCAAGTGGTGGGTAAATATTACTGAAACAGATCCAGAACAAACACAACTTTCCACGTGATATACAATTATATCAGCAACGCTGTATGGAAATTCATCAGACCTAGAGGTTGTCCAGTCCTTGTTCCCTTCTACCCAGTATCCTCGCAAAAAAAGAAGGAGAAGAAGGAGAAGAAGAAAATCAACAGGCCCTAAATTTTTTTTAAATTGCTGGAGGGAGGACAGTCAAGAATATGGCTGACAGCTCTTTTCAATGAGGGTCACTCAGTGGAGCGTTTTGCTGAGGTGGGTCTGACTGGAAGGAACTGTCATCTTTGCATGTAGTCTGTAACTGCCCTCCTGCTGTGAACGCACTGCTGCCAAGAATGGTAGTGAGCTGAATGTACGGTTGGTCAGGGTCAAATTACAAAGGAAAACCTGCATTCTTTTCAGATAATCTCTTGAGGTCTTCAATAGCCTCTTCCCCCACACTCACATCTCCATTGTAACCAGAGTGGGAGGTGGGGTGGGGGGAGAAGTAGAATGTTTCCTTGTTAAAAGTAATTTTCGTCCCTTTTCAGAACTCCAGATTGTCCCACTGGGGGTTGGAGGCTGAGGGCAAATCACATGCTGTACCCTGTTCCCTTTCCAGTATCTTAGTCCCTCTCCACATGCCCTTCCTCGCCCATTTGGATAAATAGGTAAAATTGGGTTTAAGTAAACCTCAAGGAGAATCTTGAAAGAGAAAACTCATAAAGGGACAAATTATACCAATCAATTATATGCATTATCAATGAACTTCAGGTGATTTTTTTCCCCCTAGCATTACCTCCATTTACTCCCACAACTCCTCTTGGAATTGCTGACTTCTTTGGCCTTCTGAAAAGAAAAGGGAAATTACAAAGCCCTGCATAGGACAGTGTTTTTCTGAGTAGGATAGAAAACACTAGTTAAGAATATGAGCTTTGGGGTCCGCTGACCCAGCTTTGAATATTGTCCTTTTACTGTGCGGCTTTGAAGAAATTACTTAATCTCTCTGAGTCCTAACTTCTTTATTAGTTAATTTAGGATAATAATGCCTATCGCATAGGGTTGTTTGAGAGTATTAAAATATATATAAAGAGTGTTCTGTAAAAGATGATGCACGCTCTTTTGTAAATGGTCAAATGGTAGCTGTTAATATTATTGTTACTGTGACATTTTATTCATTCAATAGATGTTATTAATTTTTAATCCAGAAGTTGTACTGACTGTACTCACTTTAAATTTGTGACTGCAAATCTCAAGTGGTTCAAAACACTATTAGACCATTCTAACTCATTTCCATGCTGACTTCATTACCCTCCTCCAAGTTAGCTATTTCATAATATTCTCTCTTCTCACATCTCTAGTATCTCTTTCTCTCTCTCTCTCTCTCTCTCTCTCTCTCTCTCTCTCTCTCTCTCACACACACACTTACACGCACAGACTCACACTCACACCCAACTGGTACTCATACTCTGACCTCAGTTCATAGAGATAACAGATTAGTCAGATGGGAACTGCTCTCCTTTCCACTACGAAATCCACTCACTTGCCTACATCTCTGTTCATGGACTTTGCCTTCCCTCCTTTTTCAGTAGAAGAAATGCCCCTGCTCCTCAGGCCCCCTTCCCCTGAGCTTGGCACACATCCTCTCTGGCCTTCCTAAGGACTTCACTCTTGCGTTGTGTGATGGCTCTGTCTCCTCTCACATGATTCTAACCCCACTGTGACCCATGGTTCTGCCAGGCCCTCCTCCCTTCTCTGTTTACATTATCCCCCTGGATGATTTCACCCAGCCTTATAGCTTTAAAATATCAGCTATGTTTTAATGACTCATCCCCAGTGTTCCTCATCACAGCTCCTCATCACTCCCAAACCTAGAAGTTCACAAGTCCTGTACAGCTTACAGCAATCTCCAGATGCATCATAAGGCTAACTAACTTCTCACAACCTCCATTACTATCACCCGATCAAACCACCATCATTTCTCTCTTGATCAGGGTTTCTTAACCTTGGCACTATCAACACGTTGACCAGATAATTCTTTGTGTGAGGGGCTGTCTTGTGCATGGTGGGCTGTTTGATAGCATCCCTGACCTCTAGCCACTATATGCCCAATCCAAAGTTGTAAGAACCAAAAATCTCTCCCAACTGTGCCAAATGTCCTCTGGGGGCCCAGGGGTGCAAAAACACTCCTGATTGAGAACCACTCGTCTAGGTCATTGCCAGCAGTCTCTCCACTGGTCTCCCAGCTCCACCATTGCCCTTCTAAAATCTGCACCCCAGAGCGATCCTATTAAGGACATAAATCATAACATCTCAAGCTTAAATTTTTGGTGGCTTCCTTTGCTCTTAGAACACAGTTCAAGCTTCTGACATTCTGTCCTTCTACTCTCACCATCTGTCACTGCCCTCTACTCACTCTGGCAATCTTGTTGTCTCTCAGACTTGCCAGGCTCGTTCCCATTTCACGGCCTGTGCCTCTGATGTTTCCCTCTGCTTGAAATTCTTCTCATCCCACAGATCACACATAGTTACATTTCCTCATTCAAGTAGCATCTCAAATGTCTCCTCCAGCTTTCCCTGGACCCCCAGCCGAAGAAGTCCCCTAAAGCTTCTCTCCATCAATTACTCTATTTTACTTTCTTCATCAGTACTAAAATTCCATTTTTATATTCTTGTTTGTTTTTACCTACTTATTGTCTGCCTGCTAAAATGCCAACCCCATAAGAGGAAAGGATTTACCTCGTCTTGTTCACCACCATATCCTTAATTTGTTGAAAAGTCCCTGACCAGAATAAGCTTTTGGAAATTATTAACTAGCAAATTGTTAACTAATTGGCTGATTAAACGCTTCTGTGATCCTCCTACTGGGTTTTGGGCTGCAGCTAGAAAAATGAATACTGAGGCGTGGTTTCTGCCCTCAAGACTCTTGGTCCAGGGGAGGCTTCGAGAAGTGAAAAATAAATCACAATACAGAATCGTAAGTGCTATTATGGAGAAGCCTAGGGGCAGGAACAGTATTAGTGGCAGAGGCCCTTAACTCAGACCTGGGGCAGCCAGAGAAGACTTCCCAGAGTGGGTGGTATGAACGAGTGAGTCAAGAGGGGTAAGTTGGAGTTAGCTGGGTGAGTGGGTGTTAGGGGCTGAATCGTGTCCTCTCCTTAGTTCATGGGGTGAAGCCCTAACTTCCAGGACCTCAGAATGTGACTCTCTTTGGAGACAGGGCCTTTCAAGAGGTGATTAAGTTAAAATGAGGCCTTTACGGTGGCCCTAATCCATTCTGAGTGATATTATAAGAGAGAAGTTTGGACATACAGAGAGACTGCGTGAGGACTCACAGAGGAGGCGGCCGTCTGCAAGCCAAGGAGAGAAGCCTCAGAAGAAACAACCCTGCTGACACCTTGAAGCTCAGACTTCTAGCCTCCACAACTGTGAGAAAATCCGTTTCAGTTGTTTAAGACACCCAGTGTGTGGTACTTTGTTAAGGCAGCCTGAGCAGACCGGTACGGTGGGGTAGGAGAAGGAAGTGTGCTGAAGGAATGAAAAGCAGCTAAGTGTGGAGTGCACGCTGGGTGGTGGCAAAAGAGGAAGCTGGAGAGGTAAGTAGGGGTGAATTCCTGAAGCCCAGCAGAGGAGTTTCAGTGCTGCAGTGAAGGGTCTCAAGAACACTGCAAAGTACAGGCAGAGAGTAAGGCAGTCAGATTTGCCTGTGATTGGAAGAACTTCAGTGGTACCATAACGAATAGATTTCAGGAAGGCAACCCCAGAGACCCTGAGGGCAACAAGGAGGCCTACAGCTTTTGGAGTCTGACAGACCAACACTCTGATCCTGACTCTGCTATTTAAAAGCCCTGGGCTAGTGTTTCCTTCCAATAGCCCTGGGCTATTTAAAAGCCTTGGGCTAGTTCTTCCCCTCCCTTTGCTTCCATCTCCCCATTTGTTATTTTAGCCATAGTAGTTTTTACCCCAGGGGGTGATTTGAGGATAAAATAAAACAGCGTATGTAAAACACTTGGCATACTATTTGACACATCATAAGCAATGATTGGTAGCTATTAAAATGTCTAAGGAGGTTATAGTAGACCTAGAAAAAAATGGACAAGCTTGAGAGATCTTAAAGTAGATAATCTGGAAAATTTGGCGATTAATTTTATGTCTGGGAGTAAGGGAAAAGATGGAATCAAAAAAAGTTTCCAGGCTTTTGACCAGGGAAGCTTTGCATTACCGTGTCAATTCACCCAAATAGGGACCATAGGGAAGAAGCAGGGAGGAGATGAGGATGAGTTTAATTTTGGATGTATAATTTTTGAGGGATCCCTGGTACATTTAAGAAGGGTTGTGTCATAGATATTTGGATATAGGGTCTTAGGTTCAAGAAAGAGGGTTGGCCTAAAGATGTGGCCTAGATCGAGGAGACTATCCAGAGTAAGTATGTAGAGTGAGAAGAGGAGCAGAAGGTAGATAGAACTCCCAGGACACAGCCACGGGCAGGAGAGGAGATGGGATAGGAGGCTGAAAAAAAAGCCAAAGAGGTATGAGAAAAACAGAGCTCAAGCCAAAAGAGGAAAGAAGTTTTATAACACATTAGTCAACAGTACAAAAGCCAAAGAGAAATCAATCAAGGTAAGGATCAAGACATACCCATGGGACTGTGTTATGTCTAGACATCAGGCAAGATGTGGGAAAGGCTGGTTTCATGGAGATTCAGAGATATAACCCTGCTGTGATGGGGCAAAGAGTAAATGAGAGGGGAGGAAGTGAATACGGTGAACTTCATGAAGGAAAACAGAGAGAGAAGACTACCAGTAGAAGGAAAATCCTTTTGCTCCTTCGGATTTCATAACTCTGAAATTTCCACCATTTTAACTTCCTTTGATCTAGGGGTTCTTAACCTTGGGTCCATAGATCCCCTCAAGTGGTTCATGAATAGAATTTAAGGGATCTATGTAGAAGGGATGAAAAAGTACAACTTTAATTTTGCTAGCCTGAAAGTTAGCATTTTTTTCAATTATGAATGTAGGCAAAACTACAAAAGATTAGCAGTACCTGTGACTGTCAAAAACATATTTTCATATCATATTACAGGTGTCACAGATTTCTCAAAATATCATTTACACTCATCACTTTTACAAAATTATGGTAGTTATCAAACCTACTGCTAGAGCTCATTAACAAATCATTTAAACATATTTTGAAAATGGTATTTAAATGTAATTAGTTTTCTTTGTAATCTTAGGTATTTTACTTTGTCTTTTAAAAACATGTCTTTTAAAAACATTGAGAAGGTATTCTTGGGCTTCCCTGGATTCTTTGGCACAAAAAGGTTAAGACTTCCTGCTAGTCCATTACATAGTCCATGTATTGACTCCATTATCCCCAATTTTTGGTTTATATATGGCACTGCTCTTATTTTGTTTGATAAGCTATAATTGTCCCAAATACTTCTCCAGGGAAAATAGCCATGTGTCTCTCTACACTTTGCTGTTGATCTGACCACCTGTAGGTCCTTTTTCTTTTCACCTGGTCGTCAAAAAGCCACTCGTTTTGGAGAAGGTAAAATTGGTTCAAGTATTTGTTCACTTCTTCACTTACCATTGACAAACATTATTGAGCATAAGCTACTATGCTTCATACTTGGGGATGTAGCACCAATACCTCCTAGGAATTTATAGTTTGGGGAGTGGTCAAAAAAGGAGAGAGTCAGACCTATGCATAAAGAGTTATTGACAATGTGGGAGTTGCTTTATTCGGATACATAGAGGTTTATGGTATGTGAGTTGCCAGGAGAAGGCTTCATGCAGGAGATGACACTGAACGTAAAGAAAATACCATTAAAGGGCCGAATGTGCCAAGACTGGATAAGTAATGTTCATGAGCCGTTACTCTGTTTTCTAAAAATCTTGGAACATTAAACATAATAGAGTAAAAGAGATTTCCATCTTGGTATATAGATTTAATTACTGTATTTTATTAGAACTGAGAAAAAGATTGAATCTTTAGGATATTTTCCTTCCTCTATGCATTTGGACAGAGAAACAACCTTCATAATCACCGCAGATAAAAATATTAGGGAAACAGTAATTTGAAAAGCATCTTGATATGAAGAATTGTCAGTTTTTCCTAGATGAGTGCATGACACCTGCTGGCCAAATTATAAAATTTCTCTCTCCAAAGGAATGGCAAGTAATAAAGCTAATTTTATTAATTCTGTTTTTCTCTAAGAGACCAAAGAAATTACATATTAGACCTGGGTTTTCCTTTGATGAGCAGCAAGGGGGGTGGTTCCAAATGACAAATATGGTCCTTCTTTTGCTTTTCTAGCTTGAGAAGTTCAAGAAGGTGAAAGATTTTAAATATTTAATGCAGTTTCTTTACCAGTGAGTTAAGTAAGGTTTGGAGAGAAGTCATGCATCACTCAAGGTCGCAAGTGAGTGGGTTGGCCATTTGATAGGAGAGCCCTGGTTTCTGTTCTCCTGCGTTCCCAGATAAGGCAAAATATTCCAGGACAAATGTTGAGGTTGTTAACTTCTCTTCTATCTCTGGTTATTGGACTCAACTTTTCATAAGTTTTACTGCTAATGACCTTACTAATATTTTATATAAGTCTTTTATTTCTTCTTCTTGACTAATTACTGTGGTTAGGACTTCCAATATTATGTTGAATAAAAGTGGGAAGAGTGGGCATCCTTTTCTTATTTCTCATCTTAGAGGAAAAGCTTTAAACCTTTCACCACTGAGTATGATGTTAGCTGTGGCCTTGTCATCTATGGCCTTTATTATGCTGAGGTACATTCCCTCTATGTGCACTTTGTTGAGAGTTTTTATCATAAATGGATGTTGAATTTTGTCAAATGTTTACTTAAAAAAGAAAAAGCCTGGTTTATTGAGGCAAAATTTATGTGAAGTAAAATTCACCAATTTTAAGGGTATGGTTTTATGAGATTTTTGTTTTGTTTTGTTTTTAAGATTTTATCCATTTATTTGACAGAGAGAGAAAGCACAAGCAGGGGGAGCAGCTGGCAGAGGGAGAGGGAGAAGCAGGCTCTCGGCAAAGCAGGGAGCCAGATGCGGGGCTCAATCCTAGGACTCTGGGATCATGCTCTGAACCAAAGGAAGACGCTTAACCATCTGAGCCACCCGGACGCCCCAAGGTTTTATGAGTTTTGATAAATATATTTAGTAATACCACCACCACCACCACAAACAAGGTCTAGAATGTTCCTATCAGCCCCCGGATTTTCTTTATGCCCTTTGTACAGTCAATTCCCCCCTCCAATGCCCTGGCCCTGGCAACCACTGATCTATTTCCTGCTTCTATAATTTTGCCTTTTCCAGAATGTTGTATACATGGAATCTTCTGTCTGTCTTTTTTCATTTGGCTTAACTGATTTGAGATCAGCCATATTGCTGCGTGTATCAGTAGTCTGTTCATTTTTATTGCTGAAAAACATTCTAATGTATGGCTAAACCAAATTATGTTTATCCTTTAACTAGTTATTGGAAATTTGAGTTCTTTTCGGCTTTTGATGGCTATGAATAGTTTCAGTAAACATTTGTCTACAGGCCTTTGTGCGGATATAAATTTTCATATCTCCCGGGTAAATACCCAGGCATGGGATTGTTAGGTTATATGGAAAGTGCATATTTAACTTTACAAGAAACTGGCTTTTCCTTTTTAATAGTAGTTTTATACATACTTCTTTATTCTATCTTTGTTTTAGACTAGTTCTATTTGCGTCCCATATCATTGTTGTAGAACTCTTCTGGGCAAAATATAGCTTTAACTCTAAGTGTGATGAGAAAGCAACAATAAAAGGCTATTTCACGAGCCTCTTTAAAATAAGCTCATGAACTAGTATTCTTAGAGGTAAGAGTATTGCATTAAGAGAAGAGTATAGCCTTGGAATCAACTGCAGTCTGTCATTTTGACTTGCTGTGCCACCTTTATTTATTAGGCACCTAACCTCCCTGACTGTCAGTTACTGAGCCCACAAATGTGGGTGATCCAGGTATCCACACTGTAGGCTTGTTACAAAAATCCCATGGATTATGTTGGTGAGTGTTCCTCAGGTAACGGGTACTGCTGTTACTGCATTAGATTAACAACTTTTGCTAAAAGCTAAAGTCTACATTCTCCAAAACAAATGGTATCACACTAGAGATATTTTAGGATTCATTAGGAGTTAATGTGTTTCTTCAGGGGTTGTAAATATGCCACATAGAGACAAATGAGTTTTGTTTGGCGCTAGTGTCTATGATGTGTGGGTTTTAAAAATACTGTTATTCTTACACTTTATCACAGATTAGCGTTTTGTACTTAATTAAGATCGTGTTTTTTATAGGTCACGGAGAAATGCTATTGTCACATAAACTATGATGATAATACCAATGTGTTACAATTTATGTAATATGATTTACTTAGGCCAGGGCCCACTTAGCTAAGTAACCTCTGAAGGGCTGATATTATCCTATAGCTCCACTGAAGAAGATATTCTTAATCAAAAACATCGACAGTCGGTTTTTTTACTTTGCTATTTTAAGACTCTCTTCACTCAGTTTACTGGCAGGTTGAGCTGCTAAAAATGTTAATTAGGTTGCACTGACATCTGCTGGCAACACGGTAAATTCCATAAAAATAGTGTTTTATAAATTTCAATAGAATCACATAGTTCAGTCTTTTTTAAAAATTTTTTGAAGTTTTCAAAACTTGTATTTGCATTCTGGGTTTATCAAATTAGGGGCTGTACCCAATCATTTCTGATTCAGAGTTCAATTTGATTCAAGTGGCTTGTTACCCTGTTGCATGTCTCTTTGGGATCTTCCTGAAGGCCAGTGGCAACAGAAGCTTGGTTGAGAAGTAACACACCTTTTAAATAAATCCTAATCTCTTTTAGTCGGTGTTTACCACTGACCGACGGCATCATCTTCTTCCTCCTCGTTGTCACGTCATAATCATTATGTCTTTTGGTTCAAAAACAGTACAACAGTAGTGATGTGTATTAATTGAATTCGTATTAATTGAAAGAGTATTGAATTGGTATTCACTTTGAGAAAGGACTCCTGGGGAGTTATAGGGACGGGTGTAGGGAAGGTGTAGGGAAGATAGTAAGCTCCAACAGAGCTAAACTCTAAGGTATTATTTTTTCTTGTCGGAAAGTATAATCTGGTTCTTTTATTTATTTATTTTTAAAAGATTTATTTATTTGAGAGAGAGAGTGTGTGAGCATGTGAGCTAGGGCAGGGGCAGAGGGAGAGGGAGAATCTCAAGCAGACTCTATCCTTAGCATGGAGCCCAACTCAAGGCTCGATCCCACCACCTTGTGACCATGACCCCTGAGACGGCGATCTGAATGGAAACCAAGAGTTGGACGCTCAACTGACTGAGCCACCCAGGTGCCCCTAACCTGGTTCCTTTAAAATCTACCAATTCAACACTGATTTAGGGTCACCAAATTTTATAGCTGGAGAGAATTTTACTAATCATTTAGTTCATTTCCCTCTTTTGTAGATGTGAAAACTGAGACCCAGATAAATTTACATAACCTAAATCGTTACCTAGCTGATACAAGAAAAATGTTTCCTAATTCTCCTATTGCATCGTTCTTTCCTATATAAATTGTCTTCGCTAGCTGTTTATTAAGTTTATTGCTTAAACCAAAAATACTTGAACACTCAAATATGATAATTTGAGAATTTATATTTAGCTTACATTAAGTCAGTCATCCTGACTTTCTCTAACTAGAGATGTGTTATTAAAATATACACTGTATTATGTAATATTGCTCAGTAGTGATTCAGAAATAGATATCTATCCATAGGTCCTTCCCAGAAACTGAAGCTCTATCTCTTCAGAAGTGAAAATAAAGACATGCAGATTGGGGGGAAAAAAAAAAGAAAGAAAAAAAGAACAAAAAAGAGGTGGGAATAAACCTTAACTAGAAAAATTTCTGGCTCTTTGATCAGATTTGGGGGTAACAGAATTATGCACCAGATGTCTTATTAGTAATATATATACATTCCCTGCCCGTTTAGTTTTCTGTCCCATTAGGCACTGATGTGGGATAAAACGTTAACAGTGCAACTTGCATTGTGGTAAAGTATGCGCTATAGAGATAAATTACCAACCATATATTCTATAACATAATGTCAAGCACATTTTTCAACTTCAGCACTACTGACATTTTGGGATGCTTAATTCTTTGTGTTGGGGGGCTGCTGCGTCCTCAAGCCAGTAGCATGCCCCCAATTGTAATAACCAAAATGTCTCCAGACCTTGCTGTGTGAACCCTGGGGGTAGAATCAGCCCAAGTTAAAAACCACTGCTGTAAATTAAAGCTGTTTCCTTCAGGTCTATTTTTGTAAACTACTTAAAATATTCTGATTAAGAATTTGATTCTTTTTAAATAAAATATTGACATATAAAAAGAGAAGCAGCCTTGAGTCATCTCTAGTTTAGATAAACACTTCATTTGAATATTCCATTCTGAGCCAGAGTTAATAAAGTGGGTTCCTTAAATTGTTTTTAGTACTTGCATATTCATTCTTGCTTCTTTTTATGCTCCAAGGTATAATTTTGACACAGCTCCTAACTCACGACCAAGTTTCTTTAACTCTTGGCCAACTGCTCTTTCTTTATCTGTAATGGCTTTGAAAAAAATCGTGTGCTTTCCTGATGCTACAAAGTTCTCTCTACACATTATGCCCTTTGAAACAAAAAGCAACCAGGGAAATTTTCCGGTAGGCATTTTCATCCGCATTCTAATCCAGAGAAGGAAATTAAGTGGAGCCAGGATTCAGTGCATGTTTCCAGTGTATCAAATGTTCTTTTTATTTCATCTACAGTAAGTCTCTTTTTGGGTCTTATATTGAGAAAACCTTCATGAAAGAAGAAAAAGAGGAATGGAAGTGAGGAGGAAGGGAGTAGAGAGAGAGAGAGCAAAATTGGGAGATCCCTAGAAGGACACTAAACACTGGTTTATGACCTAGCATGGGGTAAGAAAAAGAGGAATGGAAGTGAGGAGGAAGGGAGTAGAGAGAGAGCAAAATTGGGAGATCCCTAGAAGGACACTAAACACTGGTTTATGACCTAGATGATCACATCTCACCACTGAAGCCCTAGTATCCAGTGATTTTTGGCACCTTCCCAACCCTCCTCCATCATAGCGTGGTCCTCCACTCCAACTCCTCCTCCCGACTCCCTCTACCTCCTGCTCTCCCCTGCATCCCATAAGGCATGTAAGTGCACACATAGAAGCAGGCACACACATCTTTGGGTCAAAGTCTTGGGTCTTTCCAAGAGGGACGAATGTGAGCATTTTTTTTTTCAAGATTTATTTATTTATTGAGGGGGAGGGCAGGGCAGAGGGAGAGAAGAAAGAATCCCAAGCAGGCTCTATGGGGGCTCAGTCCCATGACCCATGAGATCATGACCTGAGCGGAAACCAAGAGTTGGACGCTTAACCAACTGAGCCAGCCAGGCACCCCCTGTCCCCCCAATTCTTTTATTGCTGGGACAAGCAAAGGGTCAGCAATTCATTGCCTATATTTCAAGCCTGGGAACAAAGAGTTTCTAGAAGCACTTCAAAAGCTTCCTAAAGCTTATCCTGCCTTTGAATCTTTTGACAGTTGGGCTTCCTGTTTTTCAGCCTTAACAGAGTTCTTGACATAGCCAAGTCCTTCCAGATCCTGCCAGCTTGGTGAATTTTATACATGGAAAAAGGAAAGAAAACTAAATATACAACGTTGGGAAGTCCGACGGGAAACAGGTGCCCTCAGATGTAATATTAATAGTGCAACTAAGGAATGCTTCTGGAGGCATATAGCAATATGTATCAAAAACTCTAAAAACACATACTACTAGATAGGTCCAGGTATTGAAGTTCTTGGCCTTAACTATAAAGGAATCATTATAGATGTGCTCAAAGGCAAGGTAGGGCACTTACCCAAATGTTGTCCTAGTAGTAAGAAATCAAACAAAATGGTAGTAGGATTGATTATATAAATTAGAGTTTATCTAATCCAATGAAATACCAAATAAATCATGCTGTTAAAATATATGCCTCGGAAAGTCAGGAGGAATAGACACAGATATGCTTAGCCATTGTTAATGTGGTGTTGTGCTTCTCATTTCTTCTTTATGCTGTTCTGAATAAGCCAAAATTGCTAGAATGAATATGTAGGGTTTTAAGAATAACAAGGGGGGCATTTGAAATAAAGAAAATGACCTGAAAATTGCCATGGTTCTCTGCCTGTTGTTATGTAGGAATAATTTCTTGAATATCTCACCTGATGGGCCTAGGGGCTTTCTAATACCTAGGTGGTGAGTTGTAGAATTAACTGCACTTATTAGCAATAACACACCCCAAAGGCTTTCATGTATTGGCCATTAAAATGAGCAAGGCATTGTGCTATATTTACTTCTTAAAGGAAACCCCTATGTAGATAGGAGTCTCATTTTTGCAGATGAGGAAACGAATGCTCCAAGAAGTACATGTGAGACCTAGGAAGGATTTGAGTCCAGATTCTCCCCTGGCACACCTAGCCTCTAAGCTACATTGCTTTCCTCGTGCAGTTTCAAACCTGAGCGTTATCTCTTTTCACGATCACTTGGAGCAAGAATAAGAGGTGTGCAGAGAAAAAGTGTTAGTAGAATTGAAGCCACAATACAAAGGTCTCTGTATCACAGGCTGAACTTCACTTTGTGATCGTATTTGTTCTACAAAGTCGGAAAAACATGATACGATTAACTTATGTGATGCTTAAGACAAGTTTGAGAATACAAAATGGGAAATAAAATCTGGGAATATTTTCCCACTGGAGAATTTCCCCCTGGGGAATATAGCCAATGCCTCTGCTTTACCCTGTGCAATATATTAGAATATTTAGGAGTTTGTAAAAATACAGACCACAAAAATGTGAGTCTCCTTAATTAAGAGAACATCTGCATGATAGAAGTTTATTTTATTTATCTCCCAGGTCAATTTCCAAGAGGCAAAAAATCACTACCAAAGTTGGCCAAAGCAGATAATGAACATTATAGGTTTTTAGTGAGGTTCTGGGTTCTACTGGCTTTATCTGACTGCATTAAGACACATACACATGCCAACATAAAGAAACAACATATACTAAATTAACTGCACAGAGACCTCATTGTTGGAACATTAACTGTGATTATTATAATATTTTCACAGCTTTGCAAATGTGAGAATATAATGACATTATGGGAGGAGGAGAGGTGGAGGAGGAGGTGAAGGTGGGATACAGGGGCTTAATTAAGTACTCCTTGCTATTAGTGTGAACAAGGACCAAACACAGACACTGTGGAACACAGATACTAATTCACATAACAGAATGAGCGAGTTAACAATTTACCGATGCAGACTCCCTATAAAATTCGTCTGTTGTGATTCAGTTTTTTTCCTGTATGTAATCAAAATATCATGATGAATGCCTTGAGTCTTTTGAAAAAAAAAAAAAAAAAAAAAAAGCAGCAGCAGCTCTGAATACGAGAGATTATCTTTGTGTATAATACACATAACTCTTCCGTATCCATGAGATAACCTATGCCCTAACAATAAAGATCTTACGATACTATGGATTGTAACTTTTGCCAGTTCCTAATTACCATTCTTCCAGAAGATTATTTTATAAGTTTCTTAAACAACACACAGTTTATGTAAAATATAAGGATTAACGTACACTCTCAAGGTCAGATTCAATGACAAAATGCACTACCTGCATCTAGTAACACATTTGCTTCTTGCTGCATAGAAGTTGCACATAAGAAACACAGGCTGCATTTTTTTGTGATCCATGCAGTAAATATTCACAAAAATCAAGCAAACAGCTAGACATCCTTCAGCTACTAAAATGAATTCTCCCACTCACAACAGACTTATCAACAAAAATCAAAGCCCTGATGGTTGCATCAAAACCATGCCAGCCGAATTAGTGCTGGAAAGGGCTGGTTGCAAAGACCACAATGAAAGCACTGAGAGTCATGTTTTCCACTTGTTTTTATAAGGGATTGAGACTATTCTCCCTTCACATGGCTTTTCTCTATGCCACAGGCTTTTGCTACCGAGGCATTTCAGGCTTCAAATGAAAATAATCATCCTTTAGGAGAAAAGCGGAGAAATGCTTTTCTGGAGTTTCTGATCCTGGAGACGACTTGCTATGGATCCTTAAGGCAAATGCCAGGAATCAAAGAAATTGGAGAACAATCTCAGAATGTAAACAATAAAATCGCTGACCAAGGAGTTCTATCCAGGGATGAAAATTCCTCGCGAAAAGATCTATGTAGAGAGTACCAGCTTCTTGGTTTTAGAAGTTCCTGGGAATTTTATGTCCTAGAAGCACGGTACATTTTTTTTCCTTTGCAGAGACTTCTGTAGCGGATAAAAGTTCATGATGTTGCTTTAAAAAAACAACAACAAACAAACCAAAAAACGAAACAAAACACCAATCCTAGCAAAGAGAAGCTACTCAAATACTAAGCAGTTCTGAGGTTGGTTTTGTTTGGTTTAGTTTCATATCTTACTTTTGTGATTGGCATAGGGAAAACCAAACTGAGAAATCATGATGTTGGAGTATTTTAAGGGCATGCTATTGTAGATACTAACA
This sequence comes from Potos flavus, assembly GCA_028534135.1. NCBI lineage: Eukaryota > Metazoa > Chordata > Mammalia > Carnivora > Procyonidae > Potos > Potos flavus. The sequence continues at coordinate 89,754,886 of CM052900.1, read as the reverse complement.
AGCTTATTTATACAGTAAGACCTCTGCAGAAAGTGCTCAGCTCGATGCCACATTCCAGGATAGCCACCGTTGGATTCTTTTTCTAAATTGCCCATGTTTACAGGTTTCACAAATACCCCTGAAGCCTTCCCGGTGTTCTTGGCGATGATAAAATTCATGGCAATATCATCACAGTTCTGGGTTTCATCTATCAAAGCATGGACAGCAGCCGGTTGCCTCTGAAACAGGTCAAGGTATTTACTATTGAAGAAGGAGGCTCCAATCAGCACCATAGAGTACTGGTCGCCATTTCCAAACCCTGGTGTTTGTAGTTCAAACCCTCCATAACTGTAGACACCTGATGATGTTGAGACATGCTTTCTAGGAACGAATCCTACAATTTGATCAGGAAATTGCTGAAAAGGTGGAAAAAGAACAATTAAGGGTGGCATTTCTTGAGAGCAGACATGGTGAGAAAGGCAATGATTTATTGCGGAGAGAATTAAACTGATATATCAACTTTATTTTATTCTTGGCTTCTACATCTCAATTTCATCTAACTCTGGGCGACTTCATAAATCTGTCCTGAAGCATTTTCAGGTCAAAATTCCATTGCAAACCCAAATTGCTAACAAAATTTCTAACCTTACAAATGTTCTCTGAATTCAAATGTTCTCTGATATTAATAAAATCTAGTCACCAAAGGGTCTGGTTCTTCTAAGTTTGCTTCAAAAGAAGCTGACTGTATGAATGCTATTTATTATGGGAGATAAGAAGATACAGCATAATTATTTTGAAAATCTGTTTCAATCTCTTAGGAGCACATAAAATTGTGGATCTACATGTAGGATTCTACTGTTTTTTCCATGTTGATTTCGATGTTCTTGAAAGTCATGTTGATTTTAAACAATGTTATATTTTTCTCCCGTCTCAGCTTGGGTGTTTCCTTTTTAAAGATACAAGTAAAAAATATATAATGAGATGTCAGAATCTTTGAAGAAAGGATAGTAGTAAAACCATAAAATTAAGATGAGAGTAACTAAAACAAACAAAAACCAGCAAACAAGAGAAAACCAGTGAATCACAGAAAAAAAGTAAGAATTTATAGAGTTACAAGGTTTAGTTCAAACTTGTAAGTAATTTGCGTTTCATTCATTTACTGAACAGATATTAAACTAGGGCCAAACACACACAGACACACACACATCCACACATACATACAAATCAGGCTGGGTTAAATCCTATTTCAAAAAAGTCATCATCTGGGGAAGGTATGATCCAGCTATGTGGACAAGGAATTCCCATACTGTGAGATGGTTGTATGCGCAGTTGGGTGAGCCTCTTGGAAGCACTGAGGACAGGGTGACAGGTGTGTTGCTGGGAGGCAAAGGGGAAGGGCAAAGAGTCGAGGATAAAGCCTGGGGGGCTTCAGAGAGGAAGTGCCATTGACATCATCTAGGAGGATGAATGAAGTTCCACAGAGGAGAAGTCAGCACTAATTAGCGGTAACGGGTGAGCACAAAGGCACGCTAGATGTCCACTCCAGTCTTGCCCGCCTGTATTCCCCAAATCATTACACTATGCCGGGCACTGATGGGACTGAACTTTAGGAGTCAAGTTACCTTGGGCAATGGATTGAAACTGTTCTTGTTTATTCTATGAATAAAACCTAAAAATCATATTTATCCATCTTTAATTATGGTTTACTTGGATTGTTCTAATTAAACACAGTTCTCTTATTTCACCCCACCCCCCACTCCAAACCCTGACATTTAAGGTAAATTGATTTTTTACCTGAAATAGAAATTTCACAGCTGGAATATTACATTAGAATTTTTTGCCTAAGAAGCTTTATTTACAGGGCTGGAAAAACTGATGTAGGGGAAAAAACTTGTTGATCTTGGCATAAAGGTAGAAACTGAAGTTTTGAGAGTGCTGATATCTGCAGAGTACTGTGACCACTTACCGTTAATATCTAATGTTCTTATAGCCCACGTAGCTAATTAAGGAGGGCTACCATAGCGCAAATTAGACCATTTATTGGGTAGCACAGTGTTTAATTACTTGACACGGCTTCAGAATACTGGTGTGCAGTCCTGGTTTCTGCAACTTGTAAAAGCCAGCTACTATTAATTAACACATATTCAGTAGCAAAGAATTCTGTTTATAGAATAGGGAACAATTTATGTCTGTTTATTCCAGAAAGGATTTAGGAAAAAAAACAAAATAAATAAAACTGCCACCACAATGATGCTTGTGGAATTATTACTATTAATAATCCCTAAAAAGTTGTCCCAGCATTAGGATTAAATTTTGTGGGTGTAATAAACGCTTTCTTTGAAAGAAAGTTATATACAATATTAATACAGAAATACATTTCTCATTTGAGACCCATATCTGTGGCCTTGAAGAAAAATATCTCTAGATTCTAGTCTTTGCCCTACCAGATCATTTCCTCACTGTTCTCTGGAAGGTAGCTCTAGCTCTTCTCCCCAGCACATCAAATATAAATCAAATATAGATAAAGGATACCGTAACTTGCAGGCTGGCTTAAATGAACACAAGACATGTTGATTACCATGCAACAAATGTATCTGTCTCTTAGATAAATACTATCTACTCTGTTTGAGATTACTCCCACATTAAACCACACTGCCTGACTAAACCCTAGAGAAAACTTCATACTGATGAATTCATAAAGGACAGAGCAACATTACCTGCCAAACTGAGAAAGCAAAGACAAGGTCTTGGGCACTAATTAGCGTGTCATCGTCTACCATTAACACCGCTGTAACGAAAGGAAAAAAAATTCATATCCAACAGTTTAGAAATGAAAACAAAACTAGTAATAAACAATGATGCCTAGATAGATCATTCAAATGAATAATTTTCTGAACAAAATTAGTAAACAAGAAATGTATTCTTGGAGAGATTTGTCTGGTAGAAAAAGTGCTTATTTGAATTGTAATTGATATTTATAATTGCCCAAGGAGAAAACTATCATGCAACTCTCATCCATTATTCTAGAAACGAATGAACCTGTAAATAAATAAAACTGAGGGTCTTTTAAGCAAATTACAATGCTCTTGAAACTGCTCTGAACGGAAGGAAAAGGGAGGTGGCAAAAAAAAAAATACATTAAGCATAAGCTGAATGGCATTTTACCACTTTCTGTGATATGGTAATACGTGATTATAGTGGCTCTTCATTCACATTAACCTTTTTATCACCGTTGCAAGATGTATGTGATTTCTTCCCCATGAAACTGCTGCTTGATATCTTGAAAACTGCCCCTTAAGTTTTCAAGAGTGCTTTCTTTTGATTCCCTCTCCCTGCTTTCTCCACATCATCAGGACAAGCAGAAGGCCAGAAGGCCACACACCTGCCCCCCCAGCTCTGGGGAGCACAGCCCAGGCCAGCTAGGACCCCAGCAGCAACTCACCATTGGTTTCCAGTTCAGGAAAGACCTGGAGTCGATTTCTCATCCTGTTTGTTGTCTGCAGTTTGAAGATCACAGGGACAGGGTGAGGCCCTAGAGAGTTCCATAACTCATCTGGTCCCTTCTCCCCAACGTTGTTCCACACCACAATCACTTTATGCAGATACGGCACGGCCTGATAGTGATTCAAGAGTCTCAGTAAGAGATCTGTTCTGTTGTACGTCTGCATTATTAGAGTAAAGGAGTCCAGGGCTGACTTGCCCTGGGATTTTATTTCCCTACGCAAGGTGAGCATTTTGTCTTCCTTGATATTTGGAAGTAAAGTGGTCAAAGCCCCGGCTACGAGCAGCAGCACGAGGATGACAACCAAAGAGAAGCGAAGCACGCGAATGCCCATCACTCGTCCGGGAAGTTTGCAGATGTGGCAACACCTGGAATAGAAGCGGCGATAAGGTACAGTATTAGCATTCTTCCTCGTTACCATGTTTTTGGTTTTGCTTTTTTAAGGAGGATGGAGGTAAATCTTATTTGAGCTGATGTAAATTCAGTTCTCCCTGCCTCTTTGATAGGGCGACTTGGCCTAAGGTAAAAATGAAAAGTGCAGTGACTAGACCTCCCCTTCTGGGCCTGCTTGCTCTTGCGGTTGTGGACAGAAGCTCATCTACACACAAGCCAGAAGAATTAAGCAGTGTGTTTTTAAAATCTGCCTTCATTTTAATATGAAGAATTTGGAACGGAGACTATTTTTTCAAATGGGATTACCTTTCTCTTAGTAGTGCACTAATCCTTTAAACAGCTTTACTGAGATATCAGTGACATGAAAATTGTGTATGTATAGTGTACAACCTGATGTTCTGATACATGTATACAGCAGGACTTTGAACAGCACAGGTTTGAACTGCATGGGCCCACTTAATATGTGGATTTTTTTCAATAAATCAAGTCTAGGACCATCAATGGATTTTTCTCTTATGCTTTTCTTAACATTTCCACTTTTCGGACTTACTTTATTGTAAGAATACAGTACATAATACACATACAAAGTAAGTGTTACTATGTTATAGGTAAGGCTTCTGGTCAACAGTAGTCTATTGTTAAGTGTTGGGGGAGTCAAAAGCTAAATGTGGATTTTCGACTGTGCAGAGCATTGGCCTCACATTATTCAAAGGTCAGTTATACTCCAGTATGCAAAATTTAAAAGTACTTTTTGGTGGCAAACTTTTTTCCAAATGGAATCATAGAAGGCTGATAAAAGAAACAGATAATAATGGTAGTAGCAGCAGCAGCAACAAACAATTATAGCGGGTTTACTACTTATCAGGCCGTGTACCATGTGCTTCGCATATCATGGTATGTACTTGTTCACTCAGTAAAATAAACGAATAGTTACGAGTGCTTACTGTACCAGGCACTGTTCGAGGATCTGTGGATATAGCAACGAATAAGATAAAGTCTCTGCTGTTAGACACAGAGGAAATAGTAGAGAGAGGCAGACGAAAAGTAAACTCAAAGATAAGTTAGCATAGTGGCAACAAGGAGAATACATCAGAGTGACATAAGCAAGGGCCAGATGACCAGGGATCTTGTCAGCCGAATAAGGAGTATAGATTTTATTTTAATTGAGATGGGAAACCATTAGAAGTTTTTGATCAAGGTAGAGACAGGATCTAGTTTATCTTTTACTATGGTTTGGATACTTAGAGAGGTTAAATATCTTTCTCAAGATTATGAAGTCACTAAGTAATGGATCTGGAATCTATACCCAAGAAAATCTGCTGCCAGAGCCAGGCTGTTTCCCGTTATGGGCTAAGGAATGTATTGCCGGATTTAAATTCAGGTTGAACGGAGGGCGGGCTCTGGAGCTTCCAAATCACCCTCTCTCACAGTACAGGAGGCTCAGAAGGTACTGTAAGCAGCTACGTACTCTCCTGTTCCTCACTATACCTAAAGGATCCGCCTACGATGCTTACAGAATAGTAGGTGAGCAAACACCTGATGAATGTGGTCTGGACATTCACTGGTCACATGTTCCTGGCTGATCAGACCTCTCAGTCACATATGTAAGAAAAGACGGAATTGCACAGGCAGTTTTATGGAGACCCAGGGCTCCAATTTCCTAGCCTCCGATAAGTTCACTATCACCCCTGCTGCCTTCTTCTGGAGCACTGTTGACTTTCAATTGTTGCTGGGTATTATTATCATTATTATGATGATGATGATGCTAGTTCTGCTTCTAATTCCAGACTTTACTTGCTCCCCCAAAAGCTCCATAGGCTTTCTAGGTAAGTCCTTATTTTGTATTTTGGCAGCTGAGCCTTCATACACATTTTAGCATATATATCCTGGATCTATTCAACTGCTCTGTTCAAGTACGAAGGCCAGAAATGAGGAAAAAGAATAATCAAAGATATTTACCTATAAAAAGACTGAAAACAAAAATCAACCAGAAGTTTCTGAACATTTAGAAAACACCTTTAAGAAAAAAATAGATCTTAGAAGCAAAAAGAATGAGATATTATTCTTGATGACTTTAATGGATCCATCATCTACCCTCTCATTATTTTTCATACAATTTCTCCTCTTAGGGAGGCCTGAGTGACTCAGTTGGTTAAGCGTCTGCCTTCCGCTCAGGTCATGACCCCAGGGTTCTAGGATCAAGCCCTGTGTCGGCCTCCCTGCTCAGTAGGGAGCCTGCTTCTCCCTCTCCCTTTGCCTCTTCTGTGCTCTCTCTCTCTCTAAAATAAATAGGTTTTAAAAAATCTTAAAAAAAGTTCTCTTCTTAGATGATACAATAAAAGAATACTCTTATTTATTCCACGATGTAGACAAATGTGATAAAGCTGGAGGAGACTTCTTACTGCTCCCTCCCAGCAGTGGCATGCCAACTGCACCGAGCCACCATCGCTGTTCTGTGTACGATTGCCTCTGTACAGTTTAGTTTTGGTTGTCGCCATCTCCTTAGAAAAGTGCACTGTGTGTGGATGCCTAGGCTCTTGACTCCACACCCTGTGGTTTAACTGGGCACGTGCAGCCAGACCACAGTTCCACGGGCAATCCTAAAACTGTAGTCTAAATCTTCCCATCTCACAGATTAGATTCCCAATAAAATCTCACTGTAATTTCCAAATGATGGGGCACCTGGGCAGCTCAATTGTTAAGTATCTGCCTTCGGCTTAGGTCATGATCCCAGGGTCCTGGGATTGAGCCCCGCATCGGGCTCCCTGCTCAGCGGGAAGCCTGCTTCTCCCTCTCCCACTCCCCCTGCTTGTGTTCCCTCTCTCACTGTGTCTCTCGCTGTCAAATAAGTAAAATCTTAAAAAAAAAAATTTCCAAATGATGTTCAGTCAACCTTTTTTTTTTCATGGATACTTAGTGGTGGAATTCAAGTGACAGTCCCACTCCCATGATCTTGTTTCATGTGGTAAGGAGTGTTTTGCAATTGTAGAAACAGTTTCTCCACGTACAGTTCAGCAAGGACAGAGAGAGACCGTATAGACCATGCCTTTAACATCGCCCTTTGAAGTGTATGAGAATGGGGAATAGAGAATTCTTACGGGGCTAGGGGCATCGGCTCCATGATTGGAGAGTGCGCTGAGGCCTGTGCAAGCAAAGAAGAGCTTATTCGCAAGATCAAGGGGATGGTCATTGTCATTCAGCAGCTCTCACTTTTCAATAGTCCAGATTTGGAAAGCAATGTTACCTTGTAGTAACCTTTTCAGAGAGTTTTCAAAGAATATTCTCTCCTGGACTTTCTCTGTGGCAAGTTCTGTTAAGGAAAGCAATTTTGTGTTTCTCCTTTTATCATGGCCTCACTCAAGATATGAATAAAATGAATTATATTTGAAGTAAGCTCAGCTTACTACGAGTATTTTTCAAGGACAGTAATTTAACGCTGTAGAATACTATATTTTCATTGCAAATACCCTCTTACTAAAACAACACATACTGTTAATGTAGTCAACCAAGGAAAAACCATTATGAATTAATAATCTTGGTTCAAGGGCGCCTGGGTGGCTCAGTGGGTTAAGCCTCTGCCTTCAGCTCAGGTCATGATCCCAGGGTCCTGGGATCAAGCCCCGCATCGGGCTCTCTGCTCAGCGGGGAGCCTGCTTCCTCCTCTCTCTCTGCCTACTTGTGATCTCTCTTTCTCTGTCAAATAAATAAATAAAGTCTTTAAAAAAAAAAAATCTTGGTTCAAAGGCCTTGAAAAATCCTTCTAATGAATCAAAAGCAGGTCTCATAAAACATATTTTCAGTTCTGCATAAAAATGGCTAGCTATAAACACTCAAGAGCAAAGAATCATCTGACAATTGCATTAAAATATACCCTGATTAAGATCTTTGTGTTCATTTTCTACAGCTGAGTAGGAGTAGCATATTGCAAAACTTACACAGAGGTGTTTCTAGTTTCTAAAGCAGACATGGGTAACTATCTGGTAATTTTAGTGTACAAAAAGTAATGAAATTAGTTACTACAGCCTACTATAAATATAATTATGTAATAATTGTATACCCTACTATAAATATACATTGTCAAAGACGCTCACGAGTATTTCACTTTTACCTATACTTGTAAGTAGGATTTAGCCCCATGCCCATCATAGAAATTTCCTCTTTCAGATAACTTCTAATCTGTATTTTACCTGTATCAAAAATGTGTTGGGAGATGTGACTAATTTATCTTTAGAAACACAGTGTAAATATTTCACGTGGTACTTATTAAATAATGCAACCCAATACAATCATGTAAAATTTTTAGTCTGTATAGAGATTTTATTTATTTATTTATTTTTTTTGACAGAGAGGAGAGAGATCACAAGTAGGCAGAGAGGCAGGCAGAGAGAGAGGGGGAAGCAGGCTCCCCACTGAGCAGAGAGCCCGACGCGGGGCTCGATCCCAGGACCCCGAGATCATGACCCGAGCCGAAGGCAGAGGCCTTAACCCACTGAGCCACCCAGGCGCCCCTTTAGTCTGTATAGAAAAGCAAGAAGAGCAAGAACTTCAAGACTGCAGGGCAAGCGGCAAGTCTATACTTTGAGAACAGGTGAAGCTTGGAACTCCACTGCAGGCCCTCTAGAAACAATTTCAGATCAGTCTGGAGAATAATGATGACTTCACCGGCTGTCTGGATTTCAGTTTCTAGCTTTCTTCTATTCTTTCTCTAGAGAAAGAACTTACCATCTAATTCACAGCTTTGAGCTTTGAACAGGAAATACGAGGAAGAACACATCTAGCATAGTCTACATCTTACATGGAAAGAACCAAGAAGTAAATGCAGGCACCTCTCAGTTCTCTTGCCCTCAATTTCTACACCTTCTTCTTAGACTTTTTTTCTTATTTTTTAAAGATTTTATGTATTTATTCATGAGAGACAGAGAAAGAGGCAGAGGGAGAAGCAGGCTCCCCACTAAGCAGGAAGCCCAATGCGGGACTGGATCCCAGGACCCTGGGATCATGACCTGAGCCGAAGGCAGATGCTTAACCATCTGAGCCATCCAGGCATCCTTCTTACTTCTTTTTAATGTCTGTATATATTTACTGACACCCTGTCTCATTCTAAAAAGGATCTGACAGCTCTTAGACTAATCCTTCTCTGCCTTTCTCCAATCCATGACTGCCATAGATTAAATGTGACTTTAATAAACACAGTAAATGTCAGCAAAACAAAACAAAAGGTCTTCCTTCCTCTTCTCCTGATCATCTGAAAAATCAAAGACCCCCAAATGATATTTTTTGCACATACGTTAGCTTACTAGTTCTTCATAAGTAGACAGCATATCTGTTTAGTTATTTTCATATTGTTATTCTAGCATCTTCTACACCAGGGGTTTTCAATGGGGGGACGACTCTATTCTCCGGGTGATATGTAGCAAAGATTGGAGCCGATTTTGATTGTCAGGACTGAGGAAGAGATGCTATTGAGTGGGCAGACGTCAGAGTTGCTGCTAAAATCCTGCAATGGACAAGACACCCCTCCAAAGGGAAGAATTACCCAGCTTAACATGCCAATAATGCTGAGGTTGAAAACCTTGCTCTACATCTACTTTACCTAACACGACATACCTGAGCATGATCGGGGAAAGGACTGCTAGCCAGGTGGCCTCTGAACACCCCACCACTCTGGTTATACTCAAACAGTAAGGGATAAAGCCATGGCTCCAAAACTGCCCCAATATTTATATGCTTTACTGTACAAACACATAAACTGAAAGACAGCTCAGAGCTCTAAGTCACTTCCTTATTTCATAAAGAACTCAAGGTCCAGGCCCAAGGAACTTGCCTAGGCTCACGCATGCAGCACACTAGCGGCGGAGCCAGCGCAAGAATCCAGATCTCCTGATGGCATCATCCAGGACTCTTTCCACTGTGTTATGGTAAATTCTGCAAGAAGGTATCAAAGTATCACCACAAAAGACTGTCACTATCGGTACAATAATATAAATATTTATGCTTGGTATGCTGGGGTACTTTTTACAACTTTATTAAGATTTATTTCATATACCCTGAATTTCACCCACTTAAAGTACAGTTGACTCTTGAATAACACAGGTATTAGGGATACCAACCACTCCATCCTGCAAAGTCAAACCCCAAGTGTAACTTTTAACTCCCCCAAGACTTAACTACTAGTAGCCTCCGGTTGACCAGAAGCCTTAGCGTAACACGAACAGTGGATTAACACATAGTTTGTGTTATACTTATAATATACTGCATTCTTACAATAAAGTAAGCGAGAGAAAAGGCAATGTTATTAAGAAAATCATAAGGAAAAGAAAATCCATTTATAGCACTGTACCATATTTATTGAAAAATATCTGCATGTATGTGGACATGCGTAATCACACCCATGTGGTTTGAGGATCAACTAAACACTTCAGTGGCTTTCAGTGTATTCACAGGATTATGCAACCAGCACCACACTCTAATTTTAACACATTTTCTACATCCCAAAAAGAAACCCCAGACCCATTCATTACCAGTCACTCCCCCCTACCCTGCCCCGTTCTCATCTCCCCCAACCTCGCCCTGCCCCAGGCAATCACTAGTCTACTTTCTGTCTCCGTGGATTTGCCTATTCTGGACATTGCATATAAATGGAATCATACAACATGTGGTTGTTGTGACCGGCTTTTTTCCCTTAGCAGAATGTCTTCAAGGTTCATCCATGTCATCGTATATATATATCAGTACCTCGCTCATTTTTTTTTTATTGCCATACAACATTCCATTCCCACACAGATATAACATATTTTGTTTATGTATCAGTTGCTGGACATTTGGGTGGTTTCCGCATTTTGCTATTATGAGGAATACTGCTATGAACATTCATGGACAAGTTTTTATGTGACCATATGTTTTCATTTCTCTTAGGTATATACTTAGGAGTGGAACCGTGGGGTCACTCTGTCAGAAATTCTTTAACATCCGATAGTTGAATAGCTTTTGGAAGAGCATTATTTGAAATGTTAAAAAAATTTCCTTAAATGTGGGTATAAGAGTAAGAAAGTAAATAATGCAGTCTATAAAGCAACAGTTGCAAACTCTCTAGTGGGTGTCTCTAAATGGACTAGGCAATTTGAATTTTCAAAGACCCACTAGTCAGTTATTTACTTACATCATCTATCCAAATTCCCTAGAAGGAATGCTGTTGAATGAATAATCCTTCCCTCGGGGCTAGTTCCTTCAGACTGAAAAAGCAACAATTATCCAGACTGAAGCTGAAAACAAATATGCCAGAGCATAGTATGAACAAAGATGAGTTATGTCCTCTGACTCATAAAGTAGAAAGGCAGTGAGCAGTCTGACATTGTATATTGAGAAGCTGTCATTTTCATTTTGATGCCACAGATGGCGGAGGAAAGATAACTATTCTGCCATTTCACTACTAGATTTGTCTCATATTGTACAGATTGTTTTCTCCTCTGGTTCATCCTGCAAAATATGTACTTGCCGAAAAACTGGTGATTATAGAATAGAGATGCTCCGAAAAGGGCCCTCAGCTGCCAAGACGTAAAATCATCTCCGCAGTGGAATGCAGAGGCCAATTCAGAACCTGGGCTTTCCTTCCGTGAACATGCACGAGTCGGAAGAGACAGCTATGCAACTGATGAGCAATTTCTGACCAGGTTTATGGCATGCAGATGACACACACTGCTCAATTCACCGCAAAGGGACACGCAGTGCAAAATTCCAGGGCTTGGCTCTTAACGGTACCGACAGCCAGTGTGCCGGCCTAGGACTGCATACGTTGGTACGTGCTATTTTCTCCACCTACAAAGCCCCTTCCTGTCCCCACCTGACAAGGGCCCCTACTCCTGGGCCCCTCCCAAGTCTCTTTCAAACATCCCTTCCCCTGCAAACATTCCTCACACTCTCCATCCTCAGTGCTCCTGGGAAGTCAGAACATAGTGCCCCTAGGCTTTGTTCCCAGGTATTACAACCATTGACTATGCTCCTTTTTGAATCTGACTGTATCTGGAAGGCAGTTTCCATTAGTCTTTGTCATCCTCGACAGCGCCGAGCCCATTTTTTGAGTAAGTGCTCCCAACAATTTGTGGTTAAATGGGGTGAGGGAATCTGTTTAAAATGGTCTTCAACTCCACAATGGGTAAGAAATGCTTGAGACTAACAGAACAAACTTAAATTAAATGCGAACGAAGGCCCAGTTAAGACTAGACAGTACCCAAGAAACCAATCCCTATGTAAAAGAGCTGAGTTATCCCCCATTTGGTGACTAGCACAGCCAGTCAGAAATGTGGTCTCAAGCACAAGCCATGTTTCTACTTTCAGTGGCCAAGCTACTTGATAAATAAAAATATCCCAGAACTCTCTTTTTTGTGTGTGTGTCTTTTCAAAGATATTCTGCGTTAAAATACCTTTGCACATCCTTGTTTCTATGATTTGCCTTGGGGAGAAAACATCACTTTTTAGATAATACCGTCCTTGTGAATTTCCCCAAACTTCAAGGAGCTAAGAAAAATTAGAAGCTAGATGACTTAATCTGGCAGGCAGCATACAGGATTTAAACCAACAGAAAATAAAACCTTACCTAGTTGAGAAATGAAATTTTAGATTGGGTCCAGAAACTGACCAAAAAAACTCCTTAGACTTCAAGAAAATTGGCAGAAAAAGAAAACTGAGGACACTGCCGTCAAGTGTCATTCACTATTGCCCCTAGTAAGCCTCTTCCATTAAAATTTCAAGCTCCATACAGTAAGAATTTACTTCCCGGCAAAACACAGAACGCCAGAAATAACATACAAAAGGTCACTTTTCTTTACAAGTCTTGTCCAGGAGCTATCCAGCATTCTGCGAAGAGTTTTGCCTTTAGTGTTTTCCACATATTCAGGAAACTCATTCTTTTCACTGTTATTTTAGAAGTGCCATACCACTTTTCTCATCCTTTACCAACTGCTATCTTCTTCCTAAATGACTTTCCCTCACTCTTTCTCCTGAGGAACCCATCTGTTCTTACAAGGCTCTTTCTACCTCCCATCACTTTCTTCACAGGTCTAAACACATCAAAATAAGTTAAATGATTTTGTGTTACCAATAAATATTCTTTGTTATTTGTATTTAGGAATAGGAAATTATTTAGGAATAGGAAAAACAGGAGTAGGCATAGACTTACAGTAATAATAATAAAAGTGTCCATAGTGTGGGATTCATCTTCTGATCCTGCTATACTTAGGATGGATGTATAGTGTTCGGAATGGATCATTTAGATGACCACAGTCTGGACCAAGTGAGTCGTGGACTGGCTATTAGGATGAATACGATTAGTCTTTTTTGGTCACAGTATAACTGGCTACATATATAAGATCACTGATAGCCAATTTAAAGCCTATCCTTTAGAAGGCTTAGTTCTGGCCCTCACTGCATTTTGAAATTGTAGTCCCGCAACAGTATTGCTAAAGCAGATTGATAAATAGCTACATTTACTGCAATATCGCATTTGAATAGATAGATGCTGTGACAGGTCATTTCTCACTGCAGGCTGTAAGGAAAGAATTTCCGTACTGGGCACATGAAAGATCATGTTCTGTTGGCAGCTGGGCAGAGTGAGCCATTCCTTTATAGGTAAATCAGGTCTGAATGAACATCAAGGGCAGCATTTAAAGCAGGGATAATAGACAGTAAGTACCTGTGTTTCCACTTCCCTCCCCATTCCCACCCCTTTACTCATAGCAAAAGCTGCCCAACAGTCCTGGCATTTTTTTTTCCTAAGCCTATAAAAAGCATCAGATTCCTTTTCTATACTTCCCCAGACAACTACTATTGATTAACTGGATTTGCTTCATTATCACTGGTTTAAGAGGAAATAACATATAAGTATTATATGGAATGTTTTTTTAAAGCACTTCTTCCTTTAATCCAGCCATTTGTTACTGAGAGAGACAGCAAGGTCCTCTCTACCTTCAAAGCGCCCAGGTTATGCTACATAAAACTATGCAAGATGAAAGTTCGCTTTAGCCTTGCATCTTTCTCCTGGAATTGCCAATTAATTGTAGCTATGATGAAGATAATGATGATGATGATGATGTTTGGAGATGACCAATTCCATGGACATGTATTAGGGCAGGAGTAGGAATGCCTTATTTCTAAGAGGAATATCCATGACTTGTAAGGATCCAAGGAGTCAATGCATCCTTAGAAGAAAGCCTAGAAATAGAAAAGCATTTTTAGCTCAGTACAGTGCCATGCAAAATTAGTTCCACAAATGGGTCAAAAGAAACCAAGTACATCTGCAAATATATTACTTTTACCATTCTAGCATAATAGAGCTTTTCATTTGAACTTCTGTTTCAGTCGCAGGAAAACAGAGAGAAGGCAAGATTGTTAGACAACGGATCTCTGGAATATTCTATGGAAACGTTTTTTAGGAAACAGTGGTGTTCGGCAATAAACTCACATTCCAAAATCGCTAAGAGAAACAGATTTCATACATATGAATTATAATTTATAAATAGTTTCAGATATCAAACCTAACATCAAAGCAATCCTGGCTCATGCAAGCTTTCTAACTTTATTAGAGGAAGCTCCGAATCCCCATGGTAAATATCCATCAGTCAACAAACATTTACAGGTACTTACCCCGTGCCCAGCACTGTCAGGCACTAGGGATGGTAATGCAAAGAGGACTCAGTTCCTGCCCTCACAGAGCTCAGCAATAGTAATAAAACTGTCAGACCTCTGCCACCTGTGTGTTATATAATATCTCAAATCACTAAGGTTTCGAATCTTAAAAGAGACAAGGAAATTAAAATATATCCACCCCATTTTAGAGATGGGATGGCGGAGATTGAGACTATGAAATGATTTTCCCTGAGCCACAGAAAGAGCAGTTGGTCACACCAAACTCCACACTTTTGCCACTTTGTATTTTCAGTGTCTTGTGTAGTCTCTTATCTTCAGCTTTGTTCTAGTCTACAAGAATATTTCAACTTTATGGGTGTTGGCTTTATTCCGTAAGCTGAACTATTTCGATGGGTAAGACTAAAGGAGGCATTACAGTATTTTCTAACAGACCCTGGCTCAAGTTTTCCAAGGAAACAAGAGTACCTCTAGAGGAAATAATTTTTCTTAGAGAAAAATATTGGTAGTATACTCATGTGCACAGCAGCATTGTTCACAAGAGCCAAAAGATGGAAGCAATCCAATATCCATTAACGGAAAAATAGCTAAACAAAATGTGGTATATACATACAATGAAATAGTCTGTAGCCTTTAAAAGGAAGGAAATTCTATCACATGCTACACCATGGATGAACCTTGAGGCTATTATGTTAAGTGAAATAAACCAGTCACAAAAAGACAAATACTTGTTTGATGCATCTAGAGATTCATAGAGACAAAAAGTAGAATGGTGGTTGCCAGGGGCTGGGGGAAGGGGAGGAAATGGGGAGTTGATTGATGAGTGTAGCGTTTCAGTTCTGCAAAATGAAAAAGTTCTGGAGAATGGTTGCTCAGCAATGTAAATATTCTTAATACTACTATACACTTAAAAATGGTTAAGATAGCAAATATTATGTTATGTGTATTTTACCACAATTTTTAAAAAGCAAACAAACAAAAAAACCCATACTGGTACTTACCTCATTATGGTAAAGTTTTAACTTTTTAAAAAATTTTCTTTATGGCTTCTGTAATTGATAGGAACAGGATCTCTTGATGCTATTAGGGGAAATCAAAGATTTTTCTGTGATGTTTTTGTCAATCATCAGGAAAATTTTTAAAATGCTTTAAATGCCATGGCCTATACGCTTCAGATTATTTTTAGAAATTAAAATGAGTTATTCTGGGTTCTAAAAATTACAGTTAGTCAGTGAGATAGAGAATTTCGTCCTGTGAGGCTGGACCTAACCTTGCTATGTTTTTGTTTTCACCTTTGGGAAGTATGCAGAAGCAGAATAAACCCATACCATCCCGCCTGTCTAATGTGTTTATACATTTGAAACCTATATGCCATATATATGTGCCATGGAGCAAAACCTTGGAATGCATTAGCAATTTACACTTATATTCGATTTCTAGATTTTTAAGAATCTGTTGTTTTATCCACCATCACAGCTTCTTTATTCGGTTGAGGTTCACGGGGCATTCAATTTGAAGCATCTGAGAAAGCATGGGGTCTAAAATAGGCCTGCAGCTAAATGCCAGGGTTGATTACTGAGGAATGACAGATGGCATCCTTCCTATTCCTTACTGACTACTGCCTGAAAGGAGCTGGAACCCTGACTGGAGATAAGCGTCTGCCCCTTCACTCGCTCTGCGTTCATTTCTCACAGTCCTCGATCACGTGTTTGAGAAGCTGGGTTTTTTTCCGTGGTATAGTCTGTCTAGTTAATCTAATGCAATTAATTAGTAGAAAATGATCTAAACAAATATTTCAAAGTTCAGGGTAGAAATCCATTTATCAATTTTAAAATGGTTATTACTATATCTATTTTTATAACCTAAGAAAACCCTTTTAATCTTTTAAGACAAGAAAGAATTAAGAATTATAATTGAATATTTCAAAATCCCGCATCTCTAATGACCACCTGAATTGAGCTGCAGAATTATTTTTGATTTTCCAAAATAATGTTGTTTCATGAAACAAGTTATGTGAAGGGGTAACAGGATGGCTGGGACAAAAGGCTTGGTATATATCAAAAGACTCATTGAGTGACAGTTGTCTCCCTTTGATACACCAAGGGCTTATCTTGTGCACATCTTAAACATCACACAATTCTAAAATCCTAGACTGATTTGCCTGTCACCTCCTCTCCTCACATCAGCTTTTTCTTCCCATAAAATTCTTCCAGGGAAAGAATTTGGGCTTAACTGGCTTTGTAATTATTTTCCTCCTCCCACCTTGTACCTAGCACAGAGCCTTGCAGATAGTAGACACTCATTAAATGACCGCTGAATGAAAGAAACTAACTTTAACTTTGATATGACAATATATATTGGTCAACATATATGGAAGAAATATTTCAGAATGACAAAAGAAGTGAGATGCAAACATTTTCCACTCGTAGAACTTTTCCTCATTTAGTGTCCAATTTCTATTTCCAATAAAATGCCTTCAGTATTGAAGTTAGTAATTATGTCGTCTAAGACTGAAAGATGTTAAGTGCCATTGCCACTTTTTGAAAGGAGAAGGCCCTCACAGGAATATCAATATCTTTGAGGGTGGGGAGTGGGGCAATTTGGGAGTGCCAGGAAACCAATATAACTGAAATTAAACTTCGGTTTCTCCAACTTATTTCATAAGTATTTGAAAGGAGTAATGGGGTAATGCGGATTTCTCCACAAACCAGCTGAGCAATTTCTCGTTCATTGCAATATAGGATAAAATGCAGAATTCATTTTCAAAGGTGGAATGCAAAAATACAGGCTCAAACTGCAGCTGACCTTGATGAATTAAGAGAATACTGGAAATCAGTTACTAAAATTTGTTTTTTTCCATATATCTCCCACCCCTCCCCAGTTACATCGTATTGAAATAAAGCCGTTTTGGAGAAAAACCCAATTATCATGGAAATATTTATCTTTAACCTAGTTTGCACCCACTTAATATTTCCCCAACAGTGCAGCAGAGTAAAATTCAAAGTCTATGGCTCATATAAAAGCTTCCTAAAAAATATAAGTAAATTCTACTAATTGAAAATACTTCTATGTTTAAGTTAAAATAATGAAACATAGGCCAAGAAAGGCAAAAACACTCTTCACAGAACTTAATTTCTAGAATCTAGCTGTTTTACACAGCAATTTTCATTAACATGAACACTGAAAAAAATTACATTTTCAAAAATAAAGACAGCGAATCATTACCCCACTCACGCACAAAGTTCCAAGAACGAGAGCAAAACATGTAAATATCTTCACTGCATTTTAACACGAGAGCATTTGCTATTTCCTTACCTTGAGTGCAGAAGATTGCAGTGGGGCCAGCCGATTTATTTGCTTGCAGCCTGGCTCTCATAGAACGGAAGGGGCGTCTCGCTTGCTCATTTTTTTTGTTTTTTGTTTTTTTCTAAACCCAGCAGCGTGCATCCACCTGCCTCTTTGCTGAACGATAACCTGGAAAAAACACCGCCCGCAAAGTGAGTGCCTGAAGCAGGGGACAGTCCCCGGGTGGCCGCCCCTCCCTCCCGGTGACGCTCCACTTCCTGTTAGACTAAAAGGCAGTTCCCAAGAAGCTCGGTTTTGTAGTTTCCAGCCCACTTCCAAAAAAGCCAGTCCTCCTTCCCCCCCCCCCATTTCTTCCCCAAGGTAACAACTTTTAATCACTCACGTGATGGGCCACCTGACCTAATCCCAACAATTTTCGGGAAGGGCGCCCGCAGGAACGTTCCAATGACTGTGGGTGCCCAGGACAAGCCCGAGAGTTCGCCTCTCTGCGCCCCGCGTATCCTCGCGCCCCACCGACGGGTCAGCTCCTCCAGCACCTCCCTCAAATGCGCAGGGAGGGTCTGACAAGAATTACAGCCGCGGCTGAGGCCCCCGGGATGACCTGGAAGTGAAGGGGACCTGACGAACTCGGGAATTTTGAGGGGTTGATATTGTCCGGGAAGCAATGCCTTACCCAAACCTCAATTCCAACACGGTCTCTCTTAGGGGGTTCCTTTAAAGGGCTTCTTTTGGATTCGTGTAACATTCTTTGGAAAGGCATGTATTGATTGCCTCACACTTGGCCGTACGGAAGGCCAGGCTCTGTTTTCGGGGACTGGATTACTAGGATTTGGGTGCCCACCGAGTTCACCGAGCAAAACTATCACTTGCACTTCCTGCAGACTGGCGGCTGCAGAACACGTTGCCGCCTGGGTTGTAAAGCATTGCCTTCTCAGACACCGGGATTTAATGCTAATAGGGGGAAATGGCGAAAGGGCAGGCGCTGGACGCCAGCGCATCCGGGAATATCAGTGGTAGGCGGTCGGTGTGGGCGAGAGCTGGCCCTCAACCTCCCAGCCATCCCAGCCCGTGGGCCGCCACCTTGGGATTCTCTTCGTGTCTACATCCCAGGCTGGCTCATTACCTACCCAGCAGTCGCCACATTTTTCTGCCCCCTACCGCCTCCCGGCAGCTCCCACCTCGCCCCCGCCGTAAGCCCCGCCCACGCCGCGCAGGCTCCGCCCCCGGCCCCGCCTCCCCCTTCGCGTCCCAGGACGCGTTGCGTGGCCCGGGCCGGAAGTCGGCGAGTTCCCGGGTGTGTGTCTGTGTCTGTCTGTGTCTCGAAGCGGCGCGCGGCCCGGGACAAACGCTGGGGAATCCCGTCTGAGGCGTCACCACTGTCACTACCATCACCCACGGAGCCACTTCTAGAGGGGAGTAGACCCGGCCTTTCGCCGGGCAGAGAAGATGTTGCCCCTGTCCATCAAGGACGATGAATACAAACCACCCAAGTTCAATCTGTTCGGCAAGATTTCGGGCTGGTTTAGGTGCGGGGTGCTATTTTTGCGGGAAAAGGGTATCCGGCCGAAGGGGAGAAGGCCCAGACCTAAGGATGGCCCGAGGTCCAGGGAGGGAGGGTCAGGGACACCTTCGCTGTGAGGAAAGGAGCTTTTGGACTGGGAGGGTCTTGAAAGGGGGGACCCAACCTCCGGGTCCTGGCACCCCTTTGACTCCAGCCTCTTCTCCACTTTTATCACTCCCAGGTCTATCCTGTCGGACAAGACGTCCCGGAACCTGTTTTTCTTCCTGTGCCTGAACCTCTCTTTCGCTTTTGTTGAACTACTCTACGGCATCTGGAGCAACTGGTAACCAAAAGGGAAAAGCAGGGCGGAAGCAGGGGGTGGGAGAGACGAAGCACTGTTTCCTTAGTGCCACGTAGCTCCTCACCAGGAGGTTCAGGTCTTGCCTTGCCATTGAGCTCTGCTGCTGAGTTGCTTTCTGAATTCCACACCAATCTGGCAAGGCTACGTTGAAGATCCGGGGCCCATCGTGTGCAGCACCATTAAGATTTGGGTCCCGCCCTCCTACCTCTCCCGTCAAACCAGAGTGACAAGTCTCCTTCATTTTGGCTGATAGTCGTCTTTGACTACAAACCTTATTTGCTCACTTTCTTGGAATTGGGAGAAACCTGTTTCCTGCCTCCTTGGGGTGGGAGTGTTCCTTGCTTCTCTTGTGGGGGAATGGCATTTGGTTTTCACCCTTAAGATTCCAAGAGGGAATATCTGAGATGTTCAACTTA
Organism: Potos flavus; assembly: GCA_028534135.1. Classification (NCBI taxonomy): domain Eukaryota; kingdom Metazoa; phylum Chordata; class Mammalia; order Carnivora; family Procyonidae; genus Potos; species Potos flavus. The sequence continues at coordinate 89,734,790 of CM052900.1, read as the reverse complement.
ATTTATTAGGTCTTGGAAAGGGAAAGAGCTTTATAAAGGGGATATCTGGAGAAATATGTGTCATTCTCTTTTTAATTTTATGTTGCAACTGTCTCATGATATTCCTCTGATTTTGACTACAGTAGAAAATCCCATTTAGTTTTCTACAAACTTACATTTCTTGAATTGATGGGTTTCTGTGTGCCATCTTTGGGTTGGTTGGTTTGTTTGTTTTTGAAACAGCTTTGGGAAGAGTTAAATTCAGAGATTCTGGAAATGAAGCACTATTATCTGGGTATTTGCTGTTGAATAACGTAGGGGCTTGTAAAATTCTTCAGCTAACAATAAGATCATTACACTTCTAAGTGTGCTGAATGCTCTTTAAATCTCACACGCATTTGAGAATCTAATAAAAACCAACACTTAAAATTTAATATAAAACTTCGGGGTCATACTGTGTTCCTTGAAATACATTTTGAACCCCCGCTTAAGAACCTATGCCATTTATACTTTATTTTCTATTAATTAGAATTAGTCTCTTTCCTTTATAGTCCATTTGCAGAGGGACTTGCTGTCCTTGATCTTAATCTCTATTGAGATTGAACAATGACATTAAATAAGATCACCATTTTTTGTGACATTTACGTTTTTATGTGAAAAAGTGGACTTTTTTCAGTTCAGATGTCAACTCAACTTTATAAAAAATAGTACATTATGAAGATTATTGATTTAGCCACCTCTTTAAAAGGCATATCGAAACATAATAAAATCTTAGTATATGTAATAACCATTTTGAATCCCCTGGGAAGCAGATATACATATCCCATAATAGGACTATCCTTCAATGTATTGTGTGTATTAAAAGCACTATGTTGTATTGTAATAATCATGCTTTATTATAACTATACAGTATTTGTGTATATTTTGCTCTTCTTAAATTATGCCATACTGTGGCATAGGTCCTGACTATATCAAGACTATAACTTGGTTTGCATATGTTAACTACAGTTACTTTATATTACAATACACTGTCTTTCAATGTGGCCTTCCATTGCATAAATTACTATGTGAATTGTCTTAATCAAGGGAATTATATTTGAAGTGCCTAAGCCACTTCTTTCATCAAAAGTTAGGTGTAAAGTAAATTTTTTGATCTATATAGATCTATTGAGGAAATTACAGTTGACCTTTGAACAACATGGGGATTAGGAGCATGAACCTTGTGCATTTGAATATCCGTGTATAATTTTTGACTCCCCTAAAAACTTAACTTCAGATAGCCTACTATCGGCCATAAGCCTTATCGATAACATGAACAGTTGATTAACATGTATTTTGTATGTTATATGTGTTATGCACTGTATTCTTACAATAAAGTAAGCTAAAGAAATGTTAGTAAGAAAATCATAAGGAAGAGAAAATACATTTATGTTACTATAGTGTATAGAAAAACATCTGCATATGAGTGGACTCATGCAGTTCAAGCCTGTGTTGTGCAAGGGTCAACTGTACTGAAACCATTGTTGCCCAAGCCATTTGTCAGCATGCACCAGTACTTAAGGAAAACATCAGTGGTACGTGACTTTTCTTCTGCTCTTTGGTGGCTTGTTCTCCTGATCTTAGGATCTCTTTTCCTCCAGTTTACTCTCTCTGATTGTGTTATTTTATCTTCTGCATTTGAAATCTAGCTCTGAACTAGTGTCTGTCATACCTAAATCATTTAGTAGGTATTCATCATTATGTTAACCTCCATATCCACAACCACTTATTCCCTAACATTAATTTTTATCAGAGGATTGGGAGTTCAATATATAGCTGTTGAAGCCTTGGCATATTTAAAAATTGCTTGGGCCTTTTCATAATCTGGATTTCTATGTCTTTTTTTAGATATTAGAGTTTTTAGTCCCTTTTGTTGGCTGATCAACAGTTTCTTTATATGACTGGATTATCTCTGTTCCTAAAGTTTCAATTAGATTTTAAGTTCCTTGAAAAAATGCGTCACCAAAATTTATTTTATCGTAGTCATTTCTGTGTTCATTTTTATTCTATAAAAATTAAGTTTCAAGATGTTGTGAACATGAAATCCCAATTTTTTTCCATTATGGAATTAAAAATGCATAAAACATGCTCTCTCTTCACAAATAAAGGTTTATAGAAACAGTTGATCTAGTTGCAAAAAATGTTAAATAGTTCTGCTTCTTGTTTAGAGACTTCATCATTTAAAGGAAGAACTTAGGCTCATTCAGTTAGGCGTCTCATTCAGTTAAGCGTCTGCCTTTGGCTTAGGTCCTGATCTCAGGGTCCTGTGATCAAGCCCCGCGTCAGGCTCCCTGTTTGGTGGGAAGTCTGTTTTTCTCTCTCCCTCTGTGTGCATCCATTTTCTCTCTCTCTCTCTCTCTCTCTCAAATAAATAAATTAATCTTAAAAAAAAAGGAAGAACTCAGTTATAGTTGGTTTATATTTTTGATGGTGAGAATGTGTCATCAGTGGAAGAATAGCTAAGCTCTTTGTATATTTTTCCACCATTAAATGTCCACTGCTTTTTACTTTTCCACTAGAATGTAAACTTTATTAAAGTATGGATCTTTTCTGTCTTATTCGGGCACCTTAGTACATGGCACATAGTGTGCTTTATACCTATTTGCTGAATGAAGGATGAGGGAATAATGAATATATGGAATTAATCTACCTACACTAAACATACTAACTACCCCTAATAGAGGGGAGAAATCATTAAACTCCTCTTTTCTCTTATTCTTTGAAGTTGGTAGGAAAATGGTAGGAATACCGTATGTGATCTTTCGTTCTAGGGTTCTTTTTCCTTTTAGCATTTTCATTGCTATTTATTGTTGAGTAACTACTAAATCTCAAGTTAATATAGTATAAGTATGTGGGGTTTTGTTTTGTTTTGTTTTTAAAGATTTTATTTATTTGTTTTACAGAGAGAGAGAGATAGCGAGAGAGGGAATACAAGCAGGGGTGTGGGAGAGGGAGAATGAAGCTTCCCGCTGAGTAGGGAGCCCGATGCGGGGCTTGATCCCGGAACCCTGGGATCATGACCTGAGCCAAAGGCAGGCAGATGCTTAATGACTAAGCCACCCAAGCACCCCAAGAATGTGGTTTTGTACCATCTAAGATTAAATTCTTTTTGAAATTACAGAAAAATCTCGAAATAATGATTTCTTAAGTAGGACAAAACTTTGTTTCTAGGATGGCTGTTAGAGTTCCAGCCATCCCCAGCAGCAGATTGTCCAGAATGGAGAGAAAAACAGGTAAAAAGTATATATAGTGTCTTCTAAGGAGATTTATCTGGACAGACATAGAGCACTTTGACTTATATTTCAGTGGCTAAACCTTTATCATTTTGGTCATGCCTGGTTGCAAATGTTGTCTTTGTTCCAAACAGGTATTTTGCTGAAAGTCAAAGATTCTTTACTAAGGAAGATACTGTAGGCTCAGGAAGTAGGACTAGAAAGAAATAAGCTAGTTTGACTTCTTCTATAGATAGAAAACTGAGGCCCAAGGGTTTTTTTCCCAGAGTAACAGCAGAGCCTAGAAGCACCTCTCATCCAAGGCTTTTTGTTTTTGTTTTTGTTTTTTTCCCCACTACATCACGATTTTTTTTTCTGGTATCTCAGTATAGTTTCCTTTGTTCTTACACTGTTTTATTTTATGTGTACTTCACTTTCTGTTAGAAAATTTAATTTCAGTAATATTTTTTACCAAGGCTGTTACAATCATTTTCCCCTTAGACATAGAGGGAAGTCATATAACTCTAAAGGTAAGTGTCTTTGTATTGCCAAAGTTAATATTTGTTCAGGAAATGTTTTAGGCCATACCGAACATTGATTTGTTCCTATTTCTGTATAATATGTCATAGCATATGCTTGTAAAGTAACTCCTTGGTAAAGAAAATGCTTCCATTAATCACATTTTTCTATAGAATTAAAACATGTATATCTTAGTCTTTTATCAGCTTTTCCCCTCTCAAAAGACAACATTACTTATCAGTACACAGTGATGACTTTTGCTTTCCTACAGCTTTACTTTTCACCTTAAAAATGCAGATAAGTATTCCATTTTGCTGAGAATTTTTTGAAGTAAGGGATTATATAATAGAATGCGGTGGAGTTGAGGGTTTTTCTCGTAACTCTCATTAGTTTAACAATTTATACAGATGTCAGGATTCTGATTTCTTGGTAATAAATTGCCAGTTAATTGTTTCTTTTCTCTGTTCCATCTTATGAAAATCTATCTTGATTATTCCTTATATTCAGTTTTGAATTTAACAACCACTATAAATATACTGTTAGCTTGGGTACCAATAGAACTTTTTAAAATTTTTTATTATGGAAAATTTTAAACATAAGTAGAGAGTTTAATGAACCTCATGTCCCTTCCATCACCCAGATTTAACATTTATCAAATGTAACCTATTTCCTCTTGCTTTTACCTTCCTTATGCTTTTACGTGTCCCACCACTGGATTATTTTTTTTTTTTTTTCCCACCACTGGATTATTTTAACACAGGTACCAACTATAATTTCTTTCAAAAGAAATACTCATACTTCAGGATGAGTCTCTAAAAAATAAGAACCCATCCCCCCTTTTTTTAAACATTACTCAATGCCATTCTCATCTTTAAAAATTAGCAATTCAGGGGTGCCTCGGTGGCTCAGTCGTTAAGCGTCTGCCTTCAGCTCAGGTCATGATCCCAGGGTCCTGGGATGGAGCCCCACATCGGGCTCCCTGCTCTGCTGGAAGCCTGCTTCTCCCACTCCCACTCCCCCTGCTTGCGTTCCCTCTTTCACTGTGTCTCTGTCAAATAAATAAATAAAATCTTAAAAAAAATAAAAATAAAAATTAGCAGTTTATTAAAAATTAGCAATTTATTAATATCAGATGTCTAGTTAGTAAGTGTTCAGATGACCCTTATTATCTCATTATTTCTTTTTACAGTTGTTTTAATAAGTCAGAATCCAAACATGATCTAATCCCAACAAGAACTATAGTATTTGGTGGATATGTCTCTTAAGTCTCAATTTATGGGCTCTTTTCTCCCTTCCTTTGTTTTTGCCTCCAGTAGACCTTAAAATCTTTTCTGAAAGTTTCTTTTGCTAAATGTTCTATTCACGTTTATTATATTTTGCTTCAATGATCAGGTTTCTCTTTTGTATCCTAAGAAGTTTTCATTATTAAAATATCTTTAGAAAGTAGTTACTTAAAAAAAGTTTAAAAATTAATCATAGAGAAACTGACAATGTTTAAAGATGAGAGCCTGAAACAAGAGTGCTGCTTTTAGCAACTAATTTATCTTTATTAGGTTACGTTTGGTATATAAACAGATAACTTGAAATACTCTCTGTGCTATCTTCATTTATAAGGAAACTTATGCCATGTAGCTTAAATGATAATTCAAAATAAGAAACATTTGCTAATACTGAAGATGAACAATAAAATTGGCGTTCCTCATGAGTATTTTGATACGTGATAGGTGAACAGAGAACTAGAAATAGACTCTTTTTCATATGAGTTTGCCTACATAGTTGCAGCTGAGTATTTTCAAATCATGATACCAGGTTCAAATAAAAAGACCATATTGCAATGCTTAAGAGAACATGATGTTCATTCACTTTAGAAGAGGGAGTGGTTTTTCAGGTAGAATCGTATTTTATAATATACTGAACATGAAATAACATTTTAATGAAAATTAAAGTTACTTAAAATTTAAATAAAATTAAAATCTCATTTTGATGAGTATTAAAATTCCCAAGCTATATTTAAAACTCTTGAAAAGGGAACTTAATTGCTATAATATTCAGAAGAGGTTTACCATCTTTCACCCATTAGGGCAATGTTTGATGTCCACTAAATATATTTAAAATAAATTTGTCCGGGTGCCTGGGTGGCTCAGTCAGTTAAGCATCTGCCTTCAGCTCAGGTCATGATCCCAGAGTCCTGGGATCGAGCCCCGCATCAGGCTCTCTGCTCAGCGGAGAGCCTGCTTCTCCCTCTCCCTCTGCTGCTCCCCCTGTTTGTGCTCTCTTACTCTCTCTGTCAAATAAAAAAAAAGTAGAATCTTAAAAAATAAATAAATGAATGAATGAATGAATAAATAAATAAATAATTTGTCATAAAAAAAGATAGTGTGTATTACTTTCCAAGCCTGCTGTAACAAAGTACCACAGTAGAAAATTACTATCTTGTGGTTTTGAAGACTAGAGGATCAAGGTATTGGCCATGTTAGTTCCTTCTGAGGTCCTCCAGGAAGAATCTGTTCATGCTTTCCCCTAGCTTCAGTTGCTTTGCTGGCAATCTTTCACATTCCTTGGCTTGTAGAAGTGTCATCTGAGACCTTATCTTGACTCAGTGGTCTCTGTGGGTGCATGTCTGTCTCCAGGTTTCCCCTTGTTATATGGGCAACAGTCATATTGGATTGGGGCCCACCTTACTGACCTAATCTTAATGAATTATATTTGCAGTGACCCTGTTTCCAAATTAGCTCACATTCTGAGGTACTGGAGATGTAGGACTTCAAATTAAGAATTTGGAAGAGGACACAATTCAACCCATAGCAGGTTTTACTAAATATGTGTGTATATCTATATATCAGTAAATATTTTTTTATTTATATTTTTTAGAATGAATACCCTGCCGCCTTCTACAACTAATTTATGGCCATTTAAAATAGAAGTCACATATATAATAAAATCCTTAAATTAAGAAATAAAAATGTTAAGTACCTTGTATAGAGTGGAAAAAATAAGCCTACTAAATATGTAAATTAATGTAGTTAACTGGAATTGACTTTTAAATTTAGTTGTAAAATTCCGTAAAGTTAAGGCAGGATGGGTAAAAATTCTCATTGTCTGGTTTTACTACAAAACAACTACATCGTTTTATCAGTATAGATCATTTTCTGAGACCAAATTTTAAAAGTAACTTACCATATTAGTCCTTTGTCACAGCACAGAAAAAAAATCATAAACAATGTCTTTACTGGTGGTTCTATAACACAGTACAGAGATATTCTTCAAATGGGTCTTTCATACTTGAAAATATAATAAAGTTATTATTTTCAGTGTTACATGACTATTAAGGTTCAAGTATGTAGTACTGTAGAGATCCAATTACTCAAGGAAAAATTTTTAAAATAACAGATCTGAGAGAATTGAATGAATAACAGGACCTTTACTGTGTCCTCCTCAGGCATCAGTTTTCTTATTTAGTCTTTTTATTTATTCCTTTATTCTCATTCTGCTTTGAGTTGGGTATTAAATGAGTACAGACAGTACTTAAACTGTATTATGCATCTATATTTGAATAAGGTATACAAAGTTCATGATAAAATTTAAGACATTGTCCAGAATACTTTGTGATAACTTGAAAGAGATTTAGAAATTATTGTATTTTTGGGGGGCACCTGGGTGGCTCAGACAGTTAAACACCTGATTCTTGGTTTTGACTGAGGTCATGATGTGAGGACCTAAGATCCAGCCCTGAGGTGGGGCTCCGTGCTCAGTGTGGAATCTACTTGTCTTGCTCCTCTGCTTCTCCCCACTGCATGCCCTTGCTCTCTCTCTCTGTCTCTCTAGAATAAACAAAATCTTTTTAAAAAAATGATTGTATTTTTTTATTGTATTGTTTTACTTCAGTTTCTAATATTATAATTATTCCAAATTATGAGAACATTTTATAACTGCTTTTTCTACTTAGGTGAGGAATATTTTTCACTTTAGTTTGTGGCACTTATAATTGATGAAGGCTCTGGCATCTAGCCAAATCGTCAAGAGCTATAGGTCATGCTGGGAACACTAGATATTATGAGGTATTAATAATTAGGAATTTATTAATAATAATGATAATAGGAATATTAATGTAGCTTTAATGTGGCAAACACTGTGATAAGTGTTTCACAGATATTAATTCAATCATTATAACATTTATGAAATTTTTTATTATTATCCTGTTTAAGTGATGGCTAAAAATTGAGGTACAAAGTAGTTAAGCAATTTGAGATTGACAGAACTAGTAAATCGTGGACCTGGGATTTGAACCCAGGTATTCTGACTTCAGAAGTAGTCCTCTTAACCACTCTGATATACCTTAGTTTTAAATACTGAGCTGTTGATATGCTTGCTTTCAGAACATTTCTATTGAGCTATCTTCAAGTTCACTGAATTCTTTCCTTAGCTGTGTCCAGTCTCTCATAAACCAATTGGAAGAATTCTTCAGCACTGAGGCCTTGTTTTTTATTTCTCCCATTTCCATTTAATTTTCATTTTTTATTTTTTAAATTTTTTCTTATAAGCATTTTATTTGAGAGAGAATGTGTGCATGCGTGCATGTGGAAGCAGGGGAAGAGGTAGAGGGGGAGAGAGAGGGAGAGAGGGAATCCCCAACAGACTCCTCACTGAGCACAGAGCCCCGCAAGGGGGCTGGATTCATGACCATGAGATCATGACCTGAGCTGAAACCAAGAGTTGGATACTCAAACATCTGGTGCCCTTCCATTTAATTTTTTAAAAAATATTTCAGGGCTCCTGGATGGCACAGTCGTTGAGCACAGTCTTTGTTTCGGCTCAGGTTATGATCTCAGGGGCGTGGGATGGAGCCCCATGTCAGGCTCCCTGCTCAGCTCAGCATCCTCTTGGAATTCTCTCTCCCTCTTCTTCTGCCCATCCCATTCATGCTTTCTCTCTCTCTCTCTCTCTCTAAAATAAATCTTTTTTAAAAATTTCATATTTTTCTGCTGAAATTCCCCAGTAATTCATACATTTTATTCACCTTTCTCCATAGATCCTTTAACATATTAATTATAGTTATGGTAGTTCAGTATCTGAGCCAATATCTAGGTCTGGTTCTGTTGACTGCTTTATCTCTTCACAATGAGTTCTTTCTCTTACTCTTCTTTGTGTATCTTGAAATTTTTGGTCAGAGGCTGGATATTGTGAACAAAGAGCTGTGGTTATTGAAGTAATGGTATTTATAACTAGAAATAGATATGCCTCTTCTGTCAGGCGATTATTGGGTTAGGTTTTTGCATGTGTCACAGAAGCTCTGTCTTCATATTCATGGCATTCCCACCCTCCCTACTACTCCCCCCAACCTGTAGGCTGCTGTTTCTTGTTACTCAGTGCTAGGTTTGTAGTGAGGGCAGAGGGGGCATTCATTAACTTAACCCAGCCTCAGTCTTAGGCAGGCCCTGTGAGCCTGGGCCCTGGGAGTATGTTTTGTGTTGTTTTCAACATTTTTGCCCCTCTTGTGAAAGCAAAACTCTGCTGTGTACATGTGGATAGTCTTGGGTGAGAGTGAGTTTCCTGCTCTTTTTTCAGTGGTAGCAGAACATCTGCTTTCTATTGGTGCAAAATTCTATGTCCCTCCTTTAGTGACTTTTTTTATTGGTTGCTTTAGCATGCATAATATGAATTTTTAACTTACCACAAATATGTTTATCTTAAAAAATATGCTTCTACTTTCTTCTGTCCTGTGTGCTATTATTGCCATTCATTTCACTTCTTTGTGTTTAAACTCCACAATACAGTGCACCTGTGTTTGCTTTATACCAGGGGTTAGCAAACTTTCTCTAAACAGCAGATGGTGAATATTTTAGGCTTCAAGGTCCATAAGGTCTCTGTCACAACTTCTCTGTTCTACTGTTATAGCACAGAAGCAACCATAGACAGTATATAAGTGGATGAGTGTAACTGTGTTCCAGTAAAACTTTATTTACAAAAATAAATGGTGATCTGGGCCATAGCTTGCTGATCTCTGCCTTTGATAGTTATCATTTTTAAAAAAGGGCTTTATTGAGATAATTCATATACCATACAATTCACCCATTTAAGGTATATAATTGAATGGCTTTTAATATATTCACAGAGTTGTAAAACTATCACAACAATCAATTTTAGAACAGTTTTATTACCCTAAAAGAAGCCTTGCACCTGTAGCCATCGCCCTCTAATTCCCTTATCCCCTGATTTGCCCTAATTCTAGGCGACCACTAATCTTTCTGTCTCTATATATTTGCCTACTCTGACTTTTTCATATAAATGGAATCGTAGTGTATGATCCTTTGTGACTGGTTTGTTGCACTTAGCATGATATTTTCAAGGGTCATCCATATTCTACATGTGTTAGCATTCATTTATTTTTATTGCCAAATAACATTCCAGCAGTGTGTGAGAATTCTGTTATCTCTACATCCTCACCAACACTTGTTACTGATTTTTTTTATTTAGTTATCATAGTGTTGGTATGAAGTTGTTTCTCATTGTTTTGATTTGCATTTCCCTGAAAGGTAGTTAATGATGTTGAGTATCTTTTATGTGCTTATTAGCCATTTGTGTTTCTTCTTTGGAGAAATGTTTATTCAGGTTCTTTGTTCATTTAAAAAATAGGATTATTTATCTTGGGGTACCTGGATGACATAGTTGGTTTCGGCTTGGATCGTGATCTAAGGGTCATGAGATCTGGCACTGCATTGGGCTCCACACTCAGTGCAGAGTCTGCTTAAGATTCTTTCTCCCTCTGCCCCTCCCTCTATGCTCGCTCGCTCTCTTTCAAATGAACAAATGAATCTTAAAAAAAATGGATTATTTATCTTTTTGAAGTGTTTTAAGAGTTTTTCATATAGGGGCACCTGGCTGACTCAGACAGTGGAGCATGCAACTCTTGATCTTGTGGTTGTGAGTTTGAGGTCCATGTTGGGTGTAGAGATTACTTAAAAATAAAATATTTTAAAAAACAGTAAAAGAGTTCTTCCTATATTCTGGATACAAGCCCCTTGTCAAATATATGATTGGCAGATATTTCCTCCCATGTGTGCGTTGTCTTTTAACTTTCTTATTATTGTCCTTTGAGGAACATAAGTTTTAAAATTCCAGTGATGTCCAGTCTGCATTTTCTGTTTTTGCTTTTGTCACTTGTGCTTTTGATGTCTTATTTATATAAGAAACTGTTGCCCAATCCAAGGTGGTGAATATTTTAGTTTTTATGTGTAGGTCTTTGGTCCATTTGGGGTTAATTTTTGTGAATGGTGTGAAATAAAGGCAAAAATCATTTTTTGCATGTGGGTGTCCAGGTGTATCAGTACATTTGTTAAAAACACTCTTCTTTCTATCTTGGCATCCTTGTCAGAAGTCAGTTGACCATAAACGTGAGGATTTATTTCTAGATCCTAAATTCTGTTCCATTGCTTTAATAGGTTTACTTTTGTGCCACACCACACTGCTTTGTTTACTGTAACTCTGTAGTAAACTTTGAAATTAGGAAGTTTGAGTCCTCCAACTTTGCTTTTCTGTATGAATTTTAAGATCAGCTTGTCAGTTTCTTCAAAGAAGTCAGCTGGGATTTTGATAGGAGTGAGTTGAATCTGTAGGTCAATTGGGGAAGTATTGGCATATTAATAATATTGTCTTCTGATCCATAAACATAGATGTCTTTCCATTTTTTTAGGTCTTTTTAATTTTTTTCAACAATATTTTATAGTTTTAGAGTATAAATTTTATACTTTTTGTTAAATGTGTTTGTATTTTTTTGATGCTATTGCAAATGGAAATGTTTTTTATTTTATTTTTTTATATCATTCCTCTATAGGAATACAGTTCATTTTTGTATGTTGATAACTGTGTCCTGCAACCTTGCCAAACTCATTTATTTTAATGGGTTTTTAGTAGAGTCCTTAAAATTTTATATATGTAATATCCTGTCATCTGCAAATAGTGATAGTTTTACTCCTTCACTTCCAGTCTGGGTGTCTTTTATTTATTTCCTGACTTCCCTTGTTAGATCCTCCAGTATAATGTTAAATAGAAGTAATGAGAGGGGACATCCTTATCTTATACTTGATATTAGGGGAAAACATTCAGTCATTGGCCATTAATGGTGCTGTGTGGTTTTTGCAGATGCCATTTAAGAATTGAGGAAGTTCTTTCTATTCCAAGTGTGTTGAGTGTTTTCGTTATAAAGGGGAGTGTTAAATTTTGTCAAACTCTTTTGGCACCTACTGAGATGATCATGTGGTTTTTGTCTTTTATCCTATTGATGTGACGTGTTTGATTGATTTTCATATATTGAACCAAGCTTGCACTGTTGGGATTAATCCCATGGTCATGGTGTATACTTTTTTTAATATACATTCTTAGATTCCATTTGCTAGTATTTCTTGAAGACTTTTATATGTGTATTTATGAAAGATTAGTCTCTTTCATTTTTTGTGATGTCTTTTGTCTCAATTTGGTATGTATTTTGGTATGAGAGTAATACTGCTCTTATACAGTGAATTGGGAAGCATTATTTCATCATCTATTTTTTGGAAGAGTTTGTAAGGGATTGATACTTATTGTTCTTTAAATGTTTGGTAGAATTTATGTTTAAAAAAAATAATAGGGGCTAAGGTTAATAGTATTGATGCGCAGAAATGTGCACACCTGTTATTTTGTCAGGTCATTAATGTGGGGGTTTTGAGTCTCTGATCAATAGTTGACTAGCAACAAGCCACTGACTTCAAATTTTTTTAGTGGCTTTTACCACCTTCTGTTTAGTGTAGGGTTTGGGGCCCTGGAGGATTTTTTCAGTGTTCTTGCTCTACTCTCAGCTTTCAGCAAGCCCCGCACACCTTGCCACAGAGGAGTCTCTGTGCTCTCGCCCAGCTCTTGGAGATTGCTATTGTTTTGTACTCTAGTCAAGGCTTTGATTGCGGGGGAGAGAGAATTTGGTTCTCCTGCTGGAGCCTTATTTGTAGGCAGTCACTTCATACCTGAGAGCCACTGTGGGTATTATTTATGTTCCTGCCCCTTCTCCCACCTCTCCCCCCAGACTTTTATCAAGAGAAGAAACAACTGTCTTACTCGTCTTCCAACAGCCGCAGACTTTTGCTTGTATCAGTGTAAGATCTTGGGCCCAACCTGGCTTCAGACTTGCCCCCAGTGGTAGATGGCTGCTTTTTTCCTCTTTCTCTTTCAGTGGCAGCTGACCTTTGCCAGTGAGGAGAGGGTGGGCAGCTTCCTGCCCCTTCTCCAGTAGCAGCTAGCTTTGTTTTTACCCCTCTTCCAGTAGAAGCTGGGTTTTTTCTTGGGCAAGAGTTGTTAGGGTTTCCTTCTTAGGTGTTTAAAACTTATCCTTAATATTTTTCTATATATCATATTTCAAAGTTGTCTTTTTAGAAGATTAGTTTCTGATAAGCAGAAGGACATGAGAGAATTTAGAAAAGGATGCTTACTATTTGGTTACTATTATAATATGCCAATATGTCTGTTCTTTTACAGCTTAGGCTTGATTTCCGACTCTTTTCACATGTTTTTCGATAGCACTGCCATTTTGGCTGGACTGGCAGCATCTGTTATTTCAAAATGGAGAGATAATGATGCTTTCTCTTATGGGTAAGACTTTTTAAAAACCTTTTTATTAAAGCATAAGAAATACAGAAAAAATACACATCTTAAGCACGTGAATTTTCACAAACTGAACACATTTGTGTAACTCAAACGCTTAACCCGCCTGCCCCCCCATGCCACCTTCCGGTTCCTTCCAGTGCAGTACTCCCTAACACGGTGGATTCGTTTTACCTATTTTTGAACAGTATTTAATTGGAATCTACAACACATACTTTTTTTTGCATCTGAGTTCTTTTGCTTAGAGGTAGGACATCTTGGTTTTACCAAAAATTTTTAAGTGAAATTTTTTGCTACATAGGAGACTTTATTAACTCTTAACTTATTTTTTTTTTTTTGGAAGAAGAAGAAAGTTTCAGTATATAAAAATGGTCATGTTTCCTTCTTAGAGGGATATTTTGCTATTGACTTATTTAAAATCATTATTTCCTAATGTGATTTTACATTACTCATCAAGCTCTGCTTTTATGAAAAATGCTTCTTTTCATACTCTTGTTCCATTTGGATAATTAATCAAATATTGGAGAGTGTTTTTATGCTGGAGAGACTATATTGGAACATCTGGTCTCACTTCTGAGCCTAGTACTGTTTAGAGGCAGAGTTTACTTTTTGCCATCTCTGTTTGGGAGAAGCAGTGGGGTGTCAGTGTTTGATTGACTGTGCCTGAGTGTTTTCTTTTTCGAGTTCATAGAGAATTTGCAGTGTAATTATATTTATGTGTAAGCAGCACTCGGGGTAATATCCTCCTTCTCTGTCTCTCCACCTTCTTTCTCTTTCCTGTTCCCCTTTCTCGCCTCTTACTTACTATGCCGTCTTTTTGTTTCTTGTTTTGTCTTCTCCTTGTTGACTCTTTCCCTTCTGTCCCCCTCCCTTTTGAATGCTTTCTCACATTATCTTTCTTCACTTTTACCTGTTTTCTCTTTCACTCTCATCTCCATCCTCATCCTTTCTACTATCTCTCCAGAACTCCCTTCTCACCTCTCTTGTTCTTTTTTTCCAGTTTCTTGTTCCTGTGCTCATGATCTCTCCCTATTCCTCAGCCTTCCACTCCTCTCTTCCTCTCTTTCTCTCTCCCACACATCTTTTATCTTTCTTTTGTCCTGCTTTCTCTCTCTACCTTCCGCCACTGTATCTCTCAGGCTCTTTCTTATTCCTCCTCCCTCTCTCTCAGCTTCTTAGCTCTAGTTCTTTCTTCTCTCCGTTCCCCAATCTCTTTCCTTCTCTCACTGATCCTCCTCCCGGAAGGTTCCCTTTCTTTTTATAGTGTCTCTCCTTCTGTCCTGACTGCTCCCATCCACTGTCTTATGCACACTGCTTCCTGTTCTCTTTTACTCTTGTTCCCTCACTGCTTCTTCTTTCTCTCCACCTTCGCTTTTGTTCTCAAGCCAACAGGCATGCACTTTCTCTTGTACGTGCTCTTGTTTTCTTCAGCTATTCATCGAGGGCCTACTATGAGTCTAGTTCTTTGCTACTTATAAGGATGAATAAAATATGACTTCTGCCTTCTCTCACTTGTGCTCTGATGAAGAAACACTGCTGTAAAAATACCATAAAAACTATACATTGTGACAAGTGCCAAAAGAAAGATATATGAAATTCTGTGACAGAACTTGCTGATTTGGGGTATAACTGAAGTGATGTGGTTATTTGTAAGATTATAAAAAGTGAGACAAAAAACACTAATTATACTATTTCTATTGACTATAGCGAGGGATCTCTATTATCTATAAATCCAAACAGCTCAGGAGAGAACATTTTCCATGGCATTATGCAATCAAAAGAGTCTTAAGTGTATTTTGAATCATTAAAGAAAGATTGCATGTAAAGTTCTAATCTCGTGTTGGAAAATTAGTAATTCATATATGCTGTATATCAAAAATCTGATTAGAATATCTTAACAATTTTTCAGAAAAAATTTTTAAAAAATATTCAGGATAAACAGTAGGTGATTATAAAAATTATCAGTTCCTTAAATCTTAGGATACCTATTGTTTTCTATTTATAAAGCACAGTATCCCACTCTAAGAAGGTTTTTAGGAACAGCTTTGAATACCTCAGTATCATAGCAGCTTTTAACTATTCAACTCTTTAACTAGTTTATATAAGGGAGTGATATTCTTGCCATCTTTTTGTTTCTTGTTTTGTCTTCTCCTTGTTTGCTTTTTTCTTTTGAGAAGGGAAGAGTTAGGGAGTAAAATCTGATGAAACATTTGAAACTATTAATAGTTGCTACAGTAGTAAGTAGCAGCAGTAGTAAAATGTAGGTACCAGTACATCAAAGTGACACCAAATACGCTAAGCCTGAGGATGAATCCCTAACCCCCCAGTTCAGTATGATCACAGCAGCAGACTGACTGTAGTAGAAAAATAATAGGAGGAATCTGAGAAGCAGAAGACTTTTCAGGATTTCTTTATAGAAAAGTCATCTTTATGTCTGGTCACACTCCTGTTTTTGAAATAGCAATGCCAGCATAAAGGTAATATATGTCTGATAGGTAGATACATGCACATGTACATGCATTTATATGTATGTACATATCCTTGTATCTTTTTTTTGCCTTGGCTAAAGAATTCAGATACCATCATACTTCATTAGGCAATAGCACATTCATGAATGTGCTGTTTTAATTCCAAGACTCACTCTGTTCAAGTAAACATAGTCATTTGTAAAGGCAAGTATATCTAGTTTTCACAAGTTTTTCACTTCAATCCTGCAACCAAATTTAGCAAATATATTAAGCCTAATTAAGTCACTTTAGTCCAGCAGTTTATCAGAATTTATGGAGCACCTATTAAGCTAGGCATTGGAGACAAAAAGACACCTGGAAAACATTCTTACTTTTGATCTTGAAATCTAATGGAACTCAAGGACAAAAGGCTTTCATTCAGGCATTAGCTATGGGAGTAGAAGAGTGGGCTAAAAGAAAGTGCTTTTCATTTTGAGGTTAGTAACCCTGCCGATATATTAGATAAATTCCTAAGTGTTTACTATGAAAAGCCAGCTAAATTTAATGAACGTTCTGTCCTGAAAAATAAAAAGGCATATGCTTTGACAGATATTATGTAAATTTAATTCATTCATATGTGTTAGAAGGTAGAAGTATGCATTATTTCTGAATGCAGAAATATGTACGATGTTGGAATGTACTGACAGAGCAAACTCCAACAGGACTGAATAGAGTGCATTTTAAAGAGTTTGTTCTCTTTATTTTAAACATAGTTCTTATAGTAAAAAATGTATTACCTAGAAGTTGACATAGAAAGCTAGAAAAAACAGTGTTTTTAATTGTCCTGTTATATTGTTTGAGGACCAGAGTGATTAACTGCTGTCAGCACCCTTTGAGTAATGTTAGGACATGTAAAACTGCCAAGTTAAAGTTGTTTCTGATGACTTTAACTAAGTCAAATAGTACCTTATGGAAAAAATAAAATCTTTCCCCGATGCTTCACGCAGGTAGGAAGCAGAAAGCTTCAGAAGTCCATGGAGAAAAAGACAGGTATTTTTAACATAGTTTAATTAGTATTATGTGAAGCTAGAATTGATTCTAAAAATAGGTAATTGAAAAGTTTTTATTAAATTTATTTATCTTAGAAAAGAGTGATAGAAATATAAATCTCAAGTTGTCTCTCGGGTAATTCAGAAATAATTTTATTTTCCTTCAGATCAAAGCTCCATTTTCCAAATATTTGAAAGCAGAAAGGTAAAAATAAAAAATGTAAGGAATTCTTAGAAAAAAAGCAACTAATAAGTTAGAAAAACCCCTCTTTCAAATCCTTTTCTTCTACTTTTTATCTTTAGATCCTTCCTTTGCTTACTTGTCTAGTCCAGTTTTTCCTTCTCCAGGGGCAACTTGAGATTTACATTTCTGTGAAAGGTCTTTCTAAATCTGCTTATTCTAAGAAGGTCTTTATTGGCTTGTAGAAATGGATGTATTTTGCAGTATTGTGCTACACATAATTCATTATAATTAAATTCATTTTCTTATTTCTACAATATATGTAGAATAAAACACATTCTACTATAAATACTAGGACTTTGCTGGCTGCTTGTAACCATATAATATGGTTTAGAACCTCTGAATATGTATAAGTTTATGATTTGATTTTTAAGAAATAATAATTCAGTTGTTTACTTTGCTCTTCTTTAGGTATGTTAGAGCGGAAGTTCTGGCTGGCTTTGTCAATGGCCTATTTTTGATCTTCACTGCTTTTTTTATTTTCTCAGAAGGAGTTGAGGTATTGTAAATAATGATTAGACTCACTAAATTACATTTCTGTAATGAAAATGTTTATGAACTAAAGATACATGTTACAGAGCTCTTTCACACTATTAAATATTGAGGATAGTCTTGGGTTAGATAAAGTATTATGTAAGAGGAGCTTACAAAATAGTTGAAAAAATTAAATATATGTGAAACTACTTGAAATTGAAAACAACTAAATGATAGTGCTTTATAGGCTATGAATGAAGTGTTGACTGTGAAAAGTAAAAGCACAATCCAGACAGTGAGGTCTGTTGGAAAAGTTCTTAAAAAGAACCTTAGAGTTTTGCCAGTGAACCTTTAATATTTGATACAATAAAAAAAAGTAAAGAGAAAATTGAAAGATCAGTGAGCTTAGAATGAATGGCAATATTATTTAAGATATCAAAAAGAGATAGGTTTTAGATCAAATAGTCATGCTTTTAAATATTTGTTTTTTTATTTGTTTAAATATTTTAAATATTTAAAAATAGTAATTATTACCTTGTCTGCAGTAAGTGAGCACTGTTGTTTTTGTTTTTGTTTTTTCCCCATAAACTGTCTTAGCATATATTTTTAGAATGCTTTTAATTTTGAAGATAATAAATTTTTAAAGATTGCTTTTTGTTTTTACCAGTTGATCAATCAGAAATTATATCAATGCTCTTTGTTTGTATTATGTGTTTTCTAGAGAGCATTAGCCCCTCCCGATGTACACCATGAGAGACTGCTTCTTGTTTCAATTCTTGGGTTTGTGGTAAACCTAGTAGGAATATTTGTTTTCAAGCATGGAGGTCATGGACATTCTCATGGCTCTGGTATGATGGTTCGAACCCTATGTTTCTTCGTTTTTCTGTTTTCCATCATAATTACCACTTTTGAAAATTGATAAATTTTTAAGTTAAAGCCTATGTTGATTTTTAATGAAAGAAATAATATGTTAATAGACTCTTATTAATGTCTTCTTGAACCATCACTCCCCCTTCTCCATGTTCCTCCATCCGAGTGCCATCTCAAGATTACACATGTTCTGTTTGGTGTGGGTCCTTCCAGACCTCTGTAGCTGATCTGTTTAGTATGACACCATTTATATAAAACCAACAAATAAACATGAAAAACCACAAAACAAATCTAGTTACTAAAAATTAGACTTATGTGGGTCTGAAATTCATTATACCATCTGTCTTTGAGATCCTTCTATTTGGTATACATCAGTCTGCCTTCTTTCGTTAACATAAAACTCCATGGGGTGGGATACCATGGCTTATTTAAACTGGTCTTCTGTCTATAGACTTTTAAGTCCTTTCCACATAAAGCATATCCTCGTGAACATGTGCAAGTGTTTTTCAAAAGCTGTGCTGACCCATTTGGTAGCCATTAGTCATATGTGGCTATTTAAATTTAAATTATGGTTAGTTAAATTTAATAAAATTAAAAATTTAGTTCTTCAGTTACACTAGTGATGTTTCAAATGCTCTGAAGCCACATAGGGCTATCATATTGGATAGCAGATATAGAACACGTCCATCACCACAGAAACTTCTTTGAATTGCAACGTGCTGGAATATACATAGAGTTGCTGGCACACAGGAAACACAGTTTTTTAGTTTCAGTAGACAATGGCAAATTGCCCTCCAAAATGACTCATCCACATTTACCCCAGCAATGAATGCCAGTACTGATTTCGTCCCACTCACATCAAAACATTATTATGGATTTAAAACTGTTTTGTTAATACTTTGATAAAAATATTATCTCATTTTATTTATTATTTCTCTGATTAGTAGGGAGGTTGAAAATCTTTCTGTATGTTTTTAGGCCACTCAAGTTTTTCCTCTCCTAGAATTGTCTATTTATTTTTGCTTGTTTTTCTATGGTCTACCTGTTAATCCATTTATTATAATTTTTATTTATTTTGTATACTAATCGTTTGTTTTATGTGTTGCAGACAC
>CM052900.1:89552617-89714721 GCA_028534135.1 Potos flavus | reverse complement strand
GAGGTAAAAGAACACTTTTAGCCTATACTAAATTGCCTTTCAAAGTTGTTTGGGCCTGTCTTGCTCAACTGGTTTTTTCATCAGCTTGTCAAGTTTTATGAAAAATCTTTTTGGGATTTTGACTGGGAATGCATAAAAGAATTTTTATGTCTTTTACTAAATTGTCTTAGCTATTTCAATAAAGATCTTTGTATTTTTTGGTCAGTTCATTTTTAGGTAGTTGAATGTTTTTATTACTATTAAGAATAAAAACTATTTAAAAAAAAAAAGAATAAAAACTATTATTCCTGCTTGTCTTATTGCATAACACTGTGTCGATTAGAAATACTTGGTTTGTATCCTTGTGTCACTGAACGATCACCTGAGTAACTTAAAAAAATGCTGATGCCCGGGTTTATCCCAGAACATTTTTATCAGAATCTCTGGAGGAAGCCCCAAACATCAGCATGTTTTAATGCTCTCCAGATGACTTTAATGTGCATTCTTCTTAAGTCAATGAAAAATGCTACTGAAGTTTTACCATTTGGTCTGATGTTTATGGTCTGTTTCTGATGAAACAATTTTATCAAGTTAAGGATATTACTTTTTCTTCCTGCATCTGGTGAAGTAATCATTTTTTCCTCTTTAGTTAATTTAAAATTTGTAATTTACATTGATAGATTTCTTATAAGAAACTATCCTTAAATTTTATGGTTAAAATGTATCCATTTAGGTCTGCATTTAGGTGTGTGATCCATTTTCAGTCAATTTTTGTATATGGTGTGAGGTATGGGCCCAATATCATTTTCTTATATGTAGATTTCTGGTTGTCTCAGCACCGTTTGTTAAAGATTATTTTCCCCCCACCGAATTGTCTTGGCACTCCTGTCAACAGTCAGTTGACCATAAATGTGAGAGTTTATTCTGGACTGTCAGCTCTATTTCATTGATCTGTATGTTTATCCTTATGCTAGTACTATACTGTCTTGTTTAATGTACCTTTGAGGTAGGTTTCAAATTGGAACATATGAGTTATCCAACTTTATTCTTCTTTTTTAAGATTATTTTACCTATTACTTACTAATTTAAGATTATTTTATTTATTTATATTTCCATAAAGGGGCTTCTGGGTGGTGCATCTGGCTAAGCATCCGGGTCTTGGTTTAGGCTCAGGTCATGACCTTGGGGTCATGAGATCAAGCCCCGTGCTCTGCTTAGCACAGAGTCTGCTTAAATTTCTCTCTTCCTCTTCCTCTGCTCCCCCCTCTGCTCGCTCCCATGTGTGCATGTGTACTCTCTCTCTAAAATAAATCTTTAAAAAAGTTTTTTAAGATCAGCTTGTCAATTTCTGCAAAAAAGGGCAGTTGGGATTTTGATAGAAATTGTACTGAATCTGTAGATCAGTTTGGTAAGTACTGTCATGTTAACAATGTTAAGTCTTCTGATCCGTGAACGTGGGATGCCTTCCCATTTATTAAAGCTTCTTTATTTTCTTTCAACATGTTTTATTGTTATTAGTGTACATGTTTCACACTTCTTAACTTTACAATTAGGATTTTTTTGTTGTTGCTATTATAAATGTGGTTGTTTTCTTAATTTCATTTTTTGATTGTTCTTTACTTATGTATAGGGTTACAGTTCATTTTTGGATATTGATCTTGTGTCTTGCTACATTGCTGAAGTTGTTCAATATTCTAATACATCTTTAGTGGATTCCGTAGAATTTTTTGGTATCATGTCATCTGCAAATAGAGATAATTTTACTTCTTCCTTTCCCATCTGAATACCTTTTTTTCCTTGCTTAACTGCCCTGATCAGATGCTTCAGTACAATATTGAAGATTTTTTATTTATTTGAGAGAGAGAGAGCATGCACTCATGTGAGCTGGGGAGGAGCAGAGGGAGAGGGAGAAAGAGAATCTCCAGCAGACTCCCCGCTGAGCATGGAGCCCAAGGCAGGGCTCCATCCCATGACCCTGAGAGCATGACCTGAACTGAAACCAAGCCTCCTACACTTAACCAACTAAGCCCCCCAGGCGCCCTGCTTGAGTATAATATTAAATAGAAAGTGGTGAGAGAGGACATCCTTATTTTTTTTCCTGACTTTAGGGTAAAGCATTCAGTCTTTCTTCATTAAATATGATGTTAGCTATGTTAGCCCTGTGTTTTTCAGAATTGCCCTTTATCAGATTGAGGGAGTTCATTTCTATTCCTAGTCTACTAGGTGTTTTTATCATGAAAGGGTATTGGGTTTTGTCACAACTTTCTCCTTCATTTTTTTAGATGAAGTTTTTTTGTTTTTATCCTTTATTCTATTAAGATGATGTATTACATTGCTTGATTTTTGGGTATTAAACCACCATTTTATTCTTAGGATAAATTCCATTTGGCCATGGTTTATCTTTTTTATATATTGTTTCGTTTGGTTTGCTAGTATTTTGTTGAAAACTTTCATGTCTAATCGCTTCTCGGCCTTTTGGCTAAGATCAAGTGAAAACTGTCATGTCTATATTCTTAAGGAATTTTGACCTGTAGTTTTCTTTTGATGTCTTTGGTTGGTATTGGTATCAGGATAATACTGGCCTTATGTAATGAGTTGGGAAGTGTTCTCTTTTCTTCTATTTATTTTTTTAAGAGGGTAGGCAGGGAAGGATGTGAAGTATTGGTATTTTTTAAATCTTTGGTAGAGTTCCAAATGAAGTCTTCTGGGCCTGAACTTTCCTTTTTTGAAAGTTTTTAATTTTTTTTTTTTTTTTTTTTTGCTTGTTATAATTCTCTCCAGATTTGTATTTCTAGGAATGTTCTTTTGTCCATTTGTCCATTCCATCTAAATTATCTTATTTGTTTACTTGTTTATAGTATGTCTTTTTAAAAAATTTATTGTATTTCCATAAGGTCAGTAGTGAAGACCTCTCTTCCCAGTTTTAGTAATTTGTGCCTTCTGTCATTTTTTTCTTGGCTAATTTAATTAAAGGTTTATCAATTTTGTTGATTTTTTTTTTTTTTTTTAAAGAATGCCCTTTTGGTCATAGGGAAATATTTTTCTAAGCGCTGCTGAAATATAATTTGTAAGTTTGGTATGTCATGTTTTTCATTTCATTTTTGTTCATCTCAAAGTATTTTTCAATATCCCTTATAATTTCTTCTTTGAATGATTAGTTATTTAAGAATTTCTCTTCCATTTTTCTTCTGTTGTTGATATCTAATTTAATTCCATTGTGATCAGCAGATGATACACTTCTTAGGATTTCAGGTTCTTTTCAGTTTATTGAGTCTTATTTTATGACCTAGCATTTGGTCTGTATGGACAAACGTACACTGAAGAAGAATATGTATTCTGCTGTGTTCTATAGGTGTCTGTTAGGTCTAATTTGTTCATAGTTGTTCCATCTTCTAGTTTTTTGTTGCTCTTCTGCCTAGTTATCTATTTATTGTTGAAAGTAGGTATTGAAGTCTCCAACTATTATTGTTGAATAGTATATTTTTTCAGTCAATTATTTTAGGTTTTGCTTAATGTGTTTTGGAGCTGTGTTGTTCAGTGCAATATTTATAATCATCATATCTTCCAGATAGATTGAACATGTTATTATATTCTTTTTTTCTTATAGTAATTTTTGGCTTACAGTTTATTTTGTTTGTTATCATGATAACCATTCCAGCTCTTTTTTTTTTTTTTTTTACTGCTTGTATGGTGTATTTCTCTTTCTATCTTTTTACTTGCAACCTATTTATTATGTCTTTGACTCTAAAGTGTGTCTCCTGTATACAGAATATAACTGGATCATATTTTTTTTAATCCATTCTGACATTCTCTGTCTTTTGATTGGAGAGTTTAAACAATTTACATCTCATGTAATTACTATTAAGGTAGGATTTACATCTGCCATTATAATATTTGTTTTGTATATCTTCTGTCCTTTTCGTTACTCTATTCCCTGATTCCTGTTTTTTAAGTAGATACTTTCTAGTGTACCTTTTAATTCTCTTGTTTCTTTTACTATATATTTTTGAATATTTTCATAATTATTGTCCTGGGGATTACAAGTACCATCTAAATTTAAAACAATTTAGTTCAGATTAATAGTAATTTAGTAATACACAAAACCTTTACTCCAGTATACTTCCCTGTTCACCTCCCTTCTTTGTACTATTATTGTCATACAAATCGCATGTTTTTATGATGTCCATCAGTACAGTTTTATAATTATTACTTAATGCACTTGTCTCTCAAAACATACAGGAGAAGAAACAAGTCACAAATTTAAAAATACATTTATCCTCTGTCATAATTACCTTTACCAGTGCTCTTTATTTCTTTGTGTGGATTTTGGTTACTATTTAGTGTTCTTTCATTTCATTTGCAGGTAGTGTTTTTGTTTATGTGGTAATGTCTTCTTTCTCCTCTATTTTTAAGGGAGAGAGTTGAATTTAGAATTCTTAGTTGAGTCTTTTTCTAACATTTTGATTTTGTCCTCCCACTGGCTTTTCACCTCCATGGTTTTTGTGGAGAAGTCACCAGTTAATATTAGTCAAGTTCTGTTATACATGGTAAGTTATTTTTATCTTGGTGTGCAGCTTTCAGTGTCTCTTTGACATTCATCAATTTGACTATGATGTTTCTAGATATGGCTCTGTTTGAGTTTATTCTACTTGGATTTTCCTAAGTTTCTTGATTGTGTAGATTAGTATTTTTTATCAAAGTTGGAGAGTTTCTAGCCATTATTTCTTCAAATATTTTTTCTGTCTCTTACTTCCTTTTGTTTTTTGGGGACTCCTTAATGCTTAATTTGGTACACTTGATTTTCCACAGGTCTCTAAGGCTATGTTTATTTTTCTTAATTTTCTTCTTTTCTGGTCCTCAGAGTGGACAGTCTCTATTGATCCATCTTCAAGTTTGTGTAACTATAGCTCAGATCTATTGTTAAGCACTTCTGGTAAATATTTTACTTCAGTTATTAACTCTGGAATTTTTTGTTTGGTTCTTTTTTATAATTTCTCTTTATTGATATGCTCTATTTGGTGAGTTATTGTTGTTATACTTTCATTCTTTAGACATGGATTTCTTTATTTCTTTGAACATATTTATAATGGCTGATTTAAATAAAGTCTTTGTCCAAATCTGGGTCTCCTTCAGGAACATTTTCTGTTGGTTGCTTTTTTTTCTGTGTATGTGGCATACTTTCATCTTTCTTTGCATGTCTTATAATTTTTGTTGTTGTTGAAAACTGGACATTTTATAGTATATGACTCTGGTGTCATTACACTCTCCCTTCAAAGTTTGTTGTTGCTAATATTGCTCTTTTTCTTGTTGCATGACTGTCTTGGACTAATTGCTTTCCTGCAGTGTATGTCCACTGAATTTTTAGAGCTGACTCTAATGTTCACCACATTGAGAATAGAGATTTTCCTAGGGAACTGCAAGTTTGAACAAAACAGTTAACTGTGCTCTGAGATGCTACTTTTAACAGCTTCCAAAGAAGTCAGATCTCCATTGTCTGCAGTGCTTCTGGTTTTTAGCTACTGTCAGCTGAGCTGGGGCAGGAGTTGAAATGGGAATAGACCCAAGTAAAAACAGCAGAAACCCCCTAGTCTTACGGAAGTTTGATAGTTTCTTCTTGGCTGGGTGCTTTTTAGTTTGTTTTCTGGTTTTGATTAATTACCAGAGTTCTGAACTGGTTAAGTTTTAGATGTGTTCCTTACATTTGTGCTGTTTTAGAGAGAGCTAATTAGCCAGTATCGCCTCTCTACCATTTTGGAGTTGATCTCCCCCTTATTCATGATTTTTCATATAATGCAATGCTGGATTTGGTTTACTGGTATTTAGGATTTTTGTGAATATTAGTGATGTTTTTGAATTGGGTAACAGCTAGTCTTTTTCTGTGCTTTGGAATATCTTGTATAAGATGTTTCTTTGATGGTTTAATACTTTTTAGGTCTGCTACGGACAGGATTCTGCGTTATTTTGTTTTTGTTTTTTCTAAAGATTCTACCTGCTGTAATGTAATTCTGCTGATCTTTTATCAAATACGGTGGTTTCCCTGCCTCTGCCTCAAAGTGACCATATGCATACATTTTGTTTCATCTTTGATTATACATGTAATAGTACTTTGTAAAGTTTTAGCTAAGATTTTTGTCGGTGGTCTTCACTGCTTTATCCCCAGTGCCTGGAACAGTACCTATGACATAGTATGTTCCAAATAAGTATTTCTTGAATGAATGAATAACATTATCTAATCTCTAAATATTTCTGTGTACTTCTCACTTATTTTCATCTCTAGTAAAGTCTACCACTTCTCTCCATATATCATTTCCTTCCCATATTCCATGGTAGGAACTCTTTCAGTTTTAATGAATCTATAACACTTTTTACAAGTAAATCTTTATTTAATTGAATCTCTTTTTAGAGCTAATTCTTTTCGCTAATATCAGTATTATTGTAAACATTTATATAATATATTTCTACATACTTTTTGTTCTAACTACTTTTTAGGCCATGGACACAGTCATTCCCTTTTTAATGGTGTTCTGGATCAGGCACATGGCCATGGAGATCATTGCCATAGTCATGAATTGAAACATGGTGCTGCACATAGTCATGATCATGTTCACGGACATGGACACTTTCATTCTCATGGTGAGTACAGCCAAAATACTTTCAAATGGACAGCCTTCCAAATACACAGAAATTTTGTATAGATTACTCTCTTAGTTGAAATAGTCTCTTGAAAAGGTTTTGTAATCAACTGCCTTTCTAATGAATCAGACTAAATGGTTCCCAGGGCTAATTCATTTTTAGTATATAATGAAATTAACTGAGTATAATGCCATGGATATAGCTTTTTTCAGTGACTATATTATACTGTATGCCACTATTTTAAATAAGTGTCAGTGAATGAGAAACAATTACATTTTAGCAAATGAAAATTATATTTTTTTTAAAGTATAAGGCCTTTTGTACTACATACAGGCTTATAAAAATACAATAGGGGTTTTCAGTTTTGCACACTTTCATTGTAATTTTTGGTAACTATCACCTGATGCTTCCCTTGCACATGTTCTTTATCCATCTATCGGTGGACACTTGGGTTGCTTCCATAATTTGGCTATCATAAATAATGCTGCAATAAATAGTGGTACATATATCCTTTCAAATTAGTGTTTTTGTATTTTTTTGGGTAAATACCCAGTAGTGTGATTACTGGATTATATGGTAGTTCTATTTTTAACTTTTTGAGAAACTGTAAAAAACATACTGTAAAAAACCAAGAGTCAAATGCTGAAGTGATTGGCCACTCAGGTGCCCCTAGAATGGGACTTCTCTGTTATTCTGGAATATATTCAGTGGGCTCCAGATAACTTAGTGATTTGAGAACCACTCTCACCCATTCAAAAACTTGTAAATAGTTATAAATTTAACAACATCCTGTTTCTCCTTGAATTTTTATTTTCATTCCAGCATTTTATAATAATGGATTATATTTGGGTTAAGTTATTAATTGATCATGTGTTCTACTTTTTGGCAATAAAATGTGTATATAAACTTAAATTTTTTATTTCCTAGAAACATAAGATTTAGCATTTAAACATTTCTTTTGGATGGAGTGATTGTAGTTATTACTAAAAGTCAATCAAAGTAATTCTATTTGAAAAATGTCGATACATGTATAATCATAAAAGGCAACATTTTACTCCAGATACATATCTTAATGAGATAATTTGAGCTCTTTTTTTTCTCAATTAGTGTATGGATAAATGACACTTATCAACATAAAAAGGTTTTGACAATAATTCTGTTCCTATTTTCTGGCTTTATAATGTAAGTAATAAGAAACCTTAAATAGAAGAAATTCTGTTTATAGCAGTTTCAGTCAATTCTTTGAACACCTTCAGAATTACATTCCAAAAATTACGTAGTGATCTGTTATCAAAAATTATTTTTGATGATCTATAAATTGACAGTTTCATTAGCTAATCCTTGTATTCTGTTAAAAATAATTGGAAACTGTTGCTTACAAAAGGATTTGCTGGTTAGTCGATAGAGTCATTATGTTTGTAGCATTTCCACCAATATTTGCAATTGCCCCCTTGTTTGTTGCCCTAGAATTTTTTTTATACCTTGAGCAATGCACTGTAGTAAGAGTCTAAATAGGTGAAAAGTAGCTTTTTTTTGGCCAAAGGGGAGAAGGGTGAGTGGCAAAGAAGAATTTACATGATATCAGGGCACATGGAGATCATAGTAACTAGTAAAAGGAAATGCTAGGCTTCAAACACAAGAAAATCTGACTCCAGGGGTGCCTGGGCAGCTCAGTGGGTTAAGCATCTGGCTCTTAGGTTTTTATGTCGGTTGAGTCCCACTCTTGATTTTGATTCCAGTCATGCTTTTGGGGTCATGGGACTGAGCCCTGCATAGGGTTCCTTGCTCAGCGGGATGTCTGCTGGAGATTCTTCCTCCACTCCCTGCCCCCGCCCCACTCTCTAAAATAAATAAATAAATCTTTAAAAAAAAAAAAAAAGGAACTCCGACTCCAGAATCTTCTCTTTACTGTTATTTCTGCCTTCACTGTATATTAGCCAATCTGAGGATACACAATGGGCCATGATTCCATTTTGCCCTTAAGAGACATCATAGTCTCACTGGGAAATACTGTAAGCTTTATATTTATTGAAATGCTACACTGTCAGTAAAACTAATTGGTTTTTTGTTTGCTTGGTTTAACTGCTCCTATCTCAGTGACTCAAATAGTAAAAGTATATATATTGCTCTTGGGTTAATGGGGTAAAGGAAGGTGGGTGCTGTTTCTCATTCAATTCAGGGATCTAGGTTCCTTTCATCCCTGGGATTCTTGACCCTTGGAATCCTTCACTGGATTCCCTGCATCTCCCCAGAGATAGAGTACATAGATTATGTGGGGTATTTTTACGAGCCTAGAAGTGGTTTACCTGTCATATTTCTTTTTTTTTTTTTTTTTAATTTTATTTATTTATTTAACAGAGCGCACGAACAGGGGGAGTGCCAGGGAGGGGGAGAGCAGGCTCCCTGAGAGCCCAATGCAGGGCTTAAATCCCAGCACCTGGGATCATGACCCGAGCCGAAGGCAGACACTTAACCAGCTGAGACACCCAGGAGCCCTACCTGTCATACTTCTTTGCTTAACACTGTTACATATATCATAAAACTTAAGAGAGCCTGGGAAATGTAGTTTATTTGTTTACCAAAGAAGAAGAAGAAATGGGTGATAAACAACTAGCCAGTGTCTACCACAGATAACAAATTTTTTGTCCAGAAGGACTTTTCAGATTTTAAATAGGTGCGTGGAGTTATATTTTTTATACAACCATTATATTAGTATAGCAGAATACACCTTTCCAGATAATTATGTCAAAAATTACTGTCTTTATCTGGACCTACTACCTATAGACAAATCTCTTGCCTTGATCAGGAGCTGGATTTTTAGAACAGTTAACACTTTTGACAATCAGCATGATTTTTTAAGGTGACTGCATCTTTCTCCCCACCATATCACTGGGCAGCCTCTTCTGCCATTGTTACCGTCTCTGTCAAAGCTGTAGTAAGGCTACGTCAGCTCTTTGGCACTGTGGGCCAAGAACCATGACCCCTGGCAGGCTTTCTGTTAACATGTTCAGAAAGCTTGTAAGGCCTCCTGATGATCACAATATTGCTGATCTTTTACATTGTTTACCTGTGTTTTCTGCTTTGATGTTAAAGCTGATAGTATCTTCAGAGTCAGTATAGAAATTATAGTATTTTTAAATTTTTTCATCATAAAGGTAAAATGGAAAGTATTTTAATCTCCCCTCTTTGAAAAGCTCGCCACATCCATCTAGAAGCTATTGGAAAACTCTTGTTTGCCAAAGTCCTGTTATCCTGGATGCTGACCTGGCTTCATTTCTTGGACTTCTTGTAATTTCCAGCAAATACCTTGTTTCGTCTGAATTTTCCAGTTGTAAAATTAGTGTAGGAAACTGTAGTATAAGGTGTGTTATGAATAGCAGGAGATTTTCACAATGTTTTTAATTTACCATTTTCTACCAGATTGCTTGATATAATAATTTCCTAAATACTGGGTACCATTGATGCATTTCGAAGTTGCCTATGTCTATCTCCACTAAATTATTATATTAAATTTAAAAAATAATTTTTTAAGTCTGATGTGGCTGTATATAGTGTCATGCATCCTTCATGATATATTTGAATGAAAAGTTCTCTGAATTGGAAAAATTGAATCTGTAATTGAAGATATATTTTAAAATAACTTAACTCTCTACAGATGGTCCCTCCTTAAAAGAAACAGCAGGACCCAGCAGACAGATTTTACAAGGTATGACAAGCAATTTGTATATTCTCAGTTTTATGAAACAGGTTTCATTGTGGTGAGCTATCTGAAATTTTCCTATAAGAAAAATACGTAAATATTTGTGTTGGTGTCTAAAGTATTATCTTTCCTTGTGACTTTTTAAATATATACTATTAGACATCTTAGCATACATTCTTTTAACTATCACTTGGCTGTTTTCACAGATTTGATAAGATTACAGTAGTTAGAAACTATACTACTTAACTATAAATAATAATCATGCCCATGACAATAGTAATATCATAGTATAATATATTTGCCTCCATAGAATTACTAAATAATCTTTCCAAGTTCAGTATTTAGTATGTGTTTACACTGTGGAAAGATTTAGAGGAAAAAATGTAATGCATTCAAACCCTCAGAATGTATAATACCAAGAGTGAACCCTAATGTAGTTGGATTTGGGGTGATAATGACATGTCAGTGTAGTTTTATCAGTTGTAACAAATGTACCACTCTGCTAGGAGATTTTGACAATTTGGAATGTTATCCCCAGGATAGGGGTATATGGGAAATCTCTGTACCTTCTGCTCAGTTTTGCTGTGAATGTAAAATTGCTCTAAAAAGTTAACTCTGTTATATTAATATAATTAATCAATATATTATATTAATATAATTATTATATTAGATTAATTATATTAAGTATATTAATATAATGCGAAGTGAGACCTTCGTCATATCTATTGGCATCAAATGATGATGGCTAAACAGGAGCTTACGTGCCATGTAATATGATACATTACAAAATTTTATAAAGCAGAGAAAATCAGTTTTGTTTGTGAATTATGATAGTTTCTTTTTGGGGTAGGAGCCAATCTTTGGCTCTAAATTTCTGTTTAGACTTCGTCATCAAAATTTCCTAATTTCCAGCTCCCTACCTTCCTGCTTTTATTAACTTTTGACTTCAGTCTGACTTTCTCAATAGCTTGTGATCCGATCTCTACTGCGTCTATTTTTCTCCACTATTTCTTGATATAGCTCTAGCTTTTTTTTTTCCCCCCCACTATGAATGTGCTCCTCCATACTGAGAAGTTTATTTCAGGAGGCTTAAGTATGTCTTCCAGTCACTAGTTTTCCATTTGCAAAATATATAGAATTGGTTTAGAACAGCATTTGCTGAAATAGCTTGTAATCATGCATATGTAATACGTCTATATCCAATGCTATAAATTAGCTTTGATAATATGAGTTTATTTTTAGTTTTGGAAATCATCACAAGTTGAGAGAAGGGAGGTTAGATTTGCCTTCCTAATTATCTTTTATACAAGCTGTTATGAAAATTATATTTTCTGAGTATCCATCAATTTATGGTGGCTGCAGCAGCCCAGTAGATATCTCAAGGATAGGGAAAAGTGTCTGGCATTCAAAGTTTCCATGCGGATACTCATACATGAAAACTGAGTTAACTGAATTTTTCAGTTATTTGCAGCATCTTCAATACAACCTCTGGGTAGGGGAAAGGATCAACAACAATAACAAAGCAAAGATTTAGATCCCCAATGACTCACATATTAAAATTACCAGATACAAAATACAAAAAAATTAAGAAGATATATGTATGACCTCCGGCTAGAGTGTTCTTGGGCAGTGAAAATATCCACCATATGCTGCCAAGTCTAACCTTCAACTTTTATGTCAGTTAAACATATTAGTTTAGACTTTTTTCTTTAGTGATTTTTCTTCTTGAAACAGTTACTAGAAAGTAAGAAGGGTTTAGGTAATTAATAACACTTGCTAATAAAGCCAATTTTCAGGTCAGGGACTTTTCAGTCAAAGAAAAATCAAGAACAAATGATTCTTTTCCCTTTCGGTATTTAGAGCTGTTTTCATGTCTGATCCTACTAAAACACTGATTAAAGAATATAAAGGCTTGAAATCGCATGTCACTTAAGAGTTTTGAAGCTTAGATACCTTCAATCTACTTTGATGGGTATTTTTCTTCAGTTTTATTTTTTAAACTTAATATGGCCTAGACACTTATTAGTCTGTTTAATTCTTTGCTATTTGAAACAACCTAGAGAAAGAGTTTTTTCCTCTAAGTATGCTTCAACATAATATTTTTGTTATAGGAAATAGAGCCATTAGCTTTTTGAAGAATAGTTACAAAGATCAATACTCCATACGAATGAAGAAGTATATTAAGTACTGCGGGATGAATTATATTTGGTATAATACTTGATATAAATTTACACAGTAGTCAGACTATGAATTGAAGCGTATTTTCCTAGAGCGCATTAAGATTTGATTGGACTTTGGGACGCCTGGGTGGCTCAGTGGATTAAAGCCTCTGCCTTCGGCTCAGGTCATGATCTCAGGGTCCTGGGATCAAGCCCCGCATCGGGCTCTCTGCTCAGGGAACCTGCTTCCTCCTCTTCTCTCTGCCTGCCTTTCTGCCTTCTTGCAATCTCTCTCTCTCTGTCAAATAAATAAATAAAATCTTTTAAAAATATATTTAAAAAAAAGATTTTTTTTACTGGACTCAGTAATAGTCTGTTTTTAAATTATTAGAAAGTGTTTTCAAGTTTTAGTAAATCTGTTTTATACCTAAAAAATAGATGGTTTGCCTTTAATTGTCCAGTGAATAATAAAGAAGTAGAATAAATATTTCTAAAGTAGACACATGCTTTTTACACATTATTTCTTTTCAGATAGAATACATGCTATTTTAAAATGTTCTATTTTTAGTAACATGGTTTAAGTTTGTTTCAAAGACAATGTGTTGCTATACAGTAAATTTTACCTATTAAAGATCTAAATGTTGAATAATTTATTGTCTTAGTTAAGTCTGTTTAAGAAATAATGTATTTTAAATTTCTTGATTTTTTTTAATGGTTTTCCAATTGATTATTAAATGTTAATATTTATTGCGTTCTGGTTCTCATCCCACTTCTGACCACGAACTAAGATTCTGTGCCCAATTCCAGTGGGGGAGTGAAGAATGTACTCTTGTAACAGCAGGCAGTTCTCTGATACCTGGAGGTCAGAGGGGCCTGGAATTGAAAGTTCCAACCCTCTAATCATATGATTGGTTCTCCTGGCAGCCAGTTCCCATCCTTAGGTGGGTTCCAAAAGTATATTAACATTAATAAGAGACACCTTTGTCGCTGTCACTTAGGAATTTCCAAGGGTTTTCCAGAAACCAGGATGAAGACCAAATATATATTTCTTATTATAAATAACAATATCACAATATTATGTCTAGGTTTCAAGACAGTTAGAATATCAGTATCCTACCAATTTAATATTTATTTATTAAAAGTTTTTAAAATATTTTATATTTGCTTTTAAATATTCATCTCTCTACTTTCTTCCTTATCAGTTTCGAGATTAATGTATAATTTTAGGTGACAAAACCTTCAGGATAATTAATAAGTATATCAGGATTTATAGAGTTACAGTCTGTAGGAAATTTAGTCTCAAGTAGTAATAATTTTAGTTACCAGCAGAGGGCTCTGTGTGTACACATATTTGTAGTTATAAATACTGTTTCTTGAACAATTCCTTCAGCCTAATACCATTTTCTTCTAACAAATTTTTAATTAATTTATGGAATTATGGAATTATGGAATTTATCTTTTAACCAGAGGTGAATGTGCTTAAAATCAACTTATTTCTGTTATTCCTCATTTATGTTATACCAAAATATTAAGGATCATAAAGAACAAGTATAATTTATGAATCAGATATTTTAACTCTTGCTGATTTGAAAAGGAAAGATTATTTCAATTCCTGAAAGTACTATTACTTCATTACCAAGCAATGAATCTACATTCTCCCTGATTTTCAGATTGGTATTTAGTTTTTTTATATGTAAAGTCAAGAATACAGTTTTAAGAAATATTTGTATTTTCATTGATCAGAAGATACTACTTTGATTCTGATTATGCTTTGTTCCCAGGTGTATTTTTACACATTCTGGCAGATACACTTGGGAGTATTGGTGTAATTGCCTCTGCCATCATGATGCAAAATTTTGGTCTAATGATAGCAGATCCTATTTGCTCAATCCTGATAGCCATGCTTATAGTTGTAAGGTAAGTGTTATATGTTACTTTCAGGTATTAAAATAAGAGGTAAGAAATGTAGTACGTAAATTACAGATCTGCAATACAAATTATGATTGTGTTGGCATTCTTCTGGCCTTTGACAAATTCCTATGTAGATTATTTCTCTTTCCATCTTCCTATTTTTTTTGTTTGCCATTTATTTCTTGTCTAGGTTTTAGTGTTTCTTTTTGGTATTTAGCAATTAGTCTTTTGGGTTTGTAATCCAAATTAGTAGGATTTTTTTTAAATCCAACATTGTATCTGTAGAATAGAACACTGATACTATAAAATGTTATTAACTATAGCTAGAATCTTATTCTATATTTTACAAATGCAAAAGAATGTTAAAGTCTCTTCTACAACTATTTAATTTATAAAGTTACATTACCATTGCAGAAGTCTTATAAAAATGCTTATTGAGGTATATAAGTGTCTGTCCCCCTATCTAGTTTTATAAAATTCTTGAGGAAGGGTCTGTCTCTTAGTTTAGTTTATCTCTGTTGTGCTAATGTATATGTGAAGTGTGTGTCTGTGTGTGTCTGTGTAAATTCTCAATAAATATTTGCTGAATTAGATTAAATAGTATCTCAAATTTATCACCCTGAAATAAGTTTTATTATTGATTTAATTTTTATCAGAATAATGAAATAATACATGCCTTTCTTTCAAAGTCTTGAATTATTTGATGTTAATTATATATACGTATGTCTCGATTTGACTGTTTTTGTTTTATTTATCCATAATGATCTTACTGTCAGTAAAATTTGCTTTCTGTTGATAACTAGAGGGCAGACTATGATGATTTTTGTAGCTTATGGTTGAATAGAATGCACTTAATTATGAGGAATTATAATCTTATAAGTTAGTCATAAATACAGATTTTGAAGTTCTTGCTTTAAAAAAGTTATTCATTTTAAACATGCAGATTATTTTTTAAGTTTCTTCAAATTATTTATACTAGGAAGCACCTCTACTATGTAAAAGACTTATAAAATTTGGAAGTTTGGAAATCTTTGTTTTTGTTTTGAGAGAGAGCATGTGAGTGGTGGGGAGAGGGAGAGAGAGATCTTTTTTAAGATTTTATTTATTTATTTGAGAGAGAGAGTGTGCCCATGGCAGGGGGAGGGGCATAGGGAGAGGAAGAACCAGACTCCCTGCTGAGCAGGGAGACGACCATGGTTGGTCCCAGGACCCTGGGATCATGATCTGAGCCAAAGGCAGACACTTAACTGACTGAGCCCACTGAGAGAATCTTAAGCAGGCTCCACGCTCAGCCTGGAGCCTGACGCCGGGCTCAAACTCAAGACCCTGAGATCATGACCTGAGCTGAAATCAAGAGTCAGATGCTTAACCACCTGAGCCATTCAGGTACCCCCCATCTTTGGAAATCTTAACTATACTTTTTGAAAGTTCAGCTAACATGTCACAGAATTCTATAAAACTTAACTCCTGATAGATTTGGTAACTTTTATACCTTTCTATTTGCATGTTCCGTGTTTATTTTGTTTTGTATTTTAAGTTTTAGTTGTTTCTAATACTTAGAGTAGGATCTTAATAATTGCTTTTTTTTTTCTTGGCTCTGCTATTACTATCCTAATTCTCCTATCTGTTGTTGCTTGGAAGAGACTGGCTTCTCTATCTCTCTCTAAACTCTTCTTTACCCTGTGGCCACAGTGATCTTTCTTAAATGAAGATTATGGTACATGGAAACATTACCTTGCTTTAAATTCTTCAGTGGCACTTTCTTACCCTCAGGAGAAGTCTAAACTGCTCAGTGGGACATTATGATGTTATCTGTTTCCTTTCAGTCTTTCTCTCACCCTTCTCAATTTATATCCTCTCCAGCCATATTAAATTACTTTAAGTTTCCTGAAAATATGTTATGAGATGCTTGGATTCTGGGCTTTGACCATATTTCCTTTCCCCAAAATACTCTTACACTGAGTGCCTGTCTCCCACCTCCCACAAGTATGTCTATCATAACTGCTTATCCTTCAGATCAGATTTCAGTTCAAACAGCCCTTTCTTCTGGAAGCATTTCCTGATTGTCCACCTCTCAGGCTGGGTTAAATA
This sequence comes from Potos flavus, assembly GCA_028534135.1. NCBI lineage: Eukaryota > Metazoa > Chordata > Mammalia > Carnivora > Procyonidae > Potos > Potos flavus. The sequence continues at coordinate 89,698,248 of CM052900.1, read as the reverse complement.
TACCTATAGCACTTTTTACTATTCCTTTCATGGCATTTACTTACCAAATTGAAATAGCCTGTTTCTTCTCTCTTAAGCTCCTTGAGGGCAAGTCATTTTTTAATTGTTGTAAAGTCAGCACCGGACTCTGCCAGGCAAAAAGTTTGTATATTTTGGATTCGAATCAAAATAAATTCACATTTTTTCAGACTTGGAGAATTACTTTCTCTGTTCCCAAATAGGGAATTCTTATTTAGTTCTGTTCCCATTCAGTTAGTCCGCAAATGTGAAAAAATAAATACATACTCACAACTTTTTTACTGAAATGTGACACATTTAAAAACTGCACAAATCATTTTCAACAAATATTTATTAAATAGACCCTCTCACCAGAGTGGTGATACGATACTGTTTTAATCTTACATTATAGTAGGAGAGAGAGAGAGAGAGAGACAACAAACGATAAATAAACTACACAAAAATCAAATAGTTATTTGTAGCATGTAGAGAGTTAACACAGGATGTAGGATTGGGTTGCTACTTTTAGATTGAGTGATAAGGGAAACTGAGATCTGAATGTCACCAGAGAGCCTGTCAGAGGAAGAGCATTCTGTAAGGAAGAACTAGTATCAAAACCCCATAGTGAAAACAGTGTTAGCCAATACGGCTGAAGTGTAGGGAGTAAGAGGAGAATGGTTTGAGATAAAATTGGAGAGACAGACCTGGGAAAATTAGCCAGGATTGGAAGTATGGGTTTTATTTTAACTGCAGTGGGAAACCATAGGGAAATGACATTATTTGATTTGTATTTTTAAAAATTACGTTGGCTGATGTGTAGGTAATAGATTATAAGGGGGCAAGAGTGCAAAAAGAGCAGCTAGAAACCTATTAGAGTTGATGAAATGAAAGGCCATGGTGGCTTGGTCTGAGGTACTCATCTAGGAGCAGGAGAGATACAGATAAAGTTAGAAAGTGCTTTGGGCTTAGAGCTAATAAGATTTGCTTATGGATTATGAATGTTTAGTACAGGGTTGAATGGAAGAGAGGAATCAAGGATAATTCCTAGAGTTTTTACATGAGCAACGTAATGAATGAAGGTGTCCTTATGAAAGAGGAAAGACTAGAGGAAGAATAATGTTTGTTTCTTTTTGAAGAGCACTGTAGATCAAAAGGTCTGTTTTGGTTGTGACCAAGTTTGAGATCTCTCATTAGATGTTTGTATAGAGATCTCACATAAGCAGGGATGTACAAATGCGGAATTCTTGGGAGAACTCAGCTGAATACAAAGAATTGGAAATGGTACACATATAGATTTAAAGTCATGGAATGGCATTTATTTGGCACGAATCACAATTCCCACCCCTTCCATTTTCCTGGAAAGCATCCTTCTTTTCTGCAGAACCCATTTAGCTTCAGGATTCCTTTCAGTATAGTGTTTCAAGCAGCCACGATCAATCAGCTACAGTTGGCTTTCAAGATAAAACCTATATATCATCCTTCTGTAAGTCTTCCGAGTCTATTTATAAAACTTTTTCTCACTAGTTTACATAAATATATGGTCTCAAATTTATATAATTTGATTCTTTCTCATTATCGTTAAACTTTAACATTTTTCTGTGTTCTTTTCCACTGTTCTGATGACAAAAGTAATACATTTGATTATGAAAAAACTCAAACATTACTGAAATGTATAACTTACTTATTGAAGTGTTCTCATAATCTCACCTCTTGGAGATAAACCAGGAAACTTTAACATATCTAAAAAGCCACTGGGTGGCTCAGTTGGTTAAGCATCTGTCTTTGGCTTAGGTCATGATTCCAGGGTCCTGGGATAAAGACCAGTAGTGGGCTGTCTGCTCAGCAGGGAGCCTGTTCTCCCTCTCCCTCTGCCTGCTGCTCTGCCCGCTTTGTGCTTTCTCTCTCTCTCTGTCAAATAAATAAGTAAAATCTTTTTTAAAAAAATCATTCAGTGGAGCGCCTGGGTGGCTCAGTGGGTTAAAGCCTCTGCCTTCGGCTCAGGTCATGATCTCAGGGTCCCGGGATCAAGCCCCGCCATCGGGCTCTCTGCTCGGCGTGGAGCCTGCTTCCCCCTCTCTCTGCCTGCCTCTCTGCCTACTTGTGGTCTCTCTCTCTCTCTCTGTCAAATAAATAAATAAAAAATCTTTAAAAAAATCAATAAATGTTTTAGTGCATACTCTGTGCTAGACAATAAACAATATAGGCAAATACCCAACCCCTACGGAGCTTATTTTCTAATAGGGGTTACGGTCAATAAAGCAGATGAACGTACAGGTAGATAATGTAATATCTTAGGGCAGTAAATGCTATGAAGCAGGGTAAGTGGATGCTATTTTAGAAGGGCTTGGAAAGTCCTCTGTGTAAGGTGACAGAGCCTTTAATAGTGAAGGAGAAGGACAGGGGACTGTTCAAAGGAAGATTATTCCTGGTAGAGGGAACTTCAGGTAAACACACTCAGGTGGGAAGCTGCCTGACATGTGTAAGGAGCAGTGAGAAGGACAGTATAGCTGAAGTGCAATAGTAGAGTATCTAGAGTTTGGGGAGAAGGTTGGGGTGGAAGATAAACTCTGGTGTCATCTGCTTATGTATGGTACTTAAAGCCATGAGATTGGATGAGTTTTCCCAGAGAATGAGAGCTGGTAGAGAGGAGAAGAGGTCTGAGGACTGAACCCTCAAAGGCAGGGCACAGGAAATAGCTCCAGCTAAGAACAGTGGCCAGTGAGATGGGAGGAGAGACGCAAATATACATTGTCTTAGGAGCTGTGTGAAGAAAGTGTTTCAAACAGGAAGGAGTGATCCACCCTGTTAAATGCTGCCATGACTGACAATTGGTAACTTAGCCAAGATACTTAGAAGGGTAATGAGATGGGGCACGTGGGTGGCTCAGTGGGTTAAAGCCTCTGCCTTTGGCTCAGGTTATGATCCCAGGGTCCTGGGATTGAGCCCCGCATCGGGCTCTCTGCTCAGCAGGGAGCCTGCTTCCCTCTCTCCCTCTGCCTGCCTCTCTGCCTACTTGTGATCTCTCTCTCTCTGTCAAATAAATAAATAAAATCTTAAAAAAAAAAGAAAAGGTAATGAGAAGGAAAGCCTGTTCAGAGGAGCTTCAGGAGAGAATGGGAAGGAATGAAATGGGGGTAGCAACTGTTGTCAACTCCTCTTTAAGGACTTTTGCTGTAAAGGGGAGCAGTGCAATTGCCTGCCAGCGCCTGAGGGCCCTCTTTGAAGTCTGTGGTCATGAATTTAAAGTGAAAACCACCAGCACCGTTGTATGTTTTTCTCTAGTCTTCTCAGCTACTAGATAAAAGGTATGGAATAGACAGATTCAGCCCGGTATTGTCAGAGGAGTACTGACAGAGTGAGAAGGGAGCACAGCAGGGATTATAGCGGTGGGAAATGAAGATTTAAAGGTGGTAATAGATGCTGAAAAAGAGGAGAAAAGAGAGGATTAGCAGGTCGGAATTCTGGCAGGAGAGTGAGTGCAGGCCGAGTAGGGGAGACTCAGGCTGTGAGAGGCTTGAACTTGGCATCTAAAGGTCTCTGGTGTGGCGGTAGGGGCCGATCAAGGATAAACTCATCAGATAGAGGCCACGTGTGCTGGATGGACTGCCCACATGGGTATTTAAACTAAGAGTCATGAAAAAAGTAGAGGTGGAAAGAGAATACGCCCACGGCTACTCTCTTCAGTGACTGAGGGGAGCCATCCAGAATCAAAGCACTGGGAGTCAAGATGGGTAGAGGGTGGAATAATCTGATGGCCTGGGCCTTAAAGAAACTGTTTTTTGGAGGGAAGTAGGTGGAGCAGAGATCTGGAAATAGTAGTGAGAATGTTCACCTCGCCACAAACTCCAGTAGTACTGGAGTGTGGGAGAGAAAACAGTGCTGTAGGGGACATCAGTGTCCTCAGGCAATAGCCAGGTTTTGTTTTGTTTTTGCTCTGGCTATTGAGAGAAGAGGCTGAGGATCTAATGAAAAGTATGCATTTAAAAGTATTTTTTTTGAATTATGGGAATAATTATATTGACAAAGAAACCTGGTATAGAAAAGGATAAGGAAAAAAATTACTCATACTTCCACCAGCCAAGAGGACCATGTTAACGTTTTTGTGGGTTTTCTTTTGGCTTTTTTCTTTTATTCTGAGCCCCTTTTTTAAAAGAAAACAGTATTTTTGTTTATAGTATGCATATAAAATTACATTGTTAAAAATTTTTTTTAGTTTTTTTTTGATACTATATAGTCACTGTAGAAAACTTGGAAAATGATGTAAAATATAAAGCATAAAGAAAAATCAGTCAGGATCACAACACCTGAAGGTCACATTACCACCGTTAATAGCATTTCTTTACAGTTATTTTTAGAGTGGTTTTTGTTTTTTGTTTTTTGTTTTTTTACATTGAGTTTCTACTATATATGCTGATTCTTAAGTTTGGTCAGCATTAGAGCATCCAAAGGTTCTAGATGAAAAGTAAAAATACATTATTTTAAGTCAGTAAAGTTTCATAATGATTTATTAGGTAGCAAGTCTTTCATTCAATGATAATAAATAAAATGAGGTACAGGGCAACACATAGAATGATTCATTATTATAAAGATATATATCTTTATAATATATAATATAATTATATATATTATATATAATTATATATATTATATATAAAAAATTATATATATAATATATATAATATATAATATAATTATATATAATATATATAATATAAGATATTATATATCTTTATAAAGATATATAATATATATCTAAAGTATATATGTATCAGGAAAATAACAGTGCGTATATATATATACATATATGTGTTATTTGGGTCTTTCTGAGGGGTGCCATTGTATTTTATTTTAAATTTATTTTGGGTGGGGTGATGCATTTCTAAAATTGTGCTTCTTTCCTAACGTCTCTAAGGCAAATCAACATTTCTGACTTTACCTCAAAAACATAATTTTTTTAAATAGAGGGCAATAAAAAAATAATAGCTCTAGAGTACAAAAATAAAGACATTTCAGTTGTCCATTTTTATGTTAAGGGAGCAAACTTAATTTACTTAAAAGGTCATGTGATAATGAAATATTTGTAAGCAGATCACTCTGAGATGTTTTTCAAATTGAGTAAGTTTGCCTTGTTAGCCAAAACTGATTTTAGGAAATACGTGAAAACTCTTACCAACTCAACAAAATAGAGTATAAAGTAATTTTCCTTACCCTTAATTTTTATATATATTTGCAGTTCACCAAGAGCAAAAGAAATAATAGAGCTCTACATGTTTTCTGGACCTAAATGTTCCTCGATTGAGAACATGCTATGAAAATAGACGTCTCTTGTTGTAGGCTGCCCGGTGTTCCATTTTCACTTTCACAGTGAAAGTGATTTTTAGAAAAAGTTTTTCTCTCAATATTTTCAAACACAGGCAAAGGATGCTTTAAGTTGCTCAGTAAAACTGAGTTGTGCTGTGATGAATTTTGTTTCTCAATGAAAAACAGGAGATCCAGTTCATCAGTGAGAATATCATTTTTTATCTTCTGAAAATACACTCTTTAAAGAGATTTCAGAGTGATTTTGCTCCTTTTTTCCTTAGTAGTTGAGTTGGAATGGAAAGTACATTCATAACTTAGCATGCAGAAATCTGAACAATTAGTTGTAGCTTTGAATCACACTGTGATTTATTTAAAAGTGATGCCCTTTACGTAGATCTGTAGCTTGATTTTTGATTCACTTAAATAAAAGAGGTACCTGTGCATGATGGGAAAAAATACATAAACAGGATGCAGAAATAAGCTTTGTTTCTGGTGTGGTATTTTTGAAGCTGTGCTGGAATTTTTTTTTAATCGGTTTTCTACAATTCACCAGTTCCCACCTTGTGGTACTTTGTACCTTTTACCATAATCATTTGTAAATACAAAGAAAAACTTTTAAACAAAAGAAATTGTCTTTTGTTACGTATAAAAGTTTTTCAAGTAATATAGTTATTTCTCATCATTTTGAAGAAAAAAAATAGCCCAACTTGCAGAGGCAAACTAAAGTACAGACTTCAGAAATGACAGTAAACATAAACAGAGATATGAAATAGAAAGAATATACACTAATGAAAACAAAATTATATACTCGAAATTCTAAATCATAGATAATGATCATTATTAATGAATACAGGATTTGGACCAGATACTGATTTTGATAAATCTTGTTGATAATGTGGTTAAATAGATAATTATATGATAATAGATAATTATTATTTTTTTTTCAGATTTTTATTTATTTATTTGACAGAGAGAGACAGAGAGAGAGGGAACACAAGCAGGGGGAGTGTGAGAGGGAGAAGCAGGCTTCCCGCTGAGCAGGGAGCCCGATGCGGGGCTCAATCCCAGGACCCTGGGATCATGACCTGAGCCAAAGGCAGATGCTTAACAACTGAGCCACCCAGGTGCCTCGATAATAGATAATTATTAACTAAATAAATAAATAGATAATTATTAACTAAAAAGTAGCATTTTTTTAAAACATATAAGAAGCTGCCATATCCTCAATAGTCATATACATAAGAAATTACGGAGTTTTTTGTTTTTGTTTTGTTTTTCAAAAATGGTTTTGCCTAATAATTTCCTTTGTGGCTCATCTTTCAAGTGGTTATAATTTATGAACTAGGGGCGCCTGGGTGGCTCAATGGGTTAAAGCCTCTGCCTTTGGCTCAGGTCATGATCTCAGGGTCCTGGGATGGAGTCCAGAATCAGGCCCTGCTTCCCGGCTCCCCCCCCCCCCACCTGCATCTCTGCCTACTTGTGATCTCTCTCTCTGTGTCAAATAAATAAAATCTTTTTAAAAAAAAAATTATGGACTATACTTCTGGGGTAAGGTAAGCAGTTTCTTAAGATTTTTACTTATTTGTATATGTGTCTATATTGTAAAACTGAATAAATGGGAACATCATTATATAATAACTATTTTTAAGTCATATATAAAACCATCATAGTGCGAGCATTTATAAACACTAATTAGTGTAACAGCCTTTCTCAACCAGCATTCTGGGAGAGAATCCCTAAGGCATTCATTTGTTTGTATTACCCTCTCACCTATGATCTAGAAAAGTACTGGTTATGTTACTATCCTTGGGGAAATTCAGAAATAGTCACTCAAATTGTTTGTGTGTTTGGTAGTTCAGAGCATGAATCCTAGTTAAGAAACAGACAGTCTTAAAAATATTAGAAAGAGTGCAACCTGGGTGGCTCAGTGTGTTAAGCGTCTACTTCAGCTCAGGTCATGATCCTGCGTCACACTCCCTGCTCAGCGGAAAGTCTGCTTCTCCCTCTCCCTCTCCCCTCCACCATACACTCCCCCCCCCCCCCAGCTCATATGCACTCTCTCTCTCTCCCAAATAACTAAAATCTTAAAAAATATATATTGGAAAGAGCAGAGCAAGTATGGTAATGTATTAATGATCATTAGCCTATTGGACAAGAGAGTGTTTGAGACTTAAAAAATTTGAAAAAAGAGATTATTTGATGTAAAATCTATCATTTTATTTCTGTAAAACTCGTGAAAATAATGGAAAACTGACAAGCATAATTTAGTATAGTTACAGGTATAAAATTGATGTACAGAATTAATACCCTTTATATATAAGCAAAATCCAGTCTATAGATAAAATGTGCAAAACTTGTGTAAGGAAAAGTTTTTAAATACTTCTAAAAACACAAATGGACTTGAACAGAACCTCTTTTGTTTTTGAAGAATCAACATCATAAACACGTCAACTCTTACATTTATTTATAAACGTTAAAACTATTCTAATAAAAATTCCAACAGGTTTTTTTTTCTGGAGGGTGGTAGTAAAAGTTGATTTTAAAGCTTATAAGGAAAAACAAACAAGCAAGAGGGAATGCTCAAGAAAACCCTGGAAAATAAAATATAAAATGTAAGCCTTTATAGTTAAAATAGGGAGATGCCTAAAGAAGCGAATCTATCAGAGCGGATTAGAAAGTCCAGAAATAGATTTTTTTTTTAAGATTTTATTTATTTGCCAGAGAGCAAGCACAAGCAGGGGGAGCAGGAGAGGGATGAAGAAGCAGGCTCCCTGCTGAGCAAGGAGCCCAGCTCAGGGCTTGATCCCAGGACCCTGGGATCATGACCTCAGCTGAAGGCAGATGCTTAACCAACTGAGCCACCCAGATGCCCCCAGAAATAGATTTATGTGCAAATACAAATTTAGTAAGGATAAAGGTGGCATTTCAAATCAGTGGTGAAAAGATGGGCTTTCTAATAACTGAATAGCAATTTGGAGAAAGATAAATTTGAAACTGTAGCTCATACTATGTATACTTGGATGAGTTCCAAATTGATGAAGGTTCTCAAAGTAAAACATGAGCCCATGCTAATACTAGGAGAAAGCATGTCTGAATTATTTTATAATATGAGAGTATTAGGGGAATAACTATGGCTCGAAACCTAGAATCAGTAAGAGAAAAGATTGGTGAATTAAGTTACATGAAAAAATTTTGGCATAGAAAAGAAAGCATCAGAAGGGAAGCCAGGCTCTTTTACTCAGCAGGACCACAACAGGAGCAGCCGTGGTGCTAGTCTCTGAGCTATCCAACTCCATTCTTTTTTTTTTTTTAATTTTAAAAAAGAATTTAAATATTTCAGTAGGTACAATAAAGTTAACAAGTAAAGCACTCCTACAGTAAATATTATCCAACTCCTTTCTTGTCACCACAGTGACACTTGCACTTTGCCACCACGATAACTGAGCAGACGATACTTGGTGGCACCCTCAAGGGCCACAACGGCTGGGTAACCCACATCACCACCACTCCCCAGTTCCCAGACATGATACTGTCCGCCTCTTGAGATAAGACCATCATCATGTGGAAGCTGACCAGGGATAAGACTGACGATGGCATCCCACAGCGTGCCCTTTAGGGTCATTCCCACTTTGTTAGTGACGTGGTCATCTCAGGTGGCCAGTTTGCCCTCTCAGGCTCCTGGGATGGACCCCTTCATCTCGGGGATCTCAAAACAGGTACCACGGTACCACCACATGCAGATTTGTAGGCCATACCAAAGATGTGCTGAGTATGGCCTTCTCCAATAACTGGCAAGTTGTCAGTAGCTCCTGAGATAAAACCATCAAGCTATGGAGTGTATGCAAATATACTGTCCAGGATGAGAGCCATTCGGAGTGGGTGTCTTGTGTCTGCTTTCCATCTGGTAGCAGCAATCCCATCATTATCTCCTGTGGCTGGGACAAGCTGGTCAAGGTATGGAAGCTGGCAAACTGCAAGCTGAAGACCAATCACGTTGGCCACACGGGCTACCTGAACACTGTGACTGTCTCTCCAGATGGATCCCTCTGTGCCTCTGGAAACAAGGATGGCCAAGCCATGCTGTGGGACCTCAGTGAAGGCAAGCGCCTTTATATGCTAGATGGTGAGGACATCATCAATGCCCTGTGCTTCAGTCCTAACCGATACTGTCTCTGTGCTGCCATGGGCCCCAGCATCAAGATCTGGGACTTGGAAGGCAAGATCATTATAGAGGAAGTGAAGTAGGAAGCTATCCGTACCAGCAGCAAGGCAGAGCCCCCCAATATACCTCTCTGGTCTGGTCTGCTGATGGCCAGAGTCTGTTTGCCAGCTACATAGAAAACCTGGTGCAAAGGTGGCAGGTGACCATGGGCACCCCCTAGAAATATATGGCAGAATTTTAGAAATGAAACATTGGTTTTCTGACTTTAAAAAACAAGCAAAATTAAAAGGGAAGTCAAAGACATAATAAACTGATATATATTTGCCACTTAGGACATGAAAGGCTAACCTCCCTAATATAGAGAGAGCTCCAAAGAGAAAAAGTAAAAGACTAACAGCCTGATAAACAAATGGACAAAAGTGTAAGTTCATTTAGTTTACAGGGACAGAAATACAACTTACATTTAAACATATAAAAGTAGTTCGGCCTCACTTATAAAAAAGAAATGCAAATTAAAATTACATTGAGACACTGCCTCTCATCTATCAGGTGGATAAATATCCAAAAGTTTGCATAATTTTTTGTCAAGGCTCTAGGTAAAATAGGCAGAACATTGCTGACAGAAATAAGAATGGTACTATCTCTGCAGAAAGAATGTTGACAGTATCTAGCGTAATTAATTGTGCATTTGTCTTTGATTAAGGAGAGCTAGTTCTAGAAATATTTGTATCCTGAAGATGAACTGGCAAAAATATAAAAGAATATATCTATAAGGTCATTCTTTGTGGCTTTATTTGTTATAGCCAAAAATTGGAAAGAACACAGATGTCCATCAGAAAAGGAGTTCTGTGCAGCCCTGAAAAAAAGAAGTTGGGGGAAGAGAGGTGACATCAGCAAGATGGCAGAATAGGAAGCCCTGGATTCTCTTTCCCTCACGAAGGACAGAAATTTAAAACAACAAACTGACAAAATAGATCTGTAGAAATCCTGAAACTAGTTCAAAGTTCCTGCATCCCCGGCTAGTGGGAAGCCAACCATGTGGAGGCTTGGTAGGAAATGTGCGACACTTCATAACTCTATCATTAGAGCCACTCCAACCCTCCACCCCTGCACGGGGTGGAATGTTTGGGAGGAAACCCCAACGCCCACATTATCCTTAGAGAGGGAAAGGAGTTGAACATACCTCCAACAGACTTTTGGAGGGTGCTGCCTGAAAGATAGTGTCTTGCTTGCTTGTATCCAAGTACTAACAGAAACAGGATGCCTAGTTAGGCATCCCTAAGAACGTCCTGCATTAGAATCTGCAGTACCGCCAACAGACACTAGATGGAACCCCAGGACTGGATTTACTATAGCCTAGCTGGCTGCAATATTACAGACACATAACAAGCTCCTGAGTAGAAGCCCAGCAGCTCCTGAGTAGAAGCTAGCAAACCTCTTCAAACAGGAGAGATTACTTGCAAAAAAGCACATAGAGGACACATACCAAGAAAAGACTTTTGAGGTCCCCAGAACCTCTAGCCAGGCTGAGTGGAGAAAGTCATCCTTGTATGAAACCGGACCACAAAGTTTGGAGAGTTGGTTGATTCTTCAGATGCCAAAATCCAACAACAAAAAATAAGACATTTAAAGAAACAGCCGACTGTGATACATTTAGAGAAATAACTTAGATCTCTAGAAACCAAATCCTGGAAAAAGGGAGATATGAATTGCCAGATAAAGAATTCAAAATTACCATCATAAGGATACTTAATTAACTAAAAAGAAAGCATAGATAGACAAATAAACACAATTAGGAATATGATGCATGAACAAAATGAGAATATGAACAAAGAGGTAGAAACTAGGAAGAAGAGCCAAGCAGAAATTCTGAAACTGAAGAATAACTACTAAATTGAAACATTTACTGGCAGGACTCAGTGAATTTGACCAGACAGAAGATAGAGTCAATGAACTTGAACACAGGACTTAATAAAAATTACTGAAGCAGAGAAACCAAAAATGAAAAATGAAGATAGCCCAAGGGATTTATAGACAAGAACAACAACCTACGAATATGGGAGTCTAGAAAGCGAGGAAAGAAAGGAGCAAAGAACCTGTTGAAGAACTAATGGCCAGAACTTTCTCAAATTTGAGAAAAGAAAGGACATACAAATTCAAGAAACTTAATTGGGATAAATCTAAAGAGCCATACACTGAGACACATCATAATTAAACTGTCACATGTCACATATGAAGTGAGAATCTTGAAAGCAGCAAGAGGAAAGTAACTTGTCACATGCCATGATAACCACAAAGAAAATGTCTTTAGAATATACACAAAAGGAAATGAGAAGTGAATCAAAACATGTCACTACAGAAAAATCAATGAAACACAAAGCAAGAGAGGAAAAGAGGAACAAAAAGCTATAAGACAGAAAACAATGAACAAATAGGAATAGTAAGTCCTTCATACCAGTAATTACTTTAAATGTAAACAGATTAAACATACCTATTAAAAGACATAGGATGGCTGAGTGGATTAAAAAAAAAACAAAAGCATTTGGTAGCTGGGTGACTCAGTCAGTCAAATGTCCAATTCTTGATTTAGGCCCAGGTCATGGTCTCAGAGTTGTGAGATTGAGGCCCACATCCAGCTCTGTGCTGGGTGTGGAGCCTGCTTAAGATTCTCTCCCTCTCCCTCTGCCCCTTGCCCCTTAAAAAAACAAAACAAAAACAAAGAGAACGTGATCCGGTTTTGTTCTGCCTATAAGAGATGGACTTTAGATCCAAATATACACAAACTAAAAGTGAAAGGTGAAAAAAGATATTCTATACAAACAGGAATCTAAAGAGATTGAAGTGGCCATACTTACATCAGACAAAATAGATATATCAAACAAAATAGACTTTAAGACAAAAACTGCCACAAGAGACAAAAAAGAACATCGTACCTTGTTTTCAGTTATGGAAGGAGCAACCAAGTAGAGGATCCATAAAAAAAGAATAGTCTTGAACAATACTGTAGACCAACTGGGCTTAACAGAAATATGTATACCACTCCACCCAATAACAGCAGAATACACATTCTTCTCAAGCAGACATGGAACAATATCCCAGATAGACTAAGTGTTAAGTAAGTTCTAACAAATTTTAGAAGATTTAAATTATACAAAATATCTTCTCTGATCAAAATGGAATGAAACTGGAAATAACTAGCAGAAGGAAAACATGAAAATCTAAAATTATGTGGAAATTAAATAACATATTCTTTAACAACCAGTGGGTCAAAGAAGAAATTACAAAGGAATTCAGAAAATATCTGGAGACAAATGAAAACAAAAACACAACGTATCAAAACTTACAGGATACAGTGAAAGCAGTACTAAGAGGGAAGTTCATAGTGATAAATGCCTACATTTTAAAAATCTCAGCATATTCACATGACTTTATTTTATCTCATTTTAGTTTTGTGAAACAAAAAAACAAAAAAAAAATCTCAAATCAAGGACCTGACTTTATACATTAAGGAACTAGAAAAAGGAAACTAAAAAACTAGGAAGTTCGCAGAAAGAAGGAAATAGTAAAGATTGGAGCAGAGATTAATGACGTAGAGAACAGAAAAACAATAGAAAACAACACACCTAGACTTAGTTTTCTTGAAAAGATCAACAACACTGACAAACCCTTAGCTAGACAAACTCTAAGAAAAAAAAAAATTCAAATATCTGAAGTTAACAGTGAAAGAGGAGATATTACAAACGATATCACAAAAATATAAGGAGTTACAGTGAACAATTATTTACCAACAAATTGGAAAACTTAGAAGAAATGGATGTATTTCTAGAAACATCCAACCTATCAAGACCGAATCATGAAAAATAAAAACTCTGAACAAACCTATAACTAGTGAGGAGCCAGTAATTAAAGAACTGAAGCACTAACCAAATACTTTTCAACAACAACAGACAAGCACAGAACCAGATGAATTTACTGGTGAGTTCTGCCAAGGATTTAGAGAAGGATTAACACCAATTCTTTCTCAAACTCTTTCAAAGAATTAAAGAGGAGAAAAGACTCCCAATCATTCTGTGAGGCAAGAATGACCCGAGTACTGAAACCAGACAAAAACATGACAGGAAAAGAAAACCATAGACCAAGGGATACCTGAGTGGCTCAATCGGTTAAGTGGCTGCCTTTGGCTCAAGTCATGATCCCAGGGTCCTGGGATCGAGTCCCGCAATGAGCTCCTTGCTCAGTGGGGAGCCCGCTTCTCTCTCTGCCTGCCACTCCCCCTGCTTGTGCTTTCTCTCTCTCTGACAAGTAAATAAATAAAATCTTTGAAAAAAAAAAAACCACTATAGATCAATATTCCTCATGAATATTGACATAAAAGTCCTGAACAAAATATTAGGCAAAATGAATTCAACAGCACATTAAAAGGATCTTGCATCATGACCAGGTGGAATTTACACTTGGAATGCAAGGATGGTTCAACATAAGAAAATCAATTGATGTTATATACCAAATGGAAAATGAAGGAAAAAAGACATGATCATCTCAATCACCTCAGAAAAATCATGTGACAAAATTCAACAGCAATGAAATGGTAAAACACTTAACAAACTAAGAAGGAAACTACCTCAACATAATAAAAGCCATATATGAAAAACCCACAGTTAACATCATACTCCATGGGGAAAGACTCAAAACTTTACTGTAAGATCAAGAACAAAGCAGGCATGCCCAATTTCACCACTACTGTTAACCATAGTATTGAAAATCCTAGCCAGAGCAATCAGACAAGAAAGAGAAAGGCATACAAATTGAAAAAGAGGAATTAAAATTTCCTGTTCACACATGACATGTTCTTATATGTAGAAAACCCTAAAGATTCCGTTAAAAAGCTGCTAGGACTAATAAAAGAACTTAGAGTTGCAGAATACAAAATCTACACTCTAAACTCAGTTGTATTTCTGTATACTAACAATGACTGATCTAAAAATGAAATTTAGAAAATAATCCCATTTACTATAGCATCAAAAATGATAAAATACTTAGGAATAAACTTCGTCAAGGAAGTGAAAGACCTGTACACTGAAAACTACAAAGCATTGCTAAAGGAAATCAAAGAAGGTATGAAGAATAAAGGGAAAGACTTTTCTTGTTTATGGATCTCAGAACTTAATATTGTTTAAATGTATATACTACCCAAAGTGATCTACAGGTTCAGTGCAATCTCTATCAAAATCCCAATGACATTTTTTGCTTAAAAAAGATCCTAAAATTTGTATGGAATCTCAAAGGACGATGAATAGCCAATACAATCTTGAGAAAGAAGGAGGCCTCACACTTTCTGATTTCAAAACATACTACAAAGCAACAGTAATTAAGATGGTGTGGTCATGGCATAAAGATAAGCATATAGACCAATGGAACAAATAACCCAGGAATAAACCTTTGCATATATAGCCAAATGATTTTTGACAAGAGTGCCAAGACTACACAATGGGGAAAATGCAGTCTGTCTTCAACAAATCATTTTAGGAAAACTGGATACCTACATGCAAAAGAATAAAGTTGGACCCTTACCTTATAACCATATGCAAACATTAACTCAAAATGGATTAAAGACCTAAATATATTATCTAAAACTCTTAAACTCCTAGATGAAAACGTAGGGGGAAAGCTTCAGGACATTGGGTTTAGCAGTGATTTCTTGGCTATGACCCCAAAGGACAGGCCACAAAATAAAATATAGACAAATGGGACTTAAAAACTATTGGTGTCTCATAAGAAACAATCAGCAGAGTAAAAAGGCATCCTATGGAATGGGAGCAAATAATTATAAATTATATATCTGATAGGGGGTTAATATGCAGAATACATAAGGAAAATCTACAACTCAAGCAACAATAACAACAAATAATCCAATGAAAAAAACAGGAAGAAGATTTGAATAAGATTTGAATAGACATTTCTCCAAAGAATATATACAGCTGGCCAACAAGCATATGAGGAGATGCTCAAACAGCACTAATCATTAGGGAAATGCAAATTACTACAATGAGATATCACCTCATCCATCAGGATGGTCATTATCAAAAGAATAGTTAATATGTGTTCATGAGGGTGTGGAGAATTTGGAACTTTTGTGCAGTATTGGTAGGCATGGCATGGTACAGCCATTATGGAAAATATGGTTGTTCTTCAGAAAGTTAAAAACAGACTTACCAGCAATCCCACTTCTGGGTATACATCTAAAAGAATTCAGAGCAGGATCTCAAAGAAATATGCACATACCCATGTTCATTGTAGCATTATTTACAAGAGATAAGAGGTGGAAGTAACCCAGATGGCCATCAACAGATGAATGGATAAAGGAAATGTATACACATACAGTGGAATATTAGGCAGTCTTTAAAAAGAAGGAAATGCTGTCACATGCTAAAACATAGGTGAATCTTGACATTATGCTAAGCAAAATGAGCCAATCCGAAAGGGACAAGTACTATATGATGAGTCCATTCAGATGAAATAGGTAAAGTAGTCAGAATTACAGAAACAGAAAGTAGAAAGGTGGTGGACAAGGTCCACAGACAGAGAGAAGGAGAAATTAATGTTTAATGGGTATAGAATTCCCCTGTTATAGCACGAAAAAGTTCTAGAGATCTTCTGCACAACAATGTTAACACTGCTGTTACTGAAAAACGTTTAAGATGGTAAACTTAATGTTACTGTTTTTTATCAAAATAATAAAAAAAAAGAATAGGGAAGACCTCTGTATAGTAATATGTGATTGTCAAGATATATTATTTAAAAAACACTTGAGGGATGCCTGGGTGGCTGAGTCAGTTGAGTCACTGACTCTTGGTCTCAGCTCAGGTCTTGATCTTGGGGTCCTGAGTTCGAGCCCTGCTTTGGGCTCCACACTGGGTGTGGAGCCTACTTAGAAAAAAAAAAAGCAACGCTTTGATAATGCAGCACATGCTATATAGGTGTATAGCATAAGACAAGTAAAAGGTAGCACTGCTACCTTTTATAGAAGCAGGAGAAGAGATACACATATAGCAGGCATGTTTTCTTGTGAATTTCCAAAATAAACTAAAAGAATAAACCAAAAGCAAATATGTTTACCTCTAGGCAGAGGGAAGGGATTAAAAGTGAGACTTTGAATATATGTATTTTTTTAATATACTTTTGATTTTGAAATTGTTGACACTTTTAGCCTTTAAAAAAAAATAAAAGTAGGGTGGGGATGGGTGAAAGAGGTAAAGGGGATTAAGAGTACACTTATCATGATGAGCACTGAATAATATATGGAATTTTTGAATCACTGAATTGTATGCCTGAAACTACTATAACAAGGTATGTTAATTAACTGGAATTAAAATATAATTTTTTTTAAATACAATAAAAAATGGGGACACCTGGGTGGCTCAGTCGGTTAAGTGGCTGCCTTTGGCTCAGGTCATGATCTCAGGGTCCTGGGATTGAGCCCCACTGAGCGGGGAGCCAGCTTCTCCCTCTCCTGCCTGCCACTCCTCCTGCTTGTGCGCACACTCTCTCTCTCTCTGACAAATAAATAAAAATCTTTAAAAAAAATACAATAAAAAGTAAACATAAATCTTTAAAGGTGGAAACCATATTAAGTTTTTTCAACTCTGGTTCACTTATTCACTTATTCTTTTTTTTTTTTCACTTTTTTTCACTTGCTGCCAAAAGAAAAAAATAGTCCCTCTTGGTTCTTCAATTTTAGTATTCATTTTAAGTTGTGTGTAATTAATTTCAAACTCTCCTCCCACTAGCTATAGCCTGCACTTAAGTTACTCTGTTCTCTTGCTTAATTAATCCTTGGAAAACATGATTTCTACCCGTTATCTCAGCAACTAAGTATTTTCATGTAGTCAGCATCCAATGTAATGTAGCAATTAGAAACCCACTTTGATATACTCAGTAAAAAGTCTATTCTCACAGTGGTATTTTAAAAGTTTGATTTGGGTAAACAATTTAATAAGGGTCCTTTTGCCTTTGCTTTGTATTTCCCATGTTTGGTTTACTTCTCACAAACATGTGATTTTGGAAGTCATCATTGAGGATGGGCCCATAACGGTAACTAGGTGCAGGGATTTGCTTCTACTCAAGTTTTGACAATACCAGTCAGCTCTCAGATGGTGGAAAACTTTATATTCTTATTACTGCTCCTCTTTTCCTGAGCTTTTAAATTTCTTTTTGTGGTCCAGCCTTCCTATACACTTTGAGGGTCAGCTTTTCCTAAAAGTCAGACCTCTCCTGTAGGCAGAGGAGCTTTGTGAGAGCTGGCAAAGCCATGTTGATGACTTTGTTGGAAGAAACATCGCAGTGTGGCTAAGAGCATTTGCTATGGAGCCAAAGTGCCTGGGTTCAAGTTCCGCTCTCACCAGTTAGCTCTGTGGTGCCTTAGCCTCTCTATGCCTCAATTTTTCAGCTTTAGAATGGGGCTAACAGTAATGCCTACCTCATAATTTGTTATGTATGGATTAAGTGGGTTGAGATATACAAAGTCTAGCACAAATTGGCAAAAAATTGGGAAGCATTGTGTGTTAATTGCTTGCCTACCTTCTGTCCCAAAAGGAATGCTTTTGGAAAGCAGGCACCATTCACTTAAATGGTTTCTCACATGCCCCCTTTTTTTCCCCCATAGTTAACTGACCCTCATTCATTCATTATCAAGTGGGGGAAAAGAGAGAGAAAGGAGGGAAAGAATAAAAGAAATACAGTATGTTGGTGACAGTCTTCCATCATTTATGAGATCAGATGAGTTGCTACATGTTAACAACAATAGTTGTGATAAATATTTCTTGCCATTTTGTCTGGTTTTTCTAAACAAGATCCTGTGTCTTCACTTCTGAACTGTTTTCAAAATGCAGATTTCCTTAAAGAACTTTATCTCCTGCTTTTGTCTATCCTACTCCAGCTGCTGCTTGCAGATGGGTTACGGAAGTAGTGGGGAGGTTCTTCCAGGTCTCATTATCTTTTCAATACAAATGTTACCATATTTAATACAAATAATGTGAATTTATTCCTGCCCCGTCTTCTGAAAACTGTATATTTTGTGGAGCTTTTTGCCCTTTTCCTTCACTGATCCCATTGTCTCTTCCCAATTCCCTACGTCTTGACAGGATATCAGTGTGAATTACATTCATTTTTCTTTTTTATCTATACCTTTGTTCTTTATGGATACATGGTAGATCATTTAATAATTTTTTTCTTATATTGCTGGTCTGATTTTAGTTTCTTATTCATGAGAATGAAGAAAAGAGCTTTTATTAAGATAGTAAATTGCAACTCAAGAATTGGGAATAATGATTGCTCCTGCCTGAGTTTAATTCTGTCTCATCTGTACTTGAATAGAGGATAAGATACTTTTGCTTCTTTTTATTAGAAATTCTTTTAAGAGGGGCGCCTGGGTGGCTCAGTCGGTTAAGCATCTGCCTCCGGCTCAGGTCATGATCCCAGAGTCCTGGAATCAAGCCTCGTATCTGGCTCCTGGCTCGGCGGGGAGCCTACTTCTCCCTCTCCCTTTGCCTGCTGCTCCCCCTGCTTATGCTCTCTCTCCTTTGCTATCTCGCTCGCTCTCTCTGTCAAATAAATAAATCTTCAAAAAAAAATTTCTTTTGGGGAGTGACTAAATTGAGGGGACCTCTGTTGTTTTTCTATTTAGCTATTACTTTGCAGGGTTGAAAGTCACATCAAACAAGGGCTATTCTATAATCTTAAAGTCTTCCAGAGTGTTCGAAATTTTTAAACAGATTATACATTCAGCAGACACGTGCTAAGTGCTTATTATATTCCGAGTACTGTGCTGGGCACTGGGAATAAAAAGAACATGACATGATCTCTGACTCTAGAGGACTTAATCATGAGGAGACACTGTAGTGTAGTGCGGAGAACTTTAGCATTGGAATCAGCACATGCAATTCTGCCTCTTACTAGTATATAACAAAGAGCAAGTTGTCTTAATCTCTCTGAGATGGTTTTCTCTTCTGCAAAATGAGGAAGCTGGCCTAAATATCTCTTAAAATCTTGCCTATATCTGACATTCTGTCATTTCAGAATGGAATGTTTTTCTTAAGGTTACTTAAGGCTGGTGTGAGGATCAAGTAAGAAAAAAATTATGAAAGCACTTCAAAAACTATTAAGTGTTGTCTAAACAAAGATATTACTAATTGCTGACTAATTTGACATTATTTACTAATGCTTTTGGTCCAAAGGCCAGATGTATTAGGTGTTATAACTAAGTTCCAGAAGTTTAAGGAAAAGGGTGACCTTTTCATGACTTTGGCTCTGAGTTCTAGGGGTATTTTAGGGTATCCAATTATCACCATTATTGACTAAAGTAGGTACTCTGTAAATGTGCATTGATTTAAACCATAGGTTTTGAAACTCAGTATAATTATAAGGTAAACCACAATCCCTGTGGTATGGAGTTATCTCTTCTGTATTAGCCCCATGTGGGGCTTGATCTCACGACCTTGAGATTACGACCTGAGCCAAAATCAAGAGTCAGAGGCTTAACCGAATGAGCCACCCAGGCGCCCCTGCATTATGATTCTTGAAATTCTGGGTTAATAGGTAATTGTTCATCACTATGAAATAATCGTATTTTTGCAAATATGACTGCATATTTACAGCTTGCCCTGGGACTACTGTGTCTAAATGTAGAGTATAGTTCAACTTCGGGTCAGTTTTCTTTGGCTTTTTTCCACTAAACATTTTCAAGTATATGACATATACCAGACCTTCAAATTTTATGGGTTCTTTAAAGAGTACACCTATCTTTTTCTAGGTTCATAGATTGTAAGAACCCCTGATAATATGCAGAAGGACTGAGCCCATAAGACAATTCAAAAAGTTGAATCAGTAATTATGTTTTAATTATTATTATAGATGTTTATTCTCAGATCTAAGTAATAGTTTCAGCTCTGAAATTTTTTATTGCTAAGCATTACGATTATCACTAGTCTATTCTTCAGAAGTTTTCATAATGTATACCCTTTTCTTTTGTTTGGCTTGTTTATAATTACTGCTAGATAATTTACAGTTGAAATGATGAGACTCTTTCCCTAAAAGCTGCTTCTCAAGTGAAATTTGCAAAGTTACTGGCAATAAAGAGTTAACTATTGCTTATTTAATCTGTTAGCATTTAAGCCTACATTAAGTTTATGTTTATGACTATATGATTATAAATTTGATTTACCTTTAGCTTTTGAAGAATAAAACCATTACCCTGTTTTACTGGTAAACTCATATACCTAATGACTCATGCCTTTTATATATGCTAGGAAAATGGTGTTTCATTGTTAAAGTTAGAATTGAGTTAGTCAACCAGAAGTGAACCTCTAATTGTTTCCAAATGCTTACTTTTTGGGTTTGGATGCAGCTCTGAGTGTTAGCTCAGTCAGGAATTTGCTAAGCTTGTTTTTTCCTCCATATCCTTTCATTATGGGTAGATAGATCCATGCTAAAATCTGTTTTATGATTTCCCATTACGATAGTTAATCAGAAAAATATGGACACAAACTCCTGAGCTAAACACAATTTTAAAAGGCAAAAATAAAGTTTCTTCAGGTTTCTTTTACATTTTATGATCTTTGAAATCGTTATAGAAATTGACCTTGGTTCCAAATTGCTATATCACCATGCGACTTAGCAAGCACCTTTTTTTTTCCACCACAGTTTCATGACCTACTTACAGATACAGCTGAAATCCTTACATAATTTCAGAATTACTGTTGGACAAAATTAGTATGACACATCAGTGTGCCTTGGTGAAATGCTTGCTGCTGTTGAATGTAAACATTTTATTAAAATTTCACTGAAGCAGGCAACCATTTTAATTTTATAATATGGCAAAATCAGTAAATACCTCATTGACCCTTGCCAAAAAAATACACTGTTATTATTATTTCCTTATAGCAATTATAACTTTTAGTTATTTTAAAATTAATTTTATTAAAATGTTTCTTTGCATTATGGTTCTTTTTTTTTTTTTTTTTTTTGAGAGAGAGCACGCGAGCATGCTCGCACTAGGGGGAGGAGCAGGGAGAGAGGGAGAGAATCTTAAGCAGACTCCCTGCACTTGCTGAGCGTGGAGCCCCAATCGGACTTGATCTCACCACCTTGAGGTCATGACATTAGCCAAAATCAGGAGTCGGAGGCTTAACCGACTGAGCCTATCAGGATTATGCGTTATAGTTCTTGAATTGAGTGTTAAAATGAGTGATCTCTAAATTCCCTGTTACTTTTAATAGTTTGTTATCTGTGATCATGGAAATTCTTCACCAATTCTACAATCTTCAAACTAAGGGCCACGTGTGAAAATAAATTTTTTGAGAAAAGGGAAAATAGTAGGGTTTTTCTTTCTTTCCTTTCCTTTCCTTTTTTTTTTTTAACTAATGTGGTGGTTAAGAGTAGCTGGCTTTGGGAGGCAACATACATGGAATATAGACATAAAAATTAGAACAAAGGTTTGGATAAATTTGTAGATGGTTCTGGGTGACTTATTAAGAGACTGTATTAGAGGAATGTCCTTAAGGTTTGAAGGCTGATTTCTTCAAGGATTATTATAGCTTGGACTTGGTCGTCTCTTTATTGTGTTTTAAATCACACACAAATTAGAAAAATTAGACTATGCCTAGGGTATTCTGAAACATTAAGTATTTTAAAGTTGTTTGCAAAAAGATGTTTCACACCTGTTGCTTAATAGTATCATTGTTCATATTGTATTCCTTCTGCTACAGTAGAGTTGGGTTCTTTTCCAGTTTTCTGAACTTTTCTTTATTTTTAAAGGTAGACTTAAAAGTAAGTTTACAACATAGTAATAAAGAAAACTGTCACCAGAAGTTCATGGGAAATGAAAATGGGTATAGGCATCATCTCTAGTTGTTTTGCATTCATATGTGCCTTCTTCCAAATGGTAGGCCCTGAATAAGTGTGTGTTGCCTGATTTCCAGTCACCTCTCTATAGACTTTTTCAAAACTTGCGAATCCCTTTGAAGTAGTTATTGTATATTACTTCTCTTTTTATTTTCAGTGCCTAACACATGCTTGGCAGATGGTAGGCATATAATAAATGTTTGTTGACTTGAACTTTTCAAAATTGAAATTAGAGTCAAAAGACTTGGTCTTACTATTCCGGCTCTCCTCCTCACTAGCTGTGTCCTTAGGCAAGTTACTTTGCTGTTCTAGACCTTCATTTCCAACTCTAAAGTTGGATTCCATCTGGTTCTGGAAAATCTGATGCCAAGCAGAGTGAATAGTAGTGCTTAATAATTGCTTATTCATAGCTATTGCTTAATAAAAATTCATTTGCAGGATTACCTAATTAGTGATGAGTAAATCAGTTTGCCAAGTATATCTCATCTCATCTGGTGATGCTTTTTTTTTTTTTGATATATAAAAGTAACATTTTCTTTCATTTCCAAATATATTCTTGTACTAGTATTCCTTGTAGTTTGACCATTTTTTTCTTATCGAATGAAAAATGAAAATGGAAGAAATTGCCTATTTAATCCACTTCCTCATTTTACAGATGAGAAAACTGATGCTCTGGAAGGCTATACAATTTGTCCAAAGTTATTTAATGGCAGAATTAGAACCCAAGTGTCATGGTTTCTATTCGAGTGCATTTTGCACCTCAGATATCTTTAGGCATTATTAGCAGTTCCATGGGATAAAGATTGAAGAAAAAAATGATCAAAAGAGCTAAATGTTTCTATTTGCCTCCTAGAGGAGGCATTAAAAAAACCTCTTTTTTCATTCTCAAAGTTTTTTCTTATTCTAGGAGGACCATTTTGGTGCCTCACTTTCTGAATAGTAGTAAGGAAAGTAGGAAAACATAAACATTGCAAGTTAGGTATATAAAAATACTCCTTACTGATCCTTTTTCCCTAAAAATGATGGAGGGAGGAAAGAAAAATGTCATAATGGTTGAATTGTACCTCATGAGTCTACTGTCTTGTTTTTCTTTGCCTTTTTTATAAACCCAGGGCATCCTCACCTGTATAATAACGGCACAGCAGATAGAAACAAACACTGCTCTTCAGGTTAGGTGAAGGAATAACCAATATTCTTTTACTGTCAAAATCCTTAACCCCACTTCAGTTGCTTTCTAACATTACCATAGGTATCACTTTTTTTTTTTTTTTTAATAGGAGCATGACATTTCATACAGTTTGGAAAACGGTTTGGAATCAGGAAATATACCCTAGAAGGGGTGACACTTGAGATTTTAAAGAAGGAATAGAAGCCAGACTACAGGGCAGTTTAGGGACATTCTAGGCAGAGATAACAACATGAGCAAAGCATGAAAAGAAGGAACAGCCAAAAGTAAAGTGCAAGTATGTTTATTTAGAGGGCTGAAAATGTGAAGCAAGGATTGATAGAAGGTGAAGCTAGGCAGGGCAGATCCAAAAATATACCATGTTAAAGAGCTTACATTTAATCCCCATGTCATGGGGGAGCTTTTAAGGGATTTTTTAAATGGGGAAGGGACAGGATCAGATACTGATTTTAGGTAAATTCGTCTAATAGTTTTATAAAGAATTGTTGTATTAGTTAGATCTAAGGATGCATAACAAATTATACAAAAACCTAGTAGCTAAAATAACAGGCACTATCTTATAGTCTACTTTGGTTCAGGAACCTGGTCATAGCCAGTGAGGCTGTCTGGCTCAGGGTCATTCACGAGGTGGCAGTCAAGGTGTCAGCCAGGGCTACGGTCATTCCAAGGTTCATTTGGGGTAGAATCCACGTCTAAGCTCACTGAAGTGGTTGTTGAAAGTATTCAGTTTGTTCTGTACTATTGGACCGAGGGTCTCAGTTCCTCTCCAGAGGCATCCCTCAGTGCCTTGTCACTGGGCCTCTCCATAGAACAGCTCACAGCATGACAGCCATGGGCAAAGAAGGGAGAGAGCAAGAGAGCAGGGTGAAAAGATGAAGGCCGAGTCTTTTAATCTAATTTTAGAAGTGTCATGTTGTCACTTTTGCTGTACTTTATTCATTAGCAGCAAGTCACTAGGTCTAGCCCACACTTAAGAGTAGGGGATTATACAAGAACATGAATACTAGGGAGGCATGGACCATTGGGATCCATCTTTGAAGCCGGCTATCACAGTGGACTTGAAATAAGACTAGAGATAAAAAATGGCCCACTTAGGAGGCTATTATAATAATCCAGTGAAGATATGGAGATTATTGTAGATATGTGTAGTAGAATGAAGGGGAGGGAGTAGAGTCAGGAAATATGTAGGGTGTTAAATCATGAGAACTTGGTGATTTTGAGCATGGGGGTTTTAAGGGAGAAGAAGGAATTTAGGGTGTTATCTAATTATTTTTAGCTCTTAATCTGACTAAGAATACTTTCACTTGAATATGCCTTAACCTCTTTTCTACATTGATATTTTCATTTTCACAGCTGCCATCCACTCCATACTTTTTGCCTTTGGGGCTTGTCCTTGATGTGGCTTTACTATTTCTTTACTATATCCAATTAGACACTGGTTATTTCTCTCAGTATCTATTTAATTTTCCTAGTTGTCTCTGTTCCTGTCTTACTCTCATTATCCAAGTACTTATCACTGTGCACAGAAAGTGTGGGAATGGACTTGTCAGTGCTTTCCTGTGGCTATTTCCTATCTTTAATTTAGATTCTAAAACATCTAATATTTATAAATCTATCATTGATTTAACCAATATGTGTTTACTGTGGGCCCACTTTATGACCAGCATTTTACTAGGGCTCCTTGGGAATATAATTGTGAACAAGACAAGCATTGTCTCTGTTCTCATTGTCTATGTTCTTTTAATGTCTTCTCTTCCTTTCCACCTGTCAGAAATATCACTAATTTTGGGGGTGCCTGGCTGGCTCAGTTAGAGGAGCATGTGACTTTTGATCTTGGGGTCCTGAGTTCAAGCCCCATGTTGGGTGTGTGATTGCTTAAATAAAAATAAAACTTAAGAAAGAAATATCACTAATTTTTAAGGTACATCTCAACTTCTACCTTTCTTGAAATATATATGTTCCTTTTATCTCTATCCTACAACTATAATTAGGAGGGGTTTTACTTTGAAAAGTTCGAGATTCTCCACATTTAAAAGAGAGCACTGCTGAAGCTATTAAGTGTAATGACCTCTCTCTCAGTCTGCTTCAAGCGGTAGAGCAGGGCTTTGCCACCCTGATTCACTGGAATCATGTGGAGAGCTGTTTAAAAACAGATGCCTTGACTTTCCCTCAAATATTTTATGTCAGAAATGAAAACACGTAAGACTCTACTAAGGTGAATCTGATGTCTAGATAAGAGAACTATTGCATTGGGTCACCCTTATCATTATACTGTTAATTGTTTCTGTACACTTAATCATCCAAATAGCTTAAAATAGTAATTTCCAAATACTGGCAGAGGACTAGCTACATCAATACGCACGGACATTTGGCCCCTATCACTAAATGTTTTGATACACTAGATCTGTGGTTATATCCAGGCTTCTGTATTTTTTAAATAATGAAAGAAGACTGACATATAATTGGGTTATAAAAATATTGGATGAATGGACTAATGTACCATATTAATTTTTTTGTATATTCCTTTACAGTACTGTTCAGATACATACATGTAACTAGTTGATAAACATTAGGGACCAGTCGGCCATGATATGCATTATAGATTACTTTGGAAGCTTCTGGCCAATTGAAATCATATTTTAAATAGTAGTTGAATGACTGCTATGTTTAGATTTTTAGGTGCTTCAGTACTATTCAGTAGTATAGTTTAGTGTTTCATACACTGGTGCATTTTGGTCTAGCTCTTTTATTTTATTATTATTTTTTTAAAGATTTTATTTATTTGACAGAGAGAGACACGGTGAGAGAGGGAGGGAACACAAGCAAGGGGAGTTGGAGGGGGAGAAGCAGGCTTCCTGCTGAGCAGGGAGCCTGACACAAGGCTTGATCCCAGGACCCTGGAATCATGACCTGAGCAGAAGGCAGACGCTTAATGACTGAGCCACTCAGGCACCCCTAGCTCTTTTATTTTAGATAATAACTTAATGATCACACGAAAAATTTAGAATGCTAGATTCTTTTTCCTCATATTATTCTGATAAATCTTGTTATATTCTAATATAAAGAGTTATATTACTACTTTCTTGCAAAATGAGACTGTCAGAATGTGGCTTTAATAAATTTTTTCTTCCTTTTGTTTAGTGTTATTCCTCTTTTAAGAGAGTCCGTTGGAATATTAATGCAGAGAACTCCTCCAGTGTTGGAAAATACTCTGCCTCAGTGCTATCAGAGGGTAAGTTTCAAAGCTTCCAAACCATTAGATTTTGTTGTTTCCAAGCTGTTAGGGTTTTAAACTTTTACAAATATGGGTAGCATATGTATATAATTTAGTATTTCTTCCAAGATTGAATGCTAACCATGAATGCCATTTATACAAACCAGAATAAAATCATTGGAAAATATTGAACTTTACTAAAGAAAATGTGGCAGAAATTGTCCTCATTTAGAATTTGAGCAGTTCTTCTAAAATATAGATATGAATAGCAGATGATGTAAGCATTTATTCAACATATTTTTTGAGCTCCTACTTTGTGCCAGGTATTCTAATAAGGTACTAAGTATATAAGGGTAAGCAAGACAGAGAGTGTCTGTTTTCAAAGAGATTGCGATTTAGTGGGGGAAAAGCAGGCACTAAACAATAAATTAATAAATAGGAAAATATCCATGATAGTTACTATAACAGAAATAAAGAAAGTGATGTGGCAGACATGGATGATTACCTTAGATTCACTAAGGAAGTCATATTCAAGGAAATTGAAACCTTGATGACAAGAAGGAGCCAGCCTTATGAAGATCCTGGAGAGGAGTGTTTCAGGCAAAGGAACACTTTATGCTAATGCAGAAGTTCTACGGCTGGAATTAATTTAGAGTTGTGAAGAGCAGAAGAAAAGGCCACTGTGGCTAAAGCATAGTCAATAAAGGGATGAGTGGCTGGAAAGGCTGGAGAGAATGATAGGGCCCAGATCATACAGAGATTTGGGTCTTAGAGGTTTAGATTTAATTTTAATCCAGTGGGAAGTATTAGAAAGTTTTTAGGCAGGAAGAGTGTCATAAAACTTACGTTTTTAAAAGATTATTCTGTTGGGGTACCTGGGCAGCTCAGTGGGTTAAAGCCTCTGCCTTTGGTTCAGGTCATGGTCTCAGGGTCCTGGGATCGATGGAGCCCCGCATCGGGCTCTCTGCTCGGCAGGGAGCCTGCTTCCCCTCTCTCTCTCTGCCTCCCTCTCTGCCTACTTGTGATCTCTGTCAAATAAATTAATAAAATCTTTAAAGAAAAAAAAAAGATTATTCTGCTTGCTATTTGGAGAACAAATTCTAGAGAGAATGAAAGCAAAGACAATCAGTTCTTGTCATCTAAGTGGGGAGAAATGGTGGTTAGGACTACTGAGGGAACAGTGAAGATGGAGGTAAGGACATATTTGGGATACATTTTTGGAGATGGATTATATTAATGGAGGGGAGAAAAAATGTTGACTCTCAACTAGGTAGATGGTGATACCATTTGTTAAGATTAAGGTTGTGTCGATGCAGGTTTGAGGATGGAAAATCCCCCCAAATCAAGAGTTCTTTTCTGGATACGTTAAAATTGAAATGCCTTCTGTACTCTTAGGGGAAATGTCAGTGAAGTAGTTGGATATGCAAATCTGGTGTTTTAGAGAAAGATTAGGACTAGGAAGAGTTTTGAGTCATCGATATATGAATAATATTTAAAGTATTGGGGTTATGTGAGATTCCCTTGGGAGAATTAAGCTCTTTTCTCTTTAGCTTTACTTTCAGCTCCAGGTTTACAGCACAGATGGTGGAAAGCCAGGAAAGGGAGTGGTTAGAAAGGGAGCTGGAAAACCAGAAAAGGTAGTCTCTCAGAGCTGAAGAAGGAAGCAGTGATCCACTTTCTGTGGGGCAAGCAAGGTAGAAACAGAGACGTGATCATTGATCGGCATCAAGAACAGTGCTAATAACCTGAATGAGACCAGTTTCAGAGGCATTTGGAGAGGAGAGCATAATTTGAGTCGATTAGGAGAAAATGAATTGGGGAAGTAGAGATAGTAGCTACAGACAACTCTTTTAAGAAGTGTGGCTATTAAAGGGAGCAAAAAAATGAGTTGACAACCTGAGTACAGATATAGTATCAGGGCAGGGGCTGTTTGTTTGTTTTTAACATAGGATATTCTGGAATAGTGCTGTCCCATAGAACTTTCCCCAATAATGGAAATACTACATAATCTGCAATGCCCAGTATGGAAATCACAAGCAAAATGTGGCTACTGAGCACCTGATGTATGGCTAGCACAATTGATTTTTTTAATGTAGTGTAATTCTCCTGCATTTAAATAGCCACAAGTGTCTGGTGATTTCCGTGTTACGTAGTGCGGTTCTGGAGCATGTTTGTTATTGACAGGAATGGGCCATCCTAGAGGAAGAAGTCAATGATACGGTAGTAAAGGTGGTCACTGCAGGAATGAAGTTCTTGAGAAGATGAAGACGTATCGAACCACGGGCGCCTGGGTGGCTCAGTCAGTTAAGAGTCAGACTCTTGATTTAGGCTCAGGTCATGATCTCACTATGGTGGGCTCTGGGCTTGAGCCCTGCATTGGGGCAGAGCCTTTAAGATTCCCTCTCTGCCCCTCCCTCCCACCTTCCCTCCCTGCTTGTTCACGTGCTCGCTCGCTCTCTCTCTCTCTAAAGAAGAAAAAAAAAGGCTAGAACCAGAAGCACTATGGAGGAATTCAGTGTAGAGGGGAGTCAGGGGTACCGTATTCCTGGAGGGGAGACAGAAAGTACTGACATAGATGAGGGTCAACTGGTGGATTTGGTGGTACAAGATAAGGGATTTTTATGTACTTCTATTTTATCATTTATAAGGCAGTGCAGTCAAACAGATTAGAACACCAGAGGAGGGGCGCCTGGGTGGCTCAGTTGGTTAAGTGTCCGCCTTCAGCCCAGAGAATGATCCCTGGGTCCTGGGATCAAGCCCTGTGTTAGGCTCTCAGCTTAGTGGGGAGCTGCCTCTCCCTCTGCCTCTCCCCCTGCTTGTGCTCTCTTAGTCAAATAAATAAAATCTTAAAAAAAAAAAAAAAATGTGGGGGTGGCCTGGATGGCTCAGTCTTAAGTGTCTGCCTTTGGCTCAGGTCATGATCCCAGGGTCCTGGGATCAAGCCCTGCATAGGGCTCCTTGCTCAGCAAGAATCCTGCTTCTCCCTCTTCCTCTCCTTCTGCCTGCTGCTCTGCCTTCTTATGTTCTGTCAAATAAGTAAATCTTGAAAGAAAGAAGGAAAGGAAAAGAAAGGAAAGGAAAAGTAAAGGGGGAGGGAGAGAGAGAAAGAAAGGAAAAAGGAAAAAGGGTGTAAAAGGGTTTTTTTTTAGATAGGGAAAATGAAGTGTTACTCATTTGACATTTGTAGTTACCATTTTAAGGTAGGGTAGTCATCATAACTGTGGAGGAGAAAGGGGCAGTTTATTGAGGGCTTACTATAAGCTGGTCCCTGTACCAATTGTTTTACCTATATGGTTTCTAATCTTCACTGTATCCATACTGGCTAAGTTTTATCTTCCTTTCCATAGGTAAAATCAAGGTTCAGAGAATTTAAGTAACTCATCCAAGGTCACAAACGCTAGTGGCTGAACCAGAATTCTAATCCATATCTGTCTGATTCCAAAGCTCATGCCCTTTCTATTATACCACACTGTCAGAGTAGGAAAAGCATCTGTGACTACGCTTTCCCCATTTTGTTTAATTTGAGGAGAGTTAAAGCCAGTTGGTATCGGAGCATTCCTTAGTCTTAGCTACAAGAGCACTTGCATTCTTAGAGGTAGAAGAGATCTATTCAGTCGTTGTTTCACAACGAAACGTTGTTTCACAGTAGACCTTCCCGTGAGAATGCCATTCAGAAACATGTAGAGTGATATCAGGTTCAAGCCACTATGCCATCAGAGCCCTTAAAGAGGAAGAAAAAGTCTACCTTGACCTCTTTTCCTGGTAAAAGCAGTTTTTAAAAAGGCCACAGTTAATATTGTCTCAAATTTCCTACCAACTGTTTTGGAGTTTATAGAAAATAATCCCTACATTGATCAAATAAAAAAAGAATATTTTTGATAGCTCTAAGTTCAACTTTTTCTTAATTAACATCCCAAATAGGTTACTTAAAAATCAGAGAATCTCAGAATTGAAAAAGATCTTGTCTTTTTAATAGGCATTCTAACAGGTGTGAAGTGGTATTTCATTGTGGTTTTTGATTTGCATTTCCCTGATGTTTAGTGAGTTGAGCACATTTCACTCTTGGCCATCTGTATGTCTTCTCTGGAAAAGTGTCTGTTTCCATCCTCTGTCCATTTTTTAATCAAATAGTTTGTTTTTTGGCTATTGAGTTGTATGAATTCTTTTTATATCTTAGATATTAACCTCTACCTTTTCAATTTTTTCTTTTTACCTCTTCAATTTTTAATAGTCCTTTCACATTTTCTACTTTTTCTCATATTATGGCATTTTCTTTTTTTTAAATTATAGCATTTTTTGTATTTCCAGAAACTTATCCATTTTGTCGAGATTTTCAAAATTGTGTTTTTATTTTGTGTGTGTGTGTGTATATGTTATACACATATACACATATACACACATACACAATTTACTAAGCACTTACTTGGGCCAGGCACTGTTTTAAATGCTAAGGATACAAAACATAAACATATATATATATACATATATATACAGGGATATACATATCCCTGCCCTTTTGAGCTAAAGTTCTGCTGGAGAGACAGGCAATAAAAAATATAAATAATATAAATGAATAATGCAGTATGTGATATTATGCTCCAAAAAGTAAAACATAGCAGAGAAACATAAAAGTGAAAACATTATTATTTTACATAGAGTAACAGAAGACCAAGAGTACAGGAGCTACGGCAGCTTACTGAGAAGATGACATCTGAGTAAAAACCCAAACCAAGTGAACCAAGTAGAAATCTGGAAGGAAGGTACACTTCAGGCAAAGGGCATAGCAGTTACCTTGTGGCCGGAGTGTGCCAGACTTTCCAGCCAATGCCGAGGAGGCTGATTTAGCTGAAGAAGAGAGAGCATGGGGATGCCTCATAGGAGAGGAGGTGACTAGGTAACAAGCGGACCATGTGACATGGGCCCATATAAGTCACTGTGAAAACTTTGATTTTTATTCCAAGTGAGGTGGGAAGCCATTGGAGGATTTTGAACACAGGTGGCAGGATCTGACCTAAAAGCAACAGGATCGCACGTGGGATACA
Source organism: Potos flavus (assembly GCA_028534135.1). Taxonomy (NCBI): domain Eukaryota; kingdom Metazoa; phylum Chordata; class Mammalia; order Carnivora; family Procyonidae; genus Potos; species Potos flavus. The sequence goes on along the minus strand of CM052900.1, from coordinate 89,666,449 downwards.
GTGATGAGAATAGATGGAAAAGGTGCAAGGCCAGACATACAGAGACCAGTTATTATAATACTAGATTATTACACTTCTGCTATCATAATAATTCACACTAGAGATGATGCTGTCTTCAGCTATGCTGATAGCAGGAGAGACGGTGAGAGGTGTTTGGATCCCACTTAGGGCCAATACTCTGTATATTCACAAGCTACACATTCATCTAGTATTCCCTTTTATGGTTTTTAAAATTGTTTGTTTGTACTTGCTTTTTTTCATTTTGCTTTGTTTTGTTTTGTTTTTAAACCTCCATCAAAGTTTGTCTTGCCAGTGGTTGTCAGCCTTAGGCTATGGAAACCTTAAGGAACCATTGGAAAAACTGAGAGATGTCCTTTTCTTTTTTGTTGTCGCACGATTAAGAGAAGAGTATATGTTGGCATTTAGCTCCTTGGGGGCTTGGAGATGCAAAAGGTCCCATAGTCTCTGACAGAGGGAAGAACCGTCCTGTCCAAAATCTGCCCCCTTTGAGAAACACTGACTTCTCTATTTCAGTAATCTTTCAAAGAACTAGTTTTTTGATATTGTGATTTCTAATAGTTTCTAAGTCTCTGGACCATTGATTTCTATCCTTTGTTTCCTTCCTTCCTATTTCCTTGAGTTTACTTTGTTGTTGTTCTTCTAGTTTCTAAATGCAAATGAGTTTATACTTGTTTTCTGATCAATGTTCTTGAAAGTACAGATTTCCATCTAGGTGCTCTCTCAGCTGTGCCCTACAAATTTTGGCATGTGATCCTTCACATTTCCCAAACACCTGCCATGGCACATAAGGAGGACTCGATAAGTATTTGTTAATTAATTCAAATAATCTCCAACTCCTCCTTTGAACTAGAGAATAGAATCCATGTTTACTGATATGTTATATAATAACAGTATTACAGTTAATAATCTAAATAGCAATTTACTGAACTGTTGACTAATAAAAATAATAAAATAGCATACGTAATAAAACAAGGGGGCCCTTATGTTTGATTACAGTGTCAATACCTGCCCTTTCTGTTTCAGGTGCAGCAGTTGCAAGGAGTTTACAGTTTACAAGAACAGCACTTTTGGACCTTATGTTCTGATGTTTATGTTGGGACCTTGAAGTTAGTAGTAGCCCCTGATGCTGATGCCAGGTGGATTTTAAGCCAAACACATAATATTTTTACTCAGGTATGACTTTTTCATTAATTTCTTAAAGATCTCTGAATTTATTTTATCTACTAGTTTAAGAAATATTTACTACTTAACATGTTAAATATGCATACACACACACACACACACACACACACACAATACTATGAGGAAAGCATAACTACTTTTTTTCAACCATACAGTCAAAATTGGGAGTTCTTATTTTAGTTAATACTCTTAAGATAGGCCCGTTCTCTCGTTATACTGATTTGAATTCCTTTAAGAAAAAGTAGATTCTCCTTTACCGTATACTACATGTTAAATGCTGTTTAAAGCCAAGAACTAATAGCATTTGGAATAAGAATAATGCCTTGTCAGTGGCTTTAGCTAAAAGTAGACTATGTTAACGTTTTTGTGTGATAGCAAAGCCATAGTTCTGTGTGATTTAAAAGCTTAATATGCTGTTGTATTTGGAATCATAATTAGCGCATGCTTGCAGCCAAATCATTTCACTTGATGCCTATGCTGTCTTGAGTTGACATAGTCATGTGACTGATAATCAACTAAGGTATCCCTTGGCAGAATAAGAACATCATGTCAAGAACATCTAAGGAGAGAGTGAGAGAATGCAAATTCTTTTTTCATTCTAGTTTGCTGGAAATATTTGGCAAAAAATCTAGATATCAACACTGCTGGCAAAATTATCTAACACATAGATCTAATGAGGAACTGTTTCCATGCCTTAAAATGTGTGCTTAAAAACTGGCCTGTGCCTCCCGGTGTGATGCAGTGAGTGTGTGTGGTACTTTAGCTGGAAATAGTTAATGTGAATCTAATCACTAGCAAACCACCAGAGAAACCCAGCTTTAGAAACTTCTACAAGACTGTTAGCCTAGATTCTTAACAAGTGTCAGTGTCATGAAAAGGGGGGAGACCCAATGGAGAGTTATGCTAAATTAGAGGAGACTTCACAATTAAATGCAGTGTCTTATCCTTAACTGAATCTTAGATTGGGGGGAAAAAAAACAGGCACAGAGGAAGTTATTGGGTAATTGGGAAATTTGAATATGGACTGCATAGTAGTTCATAATAATTATGTAGGTGTTAGATTTCTTGGTCGTGATAATGGATTGTGGTTACCAAAGAATGTTCCAATTCTTAGCAGATCCATGAAGGATTTGGTGGCAAAGGATCAGGATGTCTAATTTTCAAATGTTTCAACAGAAGTAAAAAGATTATAAATAAATATAGAGAAATAAACCAAATGTGGCAAAATACTGAATATAGTTGATTTTATTTTTTCAAAATAAGTTAAAAAAACAAAAAATTTGGAGGTTCCTCATTGCCACCATGATAAAACCCAAACTTTCTTGCATGGCTCCATTAACTTTTCAAGCCTCCTGCTATTCATTCCCATATGCTTCATACCCCTCTAGATTGTTTACTTTTCTGTGTGGGACAAAGATCCTACTCTAACGTAAAGGCCCAATTCAGTTGTTACTTTCTCTCTGAAGCCTAAAGACCCCTCTAAGCTGCATAACTTTATCTTGTGATATACCTATTTATCTGCAGGTTTCTTCCAAATGTCATGATTTTGCATTCTCAATGATTAAGAAAAATGTACGTGTATAATAAATTTGTTGAATAAACAAATTCTTGAAACTATATTTGACCAACACCATCTTTACATGTGCTAAGTATGGAAAAATATGGTTGAGTTCCCATAGGTCTTTTTAACCACAGCACGAAAAAGTGGTAACGATATACAGAGACAGAGAGACAGAGACAGATACACACACACACACGGAGGGAAAGAAGGAGAAAAAGGACGAGAGGAAGAGAAACAGACACAACGTATCTTCAGACATGGACGACAGAACGTAATATGCAGTTTAAATTCAGGATCTTAGCATAAATTAAATGATCTCTCTTCTCTAATAATGAGGAATATATGGTTATGTTCCTTTGGGGATAAATAATGAAATAATTTTATGTGTAGGCAACAGCAAGACTTAACTCTGCGAGGAAGCAGTATGCTGTACCACTTACTCCAGAATTTTAGGAACTAGGTCTCTTCTTTAACAGACACTCCCAAGTCTGTATGACTTTCATGTCGTAATGAGGCATGCAAGACCTTCACAGTACGTCTGAATCCTTCTCACATCTCAAAACAGAAGGTGTTTTAGAAACAAAAGGAGAATGTGGCTGCAATAACCTTGCTTTTTCACTGTCATTTCTGGATCATTACTCTCTCCTATACCCTGTCTCCTAGTTATGCTGCGTCCTTCCACCCTCCTAGTGTGAGCTTCTGCTGACCTCCAGGACATGCCGCAGTATTCTCCTAAGGCTTGGGCACTTAGTCACGGTTTTCCCTCTGAAAAGGAACACCGTTTCTAGGTTTAGAAATGCGCAAGCAGCTGTGCCGAGGCTTAGAACTGCTGAAGTTGTAACTGCAGTAGGTGGAGGAGGCTTCTTCTGGTAACCTTAGACATCTTGGCTTTTAAAATGGCTAAAGCTGAAAGTTTATTCAGCTGCCTCTTTGGTTTTGGAAACTGTATTTGGGTTTTGAAATTTTTAAGCTCTGAAAAATATTTTCAGCCCTTTCATCAGCCAAGGTCAAGCCCACTCTATTTCATTCCTTACAGAGCAGGACCTTGCAGTGAAGATGGTTCAACACAGTTTTTCCAGAGGGGAGGGGGGAATCACCCTACTAATGACTTTTATTCCATACCTTTAATTATTTTCAAATTGCTTAGTGATCATTGTTTTAGTTCTGACATGCAGAATTGAAGTTCCAAAAGACTAAAAGAATTTCCTCAGTAATAAGTTATACTTTTTAGTTTTATGACATTTTCAGGTATCTTTCTTATAACTGATCTTTTTTTTTTTTAAGATTTTATTTATTTATTTGACACAGAGAGAGAGCATAAGCAGGGGGAACAGCAGGCAGAGGGAGAAGCAGGCTCCCCACTGAGCAGGGAGCCCAATGCAGGACTCACTCCCAGGACCCTGGGATCCTGACCTGAGCTGAAGGCAGATGCTTAACCAACTGAGCCACCCAGGTGCCCCTTATAACTGATCTTAAATCAGAATTTAAGTGATAGTTTTGGTTTAAAAAGTTGTTCTTGTTAAAATATCTGTGAAGACAACTTTAAACTGAAAAGACCAACATCAGCTGGAGAATTAACAGCTTTCTATTCTGTTGATAAAACTCTAAGCTTCATGACTATTTTAGAACTGTATATTAGGCATATCGATTTTATTCTCATTTTCCGTGGTGTAAGTCTTTAATGGCCAGCTAAAGCTGCACATGACTAGAGAGTAAAATAAGTGACTTGGTGAACTTAAATTCCTTAGAGATTATTAGGTAAGGGATAATCCAATTTTTAAACTACAGGGTTTTCTGTTGGCATAGAAAAAGTTCTCTCTCCCATTCTCCCCTGCACTAACTTTTTAAAAATGAGTTATCATTTGGGAATTGATGAAATAGAAAACATATTTTTCATATTTAGTGTACAAACGGGAAGATGAAGATGGCAATATAACATTTTATGTGTCTTTTAAACTTGTTGGTATCATCTGTTAATTTTTTAATATACTGTTTTGTTAGAAATAATGTTTGAAGAAAAATCTAGAATATGCTTGTTTTGTTACACAGAAGACAAACCTAAAACATGCTATCTGCTATCTACTCTACTCGCTGATAGAATTTTTTTTTAAAGATTTTATTTATTTGACACAATGAGGGAGTACAAGCAAGGGAAGCAGTAGAAGGAGAGGGAGAAGCAGGCTCCCTGCTTGGAGCCTGACATGGCTTGATCTCAGGACTCTGGGATCATGACCTGAGCCCAAGGCAGATGCCTAACCATCTGAGCCATCCCAGGCGCCCCCCTGATAGAACTTCTGTCGTGATTTCTTCATCTTTTCTCCTCTCCTGCCTATTTCTGTTATGCATGTTAAGTCCTGAACCCCCAGCTTCCTGCTTCAGCTTTTGGTGCTCTAGCCTCAAGTCTCAAAATAGAAGTTCACACTGATACCCAGGAAGGAACCAGAAAGCCTTCTCACATGCCCAAATGGGAGTTCCCCAGGTTTCCGGAACCTCCCCAGCCTCCATGCCCCTGATCCCTTCCTGCCTGACCACTGACCTGGCCCAGCCTCTTGTCTGCCGGAGGATAAGGGCAGCGAGTAGGAGAAGCTACTTACCTCTCTCCTGGGGGCTAGCTAGTCTTCCACCCTTTCTGTTTGTTTTCCTGTCTGTAGAAGGTTTTCGTCTGTCATAAGTGCCAGTTCTGCTTGCCAACTCTGCAACTTCTCCTAAGCCAGCTTTCCATTTTCTTCATCCTATGTGCTTGATGCCCACCAGAACCTAACCTCCTGAGGAGGTTGGAGTAAGCGGCCATGGGATGGGAGGCCAACAGGTCCCTTGGTTCGTTGTTTTTAATTAATCCACAAGGTTTAAGTCCTCACTGGTTGGTTGGTAGCGGGCAGAAACAGCAGCGGCAACAGCGCCGGGCCTTCAGGGAGAGCCCACCAGGCGCGGTGACAGCTGCTGAACGCCTCACTCCAGCCTCCTGCACCACAGGTGCTGCTGTTCAGTTTCTAGTAAAGGAACCCAGGCCCGCGTTGCTGCTCAGGACTTACCATTTTGTCATATTCGCTCACTGTTTCACTAATTCTGAGATGATGTAGGTTTCACATGGAAGGCTAAGGCAGTTTTCAAGACTTCATTTTGAAAGGATAAAGATTAATGTTATGTGTTCAGTCGAAAACTGAAGTAGAAAGTTTCTGTGGAATTGGTAGAGAATACAAACCAGTAATTTTCTACAGCCGTATTCCTGCGTGTTTTTCTTTTTTTTTTTACCCCTGATTTGTTTCCTTTCCACAACAATGAATATTGATAATGAGGATATTCTAAGTCTATGGCACCAGGTTCACATTTATTTTCTTAGGAGCGCATTGTGTTAAAAATAAGTCTTAACGATTTAAAAGTGTTGACTGAATTATGGTTTACATGACTCTCATGATATAAGACACAATGACTATTATATGGGTTTCACTTGGTAGAGCTTTTAAAGACCAGGCTCCGGCTCCCGGTGCTATCCAGTGGTAGAGTGTTTGATGCAACCGAGCCCTGTTTTGATCTGCTGGAGTATTTGCCTTGTGTTTATGGTGTGGATAAACTGTGTAAAAAACCTAGTTTGCATTCAGGGAGTAGGTGACTCACTATAGGATTCTTTGGAAATTCTGCTTTTCTTTCTACTTTGAAGGAAATTGAGAAAGGAACATGGGAAGCTGGAAAACTTGAAGGTGTCCCCCTCAGGACAGCAGGATGAAGCAAAATGACTTTTTCTGTTAGACTGAGCTTTTATGTAAAGCTGTAGCCCCTCAGGGGAAAGATATAAGCTTGAGTAATTAACTCATGATTATGCAAAGATCAATTTACCTAGCCTCTTTGTTTTTCCTCTTTTTTTTTTATTGCCTTGGGCTAACCTCATTTCTTATTACCATCTTCGCTGTATTAGGCTGGGGCTGAGGGAAGTGGCAGGGATAGTAATAGGAGCCCAATTTATTTTGACCATTTTACTTTCATTAACAATTTTGTTAAAAGAGAAAAGGAAATAAATAAAAATCTTAAAAAAAAAAAGAAAAGGAATTAAGCCAATTTACTTGGGCAGTAGTTTTTTCTTAAGGTTAGATATACAAGAATTTTGCAGAAGAGTTCCTTAGTTATTTCAGAGACAATCTCGGTTGAGTAAATCAGATATACTTACAATGAATCATAATAATTTATTTTAATAGCCTTTGACAGCATATGAAATCGTTTCTCATATATTCACATACAATCCGTACAGTGGCACCTGGGATGTAACAAGAGCTTATTAAATACTTGTCAAATATTCGATGAACATAGAACAATTTTGTGAGATAGGTAGACTTGGTATTTATCAATGCTTTTAAAATGAGAAAAACTGAGGTTTGATTTTAAATCTTAGCTCAAAGTCATGCAGATATTAAGTTCTGTCTTTTTTTCTATCATAAGCCTCTTTAAGGAAAGGCCGCTATTAAATATAGTTTCCATAAATTTGAATAACAAACAATTTTGAATTACAAAGCTTTAACTTGACCACAGCGAGGATTTTTATATTTTATTTCATTATTATTATTACTATCATTATTATTTTTTTATTTTTATTATTTTTTTTAATGAGGCAAGAAAGCTAAAACCTTTTCTGTGCTGGTAAGCTTCTAGGGTCTACTCAGCTTTTTATCCCATTTGAGTAGTTCCTGCTCCTCCCACACATTGACTCGTGTTGTGCAGAGTCCACCTATTTGAACGCTAGGGAAAAAAAAAGCCATGCTAGAAATTACTGTAGTGTTAATCCCCCACTCTGATTTTTTTCCCTTTCCATTAATATTCTATTTACCTTTCATTCTTTGGTGCTGACGAGAAAATGCTTATTATAACTACTGTATGCTTTAATTTTTAGAAATTATTTTTATTTGAAAGAAGGAATTTAGTAGGATTTCTGTTCATCCAATAAACATTTATTGATCAATTACTATGGGCCAGGCACTATTTGAGGTAGTAGGAATCAGCAATGGAAAAAAAAAAAGACTAAATCCTTGCCTTGTAGAGATTACGTTGTAATGGGTGAGCGACAGTAAACAGCAATGGAGGTGATATAAAATGGTCAGGTTCTGGGATTGGGCTACTTTGAAAGTAAGGCAAACAGGTTTTCGTAATGGGTATGAGAGAAAGAAAGGTCTTTAGGTTGTAACAGTGAGGATGGCATTGAGCCATATACAAGATCACCAGGCTTTCAGGGAGGAAGTAGTGTTTTAATACTTGCCAGACGTCCAGGTAAAACTGTGAAGTAGATGGCAGGTAGGTTCCAGTGGGGGAATACAAGTGTGGGAGGTGTGAGCATGTAGATAGTACAAAAAGTCTGGATCCTAGATGAGATCAGCTAGGGAACAAATGGAGAAAAAGAAGGAATCCGAGGATTGAGCCTTTGGGTATTTCAGTGCTTAGTGCTCAAAGGTAGGAGGAAGAACCAGCAAAGGAGATTGAGGAAGACTGATAATTGAGGTAAAAAGTCACCAGTCAGTCTTCTCTGAAAGCCAAGCTAGAGGAAGTGTTTCAGTAGGAAAGAGTGTGCGCCTGTGTCCTTGCGTTTAGAGTAAATGCTAAGAGGACTGACAGGTGAGCACTGATCCGAGGAACTTTGGAGGTGACCCTGACAGACAGCTTCGTAAAGTGCTGGGTGGCAAAAGTTCAGTTGAAATGCGTTCAAGAGAGAATAGAGGGAAGGAATTGTAGGCAGCAAATGTACAATTGATAATATAGGAGAGCTGGGAGCAATTTTGAGAGCAGTCCTTGAATAGCGGCTTCATATCCAAAATTGAAGAGAGGCATTAGAATGTAATTAAATAACCAACAGATGGTCTTACTTAAGTATTTGCTCATCTCAATCTTCACAGGAAGATTGAGACTGGATCAATTTATGATTTTAGTAGCCAGTTAGGCAAGCACTGTGCTGTTCTCTAGCAGAGTAACAGTAGATGGGTGACCTCATTGTTCCAGATTTCACTTGGACACCGTTTGTACTCAAGAGCATGGCTTCTGTAGAGGTAAATGGAGGATCTTTTTGCAATTATGAGCATACTTATTTCTAAGATAAAATGACTGGCCCTTTCTGAAGAAGAATGGAGAATTATTTTCCAGAGGCAGAAAAGAAAAATAATGCTTTCCTTTTTCAAAAAAATGAGATTTTTTTGTTTTCTGTTACTTTTCTGAAATGTATAGTCTGCTATTGGTTTGTTCGACTTTCTGATTTTTTTTTTTTTTTTTTTTTAACTTTTCAGGCTGGAGTGAGACAGCTTTATGTACAGATCGATTTCGCAGCTGTGTAACAAATGAAAAGAAATTATCCTTTTTAGGGGACCTAATATTTCCGGTACTGTACAATCCAAAATGTTGTAGCTAGCTTTTTAAAACAGAAAACTTGTCACTACAATTCCCCAGCACCAAGTAGACCAGGTAGCGTCCGCAGCTGTGCTCAGCCAGGAGCGCACAGCTAAGGGAGCAGAATTAAGAGGATCTCTCCTGGACTTTTGGTCTTGTCTTTTGTACTCTTCCTTCCAAACCATGTTGATTTCTGATGTTTGTAGTTTTGTCCCAGGATGTTATCTTTTGTTTCCTTTTTTTTTTTTTCCCATTTCAAAAATGCCCTCACTCCCAGTCGTCATCCTAGCCAGTACGAATCCAGATGCTGGGCTTCCAGTCATCTGGAAAGTTTTCACTGAAGCTGCTGGAAACCACTGCTTTCATTTCCACAAAACTAGTGTTACTTAAAAAAAAAAAAAAAAAAAGAAATGGAAATCATTTTATACGTAATGTCACAATGGTTGACATTCTTCAGTATAATCATATGTTTGTAAAATTGTTTGTACCTTGCAAACTTATGAACCAAACCATATTGGGTTTTCAAAGTGCCTTTGTATCAGAAAATGTATTTGCCAGCATAAAAATGTACCATCAAAGGTCATGCGTATGGTTTTTTTTAATGGGTAATTCTATAATCTGTACAAAGTAAGACTCTTTATGTATGCAGATTGTCTTTGTGTGTACTTCCAGCCTAGGTTTAAATATATGAAAAGCTTCCTCTTACTGCTCTGTCTCATCAAAAAATAGGTGTTATTTTGCTTTTTAAATCAAATTCAGTTATCACATTATTCTGTGGACTGTTTTCAAAACTTTGCAAACACATATATAGACAGACAATTGTTCTGACTTACTTAAAACATCTGCTAAATCCCAAATTTCTCTGAAAGCTACTGTGTCTATGAAAACTTCCGTGTGTCTCCTTGCTATTTTTATGGGTTTTATTTTATTTTTATTTTTTATTTTTGGGGGGTGGGGCAGAGGGAGAGGGAGAGAGAGAATCTTAAGCAGGCTCCATGCTGAGCATGGAGGCTCGATCTCACAACCCTGAGACTGTGACCTGAGCCAAAATCAAGAGTCAGAGGCTTAACCCACTGAGCCACCCAGGTGCCCTTATGGATTTTATTAATGAAAGGCAATGTAGAGGGAAGGCAGAAATGGTGGACAATGTTACTTTGTTTTTTCATTCTTCAAATGCCAAATCATACAATTTGTTTTCCTGTGCAAGCATTGCACAAATACAGTTGCTTTCAAAAATCCTAAAAGCAACATTTTATTGAGTTTGAACTATTGAACATACAGATCAATTGTGATAAAACAGGTGTCCTGGAAGTTAATAAATAAGTTGATTTCTAGGTTTTCGTGTATTTGAAAAATAAAATTGTGATTTGAGATGACAAGTGCTTGAATACTCAAATATTCTCTGTGTTTTTGAAGAAATATTGATCTGGAGAGACACTTAACCGTTGTTCTTCATTTTGTCACAATGTATGTTCCCTCTTAACTTTAAAAAACTGAGAATTCTTGGGGGAAAAAACTGCAGGATGGAAATGATTGTTTAGAATGCAGACCAATAATAAGCACTTTTTCACTGATGGGGCAGAAATCGCTCTTGATTTTGTGTAAGTTTTAGAGTATCTTTCTCCTTATTTCTGATCTACAATTTATGAACTAAAGTGTATTAGGAAAACTGGACTTTCTTTATGCTTTCCCAAACTGCTGCAGATTGCCATGAGCTGTTGACAGTCTCCTTTTTGCAGATTAAGCAGTGTTTTCAAAACATTTTTACTTACCGTCAGGCAGTTCTAAAGCTAAAAATTCCTGCAGTAGATTGTGTTTAACTAAAATGGCTGTCGAGTTTTAGGAGAGAAAGTATAAAAGGAAATATCCTGATAATTCACTGCTTTTTCATTATAAGTGTAAGTGGCCATTTGGAAGTTTGCATCCACTACCAAGCTTGGGATGTTCTGTGCGTTTTGGCATATTGTGGAAAATGTCAGATCTAGATGAAGGTGGGAATTTTGGATGTGTGCCTTTAAAAGCTAATATTATATGTAATTGTACTGATTGTTCACATATGGAGAGAGTATTTGTACTGGCCTGTAAACCTGACCAGTGCATTTTGAAGGTCCAGTTCTGCCTTTCATCAGGCCCTCCATTCCAAGTGAAATTTTTGTGAAAATATGGATCGTTTTAACTATACTCTGAATACACAAGTGCATGCATATGTGTTTTTTCTTTGATAAGGTAACGAGCATACAGATTATTAGACTGATATGGAACTCTAATTTTGCACCTGTTATAAGAGATTTCCAGCTCATATCATTTGGCAGGTTGGCATTAACATTTATGCTTTAATTAAATGTCCTTTAACCTGTGTGTGCAGCAGTGACAAATCAGTGTGAGAAAAAGCAATTTTGTTCTCATTCTAACAAATATTCTGTCTCACCTGTGTTTTTGGCACAGATCTATTGCTAAAGTAGGTGATTTCACTGAGAAACTACCTGATTGTTGTAATAGATTGGAGATGTCGCTGAGGTTAACTCTTGGGGTGGGTGGGGGGCGGGCATTGCGTCTCTGAGTATAACTTTGCTAGTATTTTAAAAATCAGAATATTCCCTGGAGAACAAATTTGTTTTGCCCTGGGAAAGTTTACCTTGCTCAGTAAACTTCCCCAAACAGAAATATACCTATATTAGTTTCGTGTTTTAAAATCTAGATTATATTGCTCAAAGGGCTTACCATATGTGTGGTTTTATTTTACTGACTCCCTGTGCACTTTTGTGAAGGACAGTGTGTAGTTCATCTGTAGCTCTGTATTCCTCTTGTCGTCGCCAAGAAGTCTTCTGCCGAGGCGTAAGGAAGTAGCAGCAGACGTTAGTGGCATCAGGATGTCACCTGTCTCTAGATGCTTCAGTGTTCTTCAAAGCTTCCGTGTAGACACCAGTAACCAACATACTGTGATTGTGCACCTTTGTAAAGCAGCACAATCAGTGACTCCAAATGCAGTTGATAAGAGTTCTATAATGTTTTTACCTGCTATGGAATAATCAATTTTATAAAGATTACTAATATGGTAGCATCCTCATATAACACTGGAATTTAAGAACAAAAATATGTCATTGCTCAACATAGAATTTTACATCTAAGGGACTGTCCTTAAAAGCAGTCTCGTTCTACCTCTCATTTTACAGATGAGAACATTGAAGCCCAGAAATGCTGTCATTTATTCAAGGTCACAGAGATAACTAGTGGCAAAGCCAAGACTAGAATCCAGGTCTTCTGACTCCAGGTCAAGTTCTTTCTACTCTACTGTGCTTCCTCTCCAGTGTAATATTTGCCTTTCTGTAAATGTGATGAAAAAGTATTTGTAAATAAAGGAAAGCTGACCTCCATTTTTGGTACATTAAGGCACTTTATAAATGGAGTTCTACTGTCTTATTTTTCATAAGTAATTATGAGGTTTAGAATATTATTTCCATAATTCCATTATGAGGTTTAGAATATTCTTTATGGAAAATATAATTTTTGTACTCTTTTACTCTTATGAAACCAGTTCCTGATTTTTAAAATATATGACATCTGTGCTTGGATACTTTTAACTTGTGAGTGAATTTTTCTGTTAATTGCCCAAGGCTAAATCCAGTTTAAGGATTGCTTAGTTTCTTTATTTTGCTTATATTCTGTGAGCTGGTATTTTCTAGAAACCAGGCTAATTCTCATAGGTCATATCATTTCGGTCTTGATACTTTAGTTTTCACTTACTGGGGAGCTTTTTGGATTTTTAACATTTGTCCTCAGAACCACACAAAATTGGGCATTAAATGAAATAGAGAACAAAACAAGTCTTTTAATACAATAGGGTGAGATTTTGAAGTCTTACCAGAACTCCAAATGTTAAATTGCTTACTCTCAACATAAAAGCATTACCTTGATAAAATTGAACTTTTTTCTGTCACCATCTTCAACAAAACAGAAATTATTTTCCAGTTCACAAGAACTTTGACCAAAAAAAGAAAGAAAAATTTTATTTTTTGAAGAACACTCATTAGAAGTTTTATTAATGGAAGAAGATTGTTTCAAGACATGACCCACCAGAAGCCTTAGTGATCCAGATCTCTACCATGAAGATAGACTTACATACGGTGAAAAATTATGTATCAAAAAAGGTATCTGCTGAGAAGTATCATTATATTTAAAGGCCAAATGGATGTGAGTCTTTGATAAGGGCTTCTTTGGTTTGTATTCAACCATTTCCCCACTAGAAATTATACTGAAAGGGTGGAATTCAACCTTTATTAAGTATTTCTGTGTCTTTGTATGGCCTTTTCCATGTTGTCACATTTGAAAGCCTCACATTTCAATAAAGAAGGAAATTTTGCATGCTTTATGATTGACAGAGCATTTTCAAATTCCCTCCCTGGGGAAGGAATTCGTAACCATAACCACATTTTACAGATGAGGAAGCTGTTGTGGGAGAATTTAAATGACTTGCCTGAGGGGTAGCCAGTGGTAATGCCCTGACCTTTAATCCAGCGCTTTTTTTTTTGATGACTGCTCTGTTTTATGTATATCATTCTACAGTGGTTTCGAGATACAAGAGGTTGTAGCAGATTGGAACAGACTCTCCAGTAAAATCAGTGAACAATTACCATGACAAAATTGATTATGGGGTAGCAGTTGTTACATATACATTGCTTAAACTCATTCCTTCATTCAGTGCTCTCAATGCTTATTTCCTATGTTTGCCATTAAATTTGCCATTGGATTTAAACTGTGCAGACTAAAAAGAATAATCAGAACTCCTTTAAGTATTTTTAAAACCTTTACAAAAAAAGTTTTATTGATGCTCAGAGTAAGTTGCTTAAAAAAGGGACTGACTCAGAAGAGAGTCCTTGCCAGTGTATAAGTAAAGAGAAATTGCATTCATCCTGGATAAGAGAGGTTAACATAATTGATGAGGGAATTATCTTCCAAGAAGTACAAATAATTTGTGCTGCTTGAGAGGGATCTGAGGATGTACAACATTACATTTTATAGACACCTTTCCAAGGAAGAAATCTATTTCATAATTAGTAGCAGTCGATGCTTAATAATAGTATTGAACTTTGAATTCTTCCCATGGCTTTGAAAATTTAGTACTTGGCAATTATGATGATGTTGGAAAGTTTGTAAAAAAGAATGTCTTTGTCTCATCATCTATCCCATTATCCCCAAACTTAGTATGAACTTACACTTACATGCTCAGTAAATGGTTAACTAGTGAGTAAATATTGTAGTTAGTAGTGAATACAAAAGTAATGGTTGGGGACAGATAGAACCAATAGTTTATTATTACAGAAGACACCTCAGCTTTTCTTTGGCATTTTTGCACAAATAAGTGACTTTGTATCCAGTTGGCCGTTTATTTTTTTTCAAGGAGCCCTGTGAGCCACTTCTCGATTTTAATCCAGGAACAGTAGACATGATGTTATCCATGTTGTTGGATAGAAATTTGGCAGAACTGAGACTGGAAGCTGGGTCACTTGAATTTTTACAGTATGTATTGCCAAATGAGAAACCACATTGCCTCCCTGGTTTCTATGGAAAATTGCCATATTCATATTACTTTAAGGATCTGTGCATAACATACCTTGTTTCTTTTATCTCCAGATATATCATTATCCAAAACTCTTTCAGTGGTATATCCTGAAGGTGCTTCTATAAAAACAAACACTACATACATTCATTTAGTGATTTAAATATTTCTAGAATAGGTTTTTTTTCTTTTTTCCCCCTCTAAAAACCAAATTTTGGTAGAGCTTCTCTATATTTCTTATTTTTCATCTTTTAATTGCTGCTGCCATGGTAAAATTTCCCTTTTTCACTAGTGAAAAAAAAAAAAAAGCTTTATTTTGAATTTTAATATTTGAATTTTGTTTAGGTGCCACATATCATGTATCGTTTAGCCTCAATGAAGATTCTGTTTTGAACTAGATGTATCTTGTCAGGAGTTTGCCAAGTAATCCCATTGCTTCCTCTAATAGCAAAAATTCAGTGATATTTCTTCCCATGTGATATTTTGCCCCAACACTTGTGAGTTTGATCAATAAACAGAATGAATTTTTTATATCGGAAATACTGTGTTAAAAATTGCCAAATTCCTTCTCAATATATTCCAAACACCCCTACAACACTTTACCTCCCTAGCTAATGGTTTCTAAACACATGGCCAAGTTTGACTTTGGGTTTGATTCCTATGAAGATTATGGCACCAAAACATTTCTAAACAAACATTTGAATACAAGGCTAGATTGGAATGTCAAATTTCAAGGACTATGTTGTAATTTGGTTTGAATGTGCTAAAGTGAGCAATTATGATTTGCCTAAATACAACGAATCCATCATGTATATTTCATTTTTTTCTACTTGAAGACATTCATGTATATATTTTAACTTCAGGTATACTTAAAAAAAATAAACAATTGTATCGAAATTCTTCCAATAAAATTTGTTTCAAAATCTTCACCTGATTTGTGTCTATCAGTCTGATAAATTGCAAGGAACATTGTGAACCTAACAATTACTGGATTCAATGCTAGAGGACTTAAGGAATGAAAGGGAAAGAATGATGTTCAGGACCAAAAAATGGGAAAACTCACCAGACAGAGGAGATAGTAGGAGATTGGAAAGGTCTTAATATGTGAAGGTCCTCCTTGTGGCTCTTATCCATTATTTTACCTTATAAACTCATCTTGCAGTATTTATTTCTAGATATTTGCATTAACCCCAAATTGTTCTTTCACCTCATTCTCTGTGCATGACCTCAACTTATAGGAAATAAAGACCAAAACCAACATAAGCCTGTTATCTTTCCAAATTTTTCCCCTCTAATCAGAAGCAATAAAAAAATTTTTTTAAATTTATTTTATTACTTCTCCACAAAACCCCAGATCCCATTCATCCCACCTTCTCAAACATATTCTATCAAAGCAGCCTCTTTACTATGAATCTCTGCCACACAGTAAGGGCTTTATATTCAATGTGTCTGCTGTTGAATACCTTATATGTGGTCTGAATGTGCTTCTAATGTGTCCTTTCTAACCATCTCCATAGCTGCTACTAATATGGCTTCAGTCCTCTTTATTTTGTAGAAATTAATCAAAGGCCCTTAGTGGCTTACTTCTTGTCACATCCATGGCAGAACTACTAACATCTCAAAATCAACAAAGAGAAAATAATTTATTTTTCCCACTCAAATCGCTTCTCAACTACCAATTTCTGTCAGAATCCCTTACATAATTCCTGGAAATCTGAACATTGCCTTTGTCCCCTTCATTTCGTAAATTCCCTATTACAAAGTCCTTCCCTTTATTCCTTGACATCTTTTACATTCACCTTTTCCATTCCCACTGCCTTATTCCAGGACGTCACTGATGACTGCATGCAGTCACTGAACGATCTAGCTTCCCATGCCTGGCTTGAGCCACGTCCATGGCACCCCCTCTCCCAACCATCAGCGCAAACAATTCTAGCCTTAGGAAGTACGAGGAATTTCTGCTGAATCAGACTTTGGCCCAGGCACTTTGAAAACATTTCCTCTATCCCGGTTTCCTGATTACCTTCTGCTGGCCCTTCTGCACACTGGACTTTGACCTACTAGATCTAGAGCACCTGTGAGGGACTCCCTGCCTTTCCTCTGTCTAGAATTAGCGTCTGGCCTAAGGGAACTCTGCAGTGGCCCATCACCGCTCCCTCAGAGCAGCCTCTTCTGTTTACATTCTGGTGTAAGCAAGTTATTATAATACGGCACTACCTAATCTTTATCTAGAGTTTTGTTTCCTTCCCCACAGAAGCCACCCTATGTTGTACTGACAGACTAGATAAGCTTCTCAGGTTCCACTTTTCAGTCCTCTAGCTCAGGACTCGAGCGGCTCCCTAATGCTCATCAAATATAAATTCCTCTGAACAACTTTAGAAATTGTAATGCTTTTCCTCTCCTCCTTACCCAATCTCATTACCTAAAGTATGACAATAAACTTATCATTACTCTAGACCACAGAAAGAGCAGCCAGGGAGAGACCAACTGGTCCAATAGATGCAGACAGAAGGACAGCAATTTAGTATTTTTCATTCTGTAAAAAGGAAAGGAAGGACAGAAATGAAAGAAAAAGAAAACAGCATTTCAGTGGGATTCCAGTTCATTCAAACAATCTATTAGCTTATCCAGCTCTATTTCCAGGTTTAAAACAAAAACAAAAACAATACAAAACAAAACCTCTACCACAAAGTTCAGGCTTAGCACATGCTACTAACATTTAAATGTACATTTCAACTTTATCTGCTAAGTTCCTATAACCAAGAGAAGTAATAAAGGTAACAGTAAGATAATACTCAAATGCTTTGAGTCTGGCACACTTTAGGCAATCAAAATTTATTGGAAAAAATGATGAATTTAATATGAAGTTTAATTCCTCAGAAAATTGTTCTGTATGCGTTGTTAAAGTAAACTGCATTCTTTTTTAAGACAGCTACTGCTAAAACAAAAAAAACTAAAAGCATTTAAAAGAGTATCTCCTGAATGAAGGCAGATAATAGTATTTTAAAAGAGTGACATTGTATAAACAAACATGAAATTCAGATTCACATCTAATCACAGTACAGTTTCACAGCAATTAAAACCCTACCATTGACTTGGACTTTGAAAATATCGTACCACTTCCAAAATGATAAGTAAAATAGTATCTGTCTGAAGAGCCATCACTGATCACTGTTTTCCCACCGTAGGCATTACGTTAGATCAAACTGTTGTTCAACTTTTCAGGGGTTATCTGTCCTATATGTCTCATACTACTTCCCCTTGAGCAATAATTTGTAAACAGGTCATAGATTTCTACAGAACTTCAAAACAAGACAAAGTTACTACATTTGTAGTTCTGTTAGTTGGAGCAAAGGCTTCCTATTGGCTTCCAAAGACTTCCCCCAAGCAATTCTGCAGGGGCGGCCAAAAACGATGAAAACCCACAAGAGCTACATACAAGAGGAGGGAATTTTTCTCTGTTTAGTGGAGTTATGGTTTCAAAAGGGTAGAACGAACCCCTCTGATTTTTTTCTTTCTGTCCCTCCATATAGGTCAGGATGTAGACTCATTCATGAAGGTATGAGACAGAGCAACAGTGTAGATTAACAAGAACCCCAAGTTTATGGCCAGAGGACTGAAAAGGGGAGTCTAGGGAAGCAGGAAGCAGCAGAGAGATCATGGAATGGGAGGGGCACAGGAAAGCAACCTCATAAAATTGTTTATGAACCCTCAAGGATCTGACCCTACTTAGCATACCAAAACATCTTCAGAACTAAATCGACTAGGTCCCAGATTGTGTAGGTCCCTTACTGAGGGGCACAAACCTGAAACAGCTCCAAAGATAAAAGCAATCCTTGAAAAGCAATCCTTGAAAAGCAAATCCTTGAAACTGAACTGATATAGGAACCATAGCCCACAGAAGTTAGATTATAATTACATTCTGAACCTAACCAGGTTGACTGCCTACTAGAACAAATATCTCCACAGAATCTGAACAAGACCCAGAATCTCATAGTACTCACAATGTCCATACTACAATAAAAAATCACTCCACAAAGTGCCACAAAAATTTCAACTTGTGGAAGAAAAACAATCAATAGATGAGGCTGACATGACATCAACATTGGAATTATCTGACAAAGACTTTAAAGCAGCCATTATAAAAATACTTGAACAAGCCATCAGAAATAATCTTGCAACAAATATTAAAACAGAAAATAGAAGATATAAAAAGAACCAAATGGAAATTTTATATCAGTTACTAAACAAAACAAACAAACAAAAACCTAAACCACACAGAATGGATTCAACAGAAAATGGAGAAGGGAAAAGAGTCAATGAACTTGGAGACAGATCAATAAAAGTTATCCACTCTCAATGGCAGAGAAAATAGACTGGGTGGGTGGGGGGAGAACAGATCTCAGAGACCTGTGGCATAAGAAGAAATGTCTAACATTTGATATCAGAGTCTTGGAAAGAAAGGACTCTGCATACCGTGCTGAACCGGACAGTGCTGGAAAAATATTTGAAATAATGGCTGAAAACTTCCCAACCTGGCAAATAAACGTACAGATTCAAGAGGCTATAAGCCAACTCCAAAAAGGACAAACCCCAAAATATTCATACCTAAATGCATCATAATCAAATAATTTCAATCAAAATCTCGCAAGCTTTATTATAGATATCAACCAGTTCATTCTAACATTTATATGGAAAAGTAAAAGAACTAGAATAGATAAAAACAATTTTGAAAAAAGAAGAATAAAATTAGAGGAATCACACTGCCTACTTTAAGATTTACCATAAACCGAAATAATCAAGATAGTGTGGTATCACAGAAAGAAACATAAATTAACAAAACAGCAAAAAGATCCACACAAATACTGCTGACTGATTTTTGACAATGGTGCAAAAACAATTCAATAGAGAAAGGATAGTCTTTTTAAAACTAATGGTGAAAAATAATAAAAATAAATAAAAACTAATGGTATTGGAGCAACTGGACATCTATATGCAAAAAAAGAAACTTGATAATAAAACTCACACTTCATATAAAAATAAACTCTAAAACTAGATCTAAATGTAAAATGCAAAACTATAAAAATTTTACAAGAAAACATAGGATAAAATCTACATGTCTTTCAGTTTGATGATAGGTTCTTAGATATAGTAACAAAAACATAATCCACACAAGAAAAAACTCATAATCTGTATTTCATCAAAATGAAGAACTTTTGCTTTACCAAAGACATGGTTAAGGGAATAAAAGGACAAGCTATGGATTGGGAGAAAATATTTGCAAATCACATATCTATCTGACAAAGAATTTGTATCCAAAATATGCAAAGAATGCTCAAAACTTAAGCATAAGAAAACAAACAATCCAAATTAAAAGACATGAATGGATGCTTCATTAAATAAGATATAAAAATGATAAATAAGCACGTGAAAGATGTTAACATCATTGTACTAGGAAAGTGCAAATTAAAACTATGATGACATATACCACAACACACTTACCAGAATAGCTAAAATAAAAAATACTGCCAGTATGAAATGCTGGCAAAGATACAGAGCAATGGAAATTCTTTTACAATACTGGTGGGAATGCAAAATGGTAGAGTCATTCTGCAAATCATCTCAGTGGTTTCTTATAAATATGCATTTACCACATAACCCAGGAATCCCACTCCTGAGTATCTACTCTACAAAAATAAAAACTCATGTCACATAAAAACCTGAATGGGAATCTTTTAACTCTATATATAATTGCTAAAAAGTGGGTGGGTAGAGACTTGAATATAAAGGGATAGTGGGAAGGAGTTTTTTTGGTGATGAAACTCTTCGTGTCTAGATTATAGGTATGCTTTCACTATTTGAGAATTTACTATTAAAGAGCTAGAAACTACTAACAAATAAACGTAGTATTCAGGTGTTTCTAATTTAACTACCAAACACTACGATTTCATTATAGTAGACCAAAAATAATAGTGTTCCTTTTCCTGATGAGTAATGCACACTTCTCATTTTACAATTTCATTTATTTATTTAGAGAGTGTGGGAGTGGGGGGAGTGGCAGAAGCGGTGAGAGAGAGAATCTTAAGCAGGCTCCATGCGCAGAGCAGAATGGGGCTTGATCTCACAACCTTGACAGAGACCATGACCTGAGCTGAAATCAAAAATCAGAGTTCATCCGACTGAGCCACCCAGACGCCACTACACTTTCATTTAAATTAAGGTTAAAGTATACACAGAATAGTGTCACCAGAATTAGCAAATAAAGGAGCCCCGTGAAATTTCAGTTTAAATAAATAACCATTCTTTTAGTATAAATGTGTCCCAAATATGGAATGACTATATATATTCATTATTTATCTGTAATTCAATTTAACCGGGTACCCTGTTTTATCTGGCAATCCTTACACAGAAAAATACAGAGATCCTAAATCTATATATTTGAATAATTTTGGTAAGTGGTTATATCCATACAACTGACATCCAATCAAGATACAGAAGATTTCCATTACTTTCAGGTTCCCTTTTGTCTCTTGCCAATCTTCATTCTCTCCACAGACAAACCCTGTTTTGATTATTTCTGCCTATTGTTAAACTTCACATAAATGGAATTGTACAGTCCTCTTTTGTGTCTGGCTTCTTTGTTTTTTTTTTAATTCACGTAGGAGTCAATGGTTTGTTCTGTTTTATTGCTAAGTAATATTCCATTGTAAAATACAACAAAATTTTAAAATCCATTCTATTGATGAACACATTGCTTGGTTCTATGGGGTTATGAATGAATAAATATATACAGTTATAAACATTCTTGTACAATTCCTTTTGTCGATGTTTTCATTTCTTTTAGGTAAATACCTAGAACTGATCTTGCTAGTTCACAGGATTTAATTTGTAAGAAACTAAAACTACTTCCCGAAGTAGTCGTGTCAATTTATCTACCAACAGCAGGCAAATTTCAATTACTCCATATCCTTGCAACTTCTACTGTTGTTAGCCTTTAAAATTTTTGACATTCCATTGGCTTTAATATTATTGTTTGTCCATTTTCTATTTCACTGATTTCTGCTGTGATGTTCACTATTTCCTTCCTTCTACTTACAGTTTTTATATGCTTTTCTTTTTTCTAGCTAAGATGGAAACAGATCATTGATTTTAAAACTTCCTTTGTTTCTAACATAGGCTTCTTTTATTTTTTTAAAGATTTTATTTGACAGAGAGAGAGATCACAAGTAGGCAGAGAGGCAGGCAGAGAGAGTGGGAAGCAGGCTCCCCGCTGAGCAGAGAGCCTGATGTGGGGCTCGATCCCAGGACCCTGAGATCATGACCTGAGCCGAAGGCAGAGGCTTTAACCCACTGAGCCACCCAGGTGCCCCCTAACATAGGCTTCTAATGCTATAAATTTCTAAGCACTGGTACATCTGCATCCCACAAATTTTCACATTTTGTGTTTTTGTTTTTACTCAGTTAAAAATACATGTATTATTTCCAAATATTTGAGACTTTTCTAGACAACTTTTTGTAAGTGATTTTTAACTTAACTCTATAGTGGTTAATAGCCAAGCATATGGTGTACTTTGCTGAACGTTTCATACATACTTGAAAATAATGTCTATTCTACCACTATTGCATGTAGTGATCTAGCGATATCAACTTGGTCCAAATGATTTTGGCTCAAATCATCAACATTTTTGTTAATGTTTATCCGTTAGTTGCTAAGAGGTTCATTAAAATCCTCAACTGATTGTAGACCTGTCTGTACCTCTTTTGTCAGTTTTTGCCTTGTGTATTTTGAAGCTGGTATTTGATGAAGACACATTTAGGATTATATCTTCTTGATGAACTATCCCTTTTTAATGAAAAGTCTATCTCCAGTGTACTCCTTCTTTTAAAGTCTACTTTGTCTTATATTAATATAGCCACTTGTTTTCGTATGCTTACAGTTGTAGGTTCTATTTTTCCCCCATTCTTTTACTTTCATTTTATGTTTTTGAAGTTTAACTCTTGTAGACAACAAACAGTTGGGCCTTTAAAAATATCTAGTTCTTTTAATTGGTTTATTTGATTTACATTTAAGTAATTACTAGTTTGGTTGAATTTAGGTCAACCATTTTGCTATTTGTCCTATATATGTTTTACCTATATTTCCACCTTTCCTGCCTTTTTTTTGAGAAATCATAGCTCTTTCAGTATTCAAATTCTTTTTTTTTTTACTTTTTCTTTTATAGCGATATACCATACATACCATATTATGTATAACATACATGATCTTATCAGTCAATAGGTAGTATTCCACCACCTTATTTTTTTTTAAGATTTTATTTATTTGGCAGAGAGAGAGAGAGCACAAGCAGAGGGAGCAGCAGGCAGAGGGAGAGGGAGAAGGAGACTCCCCACTGAGCAGGGAGCCCAATGTGGGACTCGATCCCAGGACCCTGGGATCATGACCTGAACCAAAGGCAGATGCTTAACGACTGAGCCACCCAGGCATCCCAGTATTCCACCACTTGAAATAAAATGTAAGAACTGCCATTGTGTAATATACTTTCAACCCTGTAACTTGTATTATTGTTGAAATCTAACTATACGCTAGCATATCATGCTAAATTGTTAGTTACTTTTAAAAACATTAAGAAAAAAATTGAGCCTTTTATACTCACATACTTAACTATTTCCTTCCATCTAATGTCATTTATCTTCAGCCTAAAAATCCTCCCTCAGCTTTCCTTATTGGTCTGCTAGGGACAAATTCTGTTTTTATGAAGATTGCTTTATTTTGCTTTTGTTTTTGAAGGATGTTTTTACTGGATATAGAACTCTGGACTGATAGGATTTGGTTGGTTTTGCTTTTTAATTTCAGTACTTTATAGATCTCTTCCTGTTCTCATGATCTCCACTGTTTCTGAAGTGAAGCAGCCAACATTTATTGCTGCCCTGTATGTAGTGGGTTCCCTACTACCACTCACGGTGGCTTTTAAGATTTTCTCTTATCTTTGGTTCTCACCAGTTTTAACTATGATGTATTAGGTGTTTTCTCTATATTTATTCTGCTTAGAGTTCACTGAGCTTACTGGATCTATGTATTGATAGTTTCACCAAACTTGGGAAAAATTATGACCTTTACTTACTCATCTTTTTTCTGCCCTATTTTCTCTCACTTCTCCTTCTGGAAATCCAATCACACATCCACTGAATTGCTGAGTATCGCCCAACATGGCTTTAAGGCTCTATGCTTTTTTTCTTCCCACCAACTTTTTTTTATTCTTTATTCCTCAGACAGGATAATTTCTATCCATCTGCCATCTGCACTCTGCTGTTAAGTCCAACCATTTGGGTATTTGTTTCCATTTCTCTGAGAGCACCCACTCTATACATTACGACCATTTTCCCTTTACATCTTGAGCGTAGTTCTACTAACTGCTTTCCTTTTTTTTTTTTTTTTTTTTAAAGATTTCAGTTATTTATTTGACAGAGAGAAAGAGATCACAAGTAGGCAGAGAGGCAGGCAGAGAGAGAGGAGGAAGCAGACTCCCCGCTGAGCAGAGAGCCTGATGATGCCGGGCTAGAACCCAGGACCCTGAGATCATGACCTGAGCTGAAGGCAGAGTTTTTAACCCACTGAGCCACCCAGGCGCCCCTACTAACTGCTTTAAAATCCCCGTCTGCTAATTCCAAGATCTGGATTATGGATCTCTGTTGGGTTTTTTTTTCCTCTTTTGACCATAAATCACATCTTCCTATTTCTTTGACTGTGTTATGATATTACATTCTAGTCGTTGTTGATATTCTAAAGAGATTCATTTTGTTATCATGCCCTGGAAGTGTTAAGATTAGATCCAGCAGGTAGTTAAATCATTGACTACTCGCCTTGATTTTATGGAGGATTGATTTCACATTACGTTAAAGGTTTTGTCTTTAGTTTCAGTGCAAATCCTTAGTCCTGGGCATAGTCTTTTCTAATACACAGCCATTTTAGGGATTTGACAGAAACCCTAAGATGCTTACCAAGCCTTCTAACTTGTCAGGATTCAAACTCGAAATTCTGTTTTCTCTTGCAACACAGAGCAACAAGCTCAGCTCAGGTTTTTCAGCCTTCCAGCTCTGGCTTTCCACCAGGTTCATGGAGACTTCCCTGTACAAGCACAATTCAGGAGTCAGCCAAAGAGTTAAGAGATTTATATGCAGATTGGAAGGCTGGCTCCTCCTTCAGTGCCACCTTCATTTCTAGAATTTCCTCCTCAATATATAGGTCCTCTAGCAGCCCCCAATTTCTCTGACCCCTCAAGCCACTAAGACTGCAACCTTCTCTTGAGTACTAGCCATCCCTTACCGGACAGACTGGGGAATGTCCTGAGGGAAAAAGCTATATACAAGCATAATTCTCAGCCTGCTTTTGGTCATTCCCCAGTGTATTTAGACAGTTATATTTTGTCCAGCATTTATTTATTGGGAGGGTTTGTATATTACAAGCTATTCCACCATTACAAAAGGCAGAAGTCTTTCCTTTTATAATTATTCAATGCTTGCTTTAATGCTTCAGAAGAAAACAACAGAATTAACACTTAAATGTCCTTGGCTCTCACCTCTGTTGTGTAACAGATTAAAAATGGAATATTTCATATATGTAAAATATCTTTTATCTCAAATGAAGTAAGTCAGGGGCGCCTGGTTGAGTGTCCGACTCTTAATTTCAGCTCAGCTCTTGACCTCGGGGTCATTAGTTCAAGCCCTGTGTTGGGCTTCATGCTAGGCATGGAGACCACTTAAAAAAAAAAAAAAGAAGAAGAGAAGAAGAAAAGAAAAAAGTCAAAATAATTTCTTGTTAATCAATGAATGCTCCCAGGAAGTAGGAAATGTATATTCAACTTCTAATGAATTTAACGAAATTTAAGCTATGGTTGATTAAGTCACGGAAATATTTAAAGTTAGACCAACTAAACTAGCATATAGCAAAGCTATTTCTGTTATGAACTAACAAAAAGTACAAGACTCTACAGTCACGAAATATAATAAATGGAGTGCTATTTACAACTGGGAGAAAGAATGTGACTACCTGCATACATACAGTGGCATATCAACTGAGTTAAGTGACATGACAAATCTTGACTAACCCACTGCCTCCAAACTTAAATTTTTTAAAACTGTATTTTGTAGTCAGTAAGTTTTCTGTTTGTCAGCTGGGATGTGAAAGATGCTATTTAAAACCAAACAGCAACTGTACATGGCTGGCTGAACATTTATATTTCAACAATTATATAACTTCCAAAATACAGAATATGAACCACATAATTAGGATGTCAGCTAAACAAGACAAGGCAATTCAGAAGGATGTCATTTTGTGGCATGTGCTCAGCTGAGCTTTAAGTAAGTAGCACTGTTGGGTAGGACTTATTCTTCCCACCTCTGCTTATATGCACTAATACCAACTGCTGCCAGGACAACTCATCTTGTGGTCACGACAGCTGACTTTTTAAGAAAGAAGAAAGTTCCACGTTGTATAAACTCATTTCATATGTAAAAAATGCTTTTAAACAACTCTGTTTATGAATGTCTCTGCAAGTTTTCAGGCTTGGTCTGCTCCAGGTATGTACATCCTGAAAAATTACCAAAATAGCAACAACTGATGATGTCATAGGGAAAAAAAACTCATTGCCACAGGAAACCAAGTACTGTTGAATCAGTATTTTTTTTTCTTGGTCATCTGCCTTACAATTATTAGGTAAACCAAAAGAACTGTTCATTATACAAATATGTGTATATGCATATATGAATGAAATTAGTATCTAACAATAGAAAATGTCTATGTTCATGAGGTTCATCAACAGGATTCTGAGCTATTTTCTGGTATGGAAAACAGACTTAGCATCTCCATCTCCAGTGGATGCATGTTGTCTCCTGTGATAATTAAGGAGTGTAACGGTCCTCCTAAGTCCACAGTACACATTTGCTGCAAAGTGCCTGCTGCAACTTTCTGGTCTTCAGCTCCGACCCTGGCTAAGCCAACACAGAGTGTCTTCTCGGTGACTGCTATTAAGAGAAGAAAAAAATATTGCCATTCAATTCAGCAAATGCATTATCCTGTCCAACATTTAAACTAACATTAGTACCAAAAGTACATTTTTTAAAGAAGCCCTAAATATCTTAAATCTCCTTGGTCACTCATTACAGACCAATTATCTATTGATTTATCTAATGCTTTTCTAAATTATATGAACTACCTGACATATAAAGTGATACTTCCTAACTTTACTCTTTCAGAATTCCAAAGGCTTGCCTTAGTTTAAGTTTTCGGGACTTGATAAACAATTATATATACATACATACTTTTTACAATTGCATAGCATTTGTCTTTAAATAGCTTCTGAGTGAACAACGTTTACTACCTGCCTATATTTTTAATTAAGTTCCTTGAGATAATGTTCATACTGACCAAAATATACAAGGGGATTACAAGAAAAACAAGAGGATTATGAGATAAATCCACAGATTTGATTTTTTGCTACAATCGGCTATGTCAAACTTTAGTTTATTCATTTTTAAAAACAGAATACTACCTTTCTTAAATGGTGGTTGTAAGGGATAAGATAACAGACATGAAGTATTTAGTAAACTATGAGGCCCTGAACAAATAGCAAGCCTTATGACATTACTTAGGCTTTTAAGTGCTGACCTTCTCATGGTTTTGTTTACTTGGGAAAGCTGTCCCAATTGAATATGATCAGAATGGAGCAAACGATATCTACAAGGACAAGCAGGCATGCAAATTTAGGCTTAAGTGTACAAAATTATGGATATGGAACACGCCTGCAAATTATTTGTTTCATGACTTTAACAAGGCCTACTAATGAGAAAAAAATAAGCAACAGTCACTCAAGAATCTTTTCATGTATCTTATGCCATCAGGAGATAGGTACTCAAAGGCAGTCAGCTCCTTAAAACAAAATGTAATGACAGTTTCATTAAAGAATCTCTCAATAAAGATTTACTGATGACCAACACTACATTATATACCACATGCAGTCTGGTATGGAAAACAGACTTAGCATCTCCATCTCCAGTGGATGCATGTGATAATTAAGGAGAGGAATGGTCCTCCGAAGTCCACAGTACACACGTGTGGCAAAGTGTTCAGAATATAAGGATAAATTCTCTTCTTTTTATCCTGAAGAAAACTATCCCTGGGCTCAGTGTTGTGAAAGAGAAAAAGCAGAGTAAGTATATTTTTTGTAGGACAGATCTCACCATACATAGATTTGGGCTAAAAAGGGAGTTCTGCATTTTACCTAAATATTTCTATATTAACATATTTACATAAAATCTGATTTAGAGTTAATTTGTGAAAAATCCTCACTTTCTGGAATGGTAGTAATTTTCCTAGGATGAACTCCATTATTTTTCCTTCAGTACAACTTATGAAATATAAGTTAAAATTGATTTAAAAAAATGACAAGAAAAAGTACAGTGCAAACACACTGACTCTCGCTTTAGTGGTGGTGGTGGCGGCGGTGCTGGTGGGGGGTGTGTGTGTTTATGTGAAGTTATATCATGTAAATATCTCAGTGCAGCAACAGGGAATATGAGAACCCTTTTAGGGCCTTGAGTACCTGGTTCTTCTCCTCGTATTCGTTGATTCTGAACAATCTCCAGGAGTTGCTGGGCTGCTTGGTTTACGCTCATATACCGAGGAGGTTCATAGATCTTCCTTCCTCTGTAAGTATAAAACCAGATGCCACTGTTCTTAGCCATGAAATCACATAATACATTTTTAATGCAATTATTCCCCCAGGTATAGTCAAGTACCACAGTCCATATTCTGTTTTTTTGTTTTGTTTTGTTTTGTTTTTTTTAAAGATTTTATTTATTTATTTGACAGAGAGAGAGAGAGATCACAAGTAGGCAGAGAGGCAGGCAGAGAGAGAGAGGGGGAAGCAGGCTCCCTGCTGAGCAGAGAGCCCGATGCGGGGCTCGATCCCAGGACCCTGGGATCATGACCTGAGCCGAAGGCAGAGGCTTTAACCCACTGAGCCACGCAGGCACCCCAGTCCATATTCTGTTTGAAGCATTTGCACATTACTCACTTTAAGCACACTAAAGCATGAATACCATAATTTTTTAAGTTTAAGCTTTTTTCATTGTTCTACTTCAACTGTCCTCTGATCTCACTGAAATGCTGGCAGAAATAAAAGTCCAACAACTTAATGATAAATGTTCAAATCAAAGTTACTTTTACTTAATGTGATACCCTAGGCAAAAATAGTTCGAGTTAAGTGGCAATTTGTTCTAGATCCTTGCTTAATCAGGTTCTACAGTGTTCGCTTTTATTACCATGTTTAAACCACATATTCCTCTTTTCACTTCTTCCTCTAAGAAAAGTAAAGTGATAAATATTTGAAAATCTTGGGGGGTTGGATGTGTTTATTTCTGATGACTTGCTATCATGTCTGTCCAATGAGCATAATAAAAATACTGCTTTTGTAGCTTACAAAACAGTTCATATATTTTACTGACTCTCAAAACAATTCTCTAAGTCAGCACTGTCCAAGAGAAATATAATGCAAACCACAAACATAATTTTAAATTTTTTAGTAGCCATATTAAAAAAAATAAAAAAAAGCAAAATTAACTTTAATATTATGTTACCCAATATATCCAAAATATTTATTTCAACATTTACTCCTATAAAAATTATTAAAGAGATTGCTTTTGTTTTTTAAGTTCTTGCCATCTGCTATTTCATACTTATAGCACATATTTCAAGTATTAAATTTTCATTAGAAATACCTAATCTGCGGGGCGCCTGGGTGGCTCGGTGGGTTAAAGCCTCTGCCTTCGGCTCGGGTATGATCTCAGGGTCCTGGGATCGAGCCCCAAATCGGGCTGTCTGCTCAGCGGGAAGCCTGCTTACCCCCCTCTCTCTGCCTACTTGTGATCTCTCTCTTTCTGTCAAATAAATAAATAAAATCTAAAAAAAAAAAAAAATACCTAATCTGCATATAAATTTCATAAAATTCATGGTTATAAAAGTGAATTTACATATTGAAGCTATTCTAAATACTTTTCCAATAACTATGCTGAATATTATTTTTATTAATTAAAATTAAATTATAGGTACATCTGGGTGGCTTAGTCAGTTAAAGCGTCTGCCTTCGGCTTAGGTCATGATCCCAAGGTCCTGGGACTGAGTCCTGCATCGGGCTCCTTGCTCAGCGGGGAGCTTGCTTCTCCCTCCGCCTGCCACTCCCCCTGCTTGTGCTCTCTCTTTCTGACAAATAAACAAATAAAATCTTTAAAAATTTAAATTAAATTATAAATTCAGTTCCTCACTTACATTAGGCATATTTCAAGTGCTCATTAGTCAAATGTGGGTAGTAGCTACTGTACTACTACACATTGCCCCTACAGGCAAAAAAAAGGATTAAAATTCTCATTATATACCTATGAGAAAAATATGACTCAGAAACCAAAGTAACTTGCCTAAGGGCACATAACCAGAGAGACTCAGGACTCAAATCCATGTCTTCTGACTTCCAATTCATTAATTCATTCCACAAATAAGAGTGCCTATTAAGGTGCCAACCACCATTCTCAGTACTGAATCTGTGAGATCTACTGCTATTTCTACCCTATCACACTGCTTTCTCATTTCATAAGATTAAGTGTTTAATTTTTAACTGTTATTGAAAGCTGATTTTTTTTTAAAGACTTTATTTATTTATTTGTCAGAGAGAGAGAGTGCACAATCAGGGGGAGCGGCAGGCAAAGAGAGAAGCAGGCTTCCCGCTCAGCAAGGAGCCCATGCGGGACTCAGTCCCAGGACTCTGGGATGCTGACCTGAGCCGAAGGCAGACACTTAACCAACTGAGCCACCCAGGTATCCCTGAAAGCTGATTTTCAACAATCTTTAGAACTCATGTTGTTGAAGTAGAATCTATTGTCCAAGGAATTAAATATAGACGTAAACATTCTCAGAATAAGAACTTACTTGATTAGATTTTCCAAAGATTGCTCCTTTACTTTGATGTCTGTAGGAAGTAAAAAACAGTTCTCTTTTAATTAACTATCCAAAACCCTGTGTGTAAACTTCAGTTGAGTCACCTAAATTTTTGGGAAACATTCTTCTCAAGTCTCCCAAATGCTCATTTGAGAGCTTATGACAATCTTCCCTCACACTTGTATCTAGACATTTTTTTATGGAAATATAGAGAAGAATAGAAGCTTTTGGTGTGTAAAGATCATCAGTTAGAAAACAAACATGAGATTGGCCCTGAGACCATCCTGAAAGGAGCCAATTTCCTCTTGGAAAAGAAGACACAGGAAAGAGTTAGATAAATACTGGCATATGCACTACCTAACAGCTAATCAAAATCACTGTTCATTTCTACTAGCTGGTAACTGCAGAGACTCAACTGAGAAGTCTTGTTATGTTCCTATTCTTTACCTATTTTTCAGGCATAGGACATAAGCTTTAATATATGTAACATAATAGAAGAACATTCACATTTTGAAAAGAAACCTTTGCTTTCTTGTGAACAGGTAGGACAGGACTAGTAACTTATAAATAAGCACTTTAACATCATTCACACTTTCAACAGGGCTTTCCTAAGCACTGACTGTCAGGGACAGGACTACCACGGGCCAGAACACACATAATCTCTGCTCCCTTGAAGCTTGAAATGCAAGTGTCACAAATATTTGATTCTTTACACTTGTTAATCATTGATGCTCAGCCAAACAATCTGGTAGAAGGTAAAAAAGCGCAAGCACTCTACATCCTCACAGGAACTCAGTATACAACAGCAAGAGCGACAGCTGCTTCCTGTTCTACATGCTAAAAACAAACGGTTCAGCCAAAGTTTGCTTTTGCAAAAATAAATACAGTGCAACTGAAGGGTCTCTTTGATAGACTTCTATAGCTTTCCTAAGTGACTATCAAAGTTGTTCTTATAAAGGAGACTAAAAGAGCTTCCTAAGAAAATACAGCAGAGGTTAATCCCTTATAAGTATCTGTAAATGTTCTTGGAACCAGTGGTCAATGCACTTTTCAGGTTAAAAATATCATTAATTATTTAATATTTCCACTTGTCTAGCGCATAGAAGAAAAAATGCATATTGGTTAGTGAAAATGACCTAGAGTACAGTTAACAGTGTATGTCAACCTTACACTTCCTTTACATGCTATCCATTATGATTTTTTAAAATTCGACACATTTATTAGTTTATTTACCTTAAGGTTCTGAAAATGTTGTGATAGTAAAGTTTTTGGCTTAATATTTTAACTTTTTAAATATGTTCTATGGAACCCGGTTTTAAAAACGAAGAGTGTTGGGGAGAATTTTTATAGGCTAATGCTTTTTGATTGAACTGCATTTAAAGACTGCATTACTGAATATTTAATCTCAAGCCAGACCAGTCTTAATATTTTTCCCCTGTCTTCACACAGGCCACAATTATTCCTTTCTACTTCTACTTGCTGGAAGGTAAGCATCTCCTATTCATCTTAGTAGCACCCAAAATAATGCAAAATACCCAGTAGATACTCTATAAAGGTCTACTCAATAAATTTATTCATGTGGCTCTACTACCACCCACCCACCAGCCCATCTTAAGCTACCCCTTAAGTAGCATACATCCTAACTCCTTCATAAAACCTATGTTAACTTCCCCTCAAAAGCTCTTTGTTCTTTGAAATACCTATATAGTTATTACTATATTTTGTTAATCTCTAACTTTATCATATGTGCCTTGTCTTTCCAAGTACATTTAAATTCTCTGTAGTTTCCTAACGTGGTATATTCTCACTAAACCCTACAGGGTCTGGACCGTAACAGGCATCCAATAATATATACTAATTTAAATGATGAGCATTCCAGATGATTAAATGACAAGATCTATGGTTTGAGGATCTGGAATCATGGTATCTTATACTTCACACCTTGTTCCTGCTTTTGTTCATAGAGCAAGGAAGATATATTGTTTAACCTTGTTTGCCTTTTCCCAGGAAAGCCGAGAAAAGGGGCAGCTCTTAGAGAATTCAAGAGCCAAAGTTCTGGTTTGTCCTTCCTGCCTGTCCATATAACAGAACTTAACTGTTCTTTAAATTTTCATGTACTTAGCAACTAGATTTCACAACCCTGAGGGCAGGTCCCATGTCTAATACTTCCTTAGTATTCCAAAAAAACCTAACTCTCCAAAGATATAAAGTACAGCAAGATACAATAAACAACTATGAATGACAGGCTATCTCGATTCTACCAATTCTGCCACCGATAAAACTGGGTAACATAGTGGGAAAACGATTTAATATCTCTGGGCCTCAACTTCATCTATAAAATGGGCTTCAATAAGATGATCTCCAGAGTCTCTTTCAGATCTGTAATTTTGATAGCATCAATACTGTAGTATTCAAAGAACATCTCTAGGAAGATACAGGATGGTGTTTGGTAAGAATAAACACTTACTATAGGTCTGCTGAACTGCAGTAAACTGACAACAGGGTCCTGATGGATAAATGGGTAAGATATAGAACGCTGGAGAGGGTCTGTTAGGACATAAGAGGGGAGGAGCATGAACTATGGTACGCATGCAGGAATAGCCATGTGGTGTCTGGAGCAGAAAATGTGTATCTCCCAGAGAGTATGGGGAAGCGTGTAGCGTGTAGAGTGGCTGGACTGGGTCCTTTCTTAGCTCTAGCTAGTCAGCGGCAGAACAAAATAAGAACAATATGACAACTCCCAAACCCTTACCTAGTAAGCATAATGTGTGCATGCCGTTTTGTCTGTTCTTCTTTACTTTGTCGAAGAAGCTTTCTGGTCTCCAAGTGTCTGTCCAAAAAACAATAGAAACCGTCTCTCCAAACTTATATAACTAGAAAAGATAAAAACATGAATTAATGATGGAACAATTCACTACTTACTATTTCAAAGATAACCACCAAAACAAAAAATGAGAACCAGACTTGAGATGGTTTGGGGATCAAATCTGTCACAAAAGCAGTAAATGTTCTCTTCCGTCTCTGGCAGCTGGTGTCTATCTCTCTGGTGCTCTTCCAGCAGTGCTTCCAGTGTTTCCCCATTCAGTATAGCAACGTATGTGACCAGTTCATGATTCAGCTATGTAGCTGCTAAAAATCTTGACACAGAAAGAACACAGCAGGAAACAAACAAAGACTGGAGCACCCAGAGCAGGGTTCACTAGGTTAATATTATCCTCACTTTACAGATGAGATCACCAAGGCTCAGAAAGATCAGGCTGATTTGTCCAGGGTCGCATGGCTAGTGAGTAATAAAAAAAGACTCAAACCTAGGTCTGAGAAGTGCTCCTTTCCACCTTGCCAGCTCAGTAAAATTCACGAATTGTATACTCATTGCAGCTAGTTCTCAAAATCTACCCCCTTACTTTACCCACTATTTGTTTGCTCCATAGAAAGCTCAATGAAAAGGGCCTTTGCCCAAACCTCTCTTTCCCAAGTGGCCCATCCATCCCACTTGACCATCACACAACCAAGAGGCTTGCTTGGTTCCAGCTGGCTTCTAGTCTGGCTGCATAGTTCACTTAAGTGAGCCCAACTCCAAATCTCACGCTAAGAAAATTCAGTCTTGCGTCCTGGTTCTGCAACTTGTTAGCTGTGTGACATGGCTCTAAGTCTTGATCTCCAAAACAGGAATAGTAAAAACATACTATCTTTCCTACTCATGAGGTTGTGAACATGTAAAGAGTTATTCAGAAGTAATATGCCACTAAAGTTGTTACATAAAGATTTAATTATCCAATTTAAACAGTGCTTGAAAGAATTTATAACAGAGCTGGAAAACACTAGACATGGGAAATCAAATCTAGTCCTCTGCCACAAACTGTGATTAGAATAGCTGTGTGACTGCAAAACATCACTGAACTTTTCTAAGCCTGTGGAACGGATTATCATCCTAAGGCTTCTCGAATCACTTTTAAGAAGCTGTTGTAAGAGGTAAGGGGAAGGCAGAAAGAAAGGAAGGAGAAAAGCTAAGGCATTCAGGGTCCTCCATCTTTCCATTCCTAGAAAAGCTCAACTTTTCTCATTTTTTGTACATTGAGGTCCTAAAAACTATAACCAATACTCTTAATGGTGGGTGACTTTTGAATTCCCAAAGGAAAGCTCATCATGTCCCTTACATGGCCACAACCTCCAACTTACCTACCAATGAGCTTTATTCCCAAAGTCCACTTGAAAGCCCTCTAAAAAGTCTATGGAAGCCATGCCATCCAGTGGCAGTCGAATTCTCAGACCAGTGTAGAAAGACCCATGCATGTAACTACAAGAACTCCAAGTCTTAAATCTTCTTGAAACATATAATGTTTTTCTGTGAAAAATGCATCCAACTGATGAGTTCCAACGTGTTCCAATGTGGGATTCCTGGAATACAATCA
Organism: Potos flavus; assembly: GCA_028534135.1. Taxonomy (NCBI): domain Eukaryota; kingdom Metazoa; phylum Chordata; class Mammalia; order Carnivora; family Procyonidae; genus Potos; species Potos flavus. The sequence continues at coordinate 89,631,374 of CM052900.1, read as the reverse complement.
CCGAAGCTACAAGGACTAGGCCTAGTCCTGCTAGAGGATTCTACTATTATTACTGTTCTACAAGAGGCAAATTTATCTAAAAAATATTATAGATCATCCACTATGTGCCAGGCATTATGCTATGCACAGGTATAAAAGTGAGAAGCAAACCAACGCTCTGGTCTTCATGGAGAATGTAGTCTTGCTTATTCCTCACAGAGCAGGCAAAAGCCTGGAGCCATGGCTCCGGTTCTTATCAGCCAGGTAATCATGGACAAGGAATCTTACTGACTTTCAAGAGAAACTTCCCTGCAAAATGTGTGTAACTATAAACCTAATAATGTGCTTTTTAAAAAATAATTAAATGACTTAAAGTGTGTAGAGTGCCTAGTACATTGCACATAGTAAAAACAATAAATGTTAGGGATTTGATGATATAATAATCATGATGTTTTTAATGATGATATGAAAATTTTCTAAAATGCTGTGTCTTGCTATAATCCAACTGCTTTCCTTACTGGAGTGAGCTCAAAAATATTACCAAATATTTGAAATGACATAGTTGTTGTTGATGTTTATTGTTGTTGTATGATTTGATTCTGACAAGTTTAACTTTACATTCTAAAAAGGCTTTTTGGCATCTCTGATCAGATTTTGAAATATTAGTATTACTCTGGAAAAAAGAAAACTAATGAGGTTAATGAAAATATATGCAACCATACGTAAACCCTTTAAATAGATCGTCAATATTTTAAAAGTCATGGAAATATACTCATGAAGGTAAATTCTTCATTCAGAGAGAAAGGGATAGATGATTTAAGAGAGAATTGAGATGCTAGTCACATATAAACACAAGCTGCAGTATACAGTGGAAAAGCTTCTTGGAATTGTCTAATTTGGGGGATTAAAGAAAGCCTCACATAAGCACTGCTTTCTAGGACCTTGATTTATAGACTGTAACTATTCTCATAACTGTGCTGCAAACTTCTTCAATGGATTCTGGAACATTATGCAAACAGTTTCACCATTTAAGATGTCAGTCCCTCAAAGAACAGAAAGATCAGTCCTTTGTGTTTCACAATCCAAGGACTTACCAGTAAACCAGAGAAGAAACTGAAGTAAAATCATACTGTGACAAGAATGAGGCTGCAGAAGTCTAAGCACTTATCTCATAAATATTAGCCTTTGTGCTGTGATCGTTTTCCCCCAAAACATTATTGATGCAAATCTAAATTTAGAGTCCACAAAAAGAGCTGTTTTTTAAGAACAGTAGATAAATACGGGGTCTTTTTTGGTTTTAATCTGAACTAAGTTATAAAGAAAGCAGTTTATCTAACCTGATATTAGATTATGTTTTCATCTATTGAAGATAAAAACTCAAAATGACCCATTTAATTACAGATAAGGCAATATCTAAAGTGAGAAGATGCACAAGAAAACAAATATTAAGTAGTAAATAATAATTATAAAAAAGGAGATATAGAATGTATTGAAAGAGTTAAGCATTACTCCCACTTGGAAAGCATCTGAAGATGACTTCTGAAGACAGGATATAAGCTCGATCTTAAAGGGTGAATAAGATGGGGGAAGTTAATCATGGGGAAAGAGCAAGATGGTATGAACAACCTACCAGAGATGGGAACCCTTGGGCAATATTTAGCATGGCATTAAGCAATTATCTAGAAATAACCATTGCCTGACTTGCTTTTAGTAAGTATCTAATTCCTGATAGATTACCATGTGACAATTCCTGTCAATGCCAGCTCTATGATTTACCTAGAACTGACTTCATTTCTTTTACCACTACTTTATTGTTTGAGTCCTCACTGCCACTTGCCTGAACCTTAATAATCTTCTAATTTATCTCGCTGCCACCAATACTTCCTTTCAGAAGCACAGAAGTTTTGTAAATCCACTTTATAATTAGGTTTTAATGCTTTTGTCATTTATTTTCAAATAAAAAACAATTTGTGATTTTTAAGTTAAAAAACATCCTAGGGGGCCTGGGTGGCTCAGTCAGTTAAGCGTCCAACTTGGTTTTGGCTCAGGCCATGATCCTGGGATTGAGCCCTCTTCAGACTCTGTGTTCAGTGGGAAGTCTCCTTGAGGATTCTCTCTCTCTCTCCTTTTGCCCCTCCCACCACGTGTGCATTCTCTAATAGGAAATAAACCTTAAAAAAAAATCTTCTTTACATACAGAAAAATTAGAAAATTTAATTTGCTAAGAACTCTGTGAAGCCTGACATGTTACCTTTTACATATAAACATAAATCCTAAATTAGATCAGTTAAATCTGTGAAGTAAAGGAAAGCTGACCCAGCAGAGTTGTCAAAAAATGTACCACAAAACCACATGTTCGAGAGTTACTGGTTTGGGGTGCCTGGGTGGCTCAGTGGGTTAAAGCCTCTGCCTTCAGCTCAGGTCATGATCTCAGGGTCCTGGGATCGAGCCCCGCATCGGGCTCTCTGCTCAGCAGGGAGCCTGCTTCCCTCTCTCTCTCTGCCTGCCTCTCTGCCGACTTGTGATCTCTCGCTCTGTGTCAAATAAATAAATAAAATCTTAAAAAAAAAAAAAAAGAGTTACTGGTTTCCTATACAAAATATTGGTCTTAGAGTTTTGTTTTGTTTTTTTAAATTCCCACATGCGTTTTTCTTAACACTGATGTAACAATGATTTTGCTGACACTAAGAAAGATTATGCATATGGCCACATACTAGGTACATAGATAATGCTGAAGACAAAAGAGCCACAAAATGTTTATTATTACATATGAGAGAATTCACATATGAATTAAGTGAAAGAATTTTAATTTAAAGCACATAATTCTGAACATAAATCAGCTTGGGGTGGGATGGGTGCAATGGAAGATGTGAAGATGAGTAAACCAAGAAGTTTATAGTATGCCCAACACATAAACATATAAAGTAACTGAATATTGTGTACAGGATGAGAATTTGCCAGGATTGTGGAAGTAGAAGAATGGTACAATCACATCTGCAACTTAAAAAGAAAACTATGAAGTGGAAGAGAATGATGGTAAGATGATAGTTGAGGGGCTCCTGGGTGGCTCAACTGGTTAAGCGTCTGACTTAGGCTCAGGTCATGATCTCAGGGTCCTGGGATTGAGCCCTGCTCAGCAGGGAGTCAGCTTCTCCCTCTCCCCCACCCCCTCCCCCGCTCATGCACACTCTCTCAAATGAATAAAATCTAAAAAACAAAAAAACAAAACAAAAACAGTTACAGTGGAAATGGAAAGGAAAGGAAAACATTTTTAATATGCCCATGATTCAGCAGGTGGTCAAAATAATTTCGAGGTGACTAAAAGAACAGGGAGCTTCCTTAGATGATTTCTTCTAAGGTTACTCAGCAATGTAGAGCACAGATCTCCTTATTACCTGGTTTAATGTTCTCCATACTAGGTTAGGCTTTATCATATCTACATTAGTTCCTGGACAACAATGAAATCAATTCAATGCTTTTGAAAACTACCAGTAAGAACCACTATAAGGCCAAAACAATGCTGTTTATCACAGTGAGTGCTGTATTATGAAAAAAAGGAAGGAAATGAGTTGTTACTTTTTAAAAGTAATATACATTTTTCCAAAGTAGAAATGTATTATATAAACAGAGGAACATACGGCAATAATTAAGGTCACTCACGCAACAGAGAAAGTGGAAGCATTTCATGAGAAAATTATACAACCTTTTCCCTGAAGTCAGCCACAACCGATAATGCAGTTTTTATGCAGAAATCATTGCTACCTGGTTTCACTGAACTGTATCATTTATCTACCTTTAAAATGTCTCAAACACAATATTAGTGGCCACATTTTAAGTCACATTTAAAAAAAAGATCTGTTCTATCACACAAATGATAACAAGAAATGATAAATACTACACAAAGAGAATATGCTAGAATTTGTAATTTCTTCTTTCACAAGTAGGTCTAAAGTAGATCCTAAAGTAGGATCACACGTAGGCCTAAAGTTTGTCATCTTTAGGCCAATATATACAGGTAAGAGTTGAAGACTAAAAAAATATATACCAAACTAGGAACCAACTATGGTTACTTCTAGGTAGTAGCACTATAGATGCTTGCATGTTCTTCTTTATACTTATTGTATTTTCCCAATTTTCTATAAGTATATATGTCACTTATTATTAAGGAAAATAGTTATTTTTTAAAACAATTCTTCTAAAGCAGAAACAATGGTAAACAAAAGCAATTCTGATTCTGCATGATTAGGGTGCTAAATGCTTAACTTGAAGAATTCGAGAAAAGGACTTTGTTCTTGCCTTTTGTATACTGACAAAAACCCCTGATTTTTCATTATCGGGAATGCCTAAATACAATCAACTTGCCTGACTCTTCACAAATAGATGGATTTTTTTTGACTAGAGAAATCCTCAAAATACAAATTACACAAGTGTTAGAAGTATCTGTTACTTAGGAATTTCAAAGAATATGATTTTAAAGTATACGTGTTTATAACTAATATTTAAATTGTAAAAAAATCCAAAGATATACTTAATGAAAATTTGAGTATCTAATGTATCTTGGTCAAGGTAACCTTTGCCTGAAGTTAGAAAACAGGCCAGCTTTTGGCTTCTAAATCTAGAGGACATTAAAGTTTATGTAGTTTAGTATTCTTCATACTTTTTAGTGCCAAATCTTTTTTTCCAAATAAATTCTTTTTTTTGTTTTTTAAAGATTTTATTTATTTATTTGACACAGAGAGAGACAGCAAGAGAGGGAACACAAGCAGGGGGAGTGGGAGAGGGAGAAGCAGGCTTCCTGCTGAGCTGGAAACCTGATGCGGGGCTCGATCCCAGGACCCCAAAGGCACCACTTAATAACTGAGCCACCCAGGTGCCCCTCCAAATAAATTCTGAAACAGAACATCAATAGTGGTAAAGATAAAGATTGGGCTCCTGGGGGATTTATTCTTTGGTATTTGGTCCCAAGTACTTCATTTTCTGCAGAACTGCTGAAGCATCTTCACAGATACTGGTACACTATGAAAACCACTGATCTTGTCCACTGATCTTCCTCCCCCGTCCCCATCTCATTGTCTTACAGTTAGGAAACCTGACTATCCAGATTCAGAAAAGTTAGAAGACTCCTTAGTTACTGCTTGAGCAAAAGCAAAACCAAGACCTTTTAATTTGCAGTTAAGCTCTAAACCTTTCCCATTATTATTTTTCCTTTGCCAGTTCTACCCAATATATAGTCAGTTTTTATCCAACATATATATTTGCAATCTTGTGTTAACTAATCTCTAGGGAGCCAAGGTTCTGTGGTACATATGTATGTATTCCCCGGTGTGTGTGTGTGTGTGTGTGTGTGTGTGTGTATTTCTATAATACCTTGGAGATTCCGCATATGTATGTATTCTCTGGGGTGTGTGTGTGTGTGTGTGTGTGTGTGTGTGTGTGTGTGTGTTTGTTTCTGTAATACCTTGCAGATTCCGCTAAGTGCTTCCATGACTCTCTTCTTTAACTGAACATTTCTCTCTGTTGGGAATGTATTTTCCTTATTGTTCATCTAGCAAACCTCTTGTAATTCATTTTTTAAACTGCTTTATTGAGGTATAATTTATGTCCCAACATTCACCCATTTTAAGTGCACATCCAATGATTTTTAGTACCTTTACCAAATTGTGCAACCACTACCACATGTAGTTTTAGAAAATTTTTACCACTCTAATCAGATCCCATATGTCCATTTAATAAGTAATATCTGTTCCCACCCCCAGCCAACCACTAATTACTATCTTCATAAATTTGCTTCTTCTGGACATTTCATATAAACAAAATCCTACAACATATGGTCTTCCATGTCATGCTTCTTTCACTTAACATACATATACTAAATATCTATGCTAGGACTACTAATTCTTCACAAGATAAAAGGAGAGACTTCAGAGTCTAGAAGTAAATTAAACCTAATCATACTTTTCTGCATGATCAATTCACTAAGAATAAAACCCAATGCCTGACATCGGATTAGAGAGCCTATCTACCTATCTGACATCAGATCGCTTTTTCTCTGCCTACTACTCTCCAACAAGCCCTTCTTTGGTTCCTTCAAGGAGCCAAGGTCATTTCCATTTTAGAGTCTTTGCATAAACCATTCCCTGTGACTAGAATATGCTAGTTTCTTCTTGATTCTTATCTAATCTTAAATAACACTACTTAGTGAGACCTCCTTTGACCATCCAACTACAACAGTGAAGCCAATTCTCTAACATTTATCAGTGTACTTAAATTTCTTATACTTCCCACTACCTGACATTTATCTGTTGTTGCTGTTATTGCCTCTCCTTCCTACTAGAACGTAAGCTCTTTGAGAGCAAGGACCTTGGACAGGTTTATCAGTGTATCCAAAGGCGCTCAATAGGAAAACAGTAAGTAGGCAAACAATACTTGTTGAATAAATAGATCACTATTCCTCTTAATGTCTAACTTGGCAGTCACTAACACACATTGCATTTAACAAGGAAAATTTTCACAGGAATATGGGGTTTGCAATAAAAAAATTCTATCTTATGGCATGCCTATAATAGAACGTGTATCAACTGGTTTTGTGTGTTTAGAAGTATTAGTCTATGCAACTACTTACCTTCATTAATACTGATAAGGAGTCTTTTGCTAGTTAATAAACTATAAAATGAATGAAAAATACTCAACAGTCAATTCTGAGCTCTCTATGCTACTTTTTTAAAAATTTTTTTTTATTTTTTAAAGATTTTATTTATTATTTGACAGAGAGAGGCACAGCGACAGAGGGAACACAAGCAGGGGGAGTGGGAGAGGGAGAAGCAGGCTTTCCGCTGAGTAGATAGCCCGATGCGGGGCTCGATCCCAGAACTCTGGGATCATGATCTGAGCCGAAGGCAGACGCTTAACGACTGAGCCACCCAAGCGCCCCCTACGCTGCTTTAGAAATCAACAATAAGATAATTCAGAAGGGCTAACAAATTGATAAGTTTAAAAAAAGCTGTGCCCATTTCCAGGTTAGGAATTTCAAACTACTACTCTTTAACCTAACATAAAAATGTTGCAGGGGCATCTGGGTGGCTCAGTAGGTTAAGCGTCTACCTTCAGCTCAAGTCACGATCACAGGGTCCTGGGATCGAGCCCTGCATTGGGCTCCCTGCTCAGTGAGGAGTCTGCTTCTCCCTCTTCCTCTGCCCCCCTCACCCTTGCTTGTGCTCTCTCTCTCTCTGTCCCAAATAAATAAAATCTTAAAAAAAAAAATGTTGCAAAGCATGTACTTTTTGGGTCTGTCACAGCGCCCAAAACAGCACTTCTGTTCAATAACTTTATGGCTGTTTTCCCAATAACTCATGGGAAACTGTTCACAGAGATGACAGAATGTCTTTCGAAAGTGATGCCCACTTCCCTTTTAAAAAAATTGAGAAAGAGAACATGGCAAGGTAATACATTCTACATTCAGCAAGTGTATTTCTGGGAACTATAACCTACTTTTCCAATTCTCCCATACTAGAAAAAAGTACAGTTCTTTAACTTCCTAAGAAATTTTTTATCTGTCTAGGTTGGTGGTTCTCAGAGTGGGTACCTATACTAGCAGCTTCAGTATCACCCGAGAATTTGCTAGCAATGCAAATTCTCAGGCTACCACTCCAGATCTACTATATCTGAAAATCTGAAGGGAAGGCCAGCCATCTCTTTTATAAGCCCTCTAAGTAATTCTGATGAATACTAAAGTCTGAGAACCACTGGTGTAGGTTATTGTTTTTTGCATAAATGCTGATCCAAATACTGAAGAGAAAAAGAGCAGCTCTTATAAGGGGACTTTGCTGAAGTTTATGTATTATGCTGGATAGCCATACATCTGTTTTAAAATTTAAAAGTGCCATGAATATGATGACTGTATTTTTAATGCCTTTTATCTTAGAGAAGTGAATAAAAGGTATCAATAATTACCTCTTTCTCCTGGAATATAAATAACTTGGGTGGTACAAAAAATATACTTTCATAGAGATTTCATCAAATACATAAGACGGAACCTAAAAAGGCACTTCCTGTTTTTCACACAAGTAGTAAGTCATTTTCATACCCAGATTAGAGAATAGAACCCAGATGGGGAAACAATGCTTTGTGGCTGCCTAGAAAAATCCTATATGAGACTCACAGAAAGCTAATTTTTTTTTTTAAATCTATGTACCATGTGGATATGATCTTAAGGGCTTATGTGGAGACTGCCAATTCTCACAGTATACTTCCTTTCAAGTACCTTCATCTATTTTAAACATGAGAACAATAACACTGCACCCCTCTACCAGTCTAGAGAATCAGGAGGACAGGGTCACCCTAGTTTAGTTCTTGTCAGTCTGAATGATAGATATACATGTGATGAACACAAGGATCTTATAAAAAATGTTATGCTTAAAGAGAAGCAAAAACCTCTAAATGATAAGTTATGATAATTTAGACCAAAATATGATGGAAAGGGGCTAGGTTAACTTTCCCTACCAAAAAAAAAAAATAAAACCAATATGAAGAATATATATACTCCATTAGCTTAAGGATTATTATACATCTTTGTCTACCACAAGATTAATTTATTCCTCTCTTTTGTTCCTTTTTCATGGCAATCATCAGTTCTTGAAAAGTACATTGTACAAAAAAGAATACTGGACTGAGAATCACTTACTCCAATACAGAAATGTTCAGAAGGGCTTTAAAGTATAAAGCAGACTTGAATTGGCAAGGTTTTTTAAAGTATGCATTTTATCAGAAGACAAAAGAGATAGCAAAATTTTTTGCCAATTTAAATGTAATAACGAAGAGCAAGTGATGAACACTAAAAGGTGAATCATTTATACCTTTTCTCTGATTCTTCAGAACCAAAGGTGGTATTTCTGAGATGACTAGCCAGGATGTCAATTAAATTGAGATACTCTTCCTAGGTAATGCAGAAAATATAGAAACCTCTAAAGCTACAGACACAGCATTGGTGTCCGATGCTACTGTATCTTGTTGTAAATATCTATTTTAAATTATGCATTCCAGGAAGATATATTGGGGAATACCTCATTTCATAGATTCTAGGATGCACATTTTTTTTTTCTATTATGATATATCTGAAATATGAACGTGTCCAACAAGCAGTTAAAACCAGCGTTGGCCATGAGCAGTCAGAGTTGTCATAGATCATACATAGACCAACATCGGAACACAAATATCAAACTTGGAAACCAAGTATCAGCAACTTGGAAGAAAACCCTGGAAACAGTTATGGAACACTCTTTTAACCCCTTGGAATCAAGACTGTTGGATTAAAATTAACCAACTTCGCACAGCAATAATTACAAAGGTGGCTTAAGAGCCTAATATGATTGGCTTTTGGTTCTCTTACAGAGTCTTTTAAGAAATGCTGTGTCACAGGGGCACCTGGGTGGCTCAGTGGGTTAAAGCCTCTGCCTCCTACTCAGGTCATGATCTCAGGGTCCTGGGATCGAGCCCTGCATTGGGCTCTCTGCTCAGCGGGGAGCCTGCTTCCCCCTCTCTCTCTGCCTGCCTCTCTGTCTACTTGTGATCTCTCTCTCTGTCAAATAAATAAATGAAATATTAAAAAAAAAAAAAAGAAATGCTGTGTCACAATGCTGTTGATGGCACAGAAAATAACAACTGTATAGAAATACATGCTTCAGAAATGCAGAATAAGTTATTTGGAAGAATGTGAAAAGGCTTTAGGAAAACGGACTCAATTTAATCAGATTAAATTTCCCTGTTTTTGTATGCAGAAGTTGGATATAAGATTAAAATCTTTCTGTAGCTAAATTTCAGTGGTCCATTCCAATGAGGAGAAAAAAGATCTAAGTTATAGGAAAACAGAATAAAAATTCAGTATTAAAAATTTTTGTACCAATGTATTATATAAAATGATAACATCTTAAAATTCATGATATATAAAAAAAATCTACCTGCAGTTTATAATTTTCCAAAATATTTTTGCTAACTACCATTAAAAAACACCTTCTTGGGGCGTCTGAGTGGCTCAGTGGGTTAAGCCTCTGCCTTTGGCTCAGGTCATGATTTCAGGGTCCTGGGATCGAGCCCCGCATCGGGCTCTCTGCTCGGCGGGGAGCCTGCTTCCCCCTCTCTCTCTGCCTGCCTCTCTGCCTACTTGTGATCTCTCTGCCAAATAAACAAATAAAATCTTTAAAAAAAACAAACAAACATCTTCTTTGTAGTATTACCTGTAAACCACAGCAGCCTACAGCATTCATTATGGAAGCATTGTGAATGACTCGGTAAGAGATTCCCAGTTTTGTTGCTCTCAGAATAAGATCGCTGTGTGTGGTAGCCCTGTAGTGAGAAAAGATCAAGTTGGATTAAAGTAACCAACACTGACTTTTTAAGATAGTAAAAGTGTAATATTTCATGAGATCTAGTCAATTAAAGGGTTATGGGGGCTGCTTTTCCTCAATTTTTGGGCTTTCTGACAAGAAAAGTGTTAAGTCTCCACATGCCCTTCATAAGGCTGAACTGCACTTGTTACACTCCCACAGCAGCCTTGGCAGCTATAGAGAAAGAGAAATTTTACTTGCTCTTTTGTCCTGTTAATACCTGCAAAGACATCTGTGGAATGTAAGCTCAGCAACTGAACTGAGCAGCAATTCTCTAACTTTTTGGCCTTAGGTCCCCTTTAAACTCTTAAAATGATGGCTCTGAGGTCTAAATTATGGCACAATTAGACCTACTCTTTGATTTGTGCTCTTTTTTTTTTTTATTTGTGCTCTATTTTGAAGTTTTCTTTTTTGTGTTTTGAAATACAACAAGGCAGATGGTACAGAACATTTCTGTAGCCTGTCATTCTTTGCCTTTATATTAGGATTCCATCTGATATAATCGTAGTTGGATTTTACATCTGTCTAGCAGTGATTTTATTTATAACTGTTTTCAGTTTGTTTACTGTATATGTAATTAGTGCGTGTGTGTGTGTACATGCGTGCGTATCCTGCCTGTTGCCTTTCCTTTTTTGAGATAAATCTAATGATTATAATTAGATAGACTGTGAAAAGAGAGAATACACATTAATATAAATATGGATACTGCGAAATGTAACCCTACATCAATTTAGAACTGCATTATTAAAGGCCTTTTTTCCCCCTTGATGAAAACTCCAGGCCCTGCTGGGGAAAACATTAGCATGTTTGAGAAACTACATACAAACCAGCAGAACCTGTCAACTGGTCAATGCATACCAAGTAGGAAGATCAAGGGCTTTCACCCCATGAGGCAGTCAGAAACAGATTAACAAATGCCCACCAGGGAAGTCTGTTTTTAATCACACATAAAATAAAAACTAGTATGAAAAACAATCATTAATTTGATTTAGAGTAAGCTTTTAAAAGATAATATAAATGCCGGTTATAAAGAATGTTTTTAATATCATCTTCAACAGACTTTTACTACTTAACACTAAGATTACGGAAAACTGAATTAGTTACTTGCTGAGTTATCTGAATAGATGAGCAGAAAGAAAACCTGGTTTAAAATTGTATCTCTCTTTATCACAACTTCATTTAAAATGACCAGATGTGGTTGGTGTACTATGGAGATTTAATGAAATGGCAAAGTGATCTGATTTTGTGAAGCTGCCATAAATGTGATTAAGTAAGCCCCTCAGATTTCGCTATAAAAAACTGGTATTTTATCACCACCATTACCCAAATTATATTGCTTCATGAAAAGAAAAAATTGGTTTGAAACATAGGCTTACACCATTATATTAGAAGGAATGCTAGTCCAGCATCATGAATACGCTTCAGTTATGGTGACTGGAAAAGTACGTGTGTGTAAAGACAAATTTATTACTGGGGTGCCTGGGTGGCTCAGTGGGTTAAAGCCTCTGCCTTCGGGTCAGGTCATGATCTCAGGGTCCTGGGATCGAGCCTCACATTGGGCTCTCTGCTCAGCGGGGAGCCTGCTTCCCCCTCTCTCTCTGTCTGCCTCTCTGCCTACTTGTGATCTCTATGTCAAATAAATAAGTAAAATCTCTAAAAAAAAAAATTATAAAAAAAGACAAATTTATTACTATTTTTGGGCACATGGCTCTATTCAAAATTGTGTTTGCATGTGTTTGTGTATGTGTGTGTGTATACAGGTCCAGAGTGGACCCCACTTAAAAATAAACAAAGTTTACTTTATAATAACATTAGTTTGGAGATATAGTATTGCCTTATTTGACAGTGCTATGGCTTATGATCTGAAAACTCACTAGTATTTGCAATGATATGGTGAAAGTGATGTTCTCACAAACCACCAGAAGCATTATAAATTGGTACAGTCCTTTTTTTTTTTTTTTAAAGATTTTATTCATTTATTTGAGAGAAACAGAGACAGACAGAGCACAAGAGGCTGGGGCGGAGCAGAGGGAGAGGGACAAACAGAGTCCCTGCTGAGCATGGAGCCCAATGCAGGACTCAATCCTGGGACCCTGAGATCATGACCCGAGCTGAAGTCAGATGTTTAACTAACTGAGTCACCCATGCACCCTGGTACAGTCCTTTTCAAAAGTAATTAAACAATATATGTTTGAAAATACCCATATTCAAAACTTTTGATTTTTTTGGTATTATAAACTGATTTTGGAGAAAAAAAAAATCCAAAATGTGGGGAAGGGAGAATGGAAGGAGGGGAAAAGGATCATATATATTAATCCAAACATGGAAGCTTTACTTATATTGGAGAAATAAGTGGACTAATGATAATAATGCTGACATTTACTGGATAATTACTAGATGCCAAGTACTGTTCAGATGCATTACATGGAATGGAAACAATCAAATCAGCTACATAAAAGCACAAAGAAGACAAGTGAATAAAGACATATTTTTATGAATGTGTATGCCATGAAGGAAAAGGTACACAATATTAAGGATAAAAAATTGTGTGTTCAATGAGTACAAAATACATATAGTTACAGAACATATTAAAATAAGGAATGGAATAACAAAATAGAACCATCATTAAAATTTGTTTAATAATGATCCAGTTCAACTATTCTTTATGGAGATAGAAAGCTTAAGACTGTCATCTCTCACATGACTGGGTCAGATCTATTGAGTACTATTTTTTCAAAAGTCATTTACATTCTTCATGTGATTAACATCCACATTTCTATCAATAACCTGGACAAAAGGGAAAAGAACTACATCAACTGACTTAATTGACTTTCAATTATCTTCTTCAGGAATTTAAGAGTGGATGATGGTGATGGTTACACTACTTAATGCCACTAAATTACACACTTAGAAAGGACTAAAGTGGTAAATATTATGTTATATATACAATTTAAAAAATATGAGAATAAAGAATTTAAGTAATTTTCTCTTCTTTTTAAAGTTTTTATTCAAATAAGTGGAAAGGGGCTTAAAAGTAAACAAATAACTTTCTGCTGTTGTTGTATGTAAGGAAGAATTTCAGTGCTTTGCTGCATTCTGTATTCTCTTCCTCATTTATCCATTTAATGCATACAAATCATAATTCCCAGCTCACTTAAAATGTACATATTCCCTACCATACTGTCTCCCAAGTACTATATCCCAATGACTGTATCTCAATAGTAATCCAGTGAGTAAATGAAAAATAACTATAGTACTATAATTATTATACAACTCTGACTATAAGATTATACATGATTAGTTGATGACATAGAGCAAATTAACTGCTTAGGAGTTTAAAAAAAAGAAAAGAAAAGAAAGAAAAGGCACTCGCTTCTGAATAAAATAATGGAGGATTCTGGAAGAGGTAGCATCTGAACAGGGTCTTAAAGAATCTATTTTACTGAATAGAAACTGGGGAGGAATAGAGTTAACACTGTATGGTATACTTGAAAGTTGTTAAGAGAGGGGCGCCTGGGTGGCTCAGTAGGTTAAGCTTCTGCCTTCAGCTCAGGTCCTGATCTTGGGGTGTTGGGATCGAGCCCCGCATCGGGCTCTCTGCTCGGCGGGGAGCCTGCTTCCCCCTCTCTCTCTCTGCCTGCCTCTCTGCCTACTTGTGATCTCTGTCAAGTAAATAAATAAAATCTTTAAAAAAAAAAAAGTTATTAAGAGTAGATCCTATGATTGCTCATGACAAGAAAAAAAAATAGTTTTTTTCTTTCTTTTTTTTGTATGATGGATGTTAACTAAACTTACTGAGGTAATCGTTTCGCAATATATGTAAGTCAAATCATTTTGTTGTATACCTTAAACTTACACAGTGCTGTATGTCAATCAAATCTCAATAAAATTGGGAATAAAAGAAACAAGCTGGTAAGAAAAGTCTATTTTAAGAAAAAAGTATGAGCAAAGATACGGAAGATGAATACTGCTAAAACACTTACGAAATGGCAAAGAAGTAAACTGGGCTCTAACACAGTTAAAAAGAAGAGTAGCCAAAGGAGAAAGCAGACAGACTGTTAAAAGATTTAGGCCATGAAAAGTCACTTAAGGTTTTGGAGCAGAGTAGTAACATCACTGAGGCATTTTTGGGAGGACTCAATTCTTCATTTATGTGGAATTCTCCCCTTCCCCCTCCCACCTCCTGCCAACCTCTTCTACAACTTCCACCGTCAGAATTCTACCCAAACCCAGCTCAAGCACCAACTTCCCCATAAAGCCACCAATGAAAAACTCCAAACTCTATGCCTTTAAATTTATACTTTTCTATCCTCATCCCTGACCCAACCTTTCAGCAGTATATCAGAGTTAACCACTCTTTCCTCTCTAAAGTCTTCTCTTTTCTGGGCTTCTGTGATAACACATTCTCTTGGTTTTCTTCCTCCTCTGGGTCTTGACAGATCACGAAATGCAAGTTTCCTAAGGCTTGATCATCTTCTCTTCCCCTTGTTCTTTCCTACTGATTTCATTCATTTCTCTGGCTTTAAATACCCTATCTCTCCCTCTCCCCTGATACAGACTCGTAACTTCAAAAACCACATATCCAGGGTAACCCCTCCCTTGAGCTCCAGCAGCAGATATCAAATTGTCTGCATGACATCTCAAATTTAAAACATTTCCAGAACCAATTCTTGTCTTCCCCAATTATTTTCCCTACGAATTTTCATCATTTCAAGAACTGGCACCATCAACTACTCAGTTCCTGAAGCTGGAATTCTGAAAAACTTGCTTCTTTCCTTTTCCTCACCTACTACATACACACTGGCATTCTTCCTTCTCAACTTTTCCCACTTAGCCTTTTTCTCTCCTCTACCAAAGCCACCCTGCCTCCCTAAAATCCTCTCAGAGCATTCAGAGTGATCATTTAAGAATGTCAATCAGATTGTGATTCTTTCCTGCTTAAAATCCTTCAAAGATTTAGCAGAGTACTTCCTCATTTTTTTCCTAAGATTTTATTTATTTGTCAGACAGAGAGTGCACTCGCACAACCAGAGGGAGCTGCAGGCAGAGGGAGAAGCAGGCTCCCCGCTGAGCAAGGAGCCAGATGCAGGACTTGATCTCAGGACCCTGGGATCATGACCAGAGCCAAAGGCAGACACTTAACTGACTAGAGCCACCCAGTTGTCCCTACCAGAGTACTTCAAACAAAATTCCTACCCCCTCCAAGGTCTTACATGATCCAGGTCCCACCTACCTCTTGAACTCCTTCTCACTCCCTCTCCCTGCCCACTCACTGTGCTCTTCCAGGTCCCTGAATACATTCTTGCAGTTCCTTCTGCTTACAGTGCTCTTCCCATCTGCTATTCCTTTTATTTTTCAGACACCTACTTAGATATTACCCCAACAAAAAGGATTTCCCGTATGATCCCACAGAAATTAGCCTATTCCTGTTAGTCCTTAGTTTTTCCCTTACAGGCCTACCAAAATTTTAAATTTGTTATTTGCTCTTTGATTGATGTTGACCTCCTCTACTAAACTATAAACCTTGTGTTTTATCATCTAACATACATCCAGCACGTCAGAGTGCCTGTCATGAGATAGGTGTTCCAAAGATTTGTTGAATGGATAAATGTCAGTCTAAGATATGCCTGGTCTTCCCTTGTGACCCCAGGCAAAATATTAAACAACTCTTTCCCTTAATATTTAATTGATATCTACTACAATGTAAAGGAAGCTAGGGAGATACTACTGTGAAGGACAGCCTACAAACCTAAAAAGTAGATGTATACATTTATTTAAAAAAAATACATTGTGAAGCAATGTATGAAAACGCATGAATGATGTGTCGGCAGTTAGGAAGAGATATAACTTCTGATCAGGGTAATAAATGACTGCATCACTGAGAATGTGGTATTTGAGTTAGGCTTCAAAAGATGGCTGGACTTCTGACAATCAAATATATAGCAAAGGGCATTACAGATGAAGGAAAGAGTTTGAACAGATGTATAGAATGAGAAAGCAAGATGATTGGGGAAGGGAAACTGGTTGACATGAGTGTGGGCTTTAGGACAAGAAGGATAGGCAGAAGGGAAGGTTGGACAGTATTTTTCATATCTGGCCAATGGATGGAGCTAGTAACTCTCATTTTGAGCTCAAGTAAGATTTTCAAATTGTGGTTTCACAAATATAAATTTGACCACAACATAGGTAATGAATTAAGAGTCTGCATCGGGACCAGGCAATAGGCTACTATATTGAACTAGGGAATAAAACAATATAAATATTAGGGCTGGAAATTGAGTTAATAATTAGTCATGCCTACATGATGAAGCCTCCATAAAATCCTTGAACTATGGCATTCAGAGAGCATCTGGGTTGGTGAACACATCTATGTGCTGGGAGGGTGGCCCACTTCAACTCCAGGACAGAAGCTCCCATGCTTGGGACTCTTCTGTATCTCTCTTCATGTACCCCTTCATCTGGTTGTTCCTCTACATTCTTTATCATATCCCTTATTATATTATAAACAAATAATTATAAATTAAAAAAAAGGAAAGTCAAAGGCAGTGCTTCTCATACTAGTGAAAAACTTATACTTTCTATGTTCTAAATTGTCATGGAACAATAGTTCTGTAAAACGCAATCAATATTAGTGATTAGAAAAATAAATATAAAATACAAGTTCCAAATTTTTATTATGAGATACAACAGAGACAAAATTACTTTTAAAAACTGCTATAAAATTTCTAAATGCTTACTCTCAATTTCTGTAGTTCTCGTCATGGACTAAAAGTTTGTGGGCTGGCACCAGTCTATAAACCTCAGGCTGAGTAGCACTGATGTATTGGACTTTGTCAGTGACTAGATGCCATGAAAGTCAAGTGACTCTGAGATCAATCGATCTTCTAGGTAACTCTAAGAATTGTGATATACTACCAAGTAAGGAAGTTTGATGAGTCCAGAAGGTGTCACTATAAAAAATATGGGATTTTGGCCAGAATCCAGTGCAATAAGAAAATCCTAAAAGAGTTCCACGACATTTTATATATAGGATTTTTCATTACCTTTATTTTACTATTTTGTGGCTTAAAAAAAAAAAAAGGAGGGCGCCTGGGTGGCTCAGTGGGTTAAGCCGCTGACTTTGGTTCAGGTCATGATCCCAGGGTTCTGGGATGGAGCCCCACGTTGGGCTCTCTGCTCGGCGGGAAGCCTGCTTCTCCTTCTCCCTCTGCCTGTAGCTCTCCCTGGTTGTGCTCTCTCTCTCTCTCTTCCTCTCTGTCAAATAAATAAAATCTTGGGGGGAAAAAAAGAAAATAGGTACTGCTAATTTGGAGGAAGACTTACTTTTACAGAAAACAATGTCAGAGGCTAAAACAATTTGGGTATTTTAAAATATGTGATTGCACAATGTCATTTGCAACCAAGTATAATAATGAAACATAATCTCTGGCACACCACATTGATGTAAATTACTTTTTTCTGACAGACACATGCACGTGTAACTCCATTCTTTTGAAAAACCTCCTTGGTGGTGAGTTCATAGTGATTTAATTGTCCTTATGTTCCTTAAATCTGTGACATAAATCTTGGGTCACCAGCTGGAAACAAAGAACTCCTCTGTTTGGCTTGACATTAGAGATTGATGATGCTTAACTAGACAAGTAGAAACCTTGTTTTTCTACTTCATCTTTTTAGTAATGGGGAAGAACAGAGCTCCTAATGGATATAAGAAATTGAAATTTGAGGCTGGACAGATTTTAAATTCAAGGCAAGTGACAATATTGCTAAATATGAGGTGATTAAAGAAGGAAAAAAAACCCTAAGACAAAAGTAGAAGATGCTTATGATTTACCTGCAAAATAAATGGTAGGTATGACTCTTGATAATATAATACACTTATTAATAATGATATACTAGTTAAGTCATTTGATGCCCTAAGTTACCTTCTAAAAGAATATCAGGTGCAATGATACAAACTTTAGAACTGACACTTAATAACCAATGTAAGTGATACATATGATGACATCCTTATCAAGCAGATTTTCTTCAGTAAGCTCAAAGATAATGAAAGTTAATGAAATTTTAGAACCTAGGTAAACATAGTCCTTTATTGGGACCTGGCAAGTAAAAGGTTTTAAATATAACAGAGTAATTCTTACTGAATTTTTTTGAAAAAGCAAATAAATTAAAACTCAAAATACCTGCTTTGACTTACCCAAATGGATCACCAACCACAAGGAATGCAACATCACTGATATCAGCATCCTTTAAAATATTATCAGCTTCTTGTTCCACTTCTTCTCTATCAGCAAGAATCAATTTTCTTCCATAAAACTCTTCCTACAGATTTAAGTCCAATATCAAAAGACAGCAGGTGACCATTTCAACACATGTACACACACACACACACACACACACAATATCAATCAATCTTTGTCTGGGGCTGGTGCAAATCTTGGCAACCATCCAAACACAGATCATTGAATAGGACTCCTCAGTGAGCTAGCACTCTGTATCATGTTGCAATTAAATTCTGTCTTTGGAGCTATCTTAATATCCCAAGAGGAGGTAGACCTCCTAACATCTGAGGCTTTCTGCATTTTAAATTTATCTCTAAATTTGAGTCTAATAGATCAGGCAGAACATTGTAGAATGAACAGAGAACATGTATGCATGAGCTTTATTTCAGAAATAGAATAAAACAGAATATGTTAAATAACAATTACAAACATACACGGTAATTTGGATTTATTAAATTTTCCATAGGAACACCTACAGGACCCTGGCTAAAATAAAACGTAATTTCAATAAGAAAAAATAGAAAATTAAGATTTAGGTATCTACAGAACCAGCAAACATCGCTATATAATTGCAGGAAAGATTAATTTAAAACTGTTAGATCCTAAAAAAGCAGACTTGCAGAGGAAAGAAAAAAATTCTAATTATAAAGGAAGTCTCCATTTAAAGTGCTTTGTGAACCAATCCCCTGAAGTTCAACTCTAGAAAATAAACCCAGGAGGCTGACCTTAACTGGAGTGGCAGCATGTAAGTAGAGAGAGTGAACTAGTGTGCTAATGGTCATGTGGTAGTGGTTACAAAGTATTATGCAAGGTCATGAATCTTATTAACTGATTTCCTGTGGAGTAATATGTAATTCAAATATAGTAAAAGTGAATGCACAGACAAATACTATTTCTTACATGCTGAGAAGTCTGTTTGAGTTATAAGGATTATATCAGATGTCAAACATAATGAGGATTGCTGTACTTAGTAATACCTGTCAAGCAAAAAAGTAAATAAACAAATGATTAAGCATTTGAAGATAAAGGCCATAGTTCCAATGCTGATAATTATTGCCTAATACTTAACTACAATCTGTCCCTGAAATGAGAAAAAAGATCCCTTCCCTTTTTCTGCATATCTTCTCAGACATAAGGCTCAAGAAGTTCCCAATGACAACGTTTGATGAAAAATGTTCTCTTTATTTTCACTTTTACCATATTTTTTTTATTTTATTTTTTTAAAGATTTTATTTATTCATTTGACAGAGAGAGAGACAGAGAGATCACAAGTAGGCAGAAAGGCAGGCAGAGAGAGAGGCGGAAGCAGGCTCCACGCCGAGCAGAGAGCCCCATGCGGGGCTCGATCCTGGAACCCTGGGATCATGACCTGAGCCGAAGGCAGAGGCTTTAACCCACTGAGCCACCCAGGCGCCCCTACCATATATTTTTTCTTAATCATTAATTTGTATATAACTTACTTTAATTTTATGAGCCCAGAAAACTTATTAGTGGTAGAACATTTATATTCATATATATATCTAAGAAGACACACATATGATTACTGAAAACTAAAGGAAACGATTATTTTTTCCTGAACGCACATGTAAGATCAAAAAGTCACATGCTACTAGCTTAATGCTAGCAGTAATCCTAAATCCTATCCAGTATTTTATAAATGATTTAACAAAAGAAAACCCCACTCTTCTCAAGACTTCTATCATGTATTGCTCCATATTTACAACTTATCCTAATCTAAGAAACACTTCATTATTTAATTGAAACACAACATTTATTTAAAAAAAATTATCCACATATGCGCACCTGTGCGCACACACTCAAACACTCCAGTATAACCAAATGGCTGATCCTCTTGGGGGTGAGGGAGCTTAAAAAAGGGAAGAAAGAGCCAGAACAGTAAGAAACTGGTATTACATTCTTTTTAATTTACCCATCTGGTTATTTATTCATTCACTCACTTGAAGAATATTTCTTGTGCACAACCTCCACACCAAATTCTAGGCTTGATGTCGGGAAACAGTGGTGAATGAGACATATGTGGCCCCTGTCCTGTGGCTTATAATGTTTAGTGGGGAGTTATCTACCATATCATTAAGTGCTATAAGAGCATGGAACATAGTACAAGTCAGGGACGGGGGGTTAAAGAGAAAGGCAGTGTTATTTAACAAATAATTTTACATTTATATATTATTCAATGACTGATTAGCCAATTTTTATACAGTATCAGCCCTAATATTCCCCATTCATGAAAGTCAAGGCAAAACTCAAAATTCATTCCTGCTTTAGGGTGGCAGGTTTTGTAAGGGGGGACAGGGTAAAAAATCAAAATTAAAATTACTTTTGGATATTTCTGGAAGGATACATAAGAAATTAGCAATAACTGCCTCCAGGAAGGGGAACTGGGATAGAAATCTTTCAATGTATATACCATTTAGTATCTTTTGAATTTCATACCATTTAAGGTATTACCTAACAAAAAAATAGAAAAGTAGAGGTTAGAAGTAGGATACATAAACAAGAAAACAAAACCTAAAGAAAAACCCAAACACACTAACACTGAAAGAAGGAACAGAGAAATAAGGGCTTACAAAAGGGACTGAAAAAAAAAAGGAAAAGTACAAGTAAAACCAAGAGAAAGTAATGTTATGAAAGCCAGTTTCAAGGAGTGATCAACTACATCAGAAGAAGTAAAACAAGTAAGAAGTGAAAACTATCCTGTGGCATTCTTGGCTACTAAATAATTGTTCGATAAACAGAAATATTTCAGAGGAATAAAGTCAGCTTGCAGGAGTCTGAGCCATGCAAGAAGTGGGGAGAATAAAAGTATACTGCTTTTTCAAAGGGCTTTGGATAAAGAAGAGACAGAAACAATAACTATGGAGAAAAGATGTTTAAAAGGGGAGAGATTGCAGAATAAACAAAATCTGAATATGGTTTCAGGTTGAGGGAAGAAGGATGTTAATACACATCAAACATAACAAAGAAAGAATAATTGGTGGGAATAAGGTTTCAGAGGAAGGAAGAGGTTTGGAAAAAACACACCTAGTAGAGTTGTCTTCAACAGGCTGAGAACCTCATCTAACAAGTCATTTTCTAAGACTTGGGGGAAGACAGATTCAGATTTAAGGGAAGGACAAATGGGAAGTTAATTAAGATCACAGATGATTGCCTCACCTTTCTCAGTGGCAAGTCTGTCCCTCCACTATCAAGCCACAGCAGTTGGATAGGAGGAAAAGGAAGTTGAGTGAGCTGGTATCCAGATGAAGATTAGGAAGAAAAGAGAGGGAAAGAGATACACTGGAAGAAAATGAAAGTTATTTTCATGATGCAAGTTTGCTTCAAGTACAGCAAATTATTGTGGTTATCTCCTCCATGCTTTTGCTCACAATTATTTTTTCTTCAATAAGAAATACTCTTTTCCTTCCCTTTACCAAATCTTATCTAAAGTAACTCTCTCTTTCTCTTCCCTTTACCAAGTCTTACCTATAGTAACAATATTTATATACATTTACGTTAGATCACTCTGGGTCAGGCATAGTTCTAAGAACTTATGCACATGAATTCATTTAATCTTCACCACAATCTATGAGATAGTCCCTATTTTTATCTCGGTTTAAGAAATAAGAAAAAGAACACAAAGCTAAGTGATTGCCCAAGGTCACAGAACCTTGGATGACTTCAAAACTTTACATGTATTACAGATTAGGCATAGGGGCAGTTGGCAGGCTCAACTGGTACAGCATGCAACTCTTGATCTCAGGGTCATGGGGCTTGTTAATTCAAGCCCCACGTTGGGCATGGAGCCTACTTAAAAAAACTAAAAGCCCCAAAAAACAAATGAGGCACAGACAAGCAAAGATTAGTGATCTCCTCTGCTTTCTGCATGATAGCTAGAGCCCCAAAGTTAGCCCCCTTTGGCCAAAGCAGCTCATCTATTTTTTTTTTTTTTTTAAGATTTTATGTATTTATTTGACAGAGAGAGAGAGAGAGATCACAAGTAGGCAGAGAGGCAGGCAGAGAGAGAGAGGGGGAAGCAGGATCCCTGATGAGCAGAGTGCCAGGACCCTGAGATCATGACCTCAGCCAAAGGCAGAGGCTTTAACCCACTGAGCCACCCAGGTGTCCCTCATCTATTTACCCTAGAGAGCTATATAAATATTACCATTTTCTATCTAGACCCTGAAAACAAAAGAAACAAAACAAAAAGACTGGGATGCATTATTTTAAGAGATAGCTCAAATTCCATCTATTCCATAGTATTCTCTGACCACCACGACCTGAAGTGATCTTCTTATATGTATTTCAATTGGAATTAATAACTAGTAATTATTTAATATTTGAGATAGCTTCTACTATTTAATTCATGAAAACTACAACACTGGCTTAAATAAGATCATCTAAGTTCTTCCCAGCAATATAATTTTATAGTTTCTTCTTCCCACTATTGTCATGAATTGTATTTAAATCTTCCATTATTAAGTATTTCTGAGTATAACACAGATGAACCATGAACTACTTGAGAATAGTTTATATCTCTTTGTATAAGGCACTGCAGGTATATTACACCAAAGTGGCACATAAAATTATAATTTATTCACAGAAAGTACCCCCCAAAATTCAAAGTATATACACTAAAACTTTCCTGGATTCACAATCTCTAGTTTAATTAACTTTTGAATAATACAGAACATATAAATAATACTACCTATTTGGCAATTTGAAAACAACAGCTTTCAAATTAAGAACAGATAAATTCCAGATTTTTAAAAAAGATTTATTTATTTATTTGAGGGCGCCTGGGTGGCTCAGTCATTTAAGCATCTGCCTTCAGCTTGGGTCATGATCCCAGGGTCCTGGGATTGAGTCCCACATCATGGGGCTCCCTGCTCAGCGGGAAATCTGCTCCTCCTTCTCCCTCTGCCCCTCCCCTGGTTGTGCTCTCCTTCGCTCACTCTCTCTCTCTCTCTCAAATAAATAAAATCTTAAAAAAATATAAAAAATAAAGATTTATTTATTTCTTTGAGAGAGAGAGAGAGAGAGAGCATAGGAGGGGTGAGGGAGGCAGAAGGAGAGAATCTTCAAGCAGACTCCCCATGGAGTGTGAAGCATGACTGGGGCTCTATCCCAGGATATATGAGATCATGACCTGAGCTAAAACCAAGAGTCTGATGCTTAACCGACTGAGCCACCCAGGTGCCCAAAATTCTAGATTTCTTTAGCAACATCCATGTGCGCCATTTACAAAATACTATTTTGTGTGATTATTGATAAAAGAAAACACATATTCACTGAGGAAAATAGATTTTTCCAATCTGTTTTATCTGCTATACGATAATTATCTAGTTATTGAGACCAGATTGTATATATAGGTATGAACACGTCAACAATTTTTAAAAATCAATTTGTTTTAAAAAAAGAAAAAGGTAGAAATGAAATAAAAAGGAAGTCACTGAAAAGGAAGTGGCTCTGAGATTTTACTAGGCAATATAAGGCATGAATATATTTATTTATACCTTACTTTATTCCAGAAAAGAGTCATTAAAGGTGGCTGATGTTGCATAGCAAGTTGCTCAGAGAAAAACATGAACTAAGGACCTGGAGGAAGTCATGAGAGCAGACCAATGGAACTGTGTGATACACAAAGCATTTTGCTTGAAAATAACTTCTCTGGGGGCATTCTCTGAAATCATTATTTTGTAAAGCTATTATCTCTCTCAGAGTACAGACAGACACTGTATGGTATAAATGTTAAGAGTGGTGCTTCTCAATTCAGGACTGTCTTGGCTCATACTCTGGCTCTATCACTTATCTGTAAGACCTTGGGCAAGTTTCTCTGTGCCTGTAAAATGTGAACGGTAATTATAGAAAAATAATCCTGTTCTATATGTAAAACACTTAGAACAGTGCATAGTAAGTATTCTATAAATATTAGCACTTATTATTGTGAAGGAACAGATATTCCAGCACCTTAACAAAGTACACATAAGTTAACTGTAGGTAAGGCTGGGCCCAGCCCCAACAATACGTTTTTGGAAAAAAAAAATACTTGTAAAAATTATAGCAACCAAAATTACCATTTAGCTAGCACTTAAAGTTTACAAAGCACTTTCAAATATATCATCTTAATAAAATCCTACATAACCCTCCAATTGGTTATTGTCTCCATTTTCACAAATGAAGCTACTGAGGTTTAAAGAAATCTGGAAACGTGTCCATTAACAACTACCATTTCTCAACATTTTTGCTACAGGTACTACGTAAAGAACCTATGAGGTATGCATTATTATCCCCATTTCATAAAGTAAAAAACTAAAATTAAAGGACTTGTCCAAGGTGACATGGTAACATGTAATAGAGAAGACTTAAAGTCAAGTCCAACTTTCCTCTATACCATGCCCTGACATCTTATCCTATAAAAATGCTGACTTATTATTTGTCTCTACTCTCTTGGACGAATTTAAGTTCATTCTAGTTTTCCTTGATCACTGGTAAGAGAGGAATATTTATTATCTTGAACTGATATACTTTGGTTCCAACCCAACAAATCAGAGTCAACAAATCAAAGCTGGCCATTAGACACAACTTCCACATCAGTGCATGGCCAATTCAAGCAGCAGTCTTTAATTCCTTAAGATATTTGAAGTAACTTGGAGATCAGAATTCTCTGGGCTTGTGAATCTGAGAGAATGGAAGACCTAAAATTCTCTAAGTCACCTTTTTGTTCAGAAGCCTTGACAGACCAGCTAAAATCCTCTCCTTCTTCATCTTAATTTACATTCTATTTGGAATTTGACAATGAACCTGAACTATTTAACCCCTCTTCCAAAATGTAGAGCCCTTAACAAGAGCAAGCTAAATGTATGATACATTAACAAATCCTAAGGTTATTAAGTTCCAGGCTCACTCAACATACACAAGAGTATGTATATTAGCCTTACTGGCAATCTTTTTAAAGTTAAGACTTCTCTGGATAGGATACTGACAGAAAGGTGATTACCATTCCCTATGGAAATACTTCAAAGGGAGAAGGTTTCAGCTTGGTTTCTGAATATATAACCAACTCATTAAGGCTATGTCAGTACCTCATTAGCACTCAACTCAGGAAAAAATTTGGCTATCTCATGAAATAAGGGATTTTGATTACTATCCCCAGGAGTGTAAAATAACTTTCCTATTTACTAGAGAAAGCCACAAAATTAGACTTGTAAAGTAAGACAAAGCACCCTTTCATTTTCCAAGTCACTTGGCTGTTGTATTATTCCCATTCTTGTGATGCTTAATGAGCACGGGATGTGTTTTAAAGGATTTAAACAAGTAGACCTGAAAATTGGGTTCATCTTAGTGTAATGAAAATCAGCTGCTAGACAGCCTTCTTCCCAGGGACTTAAGAACCTTAAGCACCTACCAGGACTTCCTTCCCTACAGTCAGGATTGAGGTATAGGCTTCTAGATACACTCGACTGCAGCGTCTTACAACTTCCAGGCCCTTGACGGTGATGTCCTTGGCATCACCCAGGCCCAAGCCGATCAGGTAAAGCATTTCCAAGTCCAGGGCGATAGAGACTGCAGGACGAAGTGAACAAGAAAAACAGCGTCAGCTACACCGAAGATACGTAAAATCTAGCGATGAACATGAAAATTAAAACCAAGATGGCACAAGCAGGAACGGCAAGTCACAAGCGAGGTCTGAGAATCTTACTTCACGCCTCTTAAATAAAGATTGGAATGAGTGTTTTTAAACCTCACCCCGCTTTTTCTCTTACACCAAGCTAAAAGTAGTCAATTACCCTCTAAAAACTGTAGTTGGATCCCCAAATTGTTAACTGCAGCCTTTCCGAACAAGCAGCTACCGAAAGGGCGGATTCGCGCTGAGCGAATACGCACGCCGCCGGCCTCACCTATGGTGCCGCAAAACGCTGGCGCCTTTACTGCACTTTACGACTAGCTGGTGGGGCGGGCAAGCCGGCCACTAGGGGGGTGGGCTTAGGGAGAACTGTACCAAAAGTGACCCGCCGGCTGCTGGGGCGGGGAGGAGAGAGGTTAGTTGGCCAGGGGAGTCCATCCAGAGCCCCCCAGCATGACCTCTGGTAAAGGACGAGGAGTATCCGCGATCCCCTTAGCCCGTGGCTTTACACATCCCCATCCTAGGACAGGGTAAGTGCAGGAGCTTCTCGCCGGGGAGGAGCTGGTTCCGAGGTTGCGCCGCGCAGCCGCGCGCCATGCGCCTTTCCTCCTCCAGTTACACGAATGGGTGGCGGGTGGGAGGGACTTTCCTAATTTGCCCGGGATTGCCCTAGTGCAGATATTTCCAACCTCGCCTTTGCATTCTGCTGTTGTTTAACCACCTTCCTCCCTGGTGAGGTGTCAGTTTAGCAAATCTGGCCATCAGTGTGATTCTGATTTCCCAGCGGGGCGATGATGCTTGGGGTTTGTCCCCAACCCCAAGACCTCATTGCGGAGTGCCCCAAGGGGTGTGACTGGGATATGCCTCAGTCATCCTCAGTGTCGGGAAGCCCAGATATCCCCCCCGCCCGCCATGCTCCTGTGCCTAGAAAAGTGACCTTTAAGAATGCTCAGGAATTTCAAACTTCAGTTGCTTCCACAGGGGGAATTCCTATCAAGTGGTTGGTTAGATGTAGTTCCGATATCGGAATGGTTTGTTCTGACTGTAAATGCTCTTGGTAAGGTCACTAGTGACCTCATCCAAATTAAAAAGACAATTTCCATTGTTTATCTTAGTAGGCAGTGTTGATTATTCAGAATTTTCCTGCTACTTTTCAGACAATGCCTTGAGTCTTTTTTCCCAACACCTGTTTCTTAAGCCTTAATTTTGTTTTTTCCTAGTTTCCATCCACCTTTGCACTTCTCATTTAATACACTCTTCAAGGCTGAGTCTATCCAGTATCGTTACATCCATCCATTCTTCATACCAAAAACAAAAAATAATTCAAAATTGATCATGGATATAAGTGGAAAACATAAAACTATAAAATTTCGTAGAGAAAAAAAATACGTGTGATTTTACTTAGGCAAAGACTTCTCAGGTGCAAGACCAAAAGCATGATGTAGGAACGAAAAAATTGAGAAATTGAAGTTCAATGAGATAAAACATGCTCTTCAAAAGGCACTGTTGAAGACAAGAGGAGAAAATATTTGCAAAGCATATATTTGATAAAGGACTTGTATCAAGAATACATAAATAACTCTCAAAAGGCAAAAATAAGAAAACAACTTAACTTTTTAAATAGGCAAAGAATTTGAACAAGAATCTCACAGAGAATAAGATAAATAAATCCCCAAAGAAGATACACTAATATCAAAGAAGCTTTGAAAAGATGCTAAACAGCATTAGACATTAGGGAAATAAAAATTAAAATCACAATGAGATAGTAGTACATACCTATTAGGCTGAAATTGAAAGCAATAACAAAATAAAATTCTGAATATATAATTTTGGCTATCTCTAGTATTTTGCTGACTCACATTTTAGCCTCCTATTCAGACCTCCGGTTCAGCCTCCTATATTTAACTTTCTGCTGGAAATCACCTAGATAACCCAGAGGCATATCACAATTAACACATCCAAAGCTGAATCCATCATCTTCCCTTTCAACTTGGCTTTTCCTACTGTATTACCTACTTTGGAATGGAAGGCATTATCATCTTTAGCCAGACCCCTGGAAGTTACCCTGCATCCAATCTGACATATCTGCCTCTCTTAATAGAAACCATACCTACTATCACAGTCTTTCTTTAGGTCCTCATGTCACTCCTACAGCCGGTCACCATGTCTTCTTCACATTCATACTTCTTTCACGGTCCAGAAAGACCTCACTAAGATGCAGTCCGAAAATGTCATTCCCTTCTAAAAATCCTTCTGAGGCCAAGAGAAAGTCCAGGCTCTTTAACATATCCCACAGGATCATCCCTGGAGTGACCACTGGCTAACTCTCTCTAGCCTCATGTCTCTCCACTCCATACCATGAGCTTTTTCTCTAGCAGTGCTTTTCTGTGTTCACAACATTCTCCTTTGTGATGACATCAGTCAGGCTGCCATCTAAGCGTAGAATACTCTCTCCCATTCTCTCCTATCTAGATTACTCCTACTCATTCTTTAAGACTAAGTTTAGGGGTGCCTGGGTGGCTCAAGTCAGTTAAGCTTCTGATTTTGGCTCAGACCATGATCTTGGGGTCCTGGGCTTGAGCCCCATGTACGAGCCCCATGGGCTCTGCGCTCAGTGGGGAGGCTGCTTCTCCCTTTCCCTCTCCCTCTCCCTCTCCCCTTACCCCTGCCCCCACCTCGCTCATGGGCACAGGTGAACTCTCTCTCAAATAAAATCTTAAAAAAAAGAAAGACTAAGTTTAGGAAGCCTTTCCAGAGATCCATGTGCTAGGTTAGGTTTCTCCTTTTAATTATGGTAATGCTCTGTGCATATACTTATCAATCAACTTAAGTATTTTGTAATTGTCTGTTTGTGTATCTTCCTTACCAAACCATCAATTTCATAGTTAGGTCCTGTATCTTACATTCTCATCCCTAGGTTTAGCACAGCGTCTGGCACATAGTATTCAGTAAATGTTCGTTAAATAGATCATTATGTATATACTGGTAGCTGAGCAATTTCTTTGAGTTATGATGTATTTTTCTATCTTTATGAAATGCAGGGTGTGGTGTGTTTTAGATGACTACCAAAAGTCATCAATGGAACGTCAAACAAAAACATGCCTTGTTCATGCCACTTCAGAAAGTTATTTACGTTAAAAGATTTATGACACGATTCACATAAACCTCATATGCATCCTGTTGAGTAGGTAAATTTTCCAACGTACTAGTCATTTTTTATATGTTTTTGTCAGATTTGCTTTGAGTAATTCCAGGTAGATTTACAGGGAAAGGACAGTGTCAAAAGGAGTAATTAATCGAAAAGAAGGTGTAGTTTATGTTCTTTTCAGGAAATCTGTATTGAAAATGAAGTTATCCTGGGTAGGTAAGGTAATATTCTTTTTAGATACAGAAGTGATTTCAGTTTTTACTCTTCAGAATTCAGTCAAAGGAACTACTTTCCCTATAGAGTTCTTAAACCTTTCTACCTGCCTTCATTTCTCAATAGAAGTGTAAATTTGGGGGACTTTTCTGGAGATAGATAAAGGTGTTAAGGAAATCTCCCTCCCCCCAACCCCCTGCAATTCAATAAATATAATCAGCAAAGTTTTACAAGGTCTTTTTTTGCTGAATTATTCTTTGTGATTTGGACATTTCTCCCATACCATTTAAAACAGTTTCAGATATAATTGCATTTTCCCCAATCATTTATTATTAAAAATTTCAAACACATGTAGAAAAGTTGAAACAGTTTTACAGTAAACATCCATCTAGTCACCTCTTAAGTTCTGTAGTTGTTAACATTGTGCTGTATTTGCTTTACCGCATGTTTATCCATTCACCCATCTTATTTTTTGATGCATTTCCAAGAGAGTTGCAGACATACATAGACATATTGATTGCATTTTGCATGAAAGATAAACCCCTCAAATAAGTAACAGATTAACAAAACATAGCTAAGTATATAGCTGATTAAATGATATCATTTCTTCACCTAATTTAGGCAGAGCTTTGAGAATTTCTCCTTAAAACTGTTTCAGTTTTTAATTAACATGGTAGCATTATTTT
Organism: Potos flavus; assembly: GCA_028534135.1. Taxonomy (NCBI): domain Eukaryota; kingdom Metazoa; phylum Chordata; class Mammalia; order Carnivora; family Procyonidae; genus Potos; species Potos flavus. The sequence goes on along the minus strand of CM052900.1, from coordinate 89,601,066 downwards.
GATGATAATGAAAGCAGTTAGTCAGAATACGTATTTATAATGTCATAGCAAATTTCAATCTCACATCTAGCAGAAAAGGGGATGGTTATAAAGAAATGCAATTCTAGAGCCAAAAAAAAGAAAAAAAGGGATGAAGTGAAAGCCTTTTTATTTTAAAGAATAACAAGGATACATGAGGCCTACAGAGTTTTCTTCTTTATATTCCTGCTTGCAGGTAGGAGAGTACCGAAGTGTCCCTGAGGGTGAACATTTATCCTTTTCCTGAAAGATCTTTAAGCTGTTTTCATAACCTTTGTCAGTAACTCATTTTTAGTACCCACACTGTCAGAAATTCTTCCTTATATCTAATCTGTGACCTTCAGGCAGTAGTCATAAAATGTGAAAGACGTAGATAGTCATAAGAAGTTAATACTGATGGCTTTTCCATTCCATTGTCATAAACATATCATATAGTAGTTATATTTTAAAATGATAACAGTTGAGACACTGCATTATATTATGAACAAATTGTAATTAACTTACATCTAAAAAAAGTCATCCTTCAATTTTGTTATTTGAGTTCATTGTTTGTCTATTGAAAAGAAGACATCAGGGCTACTGGGTAAACTCCATCTGACCTCATTGTGAATAGAGAATATTATTTTATTCTGTAGCTGGCCTTTTAACCTACATGTTCCCACAGATTGCCTCATTGTTAGAGGAAATCTTGATTAATATTCTTAGAGCATAGAGACCCCAAATTGATTGATAGTCATTATTTTATATTAATTCACAAATAGTGATAATTAAAGATAGCATTGCTTTAGGAGAAGTTATATTTGGTGAATCCTTCCTCCAAAGTCTATTGATAAAAAGGTAGAATTGGGGGTACATAGTTTCACTCTTCTTATGTTTAAACAACTACACAGTGCCCTTTTAAGATATATTCAGGGAAGCATAGGCAACTAGCCAAGATTTAGTTGGAGAAGGAGGGTGGTTTCCCCTTCACTCAAAGGCAAAATTTTTAAAAAGGACCTACCAGGCTGTATATTAGCCACATGCTCCCACTTACTATACCACTGTCCTGCTTCTCTGAACTCATCTCCTGCTACAAAAACTATAAAACTACACTTCCAGAGTTGAGTTTTGCTGGGATATGGGGAAAAAATAAAGAAACAAAGAACTATACGCTTCCAGTTACTTCATCTGCTCTTTTCCCCCATAGCACTGTTCACCTTCAAACATAACTGGGTGACTTACTTATTTATTGTGTCCATTTTTATTGTCAGTGTCCTCTACTAGAATATAAACACCATAAAGGCGGGGTTGTTTTTTTTTTTTTGGTCCATTTAGTTTGCTAATGTGAACAGTGTTTTGGCATATGCTCAGTAGATATATGTTTAATGAATGAATGCACATCTACATATGTAAATAAATTACAAATAAATTTTTTATTTTTAAGGGAATGACTGCAGAGGAAAGTTTGCTTAATGGTTAAAAATTAAGATTTTAGGGGCGCCTGGGTGGCTTAGTCAGTTAAGCATCCAACTCTTGATTTTAGCTCAGGTCATGATCTCAGGGTTGTGATCGAGCCTCACATTGGGCTCCATGCTTAAGGGGAAGTCTGCTTGAGATTCTCTTCCTTTCCCTCTGTCCCTCCCTCTAAAAAAAAAAAAAAAAAAAAGAATTAAGATTTTAGGGTCATTGAGACCTTGGCTTAAGTCCAGGAGTTTCCACTCAGTAGTTTCCTTATTGCCTTTCGAAATCTCATGTTGCTTCATCTATGAAATAGAGATAATAGTACCACCTCTCATAGGATTGTTGTGAGGATTAAATGAAAGAATACATATAAAGGGCTTAGCATAGTGCCTGGCAATTGGTAAAGACTCAATAAATGTTGACTAATAATAGAGTTTGAAATTAATTTTATCATTATCTACAGAGTCCATCAGATTACGAGAATTAGCCTTCTCCATCCCACTTAGAATGGTTCTTATTCTTTTTTCCCTTTTCACAATAGTTCTATGAAATAATTATGTGAGTTCATTACTTTTAAGATCAATCCATTAGCTACCACATTTTATTCATTCACAAAAGGTCATTTTAAACATTGTTATACTCTGAGGTGCTCTTTCTGAGAAAACCTGTCTTTGGTTATCATTCTGTCACAGAGTTCAGCACTGTAGACTTGGTCAGCGCCAAATAAGTGTTGCCTGGCAATTTGTTAATACTTAAAGTATAAGATGGCTAATATGCAAATAATATTTTAGTAAATATTATTTAAAATGTAGTGAGCGGAGACGATGTTTATTTGGGATCTAAAAATTAAATTAGTCTTCTTATAAAAACTTTTAGATGCTCAGCAAAAATAAAAAGGATAGTTGTGGTACATTGGTACATTCATACAATACTCTGCAAGAAAGAGAAAGAATGTACTACTATTAACACAAAACAACATGGATGAATCTCACAGAAAGTTGAGCAAAAGAGTGCTGTGGAGATGGGATATACCTTACATATAGTAACGTCCTCAAAATCCTAAGTGTAAAATTGGATGAATTCTTATATTTGTGTACAACCATGTATCCATTACCCAGTTCAAGATAGGGAACATTTCTAGCATCCCAGGAGGTTCCCTTTGTCTCCTCCCAGGAAGTGCTTCCCCCCGCCAAGGTAACCATTAGTTGGCTTCTAATCCCGTATATCAGTTTGCCTGTTCTTATGAATGGAATCATGTATTATGCCGTCTTTCATGTCTGGCTTCTTTGGCTCACCTTTATTTCTGTGAGATCCACGTTATTTAGTGTTGCTTAGTTCATTCTTTTTCTTTGCTGAATAGTATTCCATTTATGAATATATCTGTCTTTTTGTATTGTTGATGGACATTTAAGTTATTTTAGTTTGGAGCTAGTATGAATAAATCTATCAATATTGTATCTGTCTTTTGTTGGACTTTACAAACACTCATTTCTGTTGGGACATTATGCAGGAATTGGAATTGCTAGGTAATAGGATATATGTTTTTACTTTAGTAGATAGTGCCAGACAATTTTCCAGAGTACTTGTATAATTTATGTTTCTGCTACCTGCTGATGGTTCTAATTTCTCCATGCCCTTGCCAACATTTGGTATTACGAGTTTTTTTAATTTTAGTGGATGCGTAGTGATATCTCATGGTTTTAATTTGCAGTTCTGATGAAAAAAGTTAGTATTAATTAAGAATATTTCAAAGTAAATTTATTTTTTAAAAGGAGAAGTTTATTTCCTGCACCACAGTGTTATTTAACTGCTGAATCTGTACTTCTAAGTAAGTTAAACCCATTTTCTAAACAGGCCTTAGTATGTATGCAACAGTGACCATGTGCTTAAAGAATGTAGTTACCCTCAAAGAGAATGTCCATGGTCAGGATGCCCACTTGTTCTGGCTCCATTACCAGTAACTATGTAAATTGAACTGGTTTTGCTATCAGTAAAATGAATGCTTTAAGCTCAATGATTTCTAACACACATTATGGGATTCAGAACTTCCTTCCGTGGAAGCAGTGGGTTAGAATGGAAAGCATTCTAGATCAGGAATCAACCTGGGCTCTTTGCACTTTGTGGCCTTTGCTTTGCTTGTTCTAAACCCCAACAGTAAGTCTCTTCCTCTTCCTTCTCCTTCCCTACTTTCCCTCTTTTAAAAGATTTGATATGAGAAGGAGCAATATAATAATTCCTTAAGCCTGGAAATTAATATAACCAGAATATAATTTTTTAAACCATGTAAGATGTGATTAAATATGTATACTAATAAACTGTGTAGATCTTGAGTTATTCAAATTTAGCAGTATTGTCACTTATCATACTTACAGAGAGTGATTTTTTTTCCACAATAAATCTAGAAACATTTTCAACCAAAATTAAACCCCTATCTATGTGAAATTGCAGAATTTCCACAAACTTAATTTTCTTGGAGTGGATTTGGTTCGGATTTTCTAAATCTTAGGCAGGCATAGGATATGATTTACCCTAACCTTATTTCCTTGGATTTTTACTTGAGTTTATTTGGTTTTTGGTTTGTTTGTAGTAATATTTTCTGTTTTTTCTTTGAATAGCATTGTTTCTTTTTAGCATTTTTTTAAACTCACTGTCAGAGCTCATTAAATTTTCTGAAAATAGGGGCACCTGGGTGGCTCAGTTGGTTAAGTGGCTCCCCTTGGCTCGAGCCTCACATCAGGCTCCCTGCTCAGTGGGGAGTCTGCTTCCCCCTCTATCCCTCCCCCAGCTCCTGCTCCCTCTCCCTCTCTCTCAAATAAATAAAATCTTTTAAAAAAAATTTAAAAAAATTTTCTGAAAATAATGGTTTATGGGGACCCAGGCTCATATAGAATCCGTTTTAATCATATATTTTCTTCTGGCTATTGTTCCTCTTGAGGTATTCATTAAATAATATTTGATGGAATTCTAACAGTAGTGTCAAAAATATTGTTTATTCCAAGTATACCAATTGCAGAAGCAGTAAAAAACTGTGGTCAAGAGCCTGGGCTTTGGGGTCAGACTTGAGTTCTGGCTTCTCTTACTAGCACTAGTGACCTTAGGAAAGTTCCCAAATTTTCAGTCACATTACGTGTAAAATGTAGATAATAAAGGTTCTTATCTCAAGGACTGTCATGTGGATTAAATGAGGAAATAGTCCATATAAAGTGTTTTTAATAGTGTCTTGTACTCAGTAGTCAGTCAGTAAATGTTAGCTGCCATTATAAGTATTACTGTCTTTAGGTTTTTGTGAGGATTAAATATGATAATATGAGTAAAGTGTATGTCAAAAGACCGCCTGCAATTTAGTAACCAGTTAACATTGGTTAATGTTACTACCGAACAAAGGTTTTCTCTGGTCAGTTGGTTTTACACAATTTCTATGTGTTCAGGTAAAATTGGACTTCGGGACCATTCTCCCTCCCCATAAAAAAAGTGAATTTGCAATTAGAATATTTGGTACTCAGAAAACATGGATTTCCAGGATAATGCTTGAAGGTCTTAAAAATTATAATGGAGCTGAAATGTTACTTGTAATGAAAGAAGAAAGTGATATTAATAGCTTAAAAAAACTGAGTTTTGAACATTTTTTTCTTGAATAATGTTGCAATGACATTTTTCAGTTTCTAATAATTTTGTTGTATGGCCAGTTAAACTCCATCGGTAGATTGGCGGTTTTGGAGGGCATGGCTTTGTAATATGCTGGGGCCACAGAAATTATACTCGGAATCATACTTGATCTTGATACTGGCATCACTCAACATTTTTATTCAGTTTCTGTTCATCTGTGTTTCTGTCTGGCCTCCCTGTGTTTCTCAGTAATCGAGTTCCTTATCTTGTACCTAGTTCATTACTACACGCGTCTCTGCCTTGTTATTTCAGGAGATCAAACCATACAACTGATTTCAGTCTTCTGAGGGAGACTTGATTTCTTGCCCTCAGCTCCATGTCACCTTAAATGAGTTCCTTTTGCAAAGCAAGACCTCCAAAGAGCTAAGTACTTACGTGTCTGAAACTGTCAGGGTCAGTGAGTACTTTTGAACAGGTTGGGCAACTTTAGGAAGTGCCATTCACATGGACTGCATACAACTGCTCAGCTGATTATGGTGGCCCAGTGACCAATTGCCTATTTCTTAAACATTTTAACCTGCTGTGTTTCTGCTTTGATAGATACCCTGGATCTGGTGTTACTTGACTTTTTGTTTGTTTGTTTGTTTGTTTTAAATGATATATGCCATATCATTACATGCTGAAATAGCACTTCAAAGAGTGGTTTTCACTGGACAACATGTGCCGAGATTCATGCCCCGATGTTTAATAGTCTTCTTTAATTATTTGATACCATGCCTCAATATTAATGGCTGCTCACTGTTCAGTGTTGTTGCCTTCACCTGGAATATTCCTTTCTTACTTTATCCCACAGGAATCTTACTCTTTAAATTGTAGTTTAGAAGCCCCTCATCTATAGTATCTTCCCACCTCACCTAAGCTGCAATTTTTTTCCTTCCTCCTTTGATTTCTTTTAGTATCTTAGGTTATTTCTTTAGTTAGACTGTAGACTTTAAGGGAAAGGGGCAGTGTTTTGTCTTTACGTTCTCTGTAACACCTGTATCAGTGCTTTGCTCATAATAGATGCTAACTGAGTATTTGTAGAATGTCTTGGTGAAAGTAAACTTTCACCAAGCTTAACAAGAGCAGTCCAGTAATGATGTGCTTAATGGGATCGAGAGGAGAGAGGCCGGCAGCAGGGAAGTGTAGTGACGTATGTCTGAGGGGATAATCAGTCCTGAATATACTCAATGGCAAAGTAAGTTGAGGTGTGTTGATTCTATAAATCATGTGGATGACCATGAACACAATTAAATGGGAAAGAGGAGAGCAGGGATTGATAAGAACCTGACATCAATCCAAACTGGAACCAGTTTCTTACATTTAGAAGTTTTGTCAAATGTCGGAAAAATAAAAATAAATTTAGCTCAATGTTAACAGCACTCTACATTGTTTGGTGTTTAAAACCATGAAAAAATAGGTTCTAGGAGAGCTCTCATCTGGCCTTTTCTAGGGCTGTCATCACATTGGATTATTACTAACAAAAACCCACTTTATGGTGAGATTTCAACAGAACTAGAATGAGTTGGGGATTTTTCTCCCCTTTTAGAACCAGCTGGACACAGGAATGAATAGGCATGGAGGGAGCTGAGGTTATTACACATTTTTGCAGATCTTTGGGCAATATTTTTACACCCCTCTCCCAGAAAGCCTCCCGAGAGCTAGACTGACATTGCTGGAGGATCACATTTTTTGAGAGATTCCTGCACACTCATGAGTGTTCATCACATGCAAAGATTTAGCCTAAGTCCTTCCACAACTAATTTGAAGCCCTGTAATACCTAATTGGCCATAATTGTGTCTGCTTCAATACAAAAAATATTGATGTGCCTCTCATGCATAAGGCTATATATTCTGTACTCTCGGGGATACAGGGAAGTGAAAGTTACTATCTTTACCCTCTAGAGGTTATACTCAAGTGGGGACAACAGCGTAAACAGCTTTGCTCCATAGGGACAAGTTGATAATACACAGTGATACATACTGTAATAGAGGCACAAGTAGTACAGAGAGAACAGGGTGCGGGAGAGTAATTACGCCAATTACTGCTCTAACAGCTTGGCCTAATGCTGTTCTTTTTACAGTATTTAGGTAACACATAGAAGCTCTTTCTGGATGTTTGACTGCTTTTATTTATGTCACAGTTTGGGGGGATTGTTTTGATGGGGTATTGTCCAGTGATCCTGGCTTGTTGCAGATGGAACAGCACCGCAGGTGGACTTCAGCCCTTATGGACTGGAGTTTCCAGGTTACCCAGAATGCCAGCTTCTTAGCAATAAACTAACAGTAAGAATGCTCTCTCTTATCCCCTAATTAATTGTTCTTCATGTCTTATTAGTTTGGGCTCCTAAATAACTCGTAAATCTTCCAGTATTCTCCATGTCCACTGCTCAAGTGTTAATCCTAGCTTTTGTCATTTCTCACAGGCACATGGAGTAGCCTCCTAACCAGTCTCCCTATCTCAGGTACTGCCCCAACCCATCTTTTACACGGCAGTAGTGTGCTCTCTAACAAGAAATTTCACAGTAATCTCTTTAAAATTCCTCAGTCCTGCCATATCTACATATAAAAGTCCAAATTCCTTAGAATAATATACAGACTTTCTAATTTAGAGTTTTCCTATTTTTCCAATCCTTATTCCATTCTCCTATTCTATATCCTTTACTGCAGCCATCCGAAACCCAATTTCTAGAAGTCAGGTTTTTCTTGCTGTCACCATTTTCCTGCTGTTCGCACTCTCTCGAGCACCCCTACAGCCATCTTTCAGGTAGACTCCTCTTCATTGTCAAGTGTCTGTTTATATATTCTGTGTTCCAGGAAACCTTTCTTATACTCTCAGACCTAAAGCACTGCCTTTTTTGTATTTTCATTCCTACACCTAGTAGCATATACCCTCTTATAGTAATTCATTGTTTTCAGGTCCACCAATAGAGTTTGTACTCCTGGAAGGCAGAGGCCGTGTCCTCTTCATTTTTGCAACTGGAACATAGTTATTTCTTTATTAAATGAATGAAACAGACACTTGATATTCTGGATTTGATTTTCTAATTTGCAAGCAATCTTGAGGGTCCATCACATGAAGTAATTTGTACTTTGCAGAGGCATAAATGTGAATCAGGTGCCCAGTGAGGTTGGTGCACAGGAATGAGTCACCTTGTGAGGATTCTAGCCCGCTACTTAACATCATCACTTCAGTGTGACTTTTTTTTCTTTATGCAAACTGCCTAAGTTCTATTGTAAAATTTTAGTTAGAGGATGAATTCAGTCAGTTTTTGTGGGCTGTTTTTATGAAACTGTTTTCCTAGAAAAATGAATAGTAATTACTAGTTTAAAATGTTGTAAATACCCCTCTGCAGTATGGCTGTTCTTTCTGTGTACTCAGCAGAAACAGGAATCTCTACTTAGGTGTTCAGTTCAATAGCTAATTCCTGGCATCCTGAAGAAAAGGAAACATGGCATGGAAATACTTCTTATTCTTTGGGCCTGATATTTTGTATGGTACTTCTCTGTGGAGAATGTACATAAATTGTTACTTGTGTATCATTTTCAAAGATTATCAGGTTAATTAGTTGGAATTCCATCATCCCTGAATTCCCTGTCCTGTAAATAATTTATCTTTGAGTTGTAACTTAAATTTTCTCTTTGTAGTGCTTTCCTACCATTGTTTCTTGCCCCCCCCACTCAGAATAAAGTATTCTTCATCTTGTTTGATAAGCATATATTCCTCTACCCCTTGTCTGAATTGCTTTGAATCTCTTCTCCCACATTCACAGAAACCTTGCTTCATCTGTTATCCTTTCTCATAATTTCAACTTCTCTCTCCCTGCTTGTTTTTTCCCTTTAGCCTATGAGAATGTATACATCTTAAGAATAATCAGAACAACTTTCCTCTAATTGTTAAAGGTAGAGGCTTTAATCCACTGAGCCACCCAGGTGCCCTCGTATCTGTATTTTCACTTGCAATTTCTCTCCTGAGCTACCTTCTCCTCCATTCAACTGTGTGTTTGCTATACTTAGTTGTTTCACAGAATCTCAAAATGTGCAAAACTGAACTCTACTCTTTCCCACCATGGATGTTTTTCTTCCGGAATTCCCTTCAGTGAAGAGAAGCACCATTGAAACCAAACCCTCATGTCTCCCCAGTGCTTATCCCCTCAAATTCATTTGAATCCAATACAGTTTTATCTTCTTTTGTCTCTTGGTTCTAATTCCTTTTTTCTGTCCTAATACCAAGCCCTTACTGTTTTCCTCCAGAATTACTTCATCACTTCCTAAGACTGATTCCAGTCTCATCTGATATATAATCCATTCATAACACTGCTCCACAATTTTTTTTCTGAAACACATCTCTTATGAATTTATTCTCCTGCTTGAAATTCTTCTATGCTTCCCCTCCAAATTCAAGATAAAATCCAAACTTCTTAGCATAGTGTACATAGGCATCTTGTGTTCTGGCCCTGTGTTTCTCTCTAACCACAACTCTTACCTCTAATAATGCAGTTCGACTTTGTCTCAGTCCCAGGGAACGCTCCACCCTCCACGTCCCATGCTACCCTCTTTTCCCCTTCTAACTTCTTTCTCCTGGCTATTCCCTGCTCAGCTCTCATACTTCAGTCTTGATGTCACTTCTTCCAAGCTTCTTGCTTCTCTTTTTCATCTACTCATTTGACATGCCGTATTTATTATTTCATGTTTCTTTTTAGCACTAATTAATTCTACTGTAGTGATTTGTCTGAGTCTTCCCTGGACTGTAAGCTCCCTGGCAGCAGAAATTATATATTTTATCTTTGTATCCTGCTAACTAGAATGTATCTATGGAATATATTTAATAAAAATTTATTAAATTAATTAAAATTTATTAAAATATGTCTGATTTCTGATTACTTCAGAAATATTCACTACTGGGGTGCCCAGGTGGCTCAGTCATTAAGCATCTGCCTTCAGCTCAGGTCATGATCCTAGGGTCCTGGGATCGAGCCCTGCATCGGGCTCCCTCCTCAGAGGGAAGCCTGTTTCTCCTTCTTCCACTCCCCCTGCTTATGTTCCCTCTCTCGCTGTGTCTCTCTCTGTCAAATAAGTAAATAAAATCTTAAAAAAGAAAAGAAAAGAAATATTTGCTACTACCATTACAATGCTTTTTAAGAAATTTTATAATCCAAAATAGGTTTACTCTTTAGCTCAGGAATAGATGTGCCAGTAAATATAGTAAAGCTAGCCTTTGTAGTGCAATTCTGATACTAACTACCTAGATAGAATTAGGCCATACTTCATGGGTTAAGGGTACAGTGCTTCACAAGACTAACCTCATTTCAGATACCAGCTGCAAACTTGAGAATTCCTATGGCTACTCTCACTTTTGACCAGCTGGTTACAAATTTGGGAGGTTCCCATGACTCCCTCAGCTTTGATCATTCACTAGAACTACTCACAGAACTCAGGAAAGCACTATATTTAGATTATAGTTTTATTTTGTCAAAAAAGATACATGTCAGAACCAGCCAAAAGAAGAGACACTTAGAGTCAAGTCTGGGAGGGCCACAAATATGAAGTTTCCATGTCCTCTCCCCATGTAGTCAGAACATTCCCTCCCAACCCCCCATTGATGTATGACAGTACATAGAGTATCGCTAACCAGGGGAGCTCATCTGTGCTTCAGTGTCCAGAATTTTTACAGGGGTGTCACTACATAAGCATGATTGAATCATTGTCCCTGAGGTTCAATTCATTCTCTGTCCCTACCTCTCCTTCCTGGTGGTTGAGCTGATATTATGTGGCTCAAAAGTCCCAACCCTCTAATCACATGATTGGCCTTTCTGGTTTGTCCAGCCCCTATCCTGACTCATCTCATTAACAGAAACTCTCTTGGAGCCCACCATGACTAACAAAGACACTTCTATTACTGGGGAAATTCCAAGGATTTAGAGAGTACCTCACAGGACAGGGACAAAGGTCAGCCACATTCTTAATCCAACAGCCTTAGGCCATCTAAAATAAAATAAGCCTGGCTACCAGAACTGACGTGTGTACAAAACCTGAATTATTTTGGTAGTCCAGAATTTGTTTTAATCATATCAAGAAAGGGCCATGGTCCAAAGGAAATGAAAGCAGGATATTGAAGAGGTATTTGTACTTCTATGTCCATTGCAGCATTATTTCCAAAAGCCAAGATATGGAAACAACCCAAGGGTCCATCAATGAATAAATGGGTAAAGAAGATGTGATATATATATATATATATATATATATATACACACACACATACACACACACACACGCACACATACACACACACACACACACACACACATAGGTAACATGGCCACAAGAAGGAAGGAAATTCTACCATTTGCAACAACATGGGTAGAGCTTGAGGACATTGTACTAAGTGGAAGAAGCTAGACAGAAAGACAAATACTGCATGTATTCAACAGAAAAAAAGAAAGCTCATAGAAACACTAAAATAGGGATGCCTGGGTGGCTCAGTTGGTTAAGCAGCTGCCTTCAGCTCGGATCATGATCCCGGGGTTCTGGGATCGAGTCCCGCATTGGGCTCCTTGCTCGGCCGGGAGCCTGCTTCTCCCTCTGCCTCTGCCTGCCACTCTGCCTGCTTGTGCTCTCTCTCTGACAAATAAATAAATAAAATCTTAAAAAAAAAAAAAAAATAGAAACACTAAGATAGTGGTTGGCAGGGGCTGGCAGGGTTTTGGGGTAGTTAATAGAGAGTATATAAAAGAGTACAAAATTTCAGATATAAGATAAAGTCTAAGGATCTAATATACAGCATGATGACTATAGTTAATAATACAGAATTGTGTAATTGAAATTTGCTAAGACAATAAACTTTAATGTTCTCACCAAAAAAGGAGGGGGCAAGGAATTTGGAATTCACGTACAGATTGAATGACACTTAAAAACTGAATTGACAGCATAAATCTTCATTTGGCAAGATCTGTTAGAGGCTGTCCATACAAAACAATTTTATCAGAATCTGGATATAATTCTGAATTAGATTATACCAACTTCATTTAGTGAATCTGTTTCAGCAATTGAACTAAGGTGGACAGTTTAGAGCATAAAACAATGAAACTTGAATAATCCTTCTTATAAAGCTGATGGCCTATGAAATCTCGTTAGGGCCTTACATCTTTTAAGTTGATTGAATAGACAAAGTTGTCTACATTACTTAGAAATGTTATTTTCTCCATTTGGTTGGTATTCCTTACAGATTTAACTTAAAATTCTGTTTGCCACTTAATAATAGATCCAGGATTTGTTTCTAAACAGTAATTAAATCTTGGTTAAAGTTTCTGCCTACATTTACAGCTACCTTAAATAGTCAAACAATATTACATTTATTGTACCAATCTTGACACTCTTTCTTATTAAGAGATGTTAGCCTAGAGTGAAGTATAACTCCGAGGAAGAAATCTAAAAGCCTCCCTAGGACTTTCGCCTCCAAAACTCTTAAAAAATTATAAAGTAAGGAGAGAGGGTAAAATGACACAGTGCTTTTGGCTAGTGTGAATAAAAATGATTTGTGATTAGAGGATCTCCGTTTCTGCAGAAGCGAAATCCTCTAACCCTCCTAACTCAAAACTGCAATCGATGATGGGTAAAATGTTTAACTGAGCTGGCAAGAAATTTTAAAAATTCAGAGGCCAAAAGTAATGCAAATCCAGAAATCGAGAGAGATAAAAGTAGCACTCAAACTGCCTTTTGCCCCAGGGATTTGTGCAGAATCATTCGGACCCTGAGTCCCATTTCCACAACGGAGGGTACCAAGAGTGGGAGACAAACTTCAGCCTACCAAAGTTGGCTAGCCTAAGAGACCTCTTTTGTAAAGAGATCTCTACTCAAAGGGTGAACTACATGCAAACCTGTTCTACAAAGGGGGACAGTAAGGAATATTAACAATTAAACATTCCCTTGACTAGGGGGTCAGTAAAGTACATACCTAAATCTGCCTGCTGCCTGTTTTGTACAGCCTGTGAGCTAAGAATAGTTTTCACATTTTTATTTTTTTATTTTTTAAAGATTTTTATTTATTTATTTGACAGAGAGAGAGATCACAAGTAGGCAGAGAGGCAGGCAGAGGCAGAGGGAGAAGCAGGCTCCCTACCGAGGAAGGGAGGACCTTCCCTCGATCCCAGGACCCTGGGATCGTGACCTGAGCCGAAGGCAGCCGCTTAACCAACTGAGCCACCCAGGCGTCCCCCCAGTTCTCACATTTTTAAATGGTCGAAAATAGTCAAGAGAAGGACAGTATTGCATAACATGAAAAGGATATGTGAAATTCAAGGTTTAGTGTCCAAATGCGAAGTTTTATTGGCATGGGGCCATGCTTATTCATTTATGTATAGTCTGTGGTTTTCACACGAGTATAGCTGAGTTGAGTTGTTGCGATAGAGACCATGCATGGCCTGTGAAACATCAAGTACTTACTTTCTAGCCCTTTACGGAAAAAACTTTAGGACTCATAATGGTTAGAAATCATTTGAGCTTTTTCTTCAAGTGTGGCTCATATCTCTCTAACCCATTTGGGACAGCACAGTCTTTTGTTAAAATAGTAGGTTTGAAATAATTGATAAGACAGTAATTTAAAGGCAAAAGAAAGGGCGCATGGCTGGCTCACTTAGAGGAACATGCCACTCTTGATCTTAGGGTTTTGAGTTTGAGCCCCACGCTGGGTGTAGAGATTACTTAAATGAATAAATATTTTAAAATAAGTAAAATAAAGGCAAAGAAATAGAACTTAAATTCCTTCAGTTCTGACAATCTATGTGACCACTCTGAATTTGTGTGGGGTTTTTTATTTTATTTTATTTATTTATTTGATAGAGAGAGACACAGCAAGAGAGGGAACACAAGCAGGGGGAGTGGGAGAGGGAGAAGCAGGCTTGCTGTTGAGCAGGGAGCCCGATGTGGGGCTGGATCCCTGGACCCTGGGATCATGACCTAAAATGAAGGCAGACACTTAATGACTGAGCCACCTAGGCGCCACATGAATTTGTGTTTAAATCTTAAAACCGTGAAACAATGCAGACTGTAAGACAGTATTTTACTGAACTTTACTATCTTTAAAATTGAAATATATTCTTATTCATTAACAGTTAACTTTTTGAAACTGAAGAATCAAGAAAATATTTTTTAAGAAAATAATTTCTTATAAAAGGCACAAAGAATATTTTAAAAGCAATTTATAAATTGAAATTTCATCAAAATTTAAAGTTCTGCTGGTCATAGACATCATTTAGAAAACTCAAGTTACAGATGGAGAGAAAATATTCAAAAATAGACTTGTATCTGAATAAATAATTAAACCTTTCTTTTAAGGCAAACTGCTTATTTCTCCTTTACTCTTGCACTGCTGTCATCCTACTTCAGACATCAGATGTGTAGGGTTTTCCCACATCAACCAGTTCTCCCAGTACCAGCTGTGTGTCCTACAATTCAGCTCAATTCTGACACTAACTAGAGTTAGCACAACTTCCACATGTTAAGGACTCAGTCCCACAAGACTGCCTCCCACTTTAAAGGCCAGTCACAAGCAGTAGGTCACCAGGTATGATGTATGTTTTTCCCCACACCATGCAGTTCTCCAGTTCTCAGTAGATATCCACCGAGTCTCCTATCCGTTCTGACACTATCTACCTGGAAATAGTGTCAGATCTCACAGATTAAGGGCTCAGTCCCAAAAGACTGGCCCCACTTCACATGCCAATTGCAAGTCCAGGTTATTACCTATGCTTCTGACCCACAAACTGTGGATAGGTTCCCACCACCCTATATTTGCGTTCGATTGCTTTGCTAGAGCAGCGAACAGAACTCAGAGAAACATTTTACTTACTAGATTATTGGTTTATTATAAAAGGTAATAGCTCAGGAATGGCCAGATGGAAGTGATGCATAGGGCAATATACAAGGGTAGGAACACAGAACTTCCATGCTGTCTGGGCTTACCTAATATCTCCAAGTGTTCACGAACCTGAGAATTCTCTGAAGCATCTACTTTGGGGTTTTCATGGAGGCTCCATTACATAGGCACGATTGATGAAATCACTGGCCACTATGACTGATTCAACCTCCAGCCCCTCTTCTGGAGATTGGAGGTTGTGGGGATTGGATTGTAAGTTCCAGTCCTCTAATTATGGTTGGTTCCCGTGGTAGGAGGCCTTCATCCTCTGGGATTTACAAAGTTAGCTTTTAAACACTAACTCAGGTGTGGTTGAAAGGGGCTTGTGAGTGACAAGACACTCCTTTTACCTTTATGGCTTTGGAGCTTGAATTTCAGGAACTGATGACTGAAGGGCAAGTAGTATAACAAAAGATGACCCGTAGGTCTTATACAGTAGTTCCCCACCCCCCCCCTTATCAGGAGAGGATATGTTCCAAGACCCCCAGTGGATGCCTGAAACTGCAGATAGTACTGAACCTTATATGTAGTGTGTTTTTTCCTATACATCATACCTATGGTAAAGTTTGATTTATAAATGAAGCACAGTAAGGGACCAATAACAACAATAGAACAATTATAACAATATACTGTAATAAAAGTTATGTGAATGTGGTCTCTCAAAATATTTTATGTACTATGCTCACCCTTCTTCTTGTGATATCAAATGATAAAATGTCTGGGTGATGAGATGAAGTGAGGTGAATGACATAGGCACTGTAGCATTGGGCTACTATTGACCTGACATTACGTCAGAAGAAGGATCATCCTCTTCCAGATAGAGGGTGACCATGGATAACTGAAACTATGGAGAGTAAAACCATGGATAAGGGAGGGGAACTACTGTATAGGAAATTACAAGGTTTTAAGAGCTATGTGCCAGGAAAAGTGGATGAAGACCAAATGTATTTCTGGTTATAAATCATAACTTTATACCAGGTTACTCACAACTTCTGTCTAGTTTAGCTACAAATTGAAGGTTTCCATGACTCCTTGGATTCAGTCATCTGCTAGAAAAGCTCACAGAATTCAGGGAAACATTTATGTTTACTGGTGTGTTGTGTAGTGAAAGATATGATAAAGGTTACACACGAATAGCTAGATGATGAGATACATGGGTTGAGGTCCGGAAGGGTCCCAAGCACAAGAACGTCTATCCCTGTGGAACTAGGGTGTGCTACTCTCCTGGCACATAGATGTGTTCACCAACCTGAAAACTCCCCAAACCTTGAACTGTTGGAATTTCTATGCAGGCTCCATCACATAGACATGATTGATTATTAACTCCATTTCCAGCCCATCTCCTCTCCAGACCTGGGTGGTAGGGAAGGGACTTAATGTTCCAAGCTTCTAATCATGGCTATCTTTCTGGTGACCAGCCCCCATCCAGGAGCCCACCAAGTGTCACCTCATTAGAACAAAAGATACTCCCATCACTCATGAAATTCCAAGGGATTTTAGAATCTCAGTATTAGATGCCCCTGTCATTCAGGAAACTATGAAGGTATTAGGAGATCTGTGTCAGGAAGCCAGGTCAGCTATGACTAAATGTTAAAACAATATTTTCCTAGCATCCCTATTTTATAAGGGTTTTAGGAGCTCTGTGTCAGGAATTTCTTGTTATTTAACACTACTACTCAAAAATAAGAAAACTCAATTTAAAAAATGCCTTGAATGACTCTTCACACGAGATTTATTAATGGCTAGTAAACACAGGAAAAGGTACAAAACATCATTAGTCATTAGAGAAATGAAAACTCATATTAACAGATTCCACTTTAGGGGTGCCTGGGTGGCTCAGTGGATTAAAGCCTCTGCCTTTGGCTCAGGTCATGATCTCAGGGTCTTGGGATCAAGCCCCGTATCAGGCTCTCTGCTCAGCGGGGAGCCTGCTTCCCCCTCTCTCTCTGCCTGCCTCTCTGCCTGCTTGTGATCTCTTTCTCTCTGTCAAATAAATAAATAAAATCTTAAAAAAAAAAAAAACCAGATTCCACTTTATACCTATTAGAATGGCCAAAAGTAGAAAATGTTGGCAAATGTTGGTAACAATGTGGAGCATCTGGATTCTCTTAAGTTGCCCCTAGCGAAGTGGTGAGGGGACTTTGGAGGCCTGATTGTGGTTAAATGTGCACATATGCTCTGACCTACCCATTCGGCTCCTGGTATTTATCCAAGAGAAATGAATACATACGCCCACGAAAGGACTTGTACAAGAAATTTTGTAGCAATTTTATCCATAAAAGACTCACACTGGAAACAGCCCAAGTGCCCATCAAAAGGAGAATGGATTTTTATAATTGTGTTATAGTCATACAATGGAATACTACACTATAAGCAATTCAAAAGTGAACTGCTGGTACTTATAGTGAGATAGGTGAATATCAGAAACATATTGACCAAAAAAAGCCAGACCCAAAGGAATACATACTGTTTGATCCCGTTTATGTGGAATTTTAAAAGAGGCAAAAAAAATCTATGGGAATTATCAATATAGGTGATATGAACCTATGAGGGTTGGACTGGAAAGGTGCTCTAGGGAAACTTCCAGGGTGGTATCTTAATGGGTTGTTGGTTACATGGGTATATATATTTGTCAAAACCTATCAGATTTTACATGTAAAATCTGAGTATTTCACTGTATATAAACTTACTAAACAAAACAAAAACCCAACACAACCATAGCTTACAATGAAAACATCCCTAGAACTAACCCAAGCAATTTTTTTATTTAACACTTCAGTTACTAATACCTCCGTATATACCATTATACGTTATGCATTATTTTTCAAAATGACATGCTTTGTGGTGGGATCTAAAATAATTTCTTTTCTTCCTGGAAAGGCACTTACCTAAAAATAACTTATCAGTAACCCAATTATATTTTCTCTGATATACCTTCATCATAAATTAAATACCTATCTTTAATGCGTAATAAAAAAAAGAAAGAATAGCAGATCAGATAGAATAAAGATCAGCATCTAATTGTCAAATCAAAATCTTGCTAGGAGCTTGCTGTGAATTGTGTTTTATCTTCATTGTATCAGCTACCCCTGACCACAATCCCAGTGATAGGGATAAGGCCCATTTTATAGATGAGCTTGTTAATATTTAGGAAGGTTAAGGACCTTAATCAAAGGCACAAAGCTAGGAAGTGGTGAAAACCAGACTTGAACTTAGTTCAACAGACTCCAAAATTTAAGCTTCTTCCATAGCACCCCCTGCTTCAGAGGTCAGTGAGGAAGGGATGGCCAGCAGCATGGTTAAGATTTGCAGGCTGAAATACAGTAGTTTGGGGGATGGGTCACTCCAGTGAGGCCCAACATCTTGACTACGAGGCCACCCCTTCAGGTATCTCTTCTACCGCCTGACCTAGGCCTCTGAGTTATCTCTGTAGCTCCTCTGTCCCCTGTGAGTGCTATGAAAGTCAAGGGCTGGCCCATTAATTGGTAGTTCAGTTACAGTTCTACGAGTGTGACTCATCAATACTGAAATAGAGAAGGGCCAAGGGGAAGAGTGAAGATTAGTGTAATGCAGTCCTCAAAAGCAGGGCAGCGGACTGTGTCCCTGTGTTGTAGTAAAGTACAGCAGAGGAGAGAAGCAGAGAAAGGCCCAAAGAGGAAGTAAATCAAAGGCAACTGAAAGCATAGTGAAACAGGTGTATTTTCCTATAAAGTTTAGCTTCAAAAAATAAAAAACCTGTATTATAGTGAAAAGCAAAGAAAAGAATTACGATTGTACAGTTTTTGAAAAAGCAGTAACGAAAATTGTGGCTTATTGTTAATTAGTAAAAGTAGTGTCATCTGATTAAAATTTTTGAATGCTTAGACTATTGCATGTGAAAAGTTAGCACACTTTCTGGAAATGCTTTTCTCAGAGTAAAGTCTGGTTCTCACAGTTAAATCATTCTGGAGTTTAGTCCTAATTTGTCTGGTCACTAGTTTTAGACATAGCAGATCTGCTTACTAGCCTTAGATAGTCTTTTGGGGTCTCAGTGTTTTTATCTATTAAATCAGAGGTTTAGACTATATATTTTAATAATAATCACTATCTTTTAAAAATCTTCTGCCATATCTTAGGAACCGTACAAGATGCTTTGAAGTAAGTTTTCTCGTGTAATTGAGATATATTTAACATTGCCTATCTTATAAATGAGGAAACTAAAATTCAGAGTGTTTAGATCTGGGATTTGGGGCGGCATTTGATTCCAAAGCTTTAAACCACTGTGTTATCCTATCTATGGGTCCTCAACTTCAATATGCTAAGATTCTATTCCCTTGTATTAGATCAACAAACAGACATTAGGTTAGGTGTGAATCCTTGAAAGTCAGAGGACTTGATGAGTGTCATAATTTTCTCTCTAACTTCCAATGCCAAGCACATTTTAAGCCTGGTTGAATTCAAGCAAAAGGAACAAAAATAAATTAAAAATATCTTAAGAAGTATATTTTAGTTTTTCACCCTGGTAAACCACTCTTCCCTCTTTCCACCATATGTAGCATGGTATTTTGCACATGATATACATTCAGTAATATGTGACTCATTACAGGTAGAAAAGGTTCAAAAATAGTCAATTCTGCTTGGTAAAAAAAATATGTGTATGTGTGTGTGTGTCCATACACATACTCAAAGCTTTCATCTAAACACATCTGTTTAATGTGGAGGAACTCATAATAACCAAGAGTTTGGGGTTAAGACTAACCCTGCAGAGGAGTACAAGGAGAAGAATGGGAGGAAGAACAGTTCATGTTGCCTGCCCATGCACGGGTCTGCAGTAAAAACAAATTGTACATTCCTCTCTCACGGCCAAGTCTTAGTTTGTATGATAGTCAAATCTTCAGGCATTTTAAGCTATGATTAAGAAGCCCTTCCTAAGGGGCGCTTGAGTGGCTCAGTTGGTTAAGCAATTGACTTTTGATCTCAGCTCAGCACTTGAACTCATGACCCTGAGATCAAGAGTTGGTCACTGATCTCAGCTCAGGTCTTGATCTTAGGGTCGTGAGTTCAAGTCTCACATTGGGCTCCACACTGGGCATAGAGCCTACTTAAAAAAAAGTGGGGGGGGGTGCCTGGGTAACTCAGTAGGTTAAGCATCTGCCTTCAGCTCAGGTCATGATTCCAGGGTCCTGAGACTGAGCACCACATTGAGCTTCCCGCTCTGTGGGGAGCCTGCTTCTCCCTCTCCCTCTGCCTGCCACTCCCCCTGGTTGTGCTCTCTCTCTTTCTGTCAAATAAATAAATAAAATCTTAGAAAGTCCTTTCTGTGTCAGATATTTGCACCTGACATATCCCATAAAGAATTAGTATCCAAAATAAATAAAGAACTGATATAACTCAACACCGAAAAAAAACCCAAATAATCCAATTAAAAAATGGACAGAAGACACGAACAAACATTTTTCAAAGAAGACATACAGATGGCTGATAGACACATGAAAAGATGCTCAACATCAGTCATCATCGGGACGCCTGGGTGGCTCAGTTGGTTAAGCGGCTGCCTTCGGCTCGGGTCATGATCCCAGGGTCCTGGGATCGAGTCCCACATCGGGCTCCTTGCTCAGTGAGAAGCCTGCTTCTCCCTCTGCCTCTGCCTGCCACTCTGCCTGCTTGTGCTCTCTCTCTCTCTCTGACGAATAAATAAATAAAAAATCTTAAAAAAAAAAAAATCACTCATCATCAGCGAAATACAAATCAAAACTACAATGAGATATCACTTCACTCTTGTCAGAATGGCTAAAATCAAAATACAGGAGACAACAAATGTTGGCAAGGTTGTAGAGAACTATGAACTCTTGCACTGTTGGTAGGAATGTAAACTGGTGCAGCCACTCTGGAAAACAATATGGACATTCCTCAAAAAGTTAAAAATAGAGCTGCCTTATGGGGTGCCTGTGTGGCTCAGTCAGTTGGGCATCTGATTTGATTTGTCTCAGATTGTGATCTCAGGGATGGGATCAAACCCTTCATCAGACTGTATGCTCAGCACAGTCTGCTTGTCCCTCTCCCTCTGCTCCTCCCCTTGTGCTTGCTCTCGCTCTCTTACATAAATAAATAAATTTAAAAAAAAAAACAAAACCAAACTATCTTGTGACCCAGCAATTGTTCTGCTGGATATTTACCCCCAAAATACAAAAACACTAATTCAAAGGGATACATGCACCCTGTTTATTGCTTATTTACCATAGCCAAATATGGAAACAGCCCAAGTGTCCATTGATAGATGAATGAATAAAGAAAATGTCACACACACACACACACACACACACACACACACACACACACACAGGAATATTACTCAGCCATAAAAAAGTGAAATCTTGCCGTTTGCAATGACATGGATGGAACTAGAGAGTATAATGCTAAGTGAAATAAGTCAGTCAGAGAAAGACAAATACCATATGATATCACTAATATGTGAAATTTAAGAAACAGAGGAAACAACCAAAGGAAAAAGAGAGAGAGACCAAGAAACAGACTCTTAAGTATAGAGAACAAACTGATGGTTAGCAGAGGGAAGGTGGGGGTAGGGAATGGGTGAAATGGATGACTAGTTGGAATGAGCACTGGGTGATGTATGGAATTTAAAATTTTTATAATAAAATTTTTTTGGATAATGAGAAAAAAGCCCTTCCTGTGTCATCTCTCCAACTTTCCACTTGATGAGGTGTCCTGTTCTTTATTACAGGGGCCCTTGCCTTCCCCTTGGTTGTGCTTCTGGATAATTTGTTTTCACTGTTGCCTTTAAAAAATATTTCTCTTCTTTTTTTCAGTAATTTTATTTTATTTAGCCTTTTATCTTTTACTTTTAAATGGGAAATAGAAGAGGCAGCTCATTTATCAAGTATCAAGTATCGAGTCTGCAGAAATATTTATGAATTAGGTAAAGTCTTCATTGACAATAAAACTATATGTATCATGATTATCCTATAAATTAAGTATAGGATCTCTACTCCAATACCAGTGTTAAAAAAGAAATATTTTGTAGAATTTTGTTTTTAATTCATAGATCCAATGGTCTTTCTCCTGAGTGCTGGGAGAAGCTCTTCAGAGAGTGGTTTTAGCCTTGAGGAGGTCCACATAATTTGTATATATATTTCTGGTTAAGAAACATGCATTAAGATTATTATTTTATCAAATAAGTACTATGATTGTATGTCAAACAAATTTCTACCAGTTGTGAAATTCAAATATTTTAGAAGGCCTTTTCATTTCAAGTAATACCTCTTCTTGACTTTATTGAGACCGACTAAGACTTAACCTAGATAAACATCAACCTAAGTTCTACTTTAACTATCATGATGAAATGGTTCTATCTACCCATTTCTTATAAATACCCTCTTTATTAAGTGTGCTTGTCTGTAGTTGTCTAAACTTTAAGTATGACCACTTAATAAAACTGGACATGAAACGGATTATTGGAATCTCTTCTGATACCAGAAAATTGTATAGATTACTCATGATTTTTAAAGTAATATTTATTAGTGAATATATTTGCATTTCTTTCCACAAAAAAAAAGAAGTTAGAACTTTTTAGGGATTCTCTTATATCTCTTAAAAGTATTAGCAGAATTTCCATTGTGATGTCTACTTTGTCATCCGTGACGTGAAGCTAATTTCCATAATGCTTGGGATCTAAACAGCTGTGACTGCACCTGTTACTGGGGTGGTCCCTCCGGGACTGGTTCTAGCCTTGGGGAAGACCCAAATAATTTGGTGATGGGGAGGCCCCAGCTGAAGAAAGGGAAAACGCTTTTTGGAACATTGCAATTATTACTCCTACAAATATGTTGCAATTAGGCTTTAACTTCCTCAACTCCCTTTCACTTTTCAATCCACTGCAATCTTCTCTCCTTCCCCCAAAATAGAGATCCATCAAAATAGATCTCACTGGGGTCACAATTAACTACCTAGTGTTAAAGATGAGGAACAGATTTCAGCTCTTATCTCATGTGACTCCTGCATAGTGCTTGACATTTTTGATCATCTTCTTGATTATCTTTTATTTTTGGTTTCTGTGATCCCTGTCTTCAAGTTCTCCTCCTCTCTAACTACTTGTCATTATTCTTTCATTTTCCCATTGACTGTTGGGTGTTGTCTTCACTCCTGTGATGGTTGATTGTATGTGTGAACTTGGCTATAGTATCCAGTTATTTAATCAGGCTCTAATACAAGTATTTACTAAATGTTGGTTAACATTGAAAATCAGTTCACCTTAAGAAGATAATGTGGGCGGGCCTCATCCAATGTTGAAGACCTTACGAACAAAAACAGGTTTTCTGAAGAAAAAGAAATTCTGCCTCAAGACTGTCACATCAACCTCTGCCTGAGTTTCTGAGTTTCTAGCCTGCTGGCCAGCCCATCCTAAGAATTTCAGACTTAATGTGCCCTTTAGGTTTCAGAATGACAAGCCCCCACAATCATGTGAGTCAATCCTTGAAATAAATCTCTTTAAAATATGCACACACACACACACACACACACACACACACACACACACACACATCTTCTATTCTGTTTCTCTGTGGAACTCTGATGGATTACATATCCCTTTGCTATTTATTCATCATGCTTTGAATAATTCATCCATTTCATTTCTTCATCTATATCTGTAATATATCTTTGATTCCAGAACATTTACCCCATCTCTTATCTGAACTCTTCATTGTGTTCTAACTACTAGACAGCTCTACATTGACACCTGAATCTAATCTTAAACCCAGCATGTCCAAATGGAATTTTTTTCTCTTCACCTCAATTCTCTTATTTCCTGTCTCAGTTAATGGCATCTCTATACCCAATCATCGTATTTAGCTCAGAGTTGTCTTTGATTCCCCTGTCTCTCTCTGTTGTCTTGTGTGTATAATTGGCCCCTTACTTGGATAGTTTTTCTCATTGGTAACCCTTGAATCTATTCCTTTTTGCCCATTGAAAAAGATTATTTCCACTGCGTTAGGTTACAATGTCTTTAATCATCTCCTGCATGGATTTTCTTAACCTAGTTAAAATGATTTTTTTAATCTGATCTTCTCGTTCACCACCGTCGTTTTATATTATTCTCCACAGATCCACAAAGGCTATTGTTCTTGTCATAACTATTGCACTTTATTGTAATTATTTGTTTACATGTTTTTGTCTTTTAGACTGGGAGTCAATCATTAATTTGTGTTGAATTAATAAGGATGATGTTCACCATTTTCTTTATGATAAAGATCTACTAATTTGCTGTTTTCCTAGGGAATCAAATTAATGAATCAAATTAGACTGTTGAATCCAGTTATTTTTTCTTAGTCCTAATATGTTTGTGATAATTCAGTTTTTTCCTATACAGGTGTTCTTGAGATCCATAAGTGGATTTTTTTTTAAATATATATTTTTTAAGATTTTATTTATTTATTTGACAGAGAGACACAGCAAGAGAGGGTACACAAGCAGAGGGAGTGGGAGAGGGAGAAGCAGGCTTCCCGCCGAGTGGAGAGCCCAATGCGGGGCTCGATCCCAGAACCCTGGGATCACGACCTGAGCTGAAGGCAGACGCTTAACTGCTGAGCCACCTAGGCGCCCCCTTTTTTTTTTTTTTGAGAGAGGGAGAGAAAGCAAGTAGTGGGGGGAGAGGCAGAGGGAGAAGGAAAGAGAGAATCTTAAGCAGACTCCACACTCAGCACAGAGCCCAATATGTGGCTGTATCTCACAACCATGAGGTCATGATCTGAGCCGAAATCAACCAACTGAGCCACCCAGGAGCCTCCATAAGTGGACTTCTAAGAGTCCTTCTAATTTCTCTGACTTCTAATTTCTCTAAAATTTTATGGGAAGTAGTTTTTCTGTGGAGAATGAGCAGTTTTCAGCAAACTCTCAAAGAAATCTGAGTTGCCTAGATGCTTAAGAGTCACTGCACCGTGTAAAATTGTGTACGTCTGTACCCCAGCTCCACGACTTACTGCAGGGCCTTGGACAAGTTATGTAACCACTCAATGCCTCACACAACTCTCTCATCTCAATAATAGTAATGGCTACTATAAATGCATAATAATACTAATGGCTTCATAAGGTTGTTGTGAATAATAGCAAGTTAGTATATGTAAAGTGCTTAGCACACATAAGTGGTTATGCACTTTTACTAGAAAATTGCCTGTAAAAATAAAAACAAAATAAAGTACAGAATTTAAAAATCACCGTTGTTGAATACATAGAATTTAAAGCTCTAAAGATAGGTCAGAGTTGAAGATTTTGGTTTGGAAGTTATCTATATTGAGCACTAGTTGAAATCACGAAAGTAGGAGTGGGCCTAGAAGAGAAGGAATGAAAAGGATAGAGTTTTGGAGAAAGCCCACAAAGAGGTGAAAAAGGAGGGAAAGGAGCTCATGAGGATGTTAACGACCCTTTAAATCCAGTGAAGGAATTTTACTATAAAAGGTACAGCTAAGCCGTTCTTAAACCAAGGGAAATGAGGAACAGGGAGGGACAATTGGATTTTGTGATTAGGAAGGTGTATTAGTTTCCTAGTAACAACATTCCACGAACTGGGTGGCTCAACACAAGAGAAACTTTCTCACTGTTTTGCAGGACAGAAGCCCAAAATCAAGGTATCAGCAGAGCCATGCTCTCTCCCAAGGCGCTAAGGAAGAAGGCTTCCTTGCCTCTTCTAGTTTCTGGTGGTTTTTGGCAGTCCTTGGCATTCCTTCACTTATAACTGCATCATTTTAATTTCTGACTCCTTCACATGGCCATCTTCCCTCTGAGTGTGTGTGTCTCTATGTCCAAATTTCCCTCTTCTTATTAAGACATCAGCCATTGGATTAAAACCCACTCTATTCTAGTATGGTCTCATCCTAACTTGGTTACATCTACAAGGACCCATTTTCAAATACGGTTACACTCACAGGTTCTAGGTGGGCATAAATTTGAGGGGGAAGGGATACCATTCAACCCAGTACAAAGGATTTTAGTTCCTTGAGAGATGCAGTGAGGTAGGAAGCTATACTGCAAAGCCCTGAGGAATGAGTTAGTGAGCACTTAAAGTGGAAACTGCTTTTTTTCCCCTTGGAAATTTGTTAGTAAAACAAAAATAGGAGTGTAGTTTGAGGCAAAAACTGCATTGAGAAAGATAGATATGGTGATAAATTACAGAGAAACAGAGATAGATTTAGAAATGAAGATACAGACATGGATACAGATACAGCTGTAAAGCTTAAGTGTAGTTTTTAGGGAAGGTCATCAATACAGTGGTGGGGCGTTAGTTGGAAGGGAGACAGGACGACTGTTCCTCTGAGATAAGAAGACAGACTCTATTTTGCAGTTGCAGTAACAGACTGAGAAACAAATGACTGTTATTAATCATACATTCTTTAAAATAGTATCCACTATGTTACATTGTTTTTTGTTCTATCCGATTTCACATTGAAGATGTCAGTTACATACTTCTCAAAGAGATTCTTTTTTGTTTTCCAAGCAAATCCTAAAAGAATCTTGCCTATAATTAAACTTGAATGTAACCAACAAGTTTGAATTCACATTGTGTTTTCTACTTTTCTTACAGAGATTCTCTTCAGGTACACCAGGATTGCAACCTATAATTTCCTATTATATTAAAAGTAAGCGTCCTAAAAAACGGTTATTTTAATAAAGGTGTCTATGAGGTTCAATCCTGGCCAATAACAAGAGGTGTATATCTGTGATGGCACATGGAGTTCAAAGCTTTGATGATGTTAAAGTGTTATTTTGGGTTTTTCCTCTACATGGTTGGATTCAATGTGACATCACCTTTTGTGGGAATCCTCTAAGAGAGGGGGAGAGCTTAAATAAATGAAGGTTCTTGATAATAAAATGACTTTATTTCTGTGAATCTTGATTTGGTTTTATTCCTTTATGCAGATCAATGAATAAATAAATATCTATGGAGACTAAATGTATTCACAGTGTACATTTATTTGTAGAAATTTCCTTTCTAGCTTTTTATTGGACAGATTTGCCCAGCTTTTTGTTTTGTTTTTTGTTTTTTAGTGACTAGAATTTAATAAAACACTATTTCTCATTAGAGTATTTTTACACTGTTTACTCTGTTGGGCTTTATTAAATAACAATAGGTTTAAATAAAAATGTAGCAGAATATAATATCTCAAGATAACATATGGTTTGCATTTCATTATATTATGGCTCATAAATGTTGGCATTTAGAGTTGTAGGGACCTTCAAGGCCATCTATTTGTGCCTTTTTTCCGATAAAGAAATGACAGCTCGGGAAAGAGCAGCAGGTTACCCAGAGTGAACAACAATAAGAACTATTATTATATAGTGGATCCTTTACAGCAGGCTCTTTTCTAAAAAGGTTATGTGTTGGGGCTCCTGGGTGGCTCAGTCGTTAAGCGTCTGCCTTCAGCTCAGGTCATGATCCCAGAGTCCTGGGATTGAGTCCCACATTGGGCTCCCTGCTGGTCAAGGAGCCTGCTTCTCCCTCTGCCTCTGTCTGCTGCTCCCCCTGCTGTGCTTTCTCTCTCTCTCTCTCTCTCCATCTAATAAATAAATAAAAATCTTTAAAAAATAAAAATTACATGCATTTTTATGTATTAGCCTATAATAATTTTTAAATTTCAGCTTTATTGAGGTATCATAGACTTATAAAATTGGAAGATATTTAAAATGTGCATTGTGGTGATTTGGCATACATATACATTGTGAAGTGATTTCACCATCTAGGTAATTAACACATCCATCACATCAAGTATTTCTCTTTTAAAATTTTTTTTGGTGAGAAAATTTAAGTTCCTCTTTCCCAGCAAATTTCACTTTTATCATACAGTGTTATCAACTATAGTCACCATATTATACATTGATCCTCAGACCTCATTTATCTTATAGCTGAAAGTTTGTACCATTTTACCAGCCTCTACCTATTTCCCCCATCCTCTATTGGTAGCAACCACTTTTCTATCTCTGTTTCTATGACTGACTTTTTTTGGGGGGATTCCACATATAAGTGTAACCATGCAGTATTTGTATTTCTCTATCTTGTTTCACATAGCATAATGCCCTCATAGTATATCCATGTTGTCTCAAATGGCAGGAATCTTTTTTTCTTATGGCTGAATAATACTCCATTGTATATACATACCATATCTTCTTTATCTATTCATCTATGGATGGAGACTCAGGTTGTTTCCATATCTTGGCTATTGGAACTAATGCTGCAATGAACATGATAGTGCAGATATCTCTTTGGGATCCTTTTTTCATTTCCTTTGCATATATACCCAGAAATAGGACTGGATTGGATTTTATTTTTAGGTTTTTTTCCCATGTTGTTTTCCATAGTGGCTGCACCAATTTACATTCCCACCAACAATGCAGAAGGGTTCCTTTTTCTCCACTTTCTCTTTTTTAGTATGGTTGACACACAATGTTACATTAGTTTCAGGCATACAACATAGTGACTCAACATATCCATACCTTATGCTGTGCTCACCACAAGTGTAGTTACCGTCCATCACCATACAATGCTATTACAATATCATTGACTATATTCTCGATGCTATGCCTTTTCTTCTGGTGACTTATTGGTTCCATAACTGGAAGCCTGTATCTTCCACTCCCCTTCACCCATTTACCCATCCCCCCACCCACCTTCCCTCTGACTTTTTCTCCATGGTCTTGCCAACGCTTGTTACCTCTTTCCTTTTTGATGACAGCCATTCTAACAGGTGTGAGGTGATGGCTCACTGTGGTTTTGATTTGCATTTCCCTGATGATTAGTGATTTTTGAGAACCTTTTCATATACTTACTAGCTATTTGTATGTCTTCTTTGTGAAAATGTCTGTTCAATTCCTCTGCCCAGTTTTAAATCAGATTGTTTGCTATTGAGTTGTATGAGTTCTTTATACAGTTTGGATATTAACTCCTTATAAGATAATATGATTTGCAAATATTTTCTCCCATCTGTAGGTTGCCTTTTCATTTTGTTGATGATTTCCTTTGCTATGCAGAAGTTTTTAGTTTGATATAGCCCCGCTCATTTATTTTTGTTTTCTCTGTCTTTGCTTTTGGTGTCAAACCTAAAAAATCATTGCCAAGACCAATGTCGCGAGGCATGCTTTCTTCTTGAAGGACAGTTTTACAAAGTTTCAGGTCTTACAGCCAAGTCTTTAATCCATTTTTGGGTTGATTTTTATGTATGGTGTAATATAAGTGTGCAGTTGCTGTTGTTCCTTTGTACTGGTTTTATTGTAGCTTTATAGCTTCTATTATTAACAGCCAAAGTGATAGATGCCTTAGAAATAAATATAAGATACAGAATAGGAAACATAATGTACTCCTTTACTTGCCTTGGCTTTAACAATCTCATAGTTATCTTTCAAAATGTCTATAATTTCAGTGCATCAAGAAAGGGTACGTTGAAAATATATTTCATGAACTTTCTTCTCTGAGACATGAAGACCAGGAATGCATTGATTTTGGCCTCTCCTACTTGCTAACAGAGGATTGCTGCTCTGGATTTCCCTGTAAGTGCTCTCACCTTGCTCCCCCTTACTTCTGTTCTAGCAGTTACCTCCTCCTGGAGCACTCTTTACTCCCCAGTGTCTAAATCATAGGTATTCTCCACTGCCTAGTTCATATGTCACCTCACCCTCCAAGCTTTGCTTAGCACATCTTCCACCATTCAAGGCCTTGGTCTGTGCTTCAAGCAGATCATTTCCCAAATCTTGATCCCAAGACCTATTCTCCCTTCTATGAATTCCATGTTTTTTGTTTTTTAGTTTTTATTTGAATTCTACTTAGTTAACATACAGTGGAATACCAGTTTCAGGAGTAGAATTCAGTGATTCATCCCTTACATACAACACCCAGTGCTCATCATAACAAATGCCCTCCTTAATACCCATCACCCATCTAGCCCATTCCCCACCCACCTCCCACCATCAATGCTCAGTCTATTCTCTATTGTTAAGAGT
This sequence comes from Potos flavus, assembly GCA_028534135.1. Classification (NCBI taxonomy): domain Eukaryota; kingdom Metazoa; phylum Chordata; class Mammalia; order Carnivora; family Procyonidae; genus Potos; species Potos flavus. The sequence continues at coordinate 89,571,071 of CM052900.1, read as the reverse complement.
CTCTTATGGTTGGTTTCCTTCTCTCTCTCTCTCTCTTTTTTTTTTCCTTTTTCCCCCATTCCCATATGTTCATCTGTTTTGTTTCTTAATACTGCATATGAGGCAATATGAAATCAGATGGTATTTGTCTTTATTTTGCTTACCATAATAAACTGTAGCTCCATCCACATTGTTGCAAATGGCAAGAGTTCATTCTTCTTGATGGCTGAGTAATATTCCAGTACACATACACACACACACACACAGACACACACACACACACACCATATCTTCTTTATCCATTCATCAGTCAATGAACATTCAGGCTCTCTCCATAGTTTGACTATTGTTGATAATGTTGCTATAAACATCAGGATGCATATACTCCTTCAAATCTGTATTTTTGTATCCTTTGGTAAATACCTAGCAGTGCAATTGCTGGATGGTAAGGTAGCTCTATTTTTAACTTTTTTGAGGAATTTCCATACTGTTCTCCAGAGTGGCTGCACTAGTTTGCATTCCCACCAACAGTGTAAGAGGGTTCCCCTTTCTCTGCATCACCAACAACAGTTGTTTCCTGTGTTGTTAATTTTAGCCATTCTGACAGGTGTGAAGTGGTATCTCATCGTCGTTTTGATTTGTATTTCCCTGACGATGAGTAATGTTGAGCATCTTTTCATGTGTCCATTAGTCATCTAGATGTCTTCTCTGGAAAAGTGTATATTCGTGTCTTCTAGCCATTTCTTATTGGGATTATTTGTTTTTTGGTATAGGTGTCCAGTTTTATTCTTTTGCATATGGCTGTCTGGATTTCATTTATTGAAGAGACTATCCTTTCCCCATTGTATATTCTTAACTCTTTTGTAGTTAATTAATTGGCCCTCTATGCATGAGTTCACTTCTGAAGTTTCTATTCTTTTCCATTAATCTATGTGTCTGCTTTTATGGCAATCGCATACTGCTTTGATTACGATGGCTTTGTAATATAGTTTGAAATCTGGAAGTGTGATGTTTCCAGCTTTGTTCTTCTTTCTTAAGATTGGTTTGGTTATTTGGACTCCTTTGTGGTTCCATATGAATGTGGTTCTATTCTGTGAAAAATTGGAATTTTGCTAGAGATTGCATTGAATCTGTAGATTGCTTTGAGTTGTATGGACATTTTAACAATATTAATTTTTTCCAGCCATGAGCACAGAATATCTTTCATTTATTTGTGTTTTCGTCAATCCTTTTCATCAAGTCTTATAGTTCTCAGAATACAGGTCGTTTGCCTCTTTGGATAAATTTAATTATAGGTATTTTATTCATTGTAATGCCATTATAAATATGATTGTTTCCTTAATTTCTCTTTCTGATAGTTCATTATTATTGTATAGAAACAAAACTGATTTTTTGTATGGATTATGTTTTCTGCAATTTTTCTTATTTGTTTATAAGTTTTAACAGCTTTTGGTGGAGTCATTAGGGTTTTCTATATATAATATCATATCACCTGCAAATAGAAACAGTTTTACTTCTTTCTTTCTGATTTGGATGCTTTTTATTTCTTTTTCTTGTCTAGTTCTCTGACTCGGACTTTCAGTACTATGTTGAATAAAAGTGATGGGAATGAGCATCCTTGTCTTGTTCCTAATCTCAGAGGAAAAGCTTCCAGCTTTACAATATTAAGTATGATGTTAGCTGTAAACTTGTCATATATGGCCTTTATTATGTTGAGGTATGTTCCCTCTATACCCACTTTGTTGAGAGTTTTTATCATGAATAGACATTCAATTTTGTCAAATACTGGTTCTGTATCTACTGAATAGAATCATATGAATGATCCTATGGTCTTTATTCTCCATTTTGTTAATGTGGTATATCACATTGATTCATTTGAGGATGTTGAACCTTCCTTGCATACCTGGAATAAAACCCACTTGATTATGGTATATGATCCTTTTAATATATTCTTTAATTCAGTTTGCTAATGTTCTATTGAGGATTTTTACCCTTATGCTTATCAGGGATATTGGCCTATAATTTTCTTGTATCCTTGTCTGGTTTGGGTATCAGGGTCATGTTGGCCTGGTAAAATGAGTTTGGAAGTGTTCCTTCCCTTTCAGTTTTAGGGAAGAATTTGAGAAAGATTGGTATTAATTATTCTATAAATGTTTGATAGAGTTCACAAGTAAAGCTATCTGGTTCTGGAATTTTCTTTGTTGAGAGCTTTTTAATTACTGATTCAACATCCTTTCTAGTAATGTAGCTCTTACACCTTTCTTTTGAGTAGTATTTTCAGAGTATATATTTTTCCATCTTTTCACTTTTAGCCTATCTCTATCTCTATTTCTATCTCTATATTTAAAGTGGATTTCTTGTAGACAGCACATAGCTGGATCCTTTAAAAAAAAAAAAAGCCAGTCTGACATCTATGTTTTCAAGTATAGTGTTTAGGTCATTACATTTAATGTAATTATTAATGCTACTTGGTTTATATCTACCATCTTACTATTTATTTTGTATTTATCTCATCTAATTTCCCTTCTTTTTCTTTTTTTTTTTTTGCTTTTAAAAAATTATTAATTGTTTAATCTCCACTAATCGTCTGGTTTCATTGTCTTTTTTTAGCTGTTATTTTAAGTTTTTTAGTATATATCTTTAACTTATCACTGTCTACATCCAAATAATATGATAACATTCCTCCCTATCTTTTATACCCTTATTGTCATACATTCTAATTCTATGTGTCTTATAAACTTTATTATATTACTATAAGTATAAGCAGACAATTATATTTTGAAGAGATTAAAAGTGAGGTAAATTGTCTTTTATATTTGTCCACATATTTGCCATTTCTGGCACTCATAATTTCTTGAGATAGTTCCAGATTTCTCTCTGGTATCATTTTTCTCTGTCTGAAGACCTTCTTTTACATTTAGTTTTGTACTAGCCTACTAGTGATTAATTCTCTCAGTTTTTGTTCATTTTAAAAAGTCTGTGTTTCATTTTTAAAATATATTTTTGCTGGGTTTAGAATTATATGTCGACAGTCTCTTTCATACTTTAAAGTGGTCTTTCCATTGTCTTCTGGTTTGAATGGCTTCTGATAAGAAATTGACTCTCTTTGTCCCTCTGAATACAATGTGTCTTTTTCTGCTGAGCATTTAAGATTTTCTTTTTATCACTGGTTTTCAGCAATTTGACTGTGATATACCTTAGTTTGATTTTCTTTATGTTTCTTTTACTTGAACTTACTGAGATTCTTGGCTCTGTCGGCTTATAGTTTCATCAAATTTGGGCACATTTCAGTCATTATTTCTTCAAATATTTTTGTGTCCCACACCTTCCTTCTAGGATTATGATTATACATAGCTTAGATTGCTTGATATTGTCCCACAAGTTACTGATGCTCTGTTTGTTTGTTTGTTTGTTTAGATTTAATCATTTTTTTCTTAACTGGACTTTACTTTTTAGAGCAGTTTTAGGTTCACAACAAAATTGAGTGGAAGGTAGAGAGATTTACGATATACCTCATGTCCCACACATGGATAGCCTCCCCATTACCAACATCCCCAACTAGAGTGGTACATTTGTTAGAATCAGTGAGCCTACACTGGCACATCATTATCACCCAGCATCCATAGTTTACATTAAGGTACATTCTTGGGGTTATACATTGTTTCGGTTTGGACAAATGTATAATGACGTGTATCACCATTTAGGGTAGATTCTGTGCTCTGCCCATTCATCGCTCTCTAAACCCTAACTCCTGGCAACTAGGTTTTTATCATCTCCATAGTTTTGCCTTTCTGGAAGGTGATATAGTTGGAGTCATGCGGTACGTAGTTGTTTCAGATTGGTTTCTTTCACTGAGTAATTGGCATTTAAATTCCTTCCATGTTTTTTCATGGCTTGATAGCTCATATCTTTTAAGGGCTGAAAAATTCATTCTACCGTCTGGGTGTATCACGGTTTATTTATCCATTCACCTACTGAAGCACTCCTTGGTTCCTTCCAAGTTTTGGCAATTATGAATAAAACTGCAATAATCATTCGTGGGCAGGATTTTTTTGTAGGCATAAGTTTTCATTTTGTTGGGTAAAATACCAAGAAGCACAATTGCTGATCATATGGTAAGAGTACGTTTAGTTTTGTAAGAAACCTTCAAACTGTCTTTCAGAGTGGCTATATCATTATGCATTTCTACCAGCAATAAATGAGAGTTCCTGTTACTCCACTTCCTCACCATTTGGTGTTGTCAGTGTTCTGTATTTCAGCCATTCTCATAGGTATATAGTGGTATCTCGTTGTTTTAATTTGCATTTTCCTGATAACATATCATGTGGAACATCTTTTCACATGTTTATTTAAAATCTATTTTATTTAACAAGGTGTCTATTTAGATGTTTGGCCAATTTTTAAATTGGATTGTTTATGTTCTTATTGTTTAGTTTTAAGAGTTCTTTGTACATTTTGGATAACAGTCTTCCATCTGATATGTCTTTTGTAATTATTTTCTCCTAGTCTGTGGCTATGTTTCTGGATATGTTTCTAACTGATTAATTTTTCTACTGATTATGGGTAATAATCTCTCACTCCTTTGCGTGCCTAATACTTTTAAAGATGCTAGACCTTGTCAGTTTCACCTTTGAGTACTGGATTTGATGGTTGGTTACTGGATTTTGTTGCATTTCTTTAAAGACTATTGGACTTGTTCCAGTGTGTCGTTAAGTACATTGGCTTTATCCTTTCAAGGCTTGCCTTTAAGCCTCGTTATTGTAGGCCTCTATTCTGGAAATAGTTTGGCACTACTACTAATTTATGATCCTTCTTTCAGAAATCACAATTCTGCAGTGCCTTTTGTGCAATATTTGAAAGCCACATTTTATATGTTCTGTCTCGTTTTTTAGTTGACTACAGTGGGAAGGCATAATCTTTCATGAGTAGACTTAGAAGTCCTATTTTTTATTATTGTTAGAAAAAAAGTTTTTTTTAGTTTACAACTTACTATTAAATTTGGTATTCATAATGTTCTTCTAAAATTTTTTAAGATTTATTTTATTTATTTATTGGGGGGGCAGGAGAGGGAGAGGATCTCAAGCAGGCTCTGCACTGAGCCCAATGTGGGGCTCAATCCCACAACTCTGAGATCATGACCCTGAGCTGAAATCAAAAGCCAGACGCTTAACTGACTGAGCCACCCAGGCACCCCTATTCTTCTAAATTTTTAATATTGTTGTCTAATTTGAGAAAATTTCTCTCAAATGTCTTTTGGACTTAACTGCATACTTCTAGTACCAGGCATCATAAGATACATTCATACCATCATATGACCTGTGGACTCATCATATATCATGCTTATGGATGAATCAGTTCACAGAGTGATGGAGTATTGCTAGAAGCCAGTCTTGAACTTGCTTGGCTAGTTATAATCTACTTACACATAAAATCCTGCAGACCATATAAACCTATCCCACTAAATCCAAACTACGTATATTCCTAAGCCAATCTCTTCTTCACTGAATCCCAAGATGCATGTGGCACTCTGACACACCTAACATGAGGAAAGGTGCCGAAGAAGTCATTAATGAAAAGCAATACTGGTCTTAACAAATTGTAATTCATGTATTTTACTTCAAAAATTGTACAAAAGTATATGATCATTAAATTCATTGTTGGAGTCCCTCTCAATGCGTTGGAAGGGGACTGTGCAAAGGATCCTTGGAGTTCATGCTTCCTTAGCTTCACAGTAATTCAGTCTACCATTTTACCACGAGTGTTTTAAATGCATGATCTTTTTATATCACAGATAAGTTACGAGGTTTTGGAATTATTTACTTAGAACTATAATCTTGAACTGGAAAAAAATACATCTTTTTTTAGGTACTAAAAATGGGAATTGGGAAACATGCTTTTGGTATGACTCCTACTTCATAGTTACCTGATGCTGCCAAAAGTCAATTATATAAACTAAGTTTCCCCAGCCCCAGAGGAAAAAAATGGATTTACTAAAGATTTGGGTTGAGGGAAAAAAAATCCAGTCTTTTTGTAATACTGAATCTTAATGATAATGAAACAAAAATATGTAAGCAAAAGTTTGGATTCAAAGTAGAAAGTATCGTTTTTACTTTTATAGTTAGTAAGTGGCATAGTTCTCATATGTTTGTTGTCTCATTTGTTTCCCCTGGTTAACCACTTAGAAATAATGAGGCTATAAACTTGACTTTAATAACTAGGTTTATTGCAGTTAGCTTCTCAACAGTAATTGGGCTTTTATTAGTTTTTATTGCAAGTATTCTATTTTTAACAGCATTGATACAAACTATATATTAATATTTTTCTCTTTTAGAAAATACTCAGAATGTCTTTTCATAAGGAAATGATTTCTTCCTTTTTAAAACAACCTTATCAATATACTGACAGTCTCCATGTTTCAGATGTGGTAAAGCTAGGTTCTTCATAAAGGACAAAAGGAATTCTTTTGTACACTAAATAGCAACACCCAGACTATAGTAATGTCTGGCGGCTGTTAGGAAGTTTAGAATTCTTTTCCTGTTTTTAATGTTCATTCCTGTTTTGAATTGTTGATTAAGAGAACAGATTTATTGACAGACTTTTTCTTCTGGATTTCAAGTAACCAGTTTGATTGACTGTCTTCTGTAAGCATAATAGTGAAGGGTACAGATGAGCTAGTGACACTTTTGAGAACAATAAGAATTAAATACATGAAATAAATACATGTATAAATACATGAATACAAAATGCTGGAGTAGAGTTCAGAAAAGGGAGAGGGCCCCAAGACCTCAAATAAAGATTCTAGAACTTAAGTTGGACTTTGACAGTTGAATAGAATTTAAAGGACATTCAACGAGGCAAGCAAAGACACCCAATAAGAGTAAAGGTAACATATAAGAATGTGCAAGTCTCATGTAATTTTACCTAATATAACCACATTTATCAAAAGTTTATTCTCTCCTGAATATTTTGCTAATTAAAGGATACAAAGATAAATGAAGACTAGTCTTTACCCTCATAGAATTTAACAATCTGGAAAACAGAGATTGACATGGACACAACTACTATAAGAAAATGGATTTCTATGAATAAAATTTATATTATAACCTTTATTAAAATGCCTAAGCAACAGACCTGGGGGCAGAAAGATCTAAGTTTAAAATTTAGCTGTGCCTCTTCCTAACTGTGTAACCCTGTGCCCATTTGAGTCTTAATTTCATCCATGTCTGTGTTCCATTGATTTGGCAGATGTAATTGGAAGTTCTCCACCAGCAAACTCATTCCCAGCAGTTCAGGGAGCATTTCACTACTATCAGTATTACCAGATTATCGAAGCCTAGGCTAGCTTTCCTATCACAGGCTTTGTATTTTGTGCTCCATAAATACCATGAGGTCACACTTACCCAATATCAGATTATTAGATTCAAGTTCTTGCTGTCTACAGGCATCTCTCTTCCTGCCTCACCAACTGAATTAGATTCCACCGGTGTAACTCTTCTCACAGCCACATCCGCACTTACTATTCCTTTCAAAGTAGCCTACCAGACTGTGCTAAGAGATCAGGCTCCTGTCAGTTCAGTTTCCTTCAGCCTGTCATCCATGAGGGTGACCAGCTGTCTTGGCTTGCCTAGGACTGAGGGGATTACTGGGACCTGGGAATCTCAGTGCTAAACTGGGAAAATCCCAGCTAGAGCAGAATGAATTGGTCATCCTTCTACTGGCCTAGTCCAGACCTCTCCCCTGTACCTCTAGCCCTTGTTGCTGAAGACTCAACGTATCTGCTGTTAACCTAATCCAAGTTTAACGGTCTCCTCAATATTTTCAGAGTTAAAAGATATAATGCATGTGAGAGCTGAGTTCCTGAAGTGTATTAATGAGTACTGAGGGAGAATGCCAAGCCAGTTTCAAATTAAAAGCAATACTAGATAGCAAATTAAAACACTCTGCCACTTCAAAAAATTCTGGAACCAGGAAAGAAAGCCAAATAACTTGAGTGAAATGTTATACGATATCATACGTAAAGCTGAAAAGTAGAGTCTAAAATTTCTTTCTCTGTGTGTGTACATGTATACATGCATGCATATACATACATGTCTGTGTATGTTTGCTTAGGAGGCCTAAGTGCTATGAAAATTTTTTGGAAAAATCAGTAGAATAAAGGTAGTAACTGGATAATAATAGGTAAGGGATAGCTTAACAACTGTTAGGAGAATTACTTAATAGAATATTCTTAATTTTATTTATCATAAATTTGAAGTAAACCCTTGATGCTTTTTATTACATATCCGGAAGAATCTAGTATAAGATAATATCTGCTATAAACCCAAATCAGATAATTCATTACTTTTAACTAAATATATTAATATTTTACAGGGAATTCTGAGATGTATTAGAAAATTATCAGAAATAGGGAAAGAAAGGTGATTAGGTGTTTTTATTTAGAACACATAGACAGTTGACTTTTTTTATTTTTTTTATTTTTATTTTTATGTTTTTGACAGTTGACTTTTTTTAATGCATCTTCAATGTCTTAGAAATTTTGATAGTCTTTTTCTTGACAGCTTTATGATAATTAATCTTTTCTTGCATTTGATGACTTTGACTAAATACAATATAACCACTGATTCCTTTCCATAAATGGTTTTATAATGGGAAAAGATCCCTCAGTAGTCAATGAAATTAGTTTCCTAATTTAAAGCTTTTTCTTTCCCCTTAGAAATAATTAGCTATGCTTGAAACTTTCTTACAAGAATTTTGCTGTAGAGGAAATGGTACTTTCAACTTGAGGTTCCCAACTAGATTAAAACTACTTTGTGGGAGGGCTCATGTCCCTACTTCTGTCCCCATTTTCACATAGAAAGGTAGGAAATGATTATCAATCTGTTGGTGTTCACTAAACTGCCTTTTCCAGTGTAGTGATTTTGAGGCAAGATGATTTGGGAGGCAGAAAATGCAGCAGTACAGTTGTGCTAGGTATGTTTGGGCTTCTGAATCAGTTTCAGGGTGCATATCAGATCAAAATAGTAAATTCTGAATCCACAGATTCAGGAGGTTTCTGTTACCATATTTGTAGTCCACAGTTATTAGCACAGTACAACGTAGAGAGTTAATGCTAAAGACACCGGTTTTGATAGGTTAATCAAATCCGTTCACCCAATAAATATTTATAGGGTATCATCTATGTGTAAGGCACACTGCTAATCACTAAGGATACAGTCAAAATACCTAGCTTTGTAGAGTTTACATTTTACTAAGGAAGATGGACAAAAAGAAAAAAAAGAGTAAATATGTAGTATGTTATGTGGTGATAAATATTATGAAGAAATTAAAGCAAAGTAAGGGGATTTGGGAGTGTTGAGAGTGCAGAGGGTAGGTCTGTTGTTTGAGATGTGATATCAAGGAAGACCTAACTGAAAAGGTGACATTTGAGCAAAAACCTGCAGGAAGGAGAAAGTGAGATTTCAAAGTATCTGAGGAAGAGCTTTCCAGACAGGGGAGAAGCAAGTGCCAAGTTGCTGGGGCAAAATAGCTTGGCTATCAAGGAACAGCAAGGAGTTAGTCTGGTAGGAGCATGTGGAAGAGGGGGAGTGGTAGGAGATGAGGTTGGAGAGGTGGGGGCCAGGTGCTAGATCTTGAAGGGCCTTATAGGTTAAAGTAGGGATTTAGGGCATTTACTCCCAGTGACATGTCTTTGGAAACAAAGAGTTGAATTTTGTAATTCAAATACTCTCACACCAAATTGCCACAAGACTTGTGTCATCTAATTAAGAGAACAAACTCTAGGGACACCTGGGTGGCTCATTCGGTTAAGCGCCTGCCTTCAGCTCAGGTCATGAGATCGAGTTCTGTGTCAGGCTCCCTGCTCAGTGGGGAGTCTGCTTCTCCCTCTGCCTCTGCCCCTCGCCCTACTTGTGCTCGCTTTCTCTCTCTGACAAATAAATAAATAAAATCTTAAAAAAAAAAAAAGAACAAACTCTATCTTGGATTATTTTTTTAACTTAGATGGATCATCTTATAAGCTGATTAAGTCAATCTTGGGAAAGACTTGCCTGGTAATATGGAAGAATCTCTAGTTGCCCAACTTCTTAGAGCAGTTTGTCTATTTTTCAGATTTCCATCTTTCACTTCTCTGAAACGCTTGGCTGAAGTTTTTAGCAAATCAGGACCAATACTTTTATAAACCTATAGTATGTTACTGATAGTTTTTAAGTAGAAGAAAGCGTGTTTTATTAGCTAGAATATTTTAGTTTACTTTAGTCATTTATTCAACAAAAAATTTCCTTTTTTCCTACGATGTTCCAAAAACTGTGCTAGGTGTTGGGAATACAAAAATATGTAAAAGCTCTTTCCTCAAAGCTCATAGTTAAATAGGTGAAGTAGATTCGCAAATAAATGATTGCAATATGATACGGCAAGTTGCTAGAACTAGTACTTAGTAAGTGCTCTTAGATACTTGTTAAATGGCTGATGGTAACTCTGTCTGAAGTTAGAGAAGGATGACTAATTCAGATTCAACCATCAATTCCATGAAGAAAGGGCATTTTCTTGTTCTCTCCAGCATCTAGCATATAGTAGGTTCTCAGTAAAAAATTACTGAATGAATAAATGAATGAGGAGATGGTTGAGGAGAGTCTGAGGGAGGAATAAGATTTGTCTGGGAGGCAGATGCACATTGCTGGCAAAAAGAACAATGTATGCAAAAGATAGGGCGTTATGGAAAATCATGATCCCATGCCAGTAATAATTTTAGATTTCCATTTAACGTATTCTGCCAAGTCCACACTTGGGACATAATTATTGATACAAATGCTTCTTTTCAGTGTATTTCTTATGAGTTTGTATGCACCTAGAAACTCCCTAAAACATAATTGGTATATATTTGTATATATTGGCCAGGTGAAGTATCTATATTTTTAGTATAGAAACTTCCTTGTTGCCCAACTTCTTTTTTTAAAAGTGTATTCATAAGAAAGAATAAGTCTGAAGTTGGAACAGATGGTATTATTCTATCAATAAAAAGATTAATTCACCTGGACAGACTTGGTAGGAAAAAACGTACAGATTTTGCTATACAATAAAATGTACTATTTTGTCCATCCGTTGTACAGTTAAACCTTCATCAAGGTATAACAAGCCCTGGAAGTGATTTCAATTGAATGACAAAAGAAATGGAATAAAATTCATTCAAAACTGGTTCACACCAGCTCTCCTGCATGTACTATTAACTGCTAAGATCAAGTCACAAAACATTATTTTGAGGAGAAAAGGTTTAGTGAACCCTAGAAATTGGGTTTGATTTATGCCAGAAAATCTGCCTTTTCCCTGCTTGAGATTCTATGGAAGAAAGCCACAGTCTTTTACCAAATGGTTTCTAAGGAAACCCCTTATAGCACAGCATCTGAAAACAATTTGGTTGTTAATGAGAAATGGTTCTCACGATGGTGGGAAAGTGTTGACTGAAAGAAAAGGCTTGTAGATTTGGCAGTCAGTCTGTAGAAAGTGTTTACTATTCTGCAGTTACGTTCCTGAAATTTCTTCATAGATCAAATGTTTGCAGGTCCTACTTCACAGTTATCGTTGCTTTGTAAATATATTTTTAAAGAAGCAACAGAAAATGTTTGTGCTAAAAATGTAGATGCTTGAACTTGTGGATATATTCAAACAAGTCTCCTTCCAGAATCTGCAGTCCATTGAGTTTCCCAATCTGTTTTGGAATTCCAATATGCTAGAATTCATATATTATTAACATTGAATCATAACTATATAAAATTAATTTGCAAAAAAATTTCTAAAGGTCCTAAAATACAGTAGGATGTTTGTATATTCTTTAAATCTGTTTTTAAAATGTATTCCGAAAGGTCTCATAAGTTGTATTTATTTTATTTCTTTTAAGTTCTTCAAAAGAAAGCAACTAATTGGAACGTTCTAACTTTAATCCTTTTATAATAATTTCAAGATTAAATATTAGTATCTAATGAAGCACTAGAACCTTGTAGTTAAAAAATAAATGCTGGAGATACACTAATTCCTCTAAATGGACCTTTTGAAATCAGATTCCAAAATAACCTATATTTTCTCCATAATCCCTTGGTAATGAAATCAAAAGGAGAAATTCATGCAATAATTGTAAATAGGTTTTCATCTGTAGTACGATTCAGAAACATGAATGAGTGAATATATTACGGGGACCCGAAAAGTGGCCACCAGAAGCTTGGAGGAGGATATTTTGAAATATTTCTTGCCCTGGGAACATTAAAAGTTTGCAAGTCCATGCAAAATACAATACTCAGTTGTCACTTAAAAGCCTATGGGTGCATCACTTTGCCCACGGCTGCCACCAGTCCATCTGTCCCCCGTATGTTTTCTGTTTTAGACTTTTGTACGAGGCAGAGTTGCCAAGAGTCTTCTTGCTGTCCTCAGTTCTTTTCCTCATTTGACCCCCACCTCCTTTCTCTTTCTTCTCTGGTCTTTGAACTTCCTCCACTTTGGGCAGCTGCTTTCATTTGCAGCTCTGCTTTGGGCAAGGAAAAAAATTCTGCCAGTGGAAACAGGAACACGAAGAAAACAAGAAGGGTTGCAAGTGCTGTGCGTGTGTCACAGCTCTCTGGCAGCCCACAGTGGGGTCTTTCCATTCCCTGAGGAGTAGACTGAGAAGGGATCTGCAGCTGTTGGAGACCGACAGGAAGTGATCGGAGATGATCCAAGAGATAATCTCATTTTCTCATCTCAGAACCAACAAAATGCAGAAGTTGGGTTGAGGGAAGCTGGAAGGTGTTCTATTTTAATGTTTCCTTACCCACTCTGTGCTCAGAGGGCATATATTCTCCATTCAGTTTGCTGGGATCTGTACTACTGTCAGTTTTGCCTGGTTACAATAAACATTTACTTATTTATTATTTTGGGTTATGACATTTTAGAGGAAGGGAGTATGAACTTCTTTTCTACTCTCCCTTATGCCCTGCATTAGGGAAACTCAGAGGGCGGAAACTCCTCTATCTAGGGGCCGTTGATGACAAATAAGCATGTCTATGAGAGCATTTCATAAACATTAGTTCACAAAGAGAATGAAAAAAAAAACCCATCTTTTCTAAAACAAAAGAACAGCAAATACTTTCTAGTTGTTGTTTTGCCAGTGTGCTTGATTTTTGAGGTTTAATGAACACTTTTTTGAGTGGCCGGGAAACAGAAGACATATCATTCTTGTCTCTGTTGATAAAACATCAGGAGGGTAAGATTGATGCTGGGATATGCCCAAAATAGACATTTAGTTTCTGCCTCAGCACATTCAACTGGTTTCTACTTCTTTTCTTCCTCCCTTTCCCACAGTATCCACCACAACACCACAGGATGGCTCCCCATGTAAGGCAGCAATCTCGTTGGGCTGCTGGAGAGCTCTGTGTTAGACTCAGAAAGGAATATTTGCCTTCACTTATATAAACACTCTGCAGCTCACACTGACAAAAATAAATATAGCTGGGTGAAGAAATTGCCCAAGTGAAATACTTCCTCCCTCGGCCCTTGTCTGAGTGCCATTAATTGTTATTATCAGAGCTGAACGTGTAAAAAGCAGGAACCACCCAAGTGCGGTAAACAAGCACATGTGAAAAACAGGAGTAACTGTACTTGCTGAGTCAAGATCCGAGTAAAGGAGTGGACCACATTTCCCCATCTTGGAAGAACTTCTGAAAATAGTTACCGTCTCCACATCAATTCAATTCAGAATATTCCAAGTGCCTATTATATGCTAGACTCTTCTCCAGTAACTGCAAATTCGCTGTGAATGCAAAGACAAATGAGATATCCTAATCACGGAGGAGCTCACAGACTAGACTTGTGACAACCTCCCTTCACCGACTCTGGAGGGTTTCAGTTAGTTTCTCTAGATTTACGTCTCACTGAGCAGTGATACCCTCGTTCATGTAACAAACTTGTAACGAATGCGCTGTTTTGTGGTAAAGTGTCAGGTCCTTGGGTTTACAGTGATTAATAAGACAAGAGACCCTATCCCCCATAAGGTCTCGGTCTAGGGGAGGAAAGGGACATGTCAGAGAGAAATTATAAAATAATTTTATATAAGTGAGAAAATAATATTCTCTCTGGAACCCCGTATTTCTGAAGTTGATAGTGCTCACCAGTTAAATGAGAACACATGTAAAATGTGTAGTAGGGTACCTGGCAGATCGAAAGCACTCAAAAAAGGTGAACTATCTTCTTTATCATTATTGCCTTTACCTTTTCTATTTCAGTATTCTTATGCTAATATTGAGCACCAAGCTAGCCCTTCCATATTTGACCTCTCTGAATGTCTTACTAACAAAAGTCAATATATTTTCTAGGAGAAAAGCAACAGCTTATATGCAAGCATACCCTTGTCATTCATGTTCATCCCCGGTTCTTAAAAATCACCTGTAGTGAGAAACACAAAACTGTATGAAAAATTGTCTACTAGCTGAGAGAAAATGGAAGCCTTTTCATTCTACTTCCACATTTCCATCAATTTCAGCAGCTTTTCTTTTTTCAGTAAATGAGTAGTGAATTGTAGAATGAGACCTTTTAATTGAACAAGGTCCAATGGGATCTGCTCTGGATGACCGATGCTATTGTGAATAGTCAGTAAACTTTTAGATCAGCGCTTCTTAACCTTAGCACTATCGACATTGTGGGCCAGATAATTCTTTGTTGTGGGGGGCTATCCTGGGCCCTATAGGATATCTGGCAGCATCCCTGGCCTCTGCCCTCCAGAGGACATCATCCCCACAGTTGTGACAGCCAAAAATGACTCTAGACGTGGCCAGTTGTCCTCCGGGGCTAACATCTACCCTAATGGAGAACCACAGCTTTTGATCATCTGGCCTTTGATTTCAGCCTATGGGACAGTGCCATTTGACTACAGTATGGCGTTTCTTCCTGTAGGTGTGGGTCTTCAGTTGGCTGTGCTCCTTCGTTTAATCGTTACCCAGTTTGTGTGAGGTACTGGCAAAACCAGGATGAGTAAGTTGGACTTTGCCCTGAAGTAACTTGTAGTGTAATAATTTGTAAATTAAGTTGATTCTTCAAGTTTTGTAAGTGTGCCAGGTGATTCTTAGTAACACTTTGGAGCCGTGCCTGGGACTTAGCTAGCTACAATACATATCCCAATTCGGTATTATTATGTGGTATCAAAATACCTCCAAAGCAGTGGACAATCCCCCATACTTTTCGGTGAACTTTTCATTGACTATTTATGCTTGTGCATGGAATAAATTGAAACTTGTTGCTCTTACTACTCTTTCCCTCTTATCTCTTTTTTGTTTATTATGTCTTTTTCCTCTAATTTTTTTTTAATAAACCCAACACTTGTGTTAAGGATTTGGGGGATAATAACAGCAACTGTCCTGATACATAGAGTTCTTATTGTTTGAACAGCTGTCTTCACTCTGGACATTTGTACTTGCACATTCAATTTTAGAAGAATAACTGTGTGATGAAAAAGATACTGTAATTGTGTAACTAAAGCTAAGTGTTCAGCTCACTGTCAAGTAGAAAAAAACCATAAAAAGTAACAAATGACCCCAAATTCTATAGCTAAGCAAATCTATTGTAGAACAACATACAGTGTAGCATTTCACATTGCATTTGAACTAATAAGATGTTGGACAACATAGTTAAATATGGTTAAAATAGTTACATAGTAATACAAGAATTATTCTCCAGTACTAATTAATATTTTTGATTAATTAATATGAACCCAACTCCAAATAGCCTGATCTCCAGAGGGATGGAGATGGCTCTATCCACTTATATCCCTAGCTGCTCTGAAATGATCGTGGTTCAGACAGGGCATCATTCAAGCAGAGTTCACCCTCAGCTTTGCAGGATGGTGGCCTGGGATGTGTCCCATGATAAGTCCTTGTTAATGCCCCTTCTCAGAGATTCTGCTTTAGGTTCTGCCTGCACAATATAGAGTCCGGGGGTCAGAGCCTGAGCAGTTGTGCTTCTGGTTCATCTAAGAGGAGCTGAAGTGGGCCAGAGAATGCTCTTCTGTACGTCAGGTTCCTCTTGTGTATAAATGGGGTAAAGTGGCTGCATAATCTCATTAATTTTATTGCCTTTACAAAGGAAGACTCACATTACTCAAGGTTTAAGTGTATGTACCCGTGAAATGAAGCCACGTCTTTCCAGATCACATCTCTGTATAGCTTTCTCTGATGGTGTAGTAAAGTCTGCTCCTCTTTGGTGAAGTCCACAGGCACATCATTGAAGGTCACTGAATTCTGAAATATCACATATGTGCTGGCTTTAATAAAGTAACATTTCTATTCGTCCTCACTGGGGAATTGAAGATAGGAGACCCAATGGCAATAGAGGGTTTCATGGTCTCTCTTCATTTTCCCCAAGGCACAGTGTTCCTTGAGTGAACCAGACCAACGTGTCATCTCAGACAAATTCTCCTGGGTTTTTTGTTGGTCTCTTTGTTTGTTGTTTTTTAAGATTTCATTTGAGAGAGCGTGTGTGAGAGCATGAGGGAGGAGAGGGGCAGGGAGAGAAGCAGACTCCCTGCTGAGCAAGGAGCCCAATGCAGGGCTCAATCCCAGGACCCTGAGATCATGACCTGAGGCGAAGGCAGACGCCCAATCTACTGAGCCACCCAGATACCCCTTGGACAAATCTTCCTTGAGGACCATTCTGTGACTTCAGCTCTTCTTGAGCACAGCAACCCCCAAATTATTTCCCCTTTGTTTAACCACACCCTTAAGTATGCCCTCAGTGCATAATGTCCTTGGCCTGCCCTGGAGATATGACTGTGGCACACATCCATTCTGAAACATTCTCCTGTTTTGTGATAGCCTAGCATGTACTTCCAGCCTCTAGGGCTATAACACATCTTAAGGGTCATGGGGTTGTAGAAACCTTTTTGTCTTGTGGCTACCCAAGGCAAGCTTCTTTCTGTGAGTCCCCTTAATAAACCATTTCTCATTCAAAAAAAAAAAATTATTCTCTATTAGTAGAGCATCTCCCTGGCATTTAACTAGCCCGAGTGATTTAACTCTTAATTCATAAAGCTATATTAAGATTTGATTTTTATGGTTTTTGTTAATATGTTACTAGTAAAGAAACCTCAAAGATATATAGTGGTTTTTACTTTGATTATTTCTTTTATCACTGAAAGCTTTTCTATGAAGATTTTTATTTTGTAAATCTAACAATACTATACATATGCATGTGCTTACCAAATGCCAGTAGCCATGCTAAGTACTTTACACACGACAATGCATTTAATCTAAAAACCTCATCTAGAACCCGAATCTGAACCCACAACTGTCTGGCACCAGTGTTCTTCTTTAACTGTTATACCACATGGCTTCATTCAGCATTGTATGGGCACTAAAAGAAATGTATATTTAATGCAAAAGAATAAAATTGGACCTTCTACAAAAATCAGCTCAGTAGGGATGAAAAACTTACATGTAACACCTGAAACCATAAAACATAGGGAAAACTAGAAGAAAACAGGGGGAAAAGTTTATTGGCATTGGTCTGGACAATGATTTTTTTTTTTTTTTCCTGATATGACAAAGAAAGCACAACAACAAAGCAAAGATAAACAATTGGAACTATATCAAACTAAAAAGCTTCCGTAAAGCAAAGGAAACAATCAAAAAATGAAAGTGGCAACCTATAAAAATGGGAAAAAAAGTATTTGCAAACCATATATCTAATAAGGGGTTAATATCCAGAATACTGAAGGAACTCATACAACTCAGTATAGCCCCCCCCCAAAAAAAAAAAAAAAAAAAAAAAAAACCCTAATGAAAAACCCAATTTAAAAATGGGCAAAGGACCTGTATAGACATTTTCCCAAAGAATACATACAAACGACTTATCAGGTATGTGAAAGGGTGCTCTATATCACTAATCATCAGGGTAAAGCAAATCAAAACCATGATGAGATAGCCCCTCACAGGTGTTAGGATAGCTATTATCAAAAGGACAAGAGATAAGTGTTGGTGAGAATGTGGAGAAAAGGGAGCCCTGTGCACTATTCATGGAGATAGTACGTTGATACAGCCATTATGGAAAACAGCTTGGATCATCCTCAAGAAATTAAAAATAGAACAACCATGTGATCCACAATTCCACTTCTGGGTTTAAATCCAAAGGAAATGAAATCAGTCTCTCAAAGAGATATCTGCACTATCATGTTCATTGCAACATTATTCACAATAGCCAAGATATGGAAACAACCTAAGTGTCCATCAACAAATAAGTGGATAAAGAAAATATAATGTATAAAAAAATATATATATATATATGCACACACACATACATATATTACATATATATTATATATTTAAATATTATTCAGCCATAGAAAAAGAAGGAAATTCTGTCATTTGCAACAACATGGATAAGCCTAGAGGACATTATGCTAAATGAGATAAGCCAGATGCAGAAAGACAAATACTGTATGATCTCACTTATACATGGAGTCTAAAAA
>CM052900.1:89495483-89552117 GCA_028534135.1 Potos flavus | reverse complement strand
CATTTGCAACAACATGGATAAGCCTAGAGGACATTATGCTAAATGAGATAAGCCAGATGCAGAAAGACAAATACTGTATGATCTCACTTATACATGGAGTCTAAAAAAAAAAGTCGAACTTGTAGAACCAGAGAATAGAATAGTAGTTGCCTGGGGCTGGGGGAAATGGGGAGATGTTGGCCAGCGGTACAAACTTCCAGTTATAAGATGAATAAGTTCTGGGGATCAGTTGTACATCATGGTGAATATAGTCAACGATACCATATTATATACTTAATTTGCTAAGAAAGTAGATCTTAAAGTGTTCTCACCACATATACCACAAAGGTAACTATGTGAGGTGATAGATGTGTTAATTATCATGATTACCACAACTGTTTCACAATGTATATTATGTGAAATCATCACACTGTATACCTTAAAAAAATCATGTTGTACAACCTAAATATATACAATTTTTATTTATCAATCATACCTCAGTAAAGCTGGGGAAAAGAAAGAAATGTACATTTGTTGTCTCAGCTGTCTGCTGATGAGATGACAATTTAGACATTTTGGCCTTTTTTTTTTTTAAGATATTTATTTATTTGAGAGAGAGAGAGAGATAGCAAGAGAGAGCATGAGCAGGGAGGAGAGGGAGAAGCAGGCTACTTGCTGAGCAGGGAGCCTGACGCGGGGCTCCAATCTAGGACCCTAGAATCACGACCTGAGCTGAAGGCAGACACTTAACTGACTGAGCCACCCAGGTGCCCCAACATTTTGGTGTTTGCAATTCAAAAACACCAGGAGACTTTTGATTTGTTTGAACTAGATTCCAATGACCTATCCTAATGTATTATGGTAAAAGGAGTAAAGGGAAATTTCTCTAATTTCCAAACTTACTTGAAAAATTTTCCTATTGCCCCCGCCTACTCCTTCTCTTTTAAATAGATGTAAAGATAGAATGTGTGTACAAAATATAGCATTATTTAAATGAGAATCGTATCAGTGCTCTGAAGTAACCATACATTAGATGGTTCAAGATAATTGGCTTCCATGTTGTTACAATTTATATAAGCCACGTGGCTATGTTAACATTAATAGAAAATTAGAGGGACGCCTGGGGGGCTCAGTTGGTTAAGCAGCTGCCTTCGACTCAGGTCATGATCCTAGGGTCCTGGGATCAAGTCCCGCATCGGGCTCTCTGCTCAGCGGGGAGCCTGCTTCCCCCTCTCTCTCTCTGCCTGCCTCTCTGCCTACTTGTGATCTCTCTCTCTGACAAATAAATAAATCTTTAAAAAAAAAATTAGAGAAGGGAGGTATTTTAAAAGAATATATTTTTATAATGAAAACTATCTTGATATATTTCCTTATTCAGTACTATAGAGTAATAATCTTTGGTTGTTTCCTGGCAAAATAGTATTTAACTTAAATTACAATTGTGGGCATGTATTACAACTTCCTCGTTTCTGAAGGGAATTTATGTAGCATGTGTTTGTGTGAGAGAGAGAGAGAGAGCGCACAAGAGACAAAAATGAATCATATTCTATGAAAAATCTATAAATATTTAAACCTAAAAAGTAGAAAGGAAGTCAGTAGTTCATTTAATTGAGGAACTTAGGAGAAGCTGGGGTACAAATAATAATACTGCTATTATGAGCATCCCCATTTTACAGATGAGGAAACTGAAGCACAGAGAGGTTTGTTCAGTAGTGCACCTCAGACTTTTTTTTTTTTAAAGATTTGTTTATTTTAGTGAGAGAGGTGAGCAAGGGGAGGGACAAAAGGAAGGCGAGAGAGAATCCTCGAGCAGACTCCCCATTGAGCATGGAGCCCAACTCAGACCTGACTCGGGTCTCAATCCCAGGACCCTGAGATCATAACCTGAGCTGAAATCAAGAGTCACTGCTTGACCGACTGAGCCACCAGGTGCTCCCTGCATCTCAGACTCTTATGCTGTGTGTGAAAAGAGTGGTTCCCTATGAAGTTTCACATGTCTGGGAAAGTGTTACATTGCCAGACTCTCAGGATGTGACCACTTCAGGCAGATGCTGGATACATAAGATGCCTTATTAATTTACGATCCCTTTCTCTCCCATACTTTAGTTCTGGGCATCCCAGTACCATTACTCCATTGCTAGACTTAGCACCTAGTATGCTCTAAATGTCTCAACATCTCTCAATGTCTGTTGTAGGATGAATGAATATGAAAGTTTTGTTTTGGACATACATCTGACATTAGGCTAAAAGTGGAAAGTGCAATTTGCTTTAAAGAAATACCTTTTATAAATGACTTGTCTGTAACAATCGTTTCATGAATATTCTAAAAGACACCTGTGGCCTGGGATCACCACATTTTCAAAAGTAAATCATTTATTTTCACATCACAGGCCAGAGCAAATGTGTTATCATCATGCCTCTAATATAGATACGGCCCCTCAATTATGAGCAAATGTGAGTTGCTGAAACCTTAAGGCTTGGTCCCTTAGGAGCCCTGTCCCCTGAGAACAGGGAGTGCAGTGAGAACCATCTGCATTGAAGTCAGATTGCCCTGAGGTTGAGTCATAGCTTTGAGGCATATTAGGTGCATGACCACAGGCAAACTATGCAATTCCTCAGTTGATTGACCTGAAGATGAGAATAATTATGGTCACCGTGAGATTGTTTTGTCAGTTAAAGAAAATGTATATATACCAACTAACATAATATAGACTGTATTAGCACTCTCAGTTGCAGCCATAAAGGAAAAGGAAGGGAGGAAGGGAGAGAGGAAGGGAAAAATAAAGGGAGGAATGGAGGGAGAAAAAAAGAAAATTGGTTAGAATTTTAAAAATTTGGTTTCATTACTAAAATATTATGTGTTCAACTCTAGTCTCAGGACTTGATCTCCCTGCATTTCTCTGGTTTGCTCTTCTTGATATTTGCTTTATTACGACAGAAGTTCTTTCTCAGTGCCGACTCCTACCAACTCTATATTTACATCTTGTAGGTTTCCAATCTAACAGAACAAAAAAAAAGCAATTCTCCTCAGAAACACCCAAAAAAGTCCTGGCCTCACTTTGATTAAATCAACTCTCGCATGTTTCCATCCCTGAGACAATTGTAGGTCCAGGGAAATTCAGTGTTCTGATTGTGTGATCCAGACCTAGATCACACACCCAACTCTTGAGTCAGGGACAATTTCAGCAGCATTCAAAGCACAAGGACCAAGAGCGCAGGAAGCATGGTTCCCCAAAGGAAAATATAGGGAATATTATCAGGAGAAAGGAGAATGGACGTTGGATGGCAAAATCAGAAAAATGTCCACTATGCAGGCATTTAACTAAATGGCAGGTGTTGTTGTTGTTGTATGTATTTTTAGGCCACTTACAGAATCCTATTAAGCCCACTATATTTTTAAAATCACTCTATTTTACAACTTCACTCAGAAAATATATTCAGACTTCCAATAATGCACTCCATCCCCTTCCATTGCTTCGAGGTAGGCATAATGAGCAATTCCATGATATATCTATGTGGGATTCTCATTTAATTTTTATGAACATCAGTTCCCTTGTCACTCTCTAGAGAGTAACCCAACCAGTTTTCTTTACTTTTGACCAAGGTATCTGCTCCCTGCAGAATCTAATAGATTATTACTTTTCTCCCTTCCTATTGTTCCAAAATTAAGGACCAGTTAACTTTTTTTTTTAAGACTTTTAAGTTATTTTCAGTTGTTATTGTTTTTAACTATCTATATCTATATCTATCTATATCCCATTCCATTCCTTTTCTGGCTTCTCTTTTTTCATTTTGACTCTAGAGGGAAAGATGGGGTACACACAAATATTAATTGCAGGCCTCTGGAATATCCTAGGAACCGAAGTAAAGTGTATGGACATCTTGGGTGTTGTAACTATGGGGTGAGTTATCCTTGACTTTTGCAAATAAAGGAGGTTTGAGAAAGATGAGAGGTGAGCTATCTCTCCAACAGATGGATCATGGTATTAAGGAATCCTGAAAGCATAGGTAATGATGCTTAAGAGCAGGAGATCTGCAAATACACTCAGAGGCCAAATCACCGCCTCTTTCTGTACAAGTTTTTTTTTTTTTTTTTTTAAGATTTTATTTATTTATTTGACAGAGAGAGACAGTGAGAGAGGGAATACAAGCAGGGGGAATGGGAGAGGGAGAAGCAGGCTTCCCACTGAGCAGGGAGCCCAATGCGGGGCTCAATCCCAGGACCCTGGGATCATGACCTGAGCTGAAGGCAGATGCTTAATGACTGAGCCACCCAGGCACCCTCTGTACAAGTTTTATTAGAACACAGCCCTGACCCATTTATTCAAGTATTTTCTGTGTGCTAAAATGGCAGATTGAGTGCTTGTGAGAGAAAACCTCTGGTCCTCAAAGCACGGGATATTTACTGGCCGGCCCTTGATAGAAAAAGTTTATCCTCCCCTGCTCTGAAATATGGAGGATATCAGTTTGGGTTCTAAAAGAATTGTTCATTAGACTAGGGTTTAGAATACACGGCCCAGACTCCAGAATCATAAACAGAGATATGATGATTAAGAATTAGGAAAATCAGTTCTCAAGTAAAAAGGGCTGCATCCAGGGCAGAATCTCAGTCCTGCAGGGCTGGTGTAGAAGAGAAGGTAAGGAGACAGAGTTTATACTGGTATCCAGGACTCATCCTTGATACGATGGATACTCAGTCTGGTTGGGGGATAACTTCGTGGTTAGAATTTGTGCTGAGATAGCACATTTAAGATCTGAGAAACATGACTTATTTACCTCCACTTCAAAGGTGTAGGGACCATAAATTCAGATTTTCTCCTTGGTGAGGTAACTCAGGCATGGAGAGCAGCCTTGGTGGAGAAATAGGGCCATGGACTACAAAAATTCCTTCCAACCCAGGGCTCGGGTTAGGGAAGAGAGAAGCACTTTGTTGGGGAGAAAGAAGTTCTGACGCTATAGACCTTTACTTAGACCTGTGCCGAAGTGAGATTGAGAGTAGGAAAGCAATAAAACCTCTCAACTGCCTACAAGCCTGGGGAATCTTTTTCCTTTTATATATTGCTTTACATGTCAAAGAGCCATAGCTCCTGAAAAGGAATACTTCTCTGCTTCATATCAGTGGCTTGCAACAGGATATTTGAGTCTCTCAACAGCCCAATCTGTTTGGCTAATCCTATAGCCCAAATTAATTTTTCTTTTCTCTGTATTCTTATTTCATCCAGCAGAATAGTCTGGATACCTTGCCTTGTATTACAATTATATGTCTGCATATATTCTTCTCCCCAGACAAGGCATTCCTTAAAGCAAAGACTTAGCTTTACACTTAAATATCCCCTGAATAGGTGGTAACTTAAATATTTGCTCAATGAAACCATGAAAAGATTAATTAGCAACTATCTCTCTGCTGCTTTTAACCCTTGAGGAGTGTGTGTCTTCTTTTGCAGAGGAGCTGTCTTGTCTTTATCAGGACTTACGTCAGAGATAATGTCACTCAAATGTTTTTCTCTCTCAGAATGATTCAGTCTCAGGATTGTTCTTTAATCGTGAATATCTCCATTAAGAAGAGTTTCTCCCAAGTGCTTCCCAAGGACACGATGTGAAGGAGCATTAGTGGTCCCCCGCTGCCGAGGGCGGCATGGAGGAGACGGGTTTCGCGGCCGGCCATGGCCACTGGTTGCTGCCCTCCATCTCGCCGCAATCCGCGTTGGCAGAAATGCAGATTGAAGTGCGAGCTGATGCCAAGAACCCATGTTCTTTCTACCTCGTTACTCCCTTTTCATTGGGCTTCTGTGTGTCCTTTGTAGGCCAACCCACAAATTACTCTGAGAAGGAGATCCGCCCTTGGGCCAACCAAGGAATAAATTAATCCCCTTGCTAAGATAGGGAAAAGTACTCCTGAACCTTTAAATATTGAACTAATGGGTCAAATAATTGGAAATTACTTTCCTCTCATGTTGAAATCTTTGGACCGTGTTGTTCTAAAACCAGACCATTAGATTACAGTTTACTTCCCTGTTACTTTGCCAGCTGTGAACTTGGCCAGAGGTGGTTCCCTGGTTTAAACAGGAAAAAAAAAAATAAGGTAAATTGACAAAATGGATACATTTTTTAAAAACAAGACTTTCAATTTGATACTATATTGTTGATGACAGTTATTTGACTCTTAATAGTCCAGTCATAATGAGACAGGATACTGCATAAGCCAAAGACCACACAAAGGGTGGATGGTAAGTATCAAGAGGGTGTGGAGGAAGTGGGTTACAACCTCTTACTCTCCCAACTGTAGAGTCTCATCTTGCCTTAAAAAAAAAATCAGTTCAAAAAAAAAAAAAAATACATGTAGCCCTGATGTATTCAAGAACAATAGTAACCACAAAAAAAAAAAAAAAAAAAAAAGATTTTTTGAAAGATGCATGACTTTTTTACCCTTCTTCCTTCCACAAGGACTCGCTCTCTCCACCAGGCTCTCTTTTCTTTATTTCCTCAAATGTTATTATTTCACGTCATTGTGTCAAGCTTAATCTATTGAAAAGTCCTACGTCCTCTGTAATTTAGGTTTTAAACAACATATGATTTACTCTGTTATTAAAACAGAAAATTCAGCTGCCTTCCCTGAATGGAAGACTGTCTGGCATCCTTAATATTCTTCTGTAGAAATTGTGGTGACAGAAGAGAAACCTGAGTAAATCCACTGTGCGAGCTCCTTTAAAATGTGAGGACCTTGTCAATGCGTTAAAAAGTAAAAGTTGGTTTTCTTCTAAATACTCTTGCTGGGGCCCATCATGCATAAAAAGGGGCCACAGCCCATTTGCAAGGCCTCTGAATGAACTCCATTCATTCTGTACTTGGAAATGTCTCTTCAGCCACAGAGAAACAATAGTTATAACCTAATTTCTTTGGCGCCAATATCGGCAGAGGAAAAGCCAAAAGACCATTATGAAAACTCTAGCAACTTCTCTTGGTGATTATGTAATTCTGTATTCATTGATCATATTTGTGTACTTAAATAAGCACTTTTTAAAAAGATTATGAAGTGGTTTGGGAATGCTGTGATATCACATTTCACGCATTGAACATTTTAAAACTATAGGGCTCCAAAGTCATTTTCTTATTATGGTTACTAAAGTCTATAAAAGCATACTAACATGCACCGTGAGGCTTTAAGAGGAAAGTGTGTTTAATTACTGTATGTTAAAATCTGATGTAATTTAAAACTACAGTTTTGTTAGGTAAATCCAATAATCAGTTTCCACATTTACCTGTCGAACATGTTGTTCTACGTCAGTGGAACATGTATTTCTGGAGGTAGTAGCGACGGTCCCATGTGTGTCAGTACCATTTCCAGTGGTGTCTTGGGTAATTTTTTAAGTAGGCACACATGGAGCCCAACGCGGGTCTCGAACTCACAACCCTGGGATCAAGACCTGAGTTGAGATCAAGAGTCAGATGCTCAACCCAGTGAACCCCCCAAGTGCCCCTACAGTGAGTTTTCTTTTTTTTTTTTTTTAAGATTTTATTTATTTATTTGATACAGAGAGAGAGATCACAGGCAGAGAGAGAGGCAGGCAGAGAGAGAGGGGGAAGCAGGCTCCCTGCTGAGCAGAGAGCCTGATGCGGGGCTCGATCCCAGGACCCTGAGATCATGACCTGAGCTGAAGGCAGAGGCTTTAACCCACTGAGCCACCCAGGCGCCCCTACAGTGAGTTTTCTTAAGTGCAGACAGATCTGAGCATGTCACTCCTTACACACAACCCTTCACTGTTTCCCATTGCCCTCTTCAGGGGGCCTGGCGTCCTCTTCCTACATGATACAGTTTCTGCCTGTTGCTGCCAAACGCTCTCTACCTCCCCACCCTGTGCCCCCACCCCTTAATCTGACCAACTTTTACTTATTCTTGAAGTCTTAACCTTAAGATTACCTTTTCAGGAAGGCTTTTAGTTGTATTAACTCATGGTTTAAAATCTAGGGTATTGGGGTACCTGGGTGGCTCAGTGGGTTAGGCCTCTGCCTTCAGCTCAGGTCGTGATCTCAGGGTCCTGGGATCGAGCCCCGAATCGGACTCTCTGCTCAGCAGGGAGCCTGCTTCCCCCTCTCTCTCTATGCCTGCCTCTCTGCCTACTTGTGATCTCTCTCTCTCTCTCTCTCTCTCTCTCTGTCAAATAAATAAATAAATAAAATCTTTAAAAGAATAAAATAGGGTATTTGGGGCTAATTGTATGGGGATTCATTGTTGAAGGATGATTAGGCACAGATTGTGAAGGACTTTCTAAACTGTGCTTTCAAGGTTTTGAATAGGAAGGTGATGTCAGTTCATTATTTTAAAAGTTTGAAGGATGGGGGCGCCTGGGTGGCTCAGTGGGTTAAAGCCTCTGCCTTCAGCTCAGGTCATGATCCCAGGGTCCTGGGATGGAGCCCCGCATCGGGCTCTCTGCTCAGCAGGAAGCCTGCTTCCCCCTCTCTCTCTGCCTGCCTCTCTGCCTACTTGTGATCTCTCTCTCTGTGTCAAATAAATAAATAAAATCTTTAAAAAAAAAAGTTTGAAGGATGGATGGATTGAGCCTTAAAAGAATGTTTAAGATACCCATGTGATTCATCATCAGTGAATTAGGAAACAACCACATTAATTCTTTTGATGATCCCATCTTCACTCTCCTTTAAGCACTGTGAAAAATCACTTGCTTTGATTGCATTCTTGGAGACCCAGCAAATTCATCATTAAAAAATACCAGCTGCCAGTTTTTGGCTTTCTGTTGTCATTTACTTGTTTAGTGATGCTAAATATGATATTAGCTGAATAGTATATATAAATAGTATGTACTTAATTTAATGAAATAGGTGTAAGAGCAGGCTCTATGGAGATCTGGTTTAAAATTCTTGCTCTACCAGTTACCAGCTGTATGAATGTGGGCAAACTATTTTGACAACTTACTTAGAAAAATAAACTCCAGCTGAGGGGTATGGAGATTGGGACAAGGAACATAGATACTAAAGCAGTTTGCCAAGCATGACATTTCTTTGAATTTGAGAGTGTCTAAAAATCCATGTGGATCTTGTATTCTCACCCATAATGTACTTCTAAGATAAAAATATTTTTAAGTTGGGGAAGGGGATTAAGTTGGTTGATGGTTTATTGTCTCAAATATTCTGTACAGTTATTTCTCCAAGAAGACATACTGTGTTTATCCTATTATTTGAAGCAACCCCCCCCCCAGTACAAAAGCTTATGAAGTGACTAAGGGAATTACCAGAAATGTAAATATAAAATCTCATTAGAGCAGAAATTCTGCATTAATCTATAGACATTGATCACAATGTACAACCTAAGAATACTTTATTCTGGATGATTTTTTTAAAAATCTAGCTCAATAATGTTACAAAATAAACTCATCACTTCCCTCCCCTCACTATCCCGAAAGCCAGATTATCCCAACTTTCCTGGATTCACCATGTTTCCAGTTATTCTCGTGGAAACATCAGGAACACACTGGCTTATCTCTTTTCCTTGTCTCCTCCAAATATTTTAGTTAAATATTTTAATTTTCTTCACACAATCCTCCTTAAACATATAATTCTTTCTATCACTGTGGTTCTCTTTTCCATCTATTTCTTGCAGTCAGCAGCTCAGTTGTTTATTATTTCTTGCCTGGACTATCACTGAGGTCATGAAAAGTTTCCTACATGCACTCGCTTTCCCCTTTCACTTAGTCTGTGTACCATATTCCTTCATTGTGTCTTTATCAACTATGAAATTAAGTATTGATTTTCAAGTCAGGTCTTTCCCCACCATATTATGTTGACTTTCCTTTCCAGCCTAATCTTTCCTACTCTCTTACGTGATTCACACTCTACAAAATGAACTGCCTACTCTTCTCTGAGCACCCACTCTCTTGTTCCAAGCCTCAGCACCAACTTTTCCCATTGCCTCTCAGTATGTGTCAAAGTCTATCTCACAAGCCTCCTTCCTCATAAATCCTTCCTTGATCATCTCAGCTGAGTTTCTAGTGTCTCTTTCTTCTTTCGTTAATTTGTATGGAACAAATATTTATGCCTAATGTGTATCAAATGATAAACTAGCACTGGGGATTTAACAACGGCTAAGACAGAATTTCCCCCCTGCCAATGCAGAGGTTATAATCTAACAAAAAAGAAGACTAGATAGCTAATTTCACTTGTCATGGGTTTAAAAGAGAATCTGTACAACATGTTTAAAAGGGCGCAACTTAGGCTGGGAATCAAATATGGCTTCTCTGATGCAGAGAGCATAGACAGAGATCTGGAGAATGAGGAGGTCTTAGCTAGGTGGAGTAGCAGGGGTTAAAGGAATTTGGGGACAAGAAAGAGTGCTTTAGGCATAGGGAACAATATATGCAAAGGCCCTGAGGTGGAAATGAACATGGCACATACAAAGAACTGAGAAAGCCAGTATGGGCAGCCAGATGGGATGTAACATGAATAATGGGACAGGGGAAGTTGAGATATTAACAAAACATGGATTGATGATCCGTAGGATCTAAAATGGATTGGAACTGAATAAAGTAAGGAATGAAGATAGAGAAAAACAGGGGGCTGGGTGGGAACGGTTGAGGAAACAATGCCTGGAGAATCTAATGAGTTTGAAGCAAAAGGATGATAATAGGAGTTCAAGGGGAGAATCTTTTAGTTGGTGAGTCCCATATCTCACTTCTCATTAAGCCTTGTAATACATACTCGCTTCCTATATTCTGTCATAT
The DNA here is from genome assembly GCA_028534135.1 of Potos flavus. Taxonomy (NCBI): domain Eukaryota; kingdom Metazoa; phylum Chordata; class Mammalia; order Carnivora; family Procyonidae; genus Potos; species Potos flavus. The sequence goes on along the minus strand of CM052900.1, from coordinate 89,541,408 downwards.
TTTATAGTTATTTATATAATTGTCTTATTGTTATATACTAAATTATAAGTCACCTTGGTACTAGTTAATAATTATATTATTATTAATAATATGGGCCAATACTTACAAGAAGTCTTTGCTGCTGTACATATTTCTTCTTTGATCCTCCATCTTATTTCTGAATTCATCTTATATGTCATTTGGCAAATACTGATTGCCACAGTTTAGCAAGTATAAAGAAAGGCACCTAAGAATTATTACATGCTACAAAATAATTTTTTTAATTAACAAATGAGGCCATTTTCTGGAGTCCCCTCTCAAAACATAGGAAGTGTTAGTGTATCTAGACTCATTTCCACAGGACTGGAATGAGAATGAGGATTAAAGACAGCACAGAAAATTAGGATTCAGTAGGTCAGATTTCCAGCTTCTTAATACTCTTGCTGCTTAACTTAGTTACTGAACTTTTCTTCATTTTTCCTTTCTGGTGGTATGGCTTCACTCTTGGGAGAATGAACGCACATGCACTAAGCCATTTTCAGAAATGAGTCACTAAGACTATTATAACCTAAACAAATGAGCCACTTTTTGCTTAAAGTGCGCCTTTGTATTTCTCCTACATTGGCCTCATTGAGCCTGAGGTGTATTTTCTTTGTATGTTTATCTTACACAGATACAGGCAGGATGTCCCTGTTTCTTCAGTTAGATGTTAGATAAACTCACCATACATTCATTTTCAACCTCATTTTTTTTTTTTTTAGTTTTAATTACACAAAGAAGTCATCCACATTTGATATTAGGAACCCAAAGTTTGTGAAAAATATTAAAAACACACCCCTTCTAAAATGTTGGTGATCCTTCTCTTCCTCTTTTTTGTTCTCCTAGGTTCTTCCTAAGGGTGGTTAGTCCAATGAAGCCGCAGCATATACCCTGAGAGAATGCAGTAGCTCATCACACTGGCACAGCCAAAAGATATGAGGGAAGCCATGAAGGACAGTGCCACAAAACGTAAGGATCCCTGGGTCACCACAATATTGTAGCTCAGTGACAATGGCTTTGCCCGTATTCTGCAGTTCTGTCTGAGGTCTTGTAGATGACCTGCAGTAGGTCGGACAAAGGGTATGCTTTGGAGATATCTTCAGTCACTATCATTTTTTTAGGAATTCAATCATTGTTTTTTTATATCTTGAGGAATTAAATAATTTTGTATGTGGTGTGAATCTGAGCATGGCAGATGGTAAAAGAAATAGTTATACGTTTTTAAGAAATAGAATATAAGTGAGGTTCAATGGGGTAGAGTCCGGAACCAACAAGCGAGAAAGAATTCTTGAGATGTCTGGTGCAAAATGGTGGTTTATTAAAGCACAGGGACAGGACCTGTGGGCAGGAAGAGTCTCTGCTCTGGGGTTGTGCGGAGTGGTCCATTATATACTTGCAAGTTGGGAGCGGGTCAGGGATAGCATAAGTCTCTAAGGAATTTTGGAAGCAAGGTTTCCAGGGCCGTGAGGGGCTAGCTGTTGTTGGGAAAAGGTCATTTATTACCATCTAATAAAACCTTAGTCACGAGACCCTTCGGATGTATATCAGTGGGCCATATCCTTGGGGATGACTGCCAAAACATATCTTGGGGGGGTTGAGAGATAAAGGAAGTTTCTAAAGGAATTTTTATATGTTAAAGCAGACCTACAGGATCCTGGTTGAGGGTGGGAGAGGCGGTCAGGCTAGGATTGCCTTTTGCCCTTCGCAAAGTATTAAGGTGAAGGCAGTTGAGTCCTTGGAGGAATGTCACTCTGCCTGTTTCAAGGACTTGTCAGTGAGCTCTAGGTAATAAGGAAATTGAATAACTTGTCTTCTGCCTCTGTTTCCCACATCAGGTATGCTTTGGAGATATCTTCAGTCACTATCATTTTTTTTTAGAAATTCAATCATTGTTTTTTTATATCTTGAGAAATTAAATAATTTTGTATGTGGTGTGAATCTGAGCATGGCAGATGATAAAAAAATAGTTATATGTTTTTAAAGAAATAGAATTTTATAATGTTTCCAAATCCCTCTAGATGCTTTCTTACAAAACTCCCAACAACCTAGTTACAAGGTCAGTGGTCTCAGATGTCATGTCTGAGCTCTTGCTAATCTTTTAATGAATTGTTTTTCTCTTTTATAATCTTGCGATTCATGTCTGTCCTTAAGTGTCCATTTGTCTTTATGTCTTTATGTCTGTATGTCATGTTTACTTCAGCTACTTTACATAAACTAAAACTAGAACTCCATGCATTTTATAGAATGAAAAGCAATCGCTTTTTCATCTTCCCACCCCTAATTCACAGAGCAATGACCAAGCTCTGCCTTGCAGATCTTTCTAGCCATTGGAGCTGTCCAACTCCCATGTGACCTGCCCCTTCTAGAGGGAACCTACCATGCGTGAGTTAGGGTCTAGTTCTTAGCTGTACAGGTTAAGAAACTTGGCTGATTCACTAATTAAATCTTACTTATTAACCAAAATGCTGTGGTCTATGCATTTATAATAATGTAGATTTATCTTGTTACTTTGAATAAATAATATGATATATCAAAAATACTTCATCATATTAACATATCAGAGATAGCATATAGAATTATAGCAGAGATTTATAAGGCCTCAATGAGTATAGTATATAGAAAAAGCAGTGGATTAGAAATAAGGAGACCTAACGTTCTTATCTCAGAATGCTGCTGATATTATCTATGTGCATCTGAGGATAATTGTTTAATGTAACTTCAGTCAGAGCTTAGTCACTTTGTCACATATAGCTGGAAAGGAGGCTGGCATATGTGGTCTGTACCCATAACTTGTAGGATTGTATTACTAAAGGAACTGGACTCTTGAAGGACAACTAACAAATGTTGCCATTGTCCCCTTTTATCTGGAAAGCAAATGCTCTCTCAGCACTTTCTTCCTCTCTCACTTCCACGTGCATTTCTGCTTAGCCCGGAATTGGGTCACATGGTCACCTTTTGATGCAAGGAAGCTAGGGAAGCAGGAAACGGGATTGAAAAAACATGATTGGCTTTGACCAAAGGATCCCAAACTTTCTTGGTACACAGCTCCCTTGGGGTCTCAGTTATTTTCTCATGGTGCCAAAAGAAATACATAAAAGTTCCATTTACAACTTAATGGACATTTTAACAGATTAGACACATAAATTGAAAGAAAGTAATACTTCTGTGTTTAAATAACCACGTTACAATGGGATAGATACACCTGTCCGGCACTCTGCAACTTCACTAACATTGGAATCAGATTGGACGGTGCTATTTGTTGTTCTCCATGCTTTTTATGGCCATACTTGTTTGTTAGTTTTTTAATCATAGCAACCACTGAAAATCCAGCTTTGCAATGATTCGGCATAGTCTAAAGGAATGTAGCGATTTAATACCCTAAGCTGGTATTTTGTACTTTGTCCAACCGATGTTGAGTCGCACTGCTTCTCTTGAAAATTAAACTACGCCATGGCCCCCCAGTGAGTTTACTTTGTCACTCATGGAGACAGGGCACACGGTTTGGGAATCATGGGCTTAGACGAATCGTGATCCATTGTCTGGAACTGGACATACTGCTCCGCAGACAAGAATCAGGTTTCTTTGGGGCGCCTGGGTGGCTCAGTGGGTTAAAGCCTCTGCCTTCAGCTCAGGCCGTGATCTCAGGGTCCTGGGATCAAGCCCCGCATCGGGCTCTCTGCTCAGGAGGGAGCCTGCTTCCCCCTCTCTCTCTCTGCCTGCCTCTCTGCCTACTTGTGATCTCTCTCTGTGTCAAATAAATAAATAAAATCTTTAAAAAAAAAAAGAATCAGGTTTCTTTTAAAGAGGAAGAAGGGAAAATGGAAATTGTGTAGGAAACTAACCATTTCTGTCTCAGTCTGCCCCATACATACTATGTGCTGTTTTAGAACAGAGGTTGTGTCTGTTTTTACAACTATCTTATGTAGAACAGTTTTTGGTACTTAGAGGGAACTCCTTACGTATTTATTAAATGGAGAAATGAAGATATACGGTTAAGGGTATATAGTTAATTCTGTTAACCATAGAATGCCAAATTATAGGAAATTTGTTACCTATACAGTAAGGTTCTGTAGGGCCTGGACTATGCCTTCCTCGCCTCTTACTGTCCAGGGTCCAGCAAGTATTTGGCACATTCCAGATGACAGAAAAGTGTTGGTGGGATGAATGATTGGATGTCTCAGTGAGAGCTGGTTCTGCCTCCAAACACCGTTACAAGGGAGTTTCATTACACGGATAATGAAAATGCTTATTAGTGAACTCTCAGTGTAAATGTCCATGCTGACTGTCAAGAAAGAAAAATAACCACTCTGTCTTATCACTGTGGATCTAAGGCTTTCCTTTGTTACCACAGTCACCACTAGAAAAACTGACAAAAAGAGAAAAGCAGAACTTATTTGAGATACGAGAAGGACTTTTTCCATAATGGTTTACATGGTCAGCACCTCAACCATCTCACAGTTCAGGATCATTCCGTAAAACTAGCACGGTGACTTTTTAAAAAGGTGCCACCAAATTTTCTAAGTATGATAGCTATTTGAGCAAAATATGTCTTTCTCCTTTTTCTTGTCCCCTCAGCCCAAATTCATTTTTCTGTATTTTTTGCGTTTTTGCAACAAGAGAAGCCATTTAAGCTCTTTGCCCTTGGTTTCCCTGATCGTCAAGTGTACAGCTCTGTGCCACTCTATGAAAGCATGTGCATGAGCTAGAATGTTAGAGTTATGTGTAGATCTAAAAATTACCTGTGGTTGGATGCCTGGGTGGCTCAGTCAGTTAAGCCTCTGCCTTCAGCTCAGGTCATGATCCCAGGGTCTTGGAATCGAGTCCCACATCTGGCTCCTTGCTCAGCGGGACTTCTCCCTCTGCCTTCTGCTCCCCCTGCTTATGTGCTCTTTCTCTCTGTGTCAAATAAATTTTAAAAATCTTAAAAATAAATAAATAAATAAATAAATTACCTATAGTTATTTGATTTTTCTAGTAGTTTATTTAGAAAGTTATTTATAGATTGTTTCTACCACTAATTCAAAAGTATTTTCAAGGCAGAATCTATGTCCTTTTCATTTTAGAATCCGCAGAGCATCGTACAAGACCTGGTATAAAATAGGTATCCAATATATGTTTTTGAGTTGGTAAACTCTTTTTTATCAATATTTTTCCAAAAACATGGTGTTCTGTTCAAAATAAAGTGTGTATTTTTATCTGTGAGAGCCAAAATCATCTTTACTTTAGTTCCTTCAGTATTCCTGAAAACTAAGGTAAATCAAGATTTATTCTCCTTGTCTTGTAAATGGGAAAATATAATTATCTTTAATGATGGATACCAAATTTTGAACTTGTACTATTAAATAAATAAACTAGTTAATATATTTCAAAACATTCTTTGTTTTACTGGAGAATATTATATGTATGTCTTTATTATGTGTTAATATGTTTTTCTACCAATGTGATTAAAGCTTTCACTGAGCATTTACTAGATGTAGGTCAATGTCCAAATCCCAGACTGATGTTGCAGTTCAGTTTATGTTGCTAAATTTTATTTTTAAATGCATTTTTTAAAAGATTTAAAAAATTTTTTATTTACTTGTTGGAGAGAGAGAGAGAGGAGAGAGGGAGCATAAGCAGGGGGAACAGCAGGCAGAGGGAGAGGCAGGCTCCCCATTGAGCAGGGAGCCCAATGTGGGGCTCAATCCCAGAACCCTGGGATCATGACCTGAGCCGAAGGCAGATGCTTAATGACTGAGCCACCAGGTCCCCTTGCATGTATCCTATAATTTTTTATGGATCTGCTTACATGTAATAATATTCTGGGTGTGAACTTTTAAATGAAATTGAGTCATACAACCCATACTATTTTGCAATTTCTTTTTTTCCCCACTTTATAGTGTATCTAAACTTTTAAGTATAAAAGATCTTTCAACTAATAAATTCTCCTGTTCTATTAATTGCTAGATCTTACTTTTAGATGTTCACAGTACCCTATACTCCTACTTTGAATTACTTATCACACTTTCAATTTAAGTTAGTACTTGTAAAATTATAGGTCTTATTCCTGTTTTCCTAAATAAATTGTAAATTCCATGAATAACACACACTACCTGAAACACATACAGGTAACAGCAGTACATGCTGTAAATGAATGAGTCAATGAATGGGAGGCTTCTGTCCCAAGACTTTCTTTACAAAGCCTGTGCTCCTGCCATGTTTTCATACTGCTTCCCCTTAGAGGTTCCTTTATCTGCTTTACATGCTAGGGGGTTCTTATTATTTATGATTATGTGTTTTTTAATAAATAAATATCTTATTATTTATGATTTTTAGTGTTTTTGTTTTGTTTTGTTTTGTTTAGAATTTATTTATTTATTTGAGAGAGCACAAGCAGGGTGAAGAGCAGAGGGCGAACCAGGCTCCCCGCTACGCAGGGAGCCTGATGTGGGACTTGATCGTGGGACTCCGAGATCATGACCTGAGCTGAAGTCAGACGCTTAACTGACTGAGCCACCCAGGCGCCCAATTATTTTTAATTTTGTGTAGTATAGTTTAGGTTAATGTGAAGTCAGAGAAATGAGCGTTTTAGGTATTCGGAAGTGTAGGCATAATAATTACATAATGATAAAAATAACCAACATTGTAACTCTTTTATGTTGTTGGAGCTTACTAATTTTCAAAATTAAAAAGACAATGATATACATTCCCAAAGTGGCTTTATTTCACTTTTCTGACATATTTTTCTGTCCACTCTCTTCCTAAACTAAAGTATTAAATGAAATGATAAATGTCAGAGATATCTAGTTAACTCTAGTATTTATTCCTATGGTGGTAGGGTCTTAGATTTGTGACCATTCACAATGGATACTCTGTTTCCAGCTTGCAACCAGGCATGGTCAATAGCATGCAAACAGAAGTGTCTTGTGGCAGTTTTCATGATCGTTTCTCAGGAGACAGCAAGTTGTATGCTCTTTCACTCCTGCTTTCTGACCTTCTCCCTGTTCCCTGTTCTGCTCCTCTGGAATGTGGTGCTGCCATCTTGGACTGTGAGCTTGAAGCCTGGTAGGACAAAACAGGGAGATGAATGGGTGCTGGGTTTCTGGCAGCATGGGTTACCTTGTCAGTCATGAACTGCCTCCTGGACATTTCTATGAGACAAAAAATAAGATTTCATCTTTACTAAGCTATTGTTTCTGTCATTTGACGGCACACCTAATGTAGCTAATAGAGACAATGAATCTGAAATTTTGAAGAAAGTCCCTGTAAGCTTACTTGCCACAAATAACTAGCCCCTACCAACAGCATTTTACCAAAGAAACTATATGTGACGTTACTCCCTATTTATAGATAAGAAGGGTCAGTGTAGTTTCAATTTAGATTCTAGGTCAGTGCTTTTCATGAGACTGCCTTTACATGCTAAATGACAAGTAATAAGAATAATAATAGTCTGCTTTTCTATACAGTTCTGTATTTGTTTTAAGATATTAATCTCATCTAGTTTCTCACAACCACTCTTAAAGTAGGTTCATAAATCACAAAACTGAAGCTAAGACAGTGTCATCTGTAGAGGGTAATAAAACTAGACAGTGGACTAGTTTCCTGGGTTCTTATTCTTTATGCTTTTTATCATATTGTGCACCAACCTTTTTAAGCCTCAACATATAGTACCTTACATTTTATTAATCAAATTTGATAAGTTGTTTTTTCCATCTCCATTGTAGACACATGTTCATCTGTACAAGTGAGAGAAGAGCATGAGCACCAAAGAAGTCTTTATTGTTTATAAATAGTAATGTTTCTCTCTCCCTCTGGGAAGGAGGAGATATTGGAAGGAAGAGTAGACAAAGAATACATGCAACTTAAAACACACTGGGTTCAAGGAAATGATAGTACTAATTGTCACCTATACTCTTGACCTAGCTACTGAGTAATAACGTATTATTTCCAATCCCCAAAAAAATCAAGCATTCTATTCATTGACCGAAACAGTATAAACCTAATTGAAAAATTCACACACAGAAAAAAGCCCAACTGCTGATTTAAGTGTTCTAATTTAATTAAAAATTAACTGAATTAATTAATTTCAAAAACTAAGTTTGAAAATTTCAGGCTTGAAAATTTTAGTATGCAATTTGCATTTGTGGTCATGCCCCAGTGCTCAAATTTCAGTATTACTCAGTTTACAGAGGGACCCAAATATGGACAGCCTTAGTAAACAATGTTCTCCTCTACTGCCTTTGATTGTTTTGATTACCGCTCCATATTGCTTTTGCTGTAGCCTTAATCAGGACAACCTTGACCTTTTTCTCCAACCCACTTTTAAAAAAAACATTTTGGGGAGTCTCTGCTAGCTTCTCTTTTAATTTGTCTGCTTTTCTTACTGTGTATTTTGTTCCTTTTTGCTTGTGGGGAATAGGGATGGAATATTGATGACTGAAAGTTTGGATTTTTTCCAGGCATTTATTTTGGGACAAGCTCTCAGTCTGTTGTCACTAGCGCCTACCCACTGCCCTGTCCTCCCCTCCCTGCAGTATGACAGACTCGTTTCCCCCCATATAGTGGGAAGAGTGGGAGTTCTTTTAAGAACCTTTGTAAATTTAAGTGTTTACGAGAGGATTTCTGGGAAAACAGTAGATAAGGCCCAGGGAGCTCATTAAAGATAATAAAATTACTTGCTCTGACTTTTTTTTTAAAGGAAATATTCTTAAACCACTTCCTTGCAGTTCCATCATTAAAGTTGTCTCTAACTTGACCTTTCCTGAATAGCTAATTCTCATGCAACTTCCTTTCCCCTTCTACAGCATGAAGTATTTTACTTAGATGATCTTTCCCGGTACAGACATTTGCATTTTAAGGAATTGGGAGATGTTGACTCACTGTAGTCCCCTGCTCTTTTTCACATCCCACTATTCACTTGAGAGTCCAGATTCTTGGTGTTTTTGCTTTCATATTTCCATGCTATGAGAACCTGAACATGGTGAAGCTTTGAAATGAAAGTTAGTCAAAGTCAAAGATAACTTTGACCAATGACCTTTACATTTCTTATTAGTAAGGTGTATATACAATAACTAGGAATCAACTATCTATGCATTTGTTTGGGTTTGTCTGACTAAAGTCAGGGAAGCAATAATTAATTACTAGTAATTAACACATAAAAGGATTACAAAGGAAGGGTTTCTCATCATTTAATTGGCTTGGATTAAAGAAAAAGAACTGTTTTTGTTTTTTTTTTCAAACATTATCACATGATTCGCTTTAAAAGACTAGCAACCTTCCTACTGAGGAGTGTAAGATATTTCTTCGAAATGTACTTCCATAATTATAGTGATTTTCTGGCAGTCCCAAGAAAGGTAAAATAACATCATAATTATATTTATTTTATTTGTCAAAAACAAAAGTAAAGTACCCTCTTTCATGGCTCCTTGATTCTTTCATTCCCTTGCAGACCAAATTTCAGTTCCACATTAGACATAAAAATTCCTTCATTTCATATCTCAACAGTGTCTACCTTCTCTGAACTGTTATATATTTCTTTTTTTTTAACTGTTACATATTTCTTATATACCTTTGACATTCACTCTAATCCTTCCTTACATACATTGTTACTGTTCTCTAGAATTTTTTGAAATGCCTTCCATCTTCTAAACTATATTTAAGTTTGCTGGAAAAAAAAGGGCCGCATAGTCCACTTACTCCCAGTTTTATCTATTATCACAGGATAAATCTTAACAAATAAATCATGACAACTTGCTCCATAGTTCCTTGGCATTGGAATGTATAAAAATAATTGCTGGGACAATTAATCTTAGTCTATGTAAGTAATTAAGAAGCAGTTAATTTTGATCAGTTTCTCAAAATCATATATTATTTCTTTCAAACACAAACTTTGTCTCAATTAGTGTAACGTCCAGTATAACCCACTATAGTGTAAAGCATCTTTTAGTTATTGGGAGGGAGAGAATGATTAAAGTTTGTTTTGCAATCATAATATTTTCCATTTTATAGCATTTTTTATTTTTCAAAACTGCTTTCATGTGCCTTGTAGACGCAAAACATATTTTAATATAACAGCACACCATTTAAAATAAATGTTAGGTTTTACTTGAAATACTTTGAGAGATGGTATAGAATGGTGGAAGTATTAGAATCAAAGTGCTTGGGTCCGAATCCTGGCCCCACTACTTATCAGTTGCGAAATTTGTCAAGTTACTTAACCTCTCTATATCTCATTTTCCTCATCTGTAAAATAGATATGATTGTAAAATTAGTTGTAATAATTAAATAAATGAATACATATAAGGCACTTAGAATCATGCCTAGAACTTAATTAGCGCGGAACAAATGTCTGCTTTTATTACTATTTGGGAAAAATTACAATGTATTATGATTTCTAGATGAATTTTATTACCACAAAATTTGTATAAAAAATGGACCAACTGTAGTGGATAATTTCTCTAACCACAATGTGAGAAACATAGATATAACCACAGTGTCTTAAATTTTTCTATAAACTATCCCTTACCAAGTACATAGGATAATTTTTTATTATGTGCTTAAAAAATACTTGATTATTGTCCATTAACTGCATAATTAATTTTCTACAGCTGGATAAATATTTATTGGAACATGTTCATATTTGGTCTCATTGTTGTGCTTTCTTCAATTGTCCTGGGCAAGATTTCTTCTTTTGTCGTTTGAAACATGCATAAAAGTAAATATGTATATATATACCATCAAAAATATTTTAGAAAAGTTGTGAAAGCTCTCCAATGCCACTCCATTCCTCCCATAAACATCCTTATAATCTTATTTTTCAGAGGTTTGCTACATATCCTCCTCGTTTTTTTATGTACTACAGAAGCATAGTCCATAAATATGCTTACATAGTAATTTTTCCCCATAAAATTGGGATTATGCTACTCATAATGGTTTTTATGGTCTATTATGTTTTTTTCTTAATATGTTATATATATTTTACTAGATTAATTCATATAGTTTTATCCTCGTTCATTCCTTTTCATTTTTTGTGAAAATTCAGATGCATGTAAAAGCATATCCAACTATATATGTATATAAATATATACATAGTGCACATCCCTACATCCACTACTTGGGTTTAGAAAAAGAACATTGCCAATACATTAGAAAACCTGTCAGTTCTTTTTTTTTTTAATGGCTGTAATGAGTTTACGTCTATACCTTTATTTTTTAATTGATCAGTAAATATTTAAGTTGTTCCTAAATTTTTACTGTTACTAATAATACTATAATGACCGTCTTCTATTTCATGTAACCGTTGTCTATAGGATGGATTCCTGGAAGTGGGATTACTAGGTAATAGGATATGTACTTTTCAGATTTTAATAGGAAAACTACATTATCCTCCAAAAGTTTATACAAATTTATACTTCCACCAACAATATAAAAGAGAGCTCATTTCTCCACACACACCTGTCCAGCAGTTGCTAATACCAGTCTTTTACATTTTTCTAATTTGAGTAGAAAAACTATTTATTTTAACTGAATGGTTGTAGCTGGTGAAGCTCAGCATCTTTTCATATGTTTATTATATATTTGTACTTCTTTGGTAAATTGTCTGTTCATACCCAAAACCCATTGTTCTATTATTGATTTATGTTTCTTTATTGCTTTGCAGGAATTCTTTATAAAACATATATAAATTTCTTATCTGTTATGAATCATAAGGATTTTCTTTTGAGTGTGATTTTAAAGTTTCTTATGCATCATTGAACACATGAAGGCATAGGTGCCTTGAAGTTCAAGAATGAATAGTTAATAAACCATTTTTTCACACTTCCATTTTCTCACAGTATTTTAACCTTTCACAGCAAAGATTATTTAAGGAACATGGATTCCTGAATCTAAAGTTGTATTTGTCATTTTTGTTTCCCTTCCTCGATATACACCTGCACTACTAAGTCATTTGCACTTAATTCTTCCCATTCTCATAGACAGAGGAAATTTATTACCATACCGAATAAATCACTATGTAGAAATTACATATTCCTCAGTAAAGGGGCAATTATATTAGTTTAGAGCTAAGAGTCAAAACTTCAAATCATTTTTCTTAAGTGTTCTAATAAAGTGTTCTAATATGTACCTCTAACCATCTCTTTGTATTTTCTGTTTCTAGAATTATTTTGTTAAGAAAAAAATTTTGGACATGATAGAAGGGTGACAAAGACCCTAGAAAAACTAACAATGTATTAAAAAATAACTTGAACACTTTATATAGTACCAATTTAAATGAATAATTACTCTTTTTGGAGAGGAAGCTGCTTCACTCTATTCTTACAAAAACAAAACACATACACATACACTTTTGCAAGAGGTATTGAATTAGAACCATAGACAATTTTCTTTCCTTTTCCTTTTAAATTTATGGGTTATATCTTTTTTAGAAGCAGGGAATATGTCTTATCAGTAGCCTGTAGATAGAGCAGATACTCTGTCCACTTGAATTTCTAAAATTTAAGTTTTCCAATTTTATTAAAAATTTTTGTCTATTATCTGTAGAAAATAAAAAAACGTACTTTGAGAAATAGGAAAATCTGATCTATAATTTCTTTTTTCTTTTTTAATTTTATTTATTTATTTGACAGAGAGAGAGATCACAAGTAGGCAGAGAGGCAGGCAGAGAGAGAGGGGGAAGCAGGCTCCCTGCTGAGCAGAGAGTCCGATGCGGGGCTCGATCCCAGGACCCTGAGATCATGACCTGAGCCGAAGGCAGAGGCTTTAACCCACTGAGCCACCCAGGCGCCCCTGATCTATAATTTCTTAAGACTATAATATGGTTCATGGTAATTTCTTTTTAAATGGCTTAATGTATTTAATGTGATTTTAACATCTTTAATATGTTAGAAAATAAGTGTATTCTTTATTTTTTCATCCTCTGCTAATTGTGTTCTGTTTGTTATTTAGTTCATATGCATGAAATAACTAAACTCTGGCAAGAGTTTTTAGCTGGGCTCAGCTTGTAGTAAGCCAAAAGATTTTGAAAGAAGATAGGCATTCTTTAGCTTCCGAAATGTTGACTCTGGATTCAGTAGCCACCAAGTAATAATAGACTACCCACTGACTTAAAGGTCAGAATCATAGAATGATTAGAACATCATGATTTTGTGAAGAAAAAAAGATTACATCATCTTGTGCCAAGTTTGAATTGGATTGTGTTCTCTGACCTACTTTCCTTAGATTGGTTGGGTCTCTATGGTCAGAATATGTACCAGAATTCTCTGGAAACTATGGTTATTATTTAAAAATTGCAGGTTTTTTAAAAAAGATTTTATTTATTTATTTGAAAGAGAGAGCACAAGTTGGGGGCGGGAAGGGCAGAGGGAAAGGGAGACAGAGAAGCAGACTTCCCGCTCAATTGTGGGATCATGACCTGAGCCAAAGGCAGTTGCTTAACCAACTGAGCCGCCCTAGGCACCCCATAAAATCTGAAGATTTTAAAGAAATCATATATTAATGATTCTTATCTTCCCGGCAATACTATTCACATGGTTAATTTGTCAACAACTATGTGCTATAACAGACCTAACAATTTTCAAAAACCAAGACAAGCAATGTTACTGGAAGCCTTGATGTAGGCTAATATTATAAACTTCACTGATACTTGTACAGGTTATATAGGTCATGTTTTATACATATATATATATATATATACACACACACATATATATATGTTTTAAGTAACTTTATTATATATAGTGCACGTGCATACAATTCATCCTTTTAACATGTACAGTTTGGTGGGTTTTAGTAAATTCACAGAGTTGTACAACCATCACCAATATTTAATTTCAAAATACTATCATCAATCCAGAAGGAAACCCTGCACTATTATCAGTCACTCCCCAAAGTCGGTTCTTTGGGATAAGCTTCTGACTAGACTGACCAAGAAAAAAAGGAAGAAGACACAAATAACAGATGGAGGTTTCTAAAGAGATAAGAAAAGAATATCATTAATATTGTTAAGCACCTTCAGCAATAAACTTGAAAATTTAGATGGAATGAACAAATTCCTAGGAAAACACAATTTACTAAAAGTAAAGAGAAAAAACAGAAAAATTTGAAGAGTCATGACTCTTACAGAAAATGAATCCATAATTCTTTCCACAAAGAAAAGTCCAGGTCCAGATAACCAATGAATTCTATCAAAAATTTAAGGAAGAGATGGATCTATTCCAACAGAAACTGTTTCAAAGAATAGAAAGTGAGCTACTTGTTTCATGAGGCCAGCATAACTGTGTTACCAAAATCCAATGGTGTTATGGGAAATGAAAATTATGAGGAAGAAAGAAAAATTATGAGAGAAAACATGATTATCTCAGTAGATGCAGAAAAAGCATTCGATAAATTTATCATCGTTTTACGGTTAAAGAAATCTTAGCTAACTAGGAATAGAAAGGAACTTCGTTAATCTGATAAGGATCTCTACAAAGAAACAATTAGCAATTATACTTAATGGAGATTCACTAGAAGCTTTACCTTTGAGATCTGGAATAAGGCAAGGATAATCACCATCAGCCCTTGTACTCAACCTTCTTCTGGAGGTCTGAGCAGGGTCAGTAAGGATTAGAGAAGAATTAATAAAATTGCCATTATTTGTAAATAGTGACTGTGTTGAGTGAAACTTCAAAAGCATCTACAGATAAATGATTGGAAATAACAAGGCGGATGAGTAGAAAATCAGTATTAGGCACCCAACTATCAACCTGAGATTTCTATGTAGGTATCTCAGAGTCCTTCCGATGTTAACATGGCCAAACGCTTGATTTTTTTTTTTCTCTAAAACCTGTCTCACTTCCCTCCTAGTGCCCTCATTTCTGTCAGTGGCAACACCATTTACCTAGTTACCGAAGCCAGAATTAAAGGTAGGACTGCTTCTGGTCTTTGTGGAAATCAGAAAAAGGCACCTCTCACACATGCATATAGCGCATGGCAGAGGACAGGACTTTGTGAGCTGGCTATGTGCTGGATTTCAGCTCCATGGGCCCTTGTCAGCTAGGCACTCTTATGCAGTGAACATCGCTCACAACTGTATGTGGCAGCCCTGTTCTGATCTTTCCTCTTCTTTCGGTTTTCCCAAACTCAATCAATTCATGCATCCTGCCAGGTCTATCTCCAAAACAGATCTAGAAACCACTCTCTTCTCTTCTCTTCCTCTCCTTCCACCTCAGTGTGGGCCATCACCCTCTCCCACCCCGACTACTGTACAACACCCTCCTGGCCGATCACTCTGTCTCTCCTCTTGTTCGCCTCCAATCTGTTCTCCACATAGCAGGTGAAGTGATCATCTTAAAACATAAATCCAGTAACGCCAGTCTCCTGCTTAACTTCTTCAGTGGCTTCCCATGTCACTCAGAAACAGCAACAGAAAATGCCAAACTTTATTATGAACTGCAAGGCCCTGCACGGTCTGCCCCTGTCTCTGTTTTCAGCCTCATCTCGTGCCCCTGGCCTCTGCCCACTCTGCTCTAGCCACTCGAATCCTCTTTCAGTTTAAATAATTTGCCAAAGGTCTTAACTGCCTCAGGCTTTTGCACCTGCTGGTCCCTCTTTTTGAATGGGAAGAGTGACTAGAATTTGTTCTGCGCTTGCGTGTGCCAGGCATGCTTCTCAGCGCCCTCCGTATATAGACACATTTAATCCCCAGAACAGCAGGATGGAATAGCTACTAGCATGCTGCATATGTTACACATAAGGAAACCAAGACACAGAAAGGTTAAACAAGTTGCCCGAAGTCCCACAGTTTGTAATCGATAAAACCAGGATGCACTTCTTCACACTTTGTACGGCAGCTTCCTCTCACCCTCTGGGTGTAAGCATATCCGTCTCATCCCTGGGGAGGCCTTCCCTGGCCACTGTACCTGAGATGATCTCACTGTTGGTCACCGTCTAGCTCCAGGCTGTCTTTCTCTCCCCATCTCTCTCGTGAGACTAGAAGGAACTTACTGTATAAGCATCAGTGTGCTAAATGCTTTGAAATTCAAAATGGTGAGGGCACCTGGGGGCCCAGGACTTGCCGTGAAGACCTAACAACCGTTTGGGTCCACTCTGTTGTCAGTCTCCTTCCGTGGAGTTTATTCTGTTTCCTCTCTGCTCTTCCAAGGGACTGTGCCCCTGCATCAGCCTCTGACCCCTGGACCGTGCCTCAGCGTTGGCCCTCAGGGTCCACGTTGCTTTTGGGGGTCGGCCTACAGATGGAGAGGGGTATTTTAGACAATGTCACAGTGAATATCAGCCTAACTTCAAGGAAAAAAGAAAATGAAAACTAGAGTCCTGGAACAGAGTCCAGAGTACAAACCCAACAATTTAATCTGGGATATCTGTTTGTCTTCAAGCCCACTTTTCGTAGCCTTGTGTACGTGTACCACACGTGTGCGCTCATGCAAGCATCCTTCTGTTCATTTATTTCTTTGGGCGCCTACTGAGCTTGATCACTATGCGAGGCTCTGGGACAAAAAGGTTTTAGAACAAAGACATTTTCCCTGCTCTTCAGATTGCACGTAATCTGGGAAGGAGAGATGGTTCCGTGAACAATAATTATAAACTATAGAACAAATGTATCAGAATAAAGGGGCATCTGGCTGGCTCAGTTGGAAGAGCGTGTGACTCTTTATTTCAGGGTCATGAGTTTGAGCCCTGCATTGGGTGCAGAGATTACTTAAAAATAAATAAATAGGGGCGCCTGGGTGGCTCAGTGGGTTAAAGCCTCTGCCTTCGGCTCGGGTCATGATCTCAGGGTCCTGGGATCGAGTCCCGCATCGGGCAGGGAGCCTGCTTCCCCCTCTCCCTCTGCCTGTCTCTCTGCCTACTTGTGATCTCTCTCTCTCTCTGTCAAATAAATAAATAAAATCTTAAAATAAAAAATTTTTTTAAAAAAATAAATAAACCTTAAAAAAATAAATGTGTCAAAATAAATATGCACAGGTCTAATGGTAACAGAGGAGAGGGCGTACAATCTTAAAGGTGACATC
This sequence comes from Potos flavus, assembly GCA_028534135.1. Lineage (NCBI taxonomy): Eukaryota > Metazoa > Chordata > Mammalia > Carnivora > Procyonidae > Potos > Potos flavus. The sequence continues at coordinate 89,524,402 of CM052900.1, read as the reverse complement.
TAGCGCCTGACAGAATCCCAAAATGTTAAATATTTCATGCAAGGTTTTCCAAAACCTGCCCCACTCTTTCAACCTTCTTTCTTTCTTTTCTTATTTCTTTATACAGTTTTATTCTCTAAACTCCAACCAGATGTGACACTACCACAGAAGATGTTCGTCGGGAGTTTTAGTTTTTATTTTATTTTAATTCAAGGTTGTGAAGGAAGGCTGATTTATTTGGGGGAGGAAATTTGATAGAATAGCTTTATCTTAAATGTAGTCAGCCTCCTACCAGCATTATATATAGTCTCAAATGGTAAATAAGCTTAGCTTCACAGATAATCTTGAAAAACATGCACTGTTAGATTTAGAATGCATTTTTTTTTTTTTTTTTTTTTTTTTTTTTGCTTTCCTGCTCTATCATCTCACCTACGAGGTGTACCTTCCAGGCTTTCCCTTTTTCAGGCTGTCGGCATTTAGAATTTTAAAATTAACATGGCTTTTCTAACCATATGCCAATGTTGATAAGTTTCTGATGGATGATGAGGAAGGAAACTGTCTGAGGACTAAAATTTGTCTTGCATAATCCCCAAACGAATACATGTTTAAGGGGCTGTTTTCATTGTTCTCGTGTGTGTGTGTCTGTGTATGTGAAGTCAAGATATGAACAACTTGCAGAAAAATAGTCTAAGTCCTAGACCAGAGAGGTCTATGAAACATGCAATAGCAGTCAGTGTTCACAAAGTGTATTTTCGAAACAACCTTTGGGTGGAGTTCTATTACTGCCAACGGATTTAGTTGTTGTGGTTTATTCTAACACTTAGTGTCACTTTGAACAATTAAGTTTGTTTGATCCAGCGTTAGAAGACTTCATTTCATGAGAACCAAACAACATCTACTCTAGGTGTCTGGGCCAGCAGTGTGCGTCACACCACAGACAGCCTGCCCAGCCACTTCTTTCCGGTTCCTGTTTTTGTCTGAAAAATGGCAAAGTTGGGAATTAAAAATTAGTTGTAAAAGCCCCCAGTGTGATTCTTTGTAGTCAGATGTAAATGGAAACAAAAGTGTACTTGGTTTTGAAATCAAATATAAACGTGCATACAGTATTCATTCCTTTTTCTTTTTCTTTTTTAAATAATGGTTTTAGATGTTATTTGTTTAATTGAGAGAGAGAAAGTGAGTGAGAGAGAGAGCACGAGCAGGGGGAGGAGCAGACTTCCTGCTGAGCAGGGAGCCAGACAGCAGGGCTTGATCCCAGGATCCTGGGATCATGACCTAAGCTGAAGGCAGACGCTTAACCAACTGAGCCACCCAAGTGCCCCAGTATTAATGCCTTTTTAAAGAAAATTTAAATATATGTGATGAATAGCTCAGTTACTCCCCTTCCTTTTGTGTTTTTAACCTTTATCAGAACACTGGTTCTCCAGCCTTTGATTACAAATAAAAACAAAGTTTCCCTTTGCCTGACACACTTCCCCTGGTAACTAACTGCACTGCTTCTTTAGGTCCCCTTTTTAATCTCGTGCTTCCACCAAATGCAATCTGACCCTGCCTTCAAGAAACTGCTTCATCAGAACTGGCCAGTCCCCCCACCCCGTTTGCCGCTCTCAGGTCATCATTCGATCCACTTTTTTTTTGAAGCCTTCAACACCAACGACCTCTTCTGTTAATTCCCAGATTATCTTTCCATCCTCTTCTTCCCTCTCTGACTCTAAAATTGTATCTGTGATTTGTGCATTTCTCAGATTCCTGTCTTTGGTCCTTTGCTTTCCTCCCTCTATACTCTCACTTGACAACCTTATTTTTTTCTACAGCTTTTTTTTCCTGCAGTTTTTTTAAGCCCAAAAAGAACTTAAAAAAAAAAAAGTCCATTGTAACAATATAAAGAATACAATACTATCCAGTAAAAGATTAGCTGTCTTTCCCTCCTCCCATAGATTTATTCTGTATGTATATATGTGTGTGTTTATATTTATATATACATGCATATAGTAATATATTTATACACATATGTATATACATATATATTTTGTTATAAAAGTCGATCATGTTACATATTGTCCTATAACTCGTTTTTTTTCTTTATAACAAATCATGAATATCTTTCCTAATTGGCGTTTATAGAACTGGCTAATCTTTTAAAGGGCTGCATAGTATTCCATTGTGTAGAAGCACCAGACTTCTAAACTCCTTATGGACATATTCACGTGGTTATCCCACTAGCTAATCAAAATCAACCATCAGAAGCCCAAAATTATAATTCACATTCTAGATTACGGAATGTTGCATATCTCTACCTGTTTTCCGTATCTTGATTAATAATGTCACCATTCGTTGACATGTGAAATGTGAATGCTAGTGCTAACATTTCTCCCAAGTTGTGGACATAAATTTGGCTGTCCATTAGAAACCTGCCTCTGCATATGCCATGGATGCTTCCAAATCAGACGGAATCTTTATTTGGTGGAACAGCTCTCAACTTGCGTAATTCAATCAAAATGCCTGGGTCTTGGTTGTTTCACATCCCATGTCACTGAGCTTGTGCAGTTTTATCAATGAATATCTCTTGATTTTATTCTATCTAGTCTTTCTCTTTTATTGTTGTCTCAGTAGAATTTCATTCTCTTTCGTCTGACCTGTTGCAACAGTCTCTTTACCATTACCATTCTCTCTGCCCCCCCACCTCCCCTGTGACCCATCTATTCATCAAGCTTTCATGAACCTGCTTCTCTTCTAAAGGGTAGATAGATCTACCAGATACTATGCAGCTGAAAGACCTTCACTGACTCCCATCCACACACAGAATAAAGTTCACACTCTTTAGCTTGCGATGCAGAGCCTTTTTATTCCCTACCTAGCTTTCTATCCTCATTCTCATTTCCTCTTAATTCCCAGTTCTTCTCTCTTGCAATTTATGCTTTTTCAATTCCAAAATACATGCAAACACACACACACACACACACACACACACACACACACGAAGGTTTCTAAGACCTCCACATACTTAAAATTGTTAATTCCTCTCTGTGAGGGGCCCATTGCACCTGCTTTCCTTGAAAACTCCTATTTATTCTTCAAAGTCCCAATGGAGTCTTTCCTCACTTTCCCTAGACAAAATAGGTTCCTTCTTTCTTTACTATTTGTGAACTTTCCACACACATTATTGCATGTATATGTATATACACACATTATTGCATAGTATATTATTTATCTATATTATTTTTTTTAAAGATTTTATTTATTTATTTGACAGAGAGAAAGAGATCACAAGTAGGCAGAGAGGCAGGCAGAGGGAGAGGGGGAAGCAGGCTCCCCGCCGAGCAGAGAGCCCGATGCGGGGCTCGATCCCATGACGCTGAGATCATGACCTGAGCCGAAGGCAGAGGCCTTAACCCACTGAGCCACCCAGGTGCCCCTATTTATTGATATTATTATCTATTTCCTTAACTGTCACCCCTAGTTCTTTGATAGTAAAGAAAGTAAATATTAATTCATATTTGTATATTTAACATCTACCACACTTCTGGCACATGATAAATGTTCAGTACATTTTTATTGGGGTAAATTGAGTAATGACTTTACTCCTTTGTCTCCCTGAGCATCTACATCTAACCAGTTGACATCTTTTTGCAATGCCACTTCCTCAATTTTAGTGTCTCTTTCATTTCATTCCCACTACCATGGCCATAGACAAGAATTCATTCTCTTTCTTCTATGCACTCAGCAGCATACTTGTTAAGTATGTGTAGTTTGGAGACCATAGTTATGGAAAACACGGTGGCTGGCTGCGGAAGCCTGTGACAACTCTCTGGGCAACAGACAGACAGACAGACCAATGACTGAAATAACTTTGTGTAGCCCATAATTTTCTCCTAATCTTCTGTCCCTTTCACAGTACCCTCAGAGTATTCCTCAGCTCTGATCATATTACTTTTGAGCTCAAAACCCTGTACTTTCTATTTATTGAGAATAAAGATTCCCCATTTAGACTGGCGTTCAAGACTGCTTTTTACACCCTACTCCCCTCTCTCCTTTCCTCCACTACTCCCTAATCTTACCCATTCTTCAAAGATGAATTCCTATATCGTTTTCGTGAAGTCTTCCAGGATCCTTCTAGGAATAATTAGCATGCCACTTTTTTCCTTACATTAATGTGCATCCTTTTTGTGTTATAATTACTTATGTCTACATCTATCTCCATTATTAGGAGCAGCAATTAGATGTGGACATATATTTTTTTTGGCTTCACAAAATCAATACTGACAGAAATATACGAGGCTTTTGAATTAGAATCTTATTTCTTATTCCATTTGAGGATTGTTCACTTTTCCCATCTACATAGTTCTCAGTGATATTTCTGTCTATAAGCTTTACAGAATCAAATACCATGATGGTAAAATTTATATTTTATAAGGAATATGATTATTTTATAAAATAACTTCACAGCAAATTTAACTAATTCTCTAGAAAGGATGTTATTTCCTAGAGCCACAGTGAAATTACATAGCAACAGACCTTCATTAATGAAGAGTAATTATTATAGTGTGGTAATCTCAAATGCAAAATAGTATTATAATAAAGTATATGTATCACACTTACCAAAATGAATTAATATTGCTTACTCTTTTGATTAAAAGATCAAAGATTTTTTAATCGTGTCTTTGCACATTTTGCATGTAATCTGCTGAATCCAGTAATAAGTGGTAACAAACCTATTCTTTATGTAAATGTTCACAAGCTTGACAGTAATGAAGCTTGGATTAGCTTTTACAGAGGAATGAAGAGTGTGTATATGTAATCTTCTCACTTGCATGCAAGGTAGAATAATTTTTTTTTTCTTTGCCAGTTGAGAGCCCTTTACTGATGCAAAAGTGATTTTATAATGCTTTTAGGTCTTTATTTGATACATTGGCCTGGAAGACAAATTTCTGGACAGAGTTGCTGTGAAGCTCAAGTACAAACATGGAGAGTTTTGGCAGAATTGTATGAAAGAGAGAGTTGTGCTTCTTACATTTAAATTATGTTATTCATCTGGATACACTAAACTTCTTACCATTAGAAATCAATTTTTCTTTCAAGGTTTGTATTTTATTGACGTTTCCTTTGATTTCTATTTTATCGAGCAGTAATTCAGCTATTATAGGGAAAAGAGCATGGCTTTAGAGTCTGAGTATCCTTCCTTTAATTCTGGCTCTGCCACTTATTAATATTGTGACTTTGGGCAAGGTACTTACATTCTCTTAACATCAGTTTCCTTATTTAGAAACCCTTAAAGAATTGTTGTGAGGATTAAATTACATAAAACTATGTAAGTCATCTGGCACAACACTTGACACATGATATTGACTACTCGGCAGCATTCGCTGGTGTCATCAATATCATCATCATCAACATTATCATCATTATCATCACTGGACTGTGTTCCTTAGACTATCTTTTTTGTTATAGTGAACTGGGGAATGGAAAAACCTAAGTCCATAATCTAATTTCATAACAAATGGAATAATATGTTAACAATAAGTGAATCAGGATGAATAGTGTATGAATGTTCTTTGAATTATTTTTATTCTCACAACTTTTCTATAAATGAGGCAGAAGAGAGAACTGGTTGATATAGAAGACAAAATGATAGTGAATAAAGAAGCCGAGAAAAAGGGAGATAACGTGGATCACGAGAGGAGAATTTGAGAGATAAGTGATACCATAAAGCAAAACAATATTAGAATAATAGGGATCCCAGAAGGAGAGAGAGAGAGAGAGAGAGAGGCAGAAGGTATACTGAAACAAATTATAGCAGAGAACTTTCCTAATCTGGGGAAGGAAACAGGCATTCAAGTCCAGGAGGCACAGAGAACCCTCCTCTAAATCAATAAAAATAAGTCAAGACATCAACATATAATAGTGAAACTTGAAAATCTCAGAGACAAAGAGAAAATCCTGAAAGCAGCTTGGGACAAAAGGTCTGTAACCTACAAGAGTGGAAACATTAGATTGGAAGCAGACCTATCCATAGAGACCTGGCAGGGGAGAAAGGACTGACATGATATATTCGGGGTGTTAATGAGAAAAATATGCAGCCAAGAATACTTTATCCAGCAAGGATGTCATTCAAATACCCCAATCAAAAGACACAAAGTATCAGATTGGATAAAAAAGCAAGACTGATCAATATGCTATCAGGAAGGGACTCATTTTAGACCTAAAGACACCTCCAGATTGAAAGTGAGGGGGTGGAAAACTACTTATCATGCTAATGAACATCAAAGGAAAGTTGGGGTAGCAATCCTTATATCAGACAAATTAGATTTTAAACCAAAGACTGTAATAAAAGATAAAGAAGGACACTATATCATAATTAAAGGGTGTATCCAACAGGAAGATCTAACAGTTGTAAATATTTATGCCCCTAACATGGGAACAGCCAATTATATAAACCAGTTAATAACAAAATTAAAGAAGCCATCAATAATAATACAATAATAGTAGGGACTTTAACACACCCCTCACTGGAATGGACAGATCATCTAAGCAGAAGACCAACAAGGAAGCAAGGGCTTCGAATGACACATAGGACTAGATGGACCTCACAGATATATTCAGAACATTCCATCCTACAGCAACAGAATACATATTCTTCTTGAGTGCATATGGAACATTCTCCAGAATAGATCACATACTGGCTCACAAATCAGGTCTCAACTGGTACCAAAAGATTGGGATCATTCCCTGCATATATTCAGACCACAATGCTTTGAAAGTTCAACTCAATCACAAGAGAAAGTTTGGAAAGAACTCAAATACATGGAGGCTAAAGAGCATCCTACTAAAGAATGAATGGGTCAACCAGGAAATTAACGAAGAATTAAAAAAAAAAAATAGAAACAAATGAAAATGAAAACACAACTGCTCAAAATCTTTGGGATGCAGCAGAAGCAGTCCTAAAAGGAAGTATATAGCAATACAAGCCTTTCTCAAGAAACAAGAAAGGTCTCAAATACACAACTTAACCTTACACCTAAAGGAGCTGGAGAAAGAATAGCAAATAAAGCCTAAACCTAGCAGAAGAAGAGAATTAATAAAAATCAGAGCAGAAATCAATGAAATAGAAACCAAAAGAACAGGGGCACCTGGGTGGCTCAGTGGGTTAAAGCCTCTACCTTCGGCTCAGGTCATGATCTCAGGATCCTGGGATCGAGCCCCGCATCGGGCTCTCTGCTCAGCGGGGAGCCTGCTTCCTCTGCCTGCCTCTCTGCCTACTTGTGATCTCTCTCTCTGTCAAATAAATAAATAAAATCTTAAAAAAAAAAAAAAAGAAACCAAAAGAACAGTAGAACAGATCAATGAAACTAGGAGGTTGTTCTTTGAAAGAATTAATAAGATCAATAGGCCCCTGGCCAGACTTCGCAAAAAGAAAAGAGAAAGAATCCAAATAAATAAAATCATGAACGAAAGAGGAGAGATCATAACCAATACCGAAGAAATACAAACAACTATAAGAACATGTTATGAGCAACTATACCCCAAAAATTAGGAAATCTGGGAGAAATAGATGCATACCTAAAGACATATAAACTACCAAAACTGAAACAGAAAGAGGTAGGAAACCTGAACAGACCCATAACTGGCAAGGAAATTGAAGCAGTAATCAAAAATCTCCCAACAAGAGTCCAGGGCTGGATGGCTTCCCAGGGGAATTCTACCAAACATTTAAAGAAGAATTAATACCTATTCTTCTGAAGTTGTTTCAAAAAATAGAAATGGAAGGAAAACTTCCAAACTATTTTCTATGAGGTCAGCATTACCTTGATCCCAAAACCAGACAAAGACCCCACCAAAAAAGGAGAATCTTCATAGTGTAGGGATAGAGGAAATATGCCTCAATATCACAAAAGCCATAGAGAAAAGCTCACAGAAGTATCATTCTCAATAGGGAAAAACTGAGAGCTTTTCCCCTAAGGTGAGGAACATGGCAGGGATGTCCACTCTTACCACTGCTGTTCAATATAGTACTAGAAGCCCTAGCCTTAGCAATCAGACAATAAAAAGAAATAAAAAGCATCTGAATTGGCAAAGAAGTCAAACTCTCACTCTTCACAGATGACATGATACTCTATGTGGAAAACCTAAAAGACTCCCCCCGCAAAATTGCTAGAACTCATACAGGAATTCAGCAAAGTGGCAGGATATAAAATCAATGCACAGAAATCAGTTGCATTTCTATACACTAACAATTACACAGAAGAAAGAAATTAAAGAGTTGATCCCATTTACAATTGCACCCAAAACGTAAGATACCTAGGAATAAACTTAACTAAAGAGGAAAAGGATCTGTACTCAGAAAACTATAGAACACTCATGAAAGAAATTGAGGAAGATACAAAGAAATGGAAAAATGTTCCATGCTCATGGATGAGAAGAACAAATATTATTAAAATGTCTATGATACCTAAAGCAATATATACATTCAAAGCAATCCCTATCAAAATACCATCAACTTTTTTTCACAGAGCTGGAACAAATAATCCTAAAATTTGTATGGAACCAGAAAAGACCCTGAATAGCCAAAGGGATGTTGAAAAAGAAAACCAAAGCTGGTGGTATCATAATTCCACACTTCAAGCTCTATTACAAAGCTGTAATCATCAAGACAGCATGGTACTGGCACAAAAACAGACACCTAGATCAATGGAATGGAATAGAGAACCCAGAAATGGACCCTCAATTCTATGGTCAACTAATCTCTGACAAAGTAGGAAAGGATATCCAATGGAAAAGACAGTCTCTTCAACAAATGGTGTTCGGAAAATTGGACAGCCACATGCAGAAGAATGAAACTAGACCATTTCCTTACACCTCACGAAAAATAGACTCAAAATGGATGAAAGACCTCAATGTGAGACAAGAATCCATCAAAATCCTAGAGGAGAAAGCAGGCAGCAACCTCTTCGACCATGGCCCCAGCAACTTCTTGCTAGACATGTCTCCAAAGGCAAGGGAAACAAATACAAAAATGAACTATTGGGACTTCATCAAGATCAAAAGCTTTTGCACAGCCAGGGAAACAGTTGACAAAACCAAAAGACAACTGATAGAATGGGAGAAGATATTTGCAAATGACATATTAGATAAAGGGCTAGTATCCAAATCTATAAAGAACTTATCAAACTCAACATTCAAAGAACAAATAATCCAATCGAGAAATGGGCAGAAGACATGAACAGACATTTCTGCAAAGAAGACATCCAAATGGCCAACAGACATGAAAAAGTGCTCAACATCACTCAGCATCAGGGAAATACAAATCAAAACCACAATGAGATACCACCTCACACCAGTCAGAATGGCTAAAATTAAGATGTTGGCGGGAACGTGGAGAAAGGGAAACCCTCCTACATTGTTGGTGGGAATGCGATTCTGAAAAACAGTATGGAGGTTCCTCAAAAAGTTGAAAATAGAGCTACCCTATGACCCAGCAATTGCACTACTAGATGTTTACCCCAAAGATACAAATGTAGTAATCCTAATCCAAAGGGGCACTGCGCACCTCAGTGTTTATAACAGCAATGTCCACAATAGCCAAACTATGGAAAGAGCCTAGATGTCCACTGATGGATGAATGGATACACACACACACACACACACACACACAATGGAATATTACTCTGCCATCAAAAGGATGAAATCTTACCATCTACATTGATGTGGATGGAACTGGAGAGTATTATGCTGAGTGAAATAAGTCGATCATAGAAAGACAACTATATGATCTCACTGGTGTGTGGAATTTAAGAAACAAAACAGAGGATCATAGGGGAAGAGAGGAAAAAGTAAAAAAAGATGAAATCAGAGAGAGAGACAAACCATAAGAGACTCTTAACTATAGGAAACAAATTGAGAGTTGCTGGAGGGAAGGAGGTGAGAGGTTGGCGTAACTGGGTGATGGACCTTAAGGAGGACACGTGATACAATGAGTACTGGATATTATATAAGTCTGATAAATCACCGACCTCTACCTCTGAAACAATAATATATTATATGTTAATTGAGTTTAAATTTTAAAAAAGATGAAAAGATAACACACACACCCCAAGAAATGTACAGAACAGGCAAATCCATAGGTCAGAAAGCAGATTACTGATTGCAAGGGGCTGGAAGGAGGGGAATGACTGTTTAATGGGTAGAGTTTTCTTTTTAGGATGATAAAAATGTTCTGGAACTAGACGGTTTTACAACATTATGAATTATATACTTTAAAATGGTAGATTTTATGTTATGTGTTTTTTACAATAATATATAAAATTTTTTGATCCATTTACAGTTGGTTTAAAAAATTAGGTAGGAATTAGCTTCGGTTTTTTTCCAACTGGCCAGTCAGTCACCACAGTATCTAGATGATAAATTAGTTTTGAATCTCTGATTTCAAATGCCTCTTTCATCATGTTCTGTATTCTTATATTAATTTGAGTCCTTTTCTGGACTTCCTGTTCTGCCCCAGAGTTCCATCTGCCTCTTCCTATACCAATACCATAATGTTTTATATAATGTAGCTTTACATTATGCTTTGATATTTTGCAGGACCAGTTCTCTGCTCAATTCTTCCACTCCCAAAACACTTCCTTTGCAGAATTTTCCTGGAAATTTTTGTACTTTTATTATACAAGATAAATATTATAATCTTCACTCAGGTTCCTTGTTAAAGCTTTTACAATTCTTTTAATAGACTTTATTTTTTTAGAGCTCTTTTAGGTTCACAGTAAAAAGGAGTGGAAAGTACAGAGTTCCATGTACTCCATGATCTCCCCCAACACACACACACACACACACACACACACGCACGCACTCACGCACTCACAACCGTCCCATCATCTGGCACCAGTGGTGCATTTGTCATAATGAATGAACCATCACTGGGGCATCATTACCACCTTAGTGCATAGTTCACATTAGGGTTCACTCTTGATATTGTACATTGGAGTGTACGTTGTTCACTCTTGGTATTAAACATTTGGCTTTTGACAAATGTATAATAACATGTATCCATCACTGCAATATCATACAGAATACTTTCACTGCCCAAAAAACCCTCTGTGCTCTGCCTATTCATCCCTCCCTCCCTCCCAACCCCTGATAACCACTAATCTTTTTACTGTCTGTATAGTTTTGCCTTTTCCAGAATGCCATATAGCTGGAATCATACAGTATGTAGCCTTTTCAGATTGGCTTCTTTGACCTAGTAATATGCATTTAAGGTTCCTCCGTGTCTTTTTACGGCTTGATAGCTCATTTCCTTTTGGCAATGAATAATATTCCATTACCTAAGATATACCAGTTCATTTATCCATTTATCTACTAAGAGATAACTTGGTTGTTTCTACGTTTTAACAATTATGAATAAAGCTGCTATAAATATCTATGTCTAGGCTTTTGTGTGGACATATTTTTATTTTTAAGTAATCTCAATCCTCAACGTGGGGCTCAAACTCATGACCCGGAGATCAAGAGTCACTTGCTCTACCAACTAAGCCAGCCAGGTGCCCCTGTGTGGACTTAAGCTTTCAGTTCCTTTGGATAAATACCACGGAGCACAATTGCTGGATCATATGATAAGAATATGTTTCATTTTGTGAGAAACTGCAAAACGCTCTTCCAAAGTGGTTGTACCGTTTCACATTCACACCAGCAATGACTGAGAGCTTCTGTTGTGCCACAGTTTTGTCAGCATCTGGTGCTGTTGGTATTTTGAATTGGGGCCATTTTAATAGGTACAAAGTGGGCTGTTGGAACTTTGATTGTCAAGTTTATCATCTAATTTGGAATTAGCTCTCCATTATTCAAATCTCTTCTTTATGTCTCAAAGTGGATATTTATAATTTTTTCATCTAAGTCCTATATATTTTTGTGAAATTTATTTCCATTCATTATATTATCTATGACACAATTTCCTTTACATTTTCCAAATTATTTTCTGTGTCTGGGAGTTATTGACCTTTATACATTTCTTTGGTACTGATTACCTTATTAAACTCCAATTATAGATGACATGATATCATCAAAATAATTTTATCTCCTATCCAAGTTCATACTTCTTATCTATGTGCATTCTTGAGAACTTCTCTTCTATATACTCGTCTTTCATCCACCTGGCATAAATTCAGCTCCCATCTTTTTAGCTGTGGCCCTTAATCTATTTCTGAATTTCAGACTTTTTTCTAGAACTTGAGACTCATGTATTTATTCATTCAACAAATACTTACTGAGCTCTTACTGTGAACTAGACCATTTCCAGATATATCTCCAGGGATAGTAAAATAATTAACTCTTAACAAAGAAAATTCTCTTTATAAGAGAGTAATCCTGCTGTTATGTTACAATATTTGAGTTTTGAAAAATAATGCATTTGATTACAAAGAACTTCTAGTTTCTCAAATAATTTATATTTGTAAAATTATGCCAAAACTACATTTAACTAGCATCTTGCAATGTGTTTTGATGCCCCTACAGCTCATTTGATCCTGGAAATCCCATTTTTACTTGTTACAATTTCTTTTTTTTTTTTAAAGATTTTATTTAGTTATTTGAGAGAGAAAGAGAGCATGAGCCGGGGGAGAGGCAGAGGCAGAGGGAGAAGCAGACTCCCCACTGAACAGGGAGCCTGACACAGGGCTTGGCTCGATCCCAGGATCCTGAGATCATGACCTGAACCAAAGGCAGATGCTTAACTGACTGAGCCACCCTGGCACCCCACATGTTTCAATTTCAAATTTGTGGTAAAGAACTCCAAAATGTAATGTTGTTTTATCAAAAAAATATGCGGTGTTAACTGTCATGAGGATTTAAGCCAGTGATTGCTAATAAATGTGGTCAATCATTTACTTGAACGGTTAACCGTGCAGATTTTAAGTTGAAGATGCTAATTTACTTTTTACATGTTCCCACTGGCTTGTTTTGACAATTCACCTAAAGCCCCGCGATTAGCTCAACTTCATACCTCTGTCAGCATATGAGAGAACTGCTATCACTCCTGAGAAAAAGGATCTGCAGGAGCTTAGGAAGCGAGAGGTCATCAAAAAAGTTTCAGAAAAACAGAAAGACGAGTTGTTTATAAGCGACTTTGGTTATTCTGTAAAGAAAGACAGAAGACTGAGGTTTAGATTCCAGATCTACAGAGAATAGTTGTATGATTCAGGAAAAGTTATGGCTCTTTTGTCCAGCTATAAGATGAGAATAAGTGTATTCACTCCTCAATTTCAGAGCAATGTTAGGAGAGTAAAGTAGATAACATATGACAACCTTATCATCATTCTCCTTGTGATTGTGGAACATTAGGGAAGGTCACCTAGTTAAACCTCCTTTTCAGTGCAAGGAATCCCATGTACAGTGCTCCTAACTGGTAGGTAGGTATTTAGGCTCTGCTATGTATTAGAGAAATCAAAGGTTATAGAGAAAATTCTCTATTTAAAAAGGTAAATATTAATGTAAGGCACTTTAACATATACTCTAATGATGAAGACCAAAATGGGGAAATCATCTTCACTATCAGCTATTTCTTTTTTTAATTTTTTATTTATTGGGATGCCTGGGTGGCTCAGTCAGTTATGCTTCTGCCTTCGGCTTGGGCTCCCTGCTAGGCGGGAAGCCTGGTTCTCCCTCTTCCACTCCCCCTGCTTGTGTTCAGCCGAGAGCCTGCTTCTCCCTCTGCCTGCTGCTACTCTCTCTCTCTCTCTCTCTCTCTCTCTGACAAATAAATAAATAAAATATGTATTTTTAAAAAGTATTTATTTCTTTGAGAGAGAGAGAGAAAAAGGACAAGCTGAGGGAGTGGCAGAGGGAGAGGGAGAAGCAGTCTCCCTGTTGAGCAGGGAACCTGACCCAGGACCCTGGGATCATGACCTAAACCAAAGGCAGATGCTTAACCGACCTAGCCACACAGGCGTCCCGTATCAGTTATTTCTTTATAACAAAATACTTATTTTCTAATGCCAGATCCTTTGGAGGCAATGCCAAGTGATATGAGAGATATAAATTATATATTATATTTAAATCTGCTCATAGTTACCGAACACTTAGAAGGGTGTCCGTTCCAAATAAAGAAAGAGCTTTAATTTTTGATATTTAAAATTTGGGATAACTATGTATTACATCCAGCAAATATCAAATTTTCTATTCCAATGTAACTTGGCAGTGATAAAAAGTAAAAAGATTCTAAAAGTGACATATTTGCTGTCTGTGGAAATAAAGGGCTTCAGGGTTTTTTGCTTGTAGCCCCAGAATGAAAAAAAAAAAATCAAAGTATGTCATGTAGAGAAGATGCTTAAAGTACAAAAAACACTAATAATGACCAGGCTAACCTATTATGTATAGACCATCCCTATCAGTGAAATAGGAACATGAAATATGTACTATTTTCATCATACTATTTTTATTTAATAAAAAACTAGAAACATGACACACACAGAAGAAAACCTTTCTTTTTCTGGTTTCAATGTCACTAACATCATTCTTCCTAAAAATAAGTAAGTAAATAAATAAGTAAATAAACAAACAAATAAATAAAATACACAACCCACTGGACTGAAATTAGTTTTTCATAGTTTTTCTCCTACAAATGAATAGGCAAACAAAAAACTGCATTCCAATGGGGTTCTGTCCTTAAAAATATTTATTTTGTGGGGCACCTGGATGGCTCAGTCAGTTAAGCTCCTGCCTTGGGCTCAGGTCATCATCCTGGGATCAAGCCCCACATAGGGAATCCCTTCTCAGCAGGGAGTCTGCTTCTTGCTCTGCCCCTCTTCCTCTGTCCCTCTCCCTGCTCCTCCTCTTACTCATTCTCTCTCTCAAATGATCTCTCTCTCTCTCAAATAAATAAAAACAAACAAATAACATTTATTTTGTGTTCCTTAAAATGCTTTTGTGTAAGGAGGACTCTTGATGGTATTGATTGATTAAAGGAGGGCCTTGGTTGTGTTTATAAACAAGTATCATACCTGTAAATTCAAGGTGCAATGCAAAAAGTAAACAAAAATATGCTACCTTCTAAGACTGAAAAACACAGGAACTTTAGTCAAAAAAATATATATTGGTTAGGCACCTATAAGATACTTAACACTGTACATAAATGTTTTAGAAATGGAAGAAAAGAAAATGTACAACCTAATTTAATCAACTTGTTTCTATTTCTTGGTTCACCTAAAATTCCCCTAGGTATTTTTCTTCCTCACTAAAAATGCTCAAATACCAACAGCTATTAACTAATATACCCTAGAATACTGTGTTTTCATAAAATTATGCAGTTTCTTTATGGCATTTACTAAAAACTATTCTCAGTTCTCAGGAAAAAAGCAATGAATCTTTATTACTTCTTAAAATGGTTTCAGAGAAATAAACTCTTGGAAGTTCCTTTATGTTCTTTTTTTTTTTTTCCTCCTCAAATGAAGTACATCCTGTCTGAAGCAGAATTACTATCAAACTAAAAGCAAGAGCTTTGGGGTAACTGAATTTAAAAGTATTTTACATTTAAAAAAAGTTCTGGTATGTTCTGAATATATCAGATGATACGCTTTAGTGTAATAATAGAAAAAAAAAAGCACCTCTTCAAGGTGCTGTGGAAAGCCACATAGTTTTTAAAATACTTGTTAAACAGAAACTTGTGGTTCCTGCTAGTGGTCAGTGTATGAAGAATTAGAAATGCTTAGGGTGTTAATAAATCAAATCTTAGAATTGGTGAGTACAGGTATTGCTACATGGTAATCTGATTTGTAGAATTTTACAGTTGTATGATAAAAGGAAGATACTTTATGATCACTTTAAAGAAATTGTGAATCTATTAAACTTTGGCAGAAGAAGTAGGGAACTTAAATTCTTAAGGAATCAGGTTTGCCCCCTTGGTGCTATTTCCTTAAAAATGAGACCCCCCCCCCCGCCAGAACATCAGTGTTGAGGAGGTCCTGAATGGTGCCCCTGCAGAGCGGAGTGGTTGCTGCTAACCTCCCTTCTAGGCTTCTGCTTGTCACCGACTCCTTAGGGCAGAACTCCTTCCATCAGTAGCAGCCACAGCGGGCGTGGTTTTTTTTTTTTTTTTTTTCAGTATCAACCTAATATCCACTGACTGGGAGCATAAGTATCTCCACAGTCACCGCTGTGGAGGAAAATAGAGCAATGGCCACCGCCCCCAGGCAGCTCTATAGAAGAAAGAGGGACAGAGTAGAATGACACCGCCATGGGTTGTCCACACCAAAAACTTGGGTGACAGTCACGCTCTCTGCCGTCCTTGACTCCCCACATCCAGATATTCACCAGTCTGCAAATTATTCCTCTCCAGGAGTTCTTGAGTGTATCCGCTTCTTTTTTCCTCTGGTTCCCTGGCATAACTTCAGCCACCTATGTCCCCTGGCATTTTGTAACAGCCTCTGGGCTGCCACCGCCCATCCCGTCATTCTCCCCCTGAGAACCCAAGTGGTGTTTCTAAACTGCAAATCTCCCTCAAGTAAAACTTCAATAATTTCCCATTGCTGTCAGGATAAAGTCCACACTTCCTCATGTGGTTCGTAAGGCCCCTTGTGATCTGAACCCCTTCCTGCAAATGCTTCTGCAGTTTCACCTCTTTGTTCCCTGAAAATTACTGAAACTTAGGTTCCCTGAATGAGTGACGTTCTCACCTCTGGACCTTTGCATGTTCCCACCGTGATTAGATGCTTGCCTGCCTCCCCAGTGTCACGTCACAGCACTGTCCCCTCAGCGCCTCTTCGTTCACATTGGTCTGGAATGCACATTGGTCTTCTCTCTTAGGGCTGCTTGTGTTTTCTCCAGCATGAATGCTCTTCCCCACTTATGACGTCTATCTATGGGACTCCAACATGGTACCCTCAATGGCTGTATGGAAAACGAGAATGAGGGAGAGTATGGATGTACTTTAAGCACATCTTGAAAACAGTTTTCAGAAGCTTGAAGTTCTCAGAAACCACAGTGGGAAACTAACCTATAGTCCACTGAAAATGAAACAGTAGAGTGATTTCTTTTTGAACGGCATTTGGAAACCTGAGGGGCTGAGAGTCTAGACAGGCCATTCAGGTGGTGCCAGTAGTTGAAAAAGTTCCACATGATGAATGACTTACGCTGCTTTATGATGAGCAGCTCATAGTCCCTGAGAGGCAGATGTTTCCAGGCCAGTGGGGGAAGCAGAGATATGTTCAACCATCTAGGAGGTCTGTTCAGTAAGGGCCACTGATGATTGAGCTTCTACTCATTGGCACGTTCCCCAGCATCATCTCCAGACCCATATTTCCAACCTCATGTTGTCCATCACTACTTGGGCACCCCACAGACACCTCAGAAGACCTTACCTATCCAGGACAGAATTTGTCATTCTTCCCACAACCTGCTACCTTCCTAATGTTTTCTCTTCTAGTTAATGTCACCTCTATCCAACCAGAGATCCAAGTAAGATATCCAAGGTATCCATTTAGATGTGCCTTTGTACTTACACTACTACCGTCCACATGCAGCCTGTCACCCTTTCTTTTTTTTTTTTTTTTTAAGATTTTATTTATTTATTTGACAGAGAGAGAGAGATCACAAGTAGGCAGAGAGGCAGGCAAAGAGAGAGGGGGAAGCAGGCTCCCTGCTGAGTAGAGAGCCCGATGCAGGGCTCGATCCCAGAACCCTGAGATCATGACCTGAGCCGAAGGCGGAGGCTTTAACCCACTGAGCCACTTAGGCACCCCTCACCCTTTCTTCTTGATACTACTTTCTTAAATTTTTTTATTTGAGTATAGTTGACCCACGATGTTACACTAGTTTCAGGTGGACAACATAGTGATTGGACAACTCTATGTGTTCTGCTGTGCTCACCACAAAGGTGGCTCCCATCTGTCACCACACAGCCCTATTATAATACCTTTGACTACATTCCCTATGCTGTACCTTTAATTTCTTAATAATGCTCAAACCCATTAACTTCTCTTCATCTTCACTGCCTCTACTTCAATGAAGGCTACACTCATTTCTGAATAATAATAGGTTCCTGATTGGTTTCCCTCCCTCCAATCTTACCTCACCTTCATTCTCCATACTGCAGCCAGAGTGATTTGCAAAGTTCAAACCTAATTATCTCGATTCTTCTGCTTAAGACCTTATAGTGATTCTCTACTGCTCTCAGGATAAAGCATTTGCTGAATATTCGTTGAATTAATTATCTTTTCAAATGTTCAGAATAACAGTAGGTTAGACGGTATTATTACATTTTCCAAATAAGGGCACTAAGGCTAAAATGAAGAACTTACCCCAGAGTCGAACGGTCAGGTTTGTCTGACTCCTTCTGAGGCTGTCCTGTTTCTACATCACATTGCCTATCCTTTCTATCAGGAGAGGGCCTCTTCATGTGGACAGCGAGAAAAGACGACTGGGTACCCAGTGTGTTTCTGCCAGTCATACACAAGTAAACAAGCTCTGGTTCCCATAGCATTGTAGTAAATACTTTACAGAATTATCTTGTATTGCTGTAAAAATGTAATTAACCAGAAATTTCACTTAAGCAGATTTTATTTTAAGAGCACGCAGCGAAAAGACATTGCAAACTTCTAGGCAAAATCTCAGCGTTACCAAAAACAAGCTGATAGGAATTTTTAAGAGCAGTTTCCAAGGTATAACTTGGAATCTCTATACGTTGAACTCTTCGTCTATACCTCGTCTATAGCTTGTATAATGTCCACCAAACAGAGTTTTTGCCCAGTATAGTACCGGGCATATAGTAGATGTTCAGTAAGTATTTGTCAAATGAATGATAAAGAAGAAAAGTAAAACCTTCAGCATTCTAAGACCCAGAGTCATTTACTCATGGTTGTCGTATTCTTCCTCCTCAGGGAAGATAGTAAGCTAGTATATTTTAGCTAAGTCTCCCACTACTTAGGTTAAAACAAAAAGTTTTCTTATTCTCAGTAAACTAGAATATTCATTCAATCAGAACAATTTATTTCCCGAATGTCATGGTAAGAAACACATGTGATTCAAGTTTTTCAAGTTTCTATCAAGGGCGCTTGGGTGGCTCAGTTGGTTAAACATAGACTCTTGATTTCGGCTCAGGACATGATCTAAGGGTGGTGGGATCAAGCCCTGCATTGGGCTCCACGCAGGATGTGAAGCCTGCTTGAGATTCCCTCTCTTCCATCTCCTTCTGCTCCTCCCTCCCCTATAAGCACTTGGCTTATATGTGCTCTCTCTCCCTCTCAAAAAAAAAAAAAAAAAAAAGCTTAAATACCAGAGTTATCCTGGTCTGCACTAATATTTCAGACTTCCTTATGGTCATTTTTCCCCTAGCTCTCTCCACAGTTATATGCTGCAGAGTTATTTAACACATGATAATTTTAACCGAAGTTAACCCAGGATCATATCTGTCATATTAAAACAAAATTAAAATATCCTGGGGCACCTCGCTGGCTCCGTCAGTAGAACACATGACTCTTGATCTCAGGGTCATAAGTTCGACCCACCTGAGTATAAAGATTACTTAAAAATAACAATAATAAAAAATCTTTAAAAAAGTGAAATATCCTGACATTCTGGGTAAAATGTATAATAGATAATTCTTGGTTAGGAAAAAGATAAAACTCAAATTGTACATATCACATACTATATTTCTAGGTCTCTATTTTTATAATGAAAAAATTATAATATTGCTTTATAATAAAAATTATAAATGATAATAATATTTTAGTACATAAGTCTCCCATATGAAGATTTTTGACGTGCCACTTAAGGAAATTAAATCTTATTTCTCCTTTTAAAGATTGATTTATTTATTATTTGAGGGGGGAGGGGCAGAGGAAGAGGGAGAGAGAGAATTCCAAGTAGACTCTCTGCTGAGCGCAGAGCCTGATCCCACAACCCTGAGATCATGACCTGAGCTGAAGTCAAGAGTCAGACACTTAACAGACTGAGCCACCCAGGAACCCCTCTTATTTCTCCTTAAAAACAAAAATCAGATCTTTATTGGTATTACTGGGTATGATAGCTGATCTTCATTCAGGTCATGCTGCAAATAGGACCAGAAAATAGGAGGAAAAGTGAGCTTGAGTTCCGACTGCAGTGAAATTATGATTTGGTTATGATACATTGACAGCTTGTTCTATTACTAGTTATATACTCCCCGGTTATGAACGTAGATCTAATATCTCACTGCTGCTAAGAAAATCTGTATAGAAAATTTACTGTATCACCAACACCAAGAATTTCTGATGGAAGTTTATCTTCTCCTGAAGCCTAGATGAAATTGTTTTAGGACTGAACTCAGATACCGTAACAAAAATTTGTTTTCAACCATGGCATAATACTGGCAAATTTGAAAAATCCAGGAGGTGGAAGTGATAATTAGATCAATATTAGAATTTATTTATTTATCTATATATCTATTCATTTATTTGACAGAGAGAGAGACAGCGAGAGCGAGAACACAAGCAAGGGGAGTGGGAGAGGGGAGAAGCAGGCTTCCCCCCTGAGCAAGGAGTCTGATGCGGGGCTCGATCCCAGGACCCTGGGATCATGACCTGAGCCGGAGGCAGAAGCTTAATGACTGAGCCACCCAGGCACCCTGCATATTAGATTTTAAAGACTATAGATTTTTCAGGCCTCCCCTCCTTTTTTTTTTTTTTTTTTTGATAGCATACAATTCTGGACAATATTATCATAATTGTTCTGACATTGGTCTTGACTGGGGAAGCAGTGTCATACTTCCTTCTGTTTGGGGACCCCTCTCTCTTCCGATTCTTCAGTCCCCTGTAGAGCAGCCACAATTAGTTTGGCGGAGAAGCACAACCTCACCATAGCGTTTATAAGAGGCGGAAGTGCTGCACGCCTGGGCACTGTATACCTATGCAAATTCGCTCTCTGTATGTGCCAGCACTCTGCAGGAGAATCCATCCAGCGCCGCTTTCCCCTCTTGAGTGTCTGAGGGTTGGGTTTCCTTCCGGCAGTAAGGTGGGTGGGAATCTCTCTAAAACCACTCTGTTTTCCTGCCTTGCTTTTTTCACTCCTAGTGAGATATAGAAGAGCTCATACTCATTCTTTTGGTTGACGTGGACAGCCTTACCTTCCCATGCATCCGACTTCAGCATGTGTTTTGTAGTCTTCAAATGGATTGTGCCCAAAACGTTCAGCAGCTGCCTACAGGAGATAACTGCAGAGCACAAGCTTGTGGAGCACTGTGGTCAGTCCTTCCCTTCCTAAGCTGCATTCTGTTCCTCTGAGGATCCCCTGAGTTCTCAGCTGCTGCAGTTCAAGGAAATCTGACGATATTTTGATTTCTGTAGAAAAAGAAAATCGGTTTAAAAATTCAAAGTACTTGTGTAATCATTTGTGGGGGGAAAAACAATCTCTAAACTTTTGTGTTAAAGAATAAAGCAGAGAGGCGCCTGGGTGGCTCAGTCGGTTAAGTGTCTGTCTTGGCTCAGGTCATGATCTCAGGGTCCTGGGATAGAGCCCCGCATGGGCTCTCTGCTCAGGGGGTAGTAGTCTACTTCTCCCTCTCCCTCTGCTGCTGTTGCCCCTGCTTGTGCCTTTTCTTTCTCTCTCAAATAAACAAATAAAATCTTAAAAAAAAAAAAAAAAAGAGTAAAGGAGAAAAGAAGTAGGAAATCCCCTCAACAGTTTTATTTAGAAAAAAAGAAAATCACACCTATGCTACCCTCATGGTGACAAGTAAAAATAATAATGCAGGAGCAGAACTTGGTGGACACATTTTTAACTAGATTATTAAAATTCACAGCATCAGGTACAAGAGCACGGAACTTAATTTACTCGATTTAGACTCACTACTGCACACCTCAATGATTTTTACACGCCGTGCTGCTTCTTCTTGGGCGGCTTAGTGGTTATTGTGGATGATGAACCCCACCCTTTCGATCAGATAAAGCTAAAATATGATGATGAAGCGAGAAAAAAAAACCCTTATATTCATCGACCAGTGTTTAGAAGGATTTATAAGACATAAAATATCTAAAATGGAAATCTATCAGACTCTTTAATAAGTTTGCAACACTTTAAACAATATTATTGGTTATCAAGTTGCCTTTCATCAAGCTACAGTCTTTTGAAGCATCTATGTTAATAGAGGACTCGACCGATTTTTATCATGCTTACATTTGATTTTTTAAAACAACATGAGCTTCAGGCAAATTATTTTGCATGCACCAGGAGGACTTCACCTGTGCAGTAAACAATCTACATAAGCATATTTGGTGGTCCTGCAAATCCCCTACTCCTTTTTTCTAACCCAACGGATACCTGTACGCTCCTTCTGTGTGGAAATTCTGAAGCCATCACTGGCACCGGGTCTTTTGGTTTTGTCTTTTAAAGTCTCTAGGCTGCTCTCCACCAATGATACATGACGGGCCCTTACAGCTGTTTCACTGTGCTCTTCCAGGAAAACTTCTAACTGATCTGATTGCCTCCTGTCTGCTCTCTACCTTGCTGCCAAAGTTATCTTTTTATTTATTTTTTATTTATTTTTTATTATTTATTTTTTTAAAGACTTTATTTACTTATTATTTGAGAGAGAGGGGGAGATTGAGAGATTGAGAAAACGAGTGGGAGGAGGGACAGAGGGAGAAGCAGACTCCCTGTGGAGCAGGAGGGAGCCCAAGGCGGGACTCGATCCCAGGATCTTGAGATCATGACCTGAGCTGAAGGCAGAGGGTTAACTGACTGAGCCACCCAGGCACCCTATTTTTATTTTTTAAAGATTTATTTATTTGAGAGAGAGAGAGAGTGTGTGTGCTCAGGTGGGGGAGGGGGAGAAAAAGGGAGAGAAATCCTCGAGCAGACTCCCCACTGAGTGTGGAGGTGTAGAGCCCAACACGGGGCTGATCCCAGGACCTTGAGATCATGACCTGAGCCGAAATCAAGAGTAGGATGCCTAACTGACTGAACTACCCAGGGACCCCTAGAGTTAACTTTTTAAATGCAGAACTGATCATTTTATTCTCCTACTTGGAAACCCACAGTGAGTGGTTCCTTGCTCACCACCTGGGTTACTGGTGGGACAAGATCACTATAGTCTTCAGGATACCTGGGTGGGAGGGCATAGCCGGATCTCCAGTTCATTGCCTCTAACCCCAAGCAGTTTCTTCTGTGGTGACCCCAGTATATTATTCAAATATTACCTGTTTTCATTCGGGCCTTTACTTAAAAGGTTTGGAAACATCTTTTTAAAGCAAGGATTCTTCATCAAGACCTGAGAACCCCTGGGAAAGCAATATATGGACTTCAGGATATTTGTGATCCTCCATGGTTTCTGGGAGTGGGTCCTCAGAAATAATCTATACTTAAAGGGGACTATACTTTCTGAAAAGTTTAAAAACCACAGCTCCATACCGTATATCGGCCTTAACAATCCATTCTATACTATCTTTGTAACGTCAGCGACAGCCATTCTTTCCTGTTCACCTTACACTCCAGCCACTGCAGACTGCTTAGCATTCTTCCAACCTGCTAATTTTCTCCAGCCCTCATCCTTCTGCAACTTTATCTTCATTGCTTCCTTCTTCTTACCTTATGCTCCAGCAATGATGAATGGTTGCCAACTCTCTGAAATGTACTCTCAAGGTCCAGTGCTCCATCACACACTATCTTCACCTTGGAACGCCCTCACGGTCTGCCTGGTGAACTCATCCACATCTGTCAGGACCCAACTTAAACCCCCCCTCTGTGGCATCCTCGCCTTATTCCTACTAGAGGAATTCTTTCCTCTTGCTTTTGTGTTGCCTTCTTATTTTATATTAATACTTACTACATGAATTTTAATTTATTCTAAGGATTGCTGTATATTTTTCTCCCCACAAGACTACGTTACTTGAAAGTAGGTACCTGATTTATTCATCTTTCTATACCCAGCGTATTGCCCTCAGTTGGTGGTTAATGTGTGTTTGTTGGATGACTGTTCCTTGATCCTCATCTCAATCTGTGAAACTCTGACCTAATCCTTGAAGATTAAAATGATTAAAATATCACCTCTAAAAAACATCTTGACTCCAGCAGGTTAGGGGGAACTCTCTTCTCTGTGATACCTCATAGTTCATAAAAAAGTCTACTAAATCGGTTATGCCTTTCTCTTACCTTGCTCAGGTGTAAGAACTGAGAGCCTTCAGTTTGCAGGCTTAGCTCTACTCAGTTTCTGGGCTTTACTCTTTTACCAGTGGAGCAACCAGCAGTGGGTTCAGCCCCACCTGTGAATGTATTGTCCTTCGCTGCCGCCACCACCATCACCAAAACCAACTCTTACTTGTTTAGAGCCCTAATGTCTTTACTTGCCCGTCCTTTCTCTCTGGAAACTGGATCTGTATATCCACTTGTCTGGGAAGCCTATTCCAAATGGGAGGATTTCATAGGAACCATAACACTCTGTCTTTCTTCCTCTTCATATTTCTATCCCAACTTAAAGATCAGCACTCAACCAGACAGGGCCTAATCTTTCCCTTTGAAATGCTCGTCACTGTGTTAAAGAAGGCTGAACTTAGACCCAGTTTAGTTTTCCTGACCAAGGTCAACCAGATCTGTTTTCTGCTTCATCCCATTCCCCAAAAGCCTGGAGAAAATTGTACAATGACAATGTTTAATAATCCCTAATGCTTAACATGATGACTTCTCTGAAGTGGCTACTCAACATGAATGAATGGACAAATGATCATCCAGTTGAAAAAAAACAAAAAGAAAAAGAAGTAAGAAGTAGCAGAGACTGTGGTAAATACTCTGTCTACAAAGGACAACTATTTCCTAGCTCTGGCCATTTCTTGACAGGTGAGTACATGGATGGAGGGTTGCTAGACCGTCTTCTTTTTCTTTTTCTTTTGTTTTTGTTTTTGTTTTGTTTTTGTTTTTTGTTTTTTTAAAGATTTTATTTATTTATTTGACAGAGAAAGAGATCACAAGTAGGCAGAGAGGCAGGCAGAGAAAGAGGGGGAAGCAGGCTCCCTGCCGAGCAGAGAGCCCAATGCAGGGCTCGATCCCAGGACCCTGAGATCATGACCTGAGCCAAAGGCAGAGGCTTTAACCCACTGAGCCACTCAGGCGCCCCGACCTTCTTCTTTTTCAAGAGAAGCCGGACATCCAGATTTTTATGTGACTTTTTTTATATTGTGGCAAGAAGGTTCATACTTCCTGTCCAGTGTGGTGTCTTCTTGCAGGAAGGGTGAAAAATATAGGCTAGTATTCTCTCCTTGATTTTCAATGCTGGGTGAGTATCAGTATTTCTGGAAAGCAGGAGCAATAACAAAAGTTCCTCTTCAGGACTTATCATGATAGAAACCAGTTAGACTATTTTGAATCTTGGCCATTGTTCTCTTCATCCTATCATATGCTATTGCCAGAACACGAAGATCCAAGAAGCCAGAGTCTGGAGGCATCATTAGTCTGTTAGTCTGTTAGTCCGGGACAGATAATTCAGTCTTGTTGACTGAAGTATAACTATGTCCTAATAAGGAGATCATTAGGGTGGTTCCTTTGCCATCTTCTGCCAATGGCTTATGGCAAGGAAGACCTGGCAAAATATGGGCTCAATAAATATTCATCGAGTGCATGAATGAATGAATGAATGAATAATTATTCCATAGTTATAGAAATTTTTAGAAAGATGATCAATGTCTTTTCAGTGCAAATTTTCTTTAATTCAATATCATGAATGTATTCATGGTAACTAGAGGTTTTGTTTCAAATTTACTTCAGAGAACTTCTTTTTTTTATTTTATCTTATTTTTATTTTAAAACTTAATTTTTATTTTATTTTATTTTTTTAAAGATTTTATTTATTTAATTTGACAGAGAGAAATACAGCGAGAGAGGGAACACAAGCAGGGGGAGTGGGAGAGGGAGAAGCAGGCTCCCTGCAGAACAGGAAGCCCGATGCGGGGCTCGATTCCAGGATCCTGGGATCATGACCTGAGCCGAAGGCAGACGCTTAATGACTGAGCCACCCAGGAGCCCCGAAACTTAATTTTTATTTTAAATAGGAAAGCATTTCTAGTGCTACAGGCATCAAGGTATTTAAAAGTCATCAAAATTTGGTGCCTAGCAACTCTGGATCATAGAGGCTTTTATTCCTGAGGGCCGCAGAGCAACCCCCAAAAAGTCTTGCAAGGGGAACTCTTGCAAGAACCCCATGTGAGGCAGCTACTCCAGGGGCAAAAGGGCGGAGGCAAGTCCGGCCAGCCGTCTGGAACTTCATGTCAGGAGCTGCCTCTCACAACCCCTCGAAAAGAAGCTTTCTCTTTTTAGTGTGCCACCTTTTATTAACTAGAGCCAAAAGTGAACTATTTGTAACTTTGTACATCAAAGCACACAATCAAGAGAGTGAAAAGGCAACCCACAGAATGAGAGAAAGTATTTGCAAATTATATCTGATAAGGGATTAATATCCAGAATATATAAAGAACTCCTATAACTTACCAACAAAAAAACCAAACAAGCCAATTTTAAAATGGGCAAAAGATTTGAATAAAAATTTTCCCAGAGAAAATGTACAAATGGCCAATAAGCAAATGAAAAGGCACTCAACATCACTAGTCATTAGGGAAATGAAAATCAAGACCATAATGAGATACCATTTCATACCCATTAGAGTGGCTATTATTAATAACAAACAAATAAACAGGAAATAAAAAATGTTGGCAAAGATGTAAATAAATTGGAACCCTATGCATTGCTGGTAGGAATATAAAATGGTGTAACTGCTGTTACGGTGTGGTGGTGACTCAAAAAAATTAAACAGTAGAATTACTGTATGATCCAGCAATTCCAGTTCTAGATATATATCCAAAAGAATTGAAAGCAGGGACTAGAACAAATATTTGTACATTCATATTCTTAGCAGCATTATTCATAATAACCAAAAAAATGGAAACAGCCTAATTATCCTTTGATGGATGAATGGATATACAAAATGAGGTGAGTGTGTGTGTATATAATAATATAATATATAATATAATAAATCTAATATAATACAAAATATAATGGAATATTTTATGTATATATATACATATGTATATATGTATATGTATATATATGTGTATGTGTGTATATATATATAGTCAGCCTTAAAAAGGAATGAAATCTTGATGTGTGGTACAACATGGATAAACTTTGAAAACATTATGCTGTAAAAAAATAAAAAAAAAGAAAACATTATGCTAAGTGAAATAAGTCAGACAGAAAGGACAAATATTATATGATTCTGCTTATATGAGGTATCCAGAGTAGTTCAATTCATAGAAACAGGAAGTGGAATAGTGGTTACCAGAGGTCAGGGGGAGTGGGGAGAGGGGAATTAGTGTAATGGGAACATTTCATTTGGAATGAGGAAAAAGTTCTGAAGATGGATGGTGTTATTGGTTCCACAATGAAGTAAATGTACTTAATGCCCTGGATTGCACATTTAAAATTTTTTAGAATGGTAAATTTTATGTTGTGTATATTTTACCACAATTTTTAAAAATGGATTATTCATAATCATGATCTTTATTGCTGGTTTACATAGGTTTTTATTTATGTCAGGCTCTTTTATGTCTTTACCCTAATTCCTCCCAGATCAATTGTTCTACTCTCTGTGTGTATGTACAGCTATAAGAATGTGGGAAGGAAGGGCGCCTGGGTGGCTCAGTGGGTTAAAGCCTCTGCCTTCGGCTCAGGTCATGATCTCAGGGTGCTGGGATCGAGCCCCGCATCGGGCTCTCTGCTAGGCAGGGAGCCTGCTTCCTCCTCTCTCTCTGCCTGCCTCTCTGCCTACTCATGACCTCTCTCTCTTGGTCAAATAAATAAAATAAAATCTTTAAAAACAAAAAAGAATGTGGGAAGGGGAAGAAAGGAGAAAGAGAGGGAGAAGGAGAGAGAGGGAGAGGGAAGACACTAAGACAAACAGCCCAAAGATTGAAATAGGTGGGACAAGTTAATATTAGTACTAATCTCTGCAGTCTAACAACTTGTCTGTAGAGAATCTTACCGCTCCAAGGATGCTTTGTTCCAGCTCTGGATGTTTTTAAATGTTGGTGTCATATAGCATTTCCCTTGGCATGGGCATTGTCTGTTGGAATTCTTTCATCAGAAGAAAAGTAATCCTTCAACTTTCAGAAGAATATGAGGGGAAAAAAGCATGATATCTATCACACTTTTCCAACATCATTGCTAGCACTCCACTTAAGTCCCATATAACCTCATGCCTAGACTATTATGTTAGTTTCCTTCTTCCTTGTAATTCTTACCTCATTCAACATATACTGCGCTATTCTACCATATTGATTTTCTAAAATATCACCCTTTCTTAGTACATGACTTTACTTCCTATTTCATAAAGGCTATATCATGCATGAATGCTCTGAACTTCCTGCCCTTCCCCACTTTTAAAAACATATCTGCATATGCTGTAACTTACCCTCTTTTCCCTGTTCCAAAAGGAAAGGTTTCAAACCCCTAATCCAGCTACTGTGCTGGGGCTCTCATTCCCCCCCACCTCCTTCAGGACCTGGATCCATCAGCCGTCTCTTTTCTTTCTTGTGCCTTTGGCCTCCTTTTCTTCTTTAGCTCTTCCCCTTCAGCCCATAAACAAGCTCAAGTCTTTCTCAGTTAAAAAAAAAAAAAAAGCATTTCTTAAGCTGCCACCCTGTATTTCTCCTACTCACTCCCAGGCTTCCTGAAAGACTGTGCTTAATTTGCTTTCTCCACTTTCTTCCCACCCCCAAAGGCTCCTGCCCCCACTTCTCTACGGCAACTGCTCTATGAATGTTATCTGTAGCCCTTAGGTGCCAAATCCAGGAGGCAGTTTTCATTACTTATTTGTCTAATCTGTCTGCAGCTTTGACACTTTGGGCTAAAATCTTCTTCTTCTTTCTTCTTCTTTCTTTCTTTCTTTCTTCTTCTTCTTCTTCTTCTTCTTCTTCTTCTTCTTCTTCTTCTTCTTCTTCTTCTTC
>CM052900.1:89469337-89494983 GCA_028534135.1 Potos flavus | reverse complement strand
ATAAAATCTTAAAAAAAATAAAGTGAGGGGGTGGAAAACAATTTATCATGCTAATGGACATCAAAAGAAAGCTGGGGTGGCAATTTATATCAGATAAATTAGATTTTAAGCCAAAGACTGTAATAAGAGATGAGGAAGGACACTATATCATACTTAAAGGGACCATCCAAAAGAAGATCTAACAATTGTAAATATCTATGCCCCTAACATGGGAGCAGCCAATTATATAAACCAATTAATAACATAATCAAAGAAACACATCAACAATAATACAATAATAGTAGGGGACTTTAATACCCCCCTTACAGAAATGGACAGATCATCTAAGCAAAAGATCAACAAGGAAATAAAGGCTCTAAATGACACATGGACCAGATGGACATCACAGATATATTCAGAACATTCCATCCCAAAGCGACAGAACACAAATTCTTCTCTAGTGCATATGGAACATTCTCCAGAAAAGATCACAGCCTGGGTCACAAATCAGGTCTCAGCTGGTACCAAAAGATTGGGATCATTCCCTGCATAATTTCAGACCACAATGCCATGAAACTAGAACTCAGTCACAAGAGGAAAGTTGGAAAGAACTCAAATACATGGAGACTAAAGAGCATCCTACTAAAGAATGAATGGGTTAACCAGGAAATTAAAGAAGAATTTAAAAAATTCATGGAAACAAATGAAAATGAAAACACAACTGTTCAAAATCTTTGGGACACAGCAAAGGGAGTCCTGAGAGGAAAGTATATAGCAATACAAGACTTTCTCAAGAAACAAGAAAGATCTCAAATACACAACCTAGCCCTATATCTAAAGGAGCTGGAGAAAGAAGAGCAAATAAAGCCTAAACCCAGCAGGAGAAGAGAAATAATAAAGATCAGAAAGGAAATCAATGAAATAGAAACCAAAAGAACAGTAGAACAAATCAACGAAACTAGGAGCTGGTTCTTTGAAAGAATTAATAAGATTGATAAACCCCTGGCCAGACTTACCAAAAAGAAAAGAGAAAGGACCCAAATTAATAAAATCATGAGTGAAAGAGGAGAAATCACAACCAACATCAAAGAAATACAAACAATTGGAAGAACATATTATGAGCAACTATACGCCAGCAAATTAGACAATCTGGTAGAAACTATTGAAGAAAATAGCATGGTTTTGTGTGTGGTACAAGGGAACAAAACCACTGCAATTCAATATGATGATCATATATGAAGAGAAGAAAACTAGAAGAGCTAAGTAATAAATAGTAATAAATAAGAAAGTGATCTTACGAATTAGGTCATATAGGAGAAATCATTTTGGGAGTTTTAAAGAGTTTACAGACATGAGCTGGTGTTACCAGCTAAACAAAATAAAGGGAAATCATGGTTACAGCACAGAATCTATTGGCCAGGCATTTACTTTTAGTATTAGGGGAATAAAGACTTGACAGTGAAAATATTTGCATTTCTAAAGCACTTCTCATTCTTTTAAAAAAGCTATGTATGTAGAAGGGAAGAAATTAAAATATTACAGTATTATAAACTATGCGATGTATCTCTGAGTGCTAGGCTCTCAATTCTTTTCCTCAAAGGCAACCACAGTTTCTAGTTTCTTCTGTAGCCTTCCATATCTATCTATCTATCTATCTATCTATCTATCTATCTATCTATCTATCTATCTATTCATTCACATTTCTTACCTATATCTCTGGAATAAGAAGAATTGGTTGTCACCTGACAGTTTTCCTTTACTCTTTCACATTTTGTGGATTTTGGTATAGTCATCACACCCTATGCTGAAAAACAAGTAGCATTCATTTTCTTTTCTCTGAAAATATTCAAGCAGTTGGTCCATACGTGAACATTTAAGTTGCAGTTTTATCTTCAAAAGTTCACTTTACAATCTACCAAGGCAACCTGCCTGACCCTGTTAGAGGTCAGAACTTTAAGATCAGTGCCTGCCCAGACGAAATCCTTAAATGTTTGCTGCTCAAGTTTCCTGCACTCACTGCATTCAGTAGGAAATCAAAACATGCTGAGAAAGCAGTGCTGATTAATTTAACCCTGGGCTTTGGAAGGAGCCTGCTTTTCTGAATACTCACCACAGAAGTTGTGTTAGGTGACTTTCCTTTGATTCCTGAGTCTTTCTTCTTTATGTTGTCTATAAGTATTGTATGAATCCAGGGAACATTTCAATACAAAACTGAAATACACAAGCTGAAGGAGGAGAAAAAAAGTTTTTAATTTTATTTTATTTAAATTCAATTAATTAACATACAGTGTATTACTAGTTTCAGAAGTAGAGGTCAGTGATTCATCAGTTGCAGAGAACACGCAGTGCTCATTCCATCACGTGCCCTCCTAAATGCCCATCACCCAGTTACACCATCCCCCACCCATCTCCCTGGAAAAATTAAGTTTTGTTTTTTTTTTTTTAAGATTTTATTTATTTATTTGACAGAGAGAGAGAGAGAGATCACAAGTAGGCAGAGAGGCAGGCAGAGAGAGAGGGGGAAGCAGGCTCCCTGCTGAGCTGAGAGCCCGATGCGGGGCTCGAGCCCAGGACCCTGAGATCACGACCTGAGCCGAAGGCAGAGGCTTTAACCCACTGAGCCACCCAGGCGCCCTGTGGAAAAATTAAGTTCTTCTATCATTTGAATATGAAGCTTCAACTTGAGGCACAGAAGCCCGCTGCATTGTGTTTACCATTTCATTTCTTCACTGGGTGCCATGAATATGTTTCCCCGACTTACCCGGTCGCTCCAGCACGTACAGATCTTGCCAGGAGCTTTTTCATACCTTTTTGGCAGCTGGAAAACACTTGGGTGACTCAGGACCTTCCCTCTGACAAATGGTCAGTAGTCTCCTAAAATGTGTTTATTATTTAACAATAAACTGGTTAGCTTTTGAAGTCTTTGGAAAGGATGAAATGCGACCTGTTACAGACTGGGGGACCTAGAGAAGGAATCCCTGAAAAAACAAAGATCCGCCATATTTATGTTATCGATTTTATAATTTAATGTGAGAAAGGACAAAACGCAACTATTACAAATAGTTAAAATAACAGATTACATTTACACATAGCTGAGGTATTTCAGGAAAGTGTGCACAGAGCCCTCTGACATAGGACTTCCTCTCACTCCAACGTCCCCACTACCCCCCTTCCTAAAACAAGAAGCGCACTGACCTCATTTGTTTCTGAAATGGCTATTTCTTAAAAAATGAAACTTTCGCACTGAAACCTTTTTGCTATAGCTACATGATGAAAACACAACTGCCAGTGTACAAAAAATTTCCCAAAATATTCATATAGGCTGTTTGGGACCAGGCAGAGAAAACAATAGCCAATTGAATTTTTCCCTTTTCACCTACCTAATTGTTTTGGTTGTGGAAAGACATAAGCAAAGCTTGGCTGAACACCAATCATTCATTCTCTACAGCTACTCTTAAGATTTCATGCTGCAGAGTGTGCTAGAATAAAGAAGTTCAGATTGACATTAGAATTAATGGTACTAATGATAGCATTTTTGCTGGAGAAAAGGATTTCTGGGATTCTGTAAACTTGAAGAAATAGAACTGAAAATATGGGGTGAAATGGAGTTTATCAGGTACATATAGGATGAAAAACGATCACGGACTCAAACAAATATAAAACAATATAAAGCTACTTAAATTAAGTGAAAGAGAGAAAGAAAAGACAGTCATACCTGAATTAAGACCTCTGCTTCTTGATGCTTATAAATCCAACCCTTACTTAAATATGCTACAGAACTCAAAAACTGTTCAGCTTCTACTTTGCTCTAAACTCAAGACAGTGTACAATGTAGGGAAAAGGCTCGTAATTACTGTTTCCTTTCTTTTCTAAAGTACAGCTCATTGCTTTTCACTGCTCGGGAGAAGAAAGTACCAGATTTGTGGGGGCTTTTTCCCTCTCACCTCATCCCTAGACCCGGTTTAATCTTTAATCCTCATCCCTTCAAAGAATACAGCATTTCAATTCATTTCAAAGCACCAGATTGGTGCTGATGAGAATGGGACCAAAATTTTAAAAAGAGATTAATTATGCTGAGAAATGTCCATTGTAAATACTGCCGGAACACTGAGCCAACCAGCCAGTGTCTACTGCTATTTACAGGAAACTGTATGAAACACAGTACTGGAACAGAAGGGAATAGGGAATGTGCCATCACTGAAGATGGAGGAAAAAATTCAACGTAAAATAAATTAAGGACTCGCCAAAGAAAACTGAGATTAAGACATTCAAATACATATGCGCTTCTCTCTCTCTCTCTCTCTCACACACACACACACACACAAACTGAGTGAATAAAAATCTTTAAAATTTAATTCAAAAACAATGTAAAACCCTATTGTGGTAATTTCAGGGTTCTAGTCTTCTACAAGACAGATAATAAGCTAGACGCTCTGCCCGTGACAGCGAAGACAATTGTTCCAAAGATCTAGTCACTAAATGCTTTAAAAAAAAAAAACAAAAACTGAAAATAATTACATCAGCATATGGACTCTGGAAAATTTCTTCTACCGTAATAAGTTCAGATGGACATTTCCTGTTTCACGTTTCTAGTACACGCTGTCTTTTAGACAATAACAGTGTGAAACAATAGTTTGGCATGAGTTCAATGCATACTAAGAAATGCCCCGGCCCTTGAAGGCTGGGATGAGTCAGCCTCAAATGGCAAAGAGAATAAGATTCAAGAAGTTGACACATCTCGGACTTCAATCGTTCATGTTTCTTGACCGGGAAAGAGCTCCTAAATTTAACATTTGCATTTTTACAGCCAGCATTTACACTTGTGCCTTCATAACCTGGATTTATTTTTTTTTAAGATTTTATTTATTTATTTGAGAGACAGAGAACACAAGAAGCAGAGGGAGTGGCAGATAGAGAGGGATATGGGGCTCGATCCCAGGACCCTGGGATCATGACCTGAGCCGAAGGCAGACGCTAAACCAACTGAGCCACCCAGGAGCCCCCATAACCTGGCTTTAAAAAAAAATGTTTATAAGGCAAAACTGCAATCCTGCAAAAAAGAACGTGCTGGCAATTCCTCTTAAATTGTTAACCAGCATTGGCCTTTGCTTCCACTATTCAACCTCCTGCTCCTACTTTGAGCAGAGTGTCCAGGTATAAATGAGCTTCCCTGCCCCTCATCAAACTTGGCAACCCCCTGGCCATCCTTACCCTCTTGATGGGCCTTCCTACTACTTTGAACATCATGAGACAGAGCCAGCCAGTCCCGGACCCCTCTTAAACTTGGTAGTTCACACATCCATCTTCTCTGATGCCAGACCGGGACTGCCAGCACGTGTTGGCATCAAAGCAACCCAGGCCAACTTACAGTATTTTCCAATGACATCCCTCACCTCCAAACTTCTGCCACTCAGTTAAGAAAGTAGATGAAGAGAGCATTCTGAAATCGGCCAGAGCATGCAGAGGACTCGACAGTGGGACCAGCGTTAGGAGGGGCAGAATGGAGAAGAGAAGTTGCAAAGTGTAAGGAACGACAATGGGGCAGGCAATGGAGGGTTGCCCTTCCACCAGGGCCAGAAAATTGCAAGGAGAGAGAACCAGAAGTCATCCTTGACCAACTGTTCTCTTTCACTTTCCAAATACAACCAATTGCCAAGTTCTCCTCGTTTTTTACTCTGAAGGAGAAAAAGACCTGCTGCTTTCTTTTTCTCCAATAATAAAGTCTTATTTACTTAAATATGATAAATGATATGTGTCTGTTTTCAAATTTTAAAACAATATAGAAAGATACAGGAGAAAACGTAAAAATCATCTTCAAATATACCATCTAGAAATAGATAGTTTAAATATTTTGTCAAAAAGTCTCACAGATATTGCTGTGTACACACATGCACATTCCTGCACACCTATGCAGACAATTTTACAGAAACCGAAGCATGTTACACAAGGAGTTTGATAATCTTTTGTTTGCACTTACCAGTGGATCATGGAGTCTATTTCCATTAACATAGATACATACAATCATTGTTAGTGGTTGCATAATGTTCCATTGAGAGGATATGTCATAATTTATTTAATAAATTTTCCATTGAAGGAAATTATTATTTTTTCAATTTTAACTGTTATTAACAGCACTAATGCTAACACCTTGTATACACATGTGTGATGTTATGAGACCTTCTTTACTAATCTGATAATAAAAAATAGTGGTCATCTTTTCATTTCTGTTTTTTGATCTTTGGTGAGGTTTTAACATTTTGCAGACCATTTATATTCTTTGGCAAATTGCTATGTCCGTGTCTCATGTGTGTGCGTGTGTGAGATTCATTTTTCTTTTTTTTTTTTTAAGACTTTATTTATTTATTTGAGAGAGAGAGAGAGAATGAAAGAGCATGAAAGGGGAAAGAGCCAGAGGGAGAAGCAGACTCCCCACTGAGCAGGGAGCCTGATCCGGGACTCCATCCTGGGACTCTGGGATCATGACCTGAGCCAAAGGCAGACGTGTAACCAACTGAGCCACCCAAGCACCCTCCATTTTTTTATTAGAATGCTTTCTCTTACGGAGTCATAGATGTCTTTGTATATTAGGGAAGTCAACCCTTTCATCATTCATAAATGTGCCACCTATTTTTTTCCAGTTTGTTCTATGCCTTTCAAACTTAATTTTATAATGTCTTTTGCTGAAGCATTTAATTTTTATATAGTCCAATTTATCAGTAATTTAGTTTTTGTTTTTTGTTTTTTAAGATTTTATATATTTATTCTGCAGAGAGAAACACAGTGAGAAAGAGAACACAGGCAGGGGGAGTGGGAGAGGGAGAAGCAGGCTTCCCACTGAGCAGAGAGCCCGATGCGGGGCTTGATCCCAGGACCCTGGGATCATTACCTGAGGCAAAGGCAGACGCCCAACAACTGAGCCACCCAGGTGCCCCAGTAATTTAGTTTTTGTTTTAGCCCTACCGATTTAATCTCCTAACATTCCTACCAGCACTGATCAGATCCTTTCTCGTCTTCCCTCAGATAACTAGAAGAGTTTGAACTGGTCTCCCTGCTCTCTGTCTCCTGGAATCTACACTCCACACAGTTGTCAGAATGGGCTTTTTCAATGAAAATTTGGCCCCGTCATTCTTCTGCCTAAAACCATTCAGGGGTGTGTGTCTCAAATTGGCTACTGATACAGTTCTTCCAGGAGTCGATGAAATGACAACTAACCATAGCGAATATTCCTAGAACATATTTATTTGTGAAGATTTTTGCGGGAAACAAGCACAGTATTTTTATTTTAAGAAAAACACAAATATATGATGGAGCAGGATTCAAAATTCGAATGAATTTTTTTTTTTTTAAATAAATCAGAAGATTTCAAAGGAGTTTCCGAATTTAAGTGGCAATGGCTCAAAGGCAATGGGTACAGAGGACAAGTCTTCGCCTCCTTCACCTTTGTGGCAAGGAGTGCCTCACATTCACCAAAATCCATGGCCTTTTCCTTCCCATCACATAGATCTCCCCGCCTCCCTTGAAGTCACGTGTGACTATGTGATTGAATTCTGGCCAGTGGGATGTGGGAGAAATTAGGGTGCTCATATGATTTCTTGTCCAAATCAGGACACTGCTAAGAGTGGAAGAGGACAGTATGAATTGTTGCCCTGGGAATTCAGGCATAAATATGGGTGTGCGATCACTGCAAGGAGACATGAAGTGGGCCACCAAAGGGTGGGTCCAGGTCTAACTTCCCCAGCTCGGTCTCCACTCTGCTAGCAGATATAGAAAGTGCTAACAGAAGACTTAATGCCCTGGCTAGAACCAGGGGGCAGGAGGCTCGCGCTCACTGTTCCTGGGAGTGAGAACTCTACTTCAGCATTTCAGACCCCTGTCGGTGACAGCAGTTCTTATCCCACTAGGACAACATGGAGCACAGGGCTTCCCGTGGTGTGGCCTCTCCTGAGCTCTCCAGCCTTGCCTTTCATCTCTCTACAGCTGGAAGGTAAGCTCTAGCAAACTGAAGGCTCTCGCTCATGCATTTTTAAATACTTGTTGAGGTGTCAGTCTCTCCCACTAGACAGAGAACTCCTTGACGGCACCATCATCATCATCATCATCATCATCATCATCATCATCATCATCATTGTATTTCATGAATATCTGTTGGATGGGGAACTATTTAGCCACAGAGGAAGTAAATCTTCCAACAGTGGCTATTTCATGTCCAGAAACAAAACTATCGGAGTTACAATGACATGGAAGATCTTCTATCTGCAAAGACCTGTACAAACACAAGATTTTAGAAAAACGAGCCACACATTTTTGTAGCCCCCAAATATGAGTGCAAAAATGTTCTTCCTCTTAGCCTTCACCATTGCTTTATCTTCACCTCTTCCCCATTCCATCTACAAACACACACACAAGAGTGCACGCGCGTGCACACGCACACACACATTTGCATACTTCCTAGGGGAATATTTGACTTAATTAGCAATCATAGAATAAGTTTGAAGGAAAAGAAAGAATTAGGTTTTTAAGTTCAGATCCTGATACTGGCCAATAATCCCTACACGAGGGGCTTTGGCTCAGCAGGGGGATTTACCGCTCGGCTTCCCAAGATGATTAAGAGTTGATGTATAATTGACAATGATGTACACTCGAGCATGCTATCAACTCAAGAAAGGGGCTTTGCCTGCATGATTTAATTAACATTAATGGTAGTTAAGCCGCACACACACAGCATAATGTTCTCTTTGCTCTGAGAAAAAGGAGGGGCTTTCACTACCTAGATTATGAAATATTGATTAATTCATATGTGCTCAAACATCCATCTAAAAATGGAATCATTCAAGCTGTCAGTCCTTTCCCCTCACCCACATACAAAAACATAATTGCAGTCCTGAGAACAAGAGTGATGAGGAGATGGAAATGAAGGAGGGTAAGAGAAGAGAAAGGAAAACACAGCAAATGAAGTATGTTAAGCTCCACCCATGGACAGACACACAACACACACACACAATCACACACACACACACAACACACTCTACTAATTAATGCAGCTTTGCTTTCACGCCAAATATTAGGGAAACATTAATTAGAGAGAAATCTCATTAATCTATTTCCCAGTTCATTAATTATGCATCAATGCCAAGTTTTTGTTGGCCTGATATAAGATAACCCTGTTCGAATAAAGATCTCATGCTGTATATTACACAACACCTAGGGAGCTTTCCTGACTCTTTGGGATCGTTTTTGGGATCTACTCAATTCATATGTTGTATATATTTGTGTCCCCTATTAAGTATTCTGTGATTAAGAGATGTCTGTCCTTTAAGCTGCCCGTGACTATTTCTTACCTAATACTTCATCCGTCTTTGTCACAGACACATTAGGAATTCCATTCAGCTAGAAAAAAAAAGGGACACAATATTGTGAATATACTTAATGCCACTGCATTGTACACTTAAAATGGTTAAAATGATAAATTTAATGTGATGTATATTTTACCACAATAATATTTTTAAAAAAGCAAGGGAGAGGGGCGCCTGGGTGGCTCAGTCGTTAAGCGTCTGCCTTTGGCTCAGGTCATGATCTCAGGGTCCTGGGATTGAGCCCCACATTGGGCTCCTTGCTTTCCCTCTCCCGCTTCTCCTGCTTGTGCTCTCTCTCTGTCAAATAAATAAATAAAATCTTAAAAAAAAAAAAAAGCAAGGGAGAATAACTGTAGATATTTGAGAATGTTAAGTTATAGAGGGACTCTAAATGTAAAAAAAAAGGAAATAGGAGTTTACAACAACAACAAACAATCTCAAAAGACCTAAGAATGTGTTTTCTTCTGTGCAGAGAAAATATTATGAGATGAACTTCAGAGCCCAGACAAGCTCAAACGTGTTATTTGCAAAGAGATTTGGCAAGGATGTCTGAATGGCCTCAACAACAACTATTAACTGAGCATCCATAAGATTTCTAGGACCGTACTAGTTAGTCTGGAGTTACCTATATTCAATTAGGTCTCATCTTCTAACATATTATTCCCTATATTCCCAGCTCATTTCTTTATCAGTGACTGGATGTCACCACTCCCTCTGACCCAAGTATAAGTAAAGGTTAAAAGGTTTTCCAGACTTGGAGTCGTGAGTAGATAGAAGTTAGGGGCTTCCTCCACTAATGGATGGGGTCACCCTTTCTACAGTGAGTAAGTTTCACTTTTGAGGAGGGTTTCAGATCCATAAAGTGCCACGTACTTACTAAATACTACAGTGTCACACTCTCCATGGGTACACAGTAAATGTCAGCTGACTCGGTAACCTTTCCCAACATTTTAATCAAGATCTCCAGTATTAAATGTCATCAAATCCTGTCTTCAAGGTGTAAACTGATTGACCCTGGAGTCTGGAAAAGAACTTTCTACTCAATATCACACAACTGAATTTACTGCCCCAGTGTTATATAGCATCAATCTGGGGGCTCCTGGGTGGCTCAATCGGTCAAGTGTCTGCCTTTGGCTCAGGTCATGATCAGGGTCCTAGGATAGAATCCCGCATCGGGCTCTCTGCTCAGCAAGGAGGCTGCTTCTCCCTCTGACTGCTGCTCGCCCTGCTTGTGCGCTCTCTCTCTCTCTCTCTGACAAATAAATAAATAAATAAATAAATAAATTTTAAAGAAAAAATAGCATCAATCTGAAGCAAGATTCTGGCCAGTAAATCACAATGAGTTTGAAATAAGAAAGAAAAAATAGAAAAAGATACAGTAAAGTCTTTGTTAAGAATTCTTTGATTCTTCTGATTTTTCACCATGGAAATGTTGCTAAATGATATTTTTATCAAAAGAAAGTTGTACACAACTGGATGTTAAATCCCTCTAGTCACTTTTTCTTAAACTTCCTTAATTTCAAGTCTTAATTTTATCTACGGTATTTACTGAACAGCCTGACTGATTTAAAGTCTCTTCTGTTTGTGTACATATTTATCCCGTCTGCCTTCTCCAGTGAGAGCTTTTGTCTGTGATCAGTCCAGCCTGCAAGAGACCAAGGAAGAAGATAGGAGGGCCTCTTGCTCAACACTGTACCACATGTGGAATGAGAGAGAAAGCACTGAAGATTATCTTGGGAGAGGCCGCTGAGAGATGTACCTCTCAATGTCCAAATGCTCATCAAAGCAAGGGCGGGACCTACCAGAGTTGGCGAGATCCTTGCTGGGGAACCAAGCCATCAGAGAACAAGAAGCAGCGGCAGGTCCGAATGGATGGGCTGCATTTTTGTATGTTTCTTAGCATCGTGCTCTGTAAGCAGACCCAATTTTTCTGACCAAGAGGGTTGGGCCAGATGACATTCAAATACCCTCAACTAATGGATCAACTCATATTTGTGTAGCAGTTTTAAATTTCCCAAGAAACTTCAAATGTATTATCCCAAATGACCCATCAATCAATCCTGTGAGGTAGATATTTATTTTTTTAAAGATTTTATTCATCCATTAGTATATGTGCTGCCGAAGCTAGCACTTTGTTCATCCATTAGAGAGACAGACAGAGCGTGAGTGGGGAGGGTATCGGAGGGAGAGGAACAGAGGGAGAAGCAAACTCCCCACTGAGCAGGAAACCTGATGTGAGACTCGATCCCAGGACCCTGAGATCATGACCTGAGCCAAAAGCAAATGCTTAACCTACTGAGCCACCTTGGCCCCCCTGTGAGGTAGATATTAATATTATCCACATTTTACAGATGAAAATAAGAATGAAGACTGCCATTCCACCATAGAAACAACACCTGGGGCTTGGCCTTCACTGAGTCACCTAGAAATTACCATTACTCTGTCTAGATGCATGTTGGAAGGGCCAAGTCTATGGGTATGTTGCCTGCTGACCACCTACTGACTGGCTGGTCAGAGAAGCAGCAGTAATAGGGCTGCACTTGGGCTGAGAAGACAATGGGATCTGGGAGATCTTGGAGAACCTTTTGAGATCTCAGTTCCTGACATAGAAGGTCCTAGAAGAAAGGCAGTGAGAAGTAGTGGCCAAGTATGAGACCCCATGAAGTTGTCCACTGATCAATCTCCAATTTTTAACTTGAAGATTTACCAGGTGATTTGGGGCATATGACTCAGAAGCAATGGAAAGAGTTAAGTAAATTCTCATTTAAACAAACAAAAAGCCCTCCATCCAGAGTTATCTACTTATGTACATGAATAAGGCTTCTTAGGATATGCAACTACAAAAATAAAACTAGAGGTTTTATTGATGCTAAACCTGTTTCATTCCAGCAATAAGCAACAACTATTCATGAATAGCTACATGAACTAACTGTAAAACAAAAGCCCCAAAACAAAAGGGGAAAAAAAGGTAGAATTTAAAATTCACTTCACATCTATCTCACTGAGATGCATCTCTAATAAAATTATGTTTATTTTGAAGTCAAATACTATAAATTTTTTGATCAATGGTATATTAATAATAATTGTAATGGTGAGTCATTTCAGAAAAAGCCTGAGCCTCATGGTTACAGGAATTATTTTTAATTTTAAATTTCTATTTATATAAATATTTTTGTTGAAGTAAAACATCATACGATCATCAATAAAAGATAATCAAGCATAAATATATATTATATATAAATATAAATATATATTATTATATATATATATATTATAATATTCGTGGAACGAAATTCCACGTATGAAGTGGAATGAAACCATAAGTTTAAGGGGAAAAGTGACATAAATATCTGTAAAGAAACCCTAATGATTTACTTTTTAAGGGGATGGTGGGTGTAGCATTAAATTGCTACAGTATTTAGATCCTATTAGTTACTATTAAAAAAGCAAAATAGCAGATTTATTTTTCGATAGAATATTTACAACATGAAGAAAATTACATCATCTGCAACTATTTGTACCCACAGTAAAAATTTTCAGCTACAACAACATGCAAGAGGGACACAAACCTTTTCAGAATTCTATTAATCTCTATGTGAAGTGGAAGGTTTAGAGACCACTACGCCATAGGAACAGAACACATTGGTATGTCTAACATGCCTAAGAAACGCAGATATTTCTAAAATCTACTGTAGAAGGCAGAAAATCTACCCAGAGAGTAGAGACTCCTAGCTATTCATTATTAAAGCAAACATAACCTATTGAAATATTCGTCTCTCAGTAATTCAGTGTCTCCTACAATTTTCTGATTCTTTTTTTTTTTTAAAGGTTTTATTTATTTATTTGGTAAAGACAAAATGAGAGAGAGAGCACAAGCAGGGGGAGTGGCAGGCAGAGGCAGAGGGAGAAGTAGGCTCCCCACTGAGCAGGGAGCCCGATGCGGGGCTCGATCCCAGGACCCTGGGATCATGACCCGAGTCGAAGGCAGATGCTTAACAACTGAGCCACCCAGGTGCCCCTGTCTGATTCTTCTATGTATACATTTGAAAACCTACTGATCAGCTCATTGGGTGTATCAGGAGGAAACAAGAATGCAAGAAACTGATGTAAAATGATGACAATTTTGTGATCTATAGTGGTAAGCCATGCTATGATAAATAACAGTTCTCTTACATAATAAAGGAACACACATACCCATGATCACATAATCCTTCACCCCTAACCTAACTCACCTGGCCGACATGTGGGATTATATTAGTTTTCCAACATTCGCTCCCAGTGACTAATCAGGAAGTTACTTACCCCCGTGGAATGGCATAAACGTAAATAAAAAGGCTGACATTGTACACAGGAACAACAACACATTGAACAGGAAATGACAATCTCTCTACGTGTTTTAATTTATCTTTGGGGCAAAGTGAACCAACGTTAAAACTGAACTGAATTTTGATGAAAATTCAGAGGGAAAAGTACTTAAAACAACTTCGCTGGGGCCATCAGAACATGGAGTTCCGTTACAAAAGTGTTCGGGGAAAGCTTTACAATCTAAACACATTGAAACTCCCTAGTGTAAAACTCTCTAGGCTAAATTATGGGAAAAGCCAATGTCGTATCAGCACCAAACAATCGTCTAGCATCAGAATGAAAAGAAGGAAATGTTGTTCTGAATAGCTTGCCAAGGCTAAAGAAAAGTAGAACAGTTGCCGAAGACGGATTGGTTGTGAGGAACAGATTAAAAGGATGCATTCTAATTTGTGTTTGCCGCTTCGATTTTGAAATAGGTCATTCTCTTTAAACTTAGGGTAAATATAGCTGCGTTAGAGAAAAACAGAGACAGGGGGAGAGAAAGAGAGAGGGAGGGATGAGAAAAGACTTAACAGGTGACAGTGAGAAAAGCATTTTAATTTTTAGGTTTCTCTCAATCAATACGTCCTATAACCCATCATAGATGTATGAATGCTGTTTTCCCTTTTTTAATTCTTGGTACAAGACAATGATTAGGTTAAGTGTAAAAACAGATCTGGATAGTCCCAGAGTAAACAAGCGATTGACAATATATCTCTTATGTAGTCTTTAGTAACCTTTTAAATCTTTACTTTGAACTACTTGCCCGCTTGAGTATCCAGTGGAAGAATTTGTAACCAAATTACTTGATTATTTAATATAAAGCAGTGGTTCCCAAACTTCTGAGGTATAATAATTTTAAGGTTATAATAAGGGAAATTAAAAAAAAAATCCTACAAACTTAAAGGGAAGACTATACTGAATCTCCATGTGTCCATCATCCAACTTATCAACTCGTGACCAATATTATGTCATCTGTACCTCACCTACTCATTCCACCCTGGCTTACCGTGAAGCAAGTTCAAGATATGAGATAATTTATTTTTGTTTTTATTTTTATTTTTTTAAAGATTTTATTTATTTATTTGACAGAGAGAGGAGACAGCAAGAGCAGGAACTCAAGCAGGGGGAGTGGGAGAAGGAGAAGCAGGCTTCCTGCTGAACAGAGAGCCCGATGTTGGGGCTTGATCCCAGGACCCTGGGATCATGATGTGAGCCAAAGGCAGACGCTTAACAACTGAGCCACCCAGGCGCCCCTATTTTTGTTTTTAAGATGAAACATTTGAGAGTGCTCCCCTATTACATTATAGTGGTTGAATTTTTAAGATCACTCAATTCAGAAAATTGACATGTATATATAGACATGTATATATATTGCCCACCCTACACCCACTTCCTTGCTGATTCTGTGCACCCACTCCCCATCCCAGGGGTCAGCAGCCCGTGATGGGGAAACTTTGGCATAATGAAAATAGCTGGGATGGTCCCTTCGAAATGTGCTTATTTATTATCGCCTTTACACATACTCACAACACAAATACGGCTAATACTTCTTGATCTCTTGGGAACGTACTTGTCATTTCAGGTTTACAAGCATATTATAAAAGATAGTATTAGAATTCTTAACAGAACCGTTTTCCTCTTCACCCACTAAACTGGGCATTTCTCTGCTAACACAGAACAAAGAACTAACACAGGCCACTGCTTTCTAAAAGTTGTTCCCCCAACAGCTGTTTAGGGGCCTTTATGACATTGACATTACCTATGAAAAAAAGTCCAGACCTTTGTGGGCTAGAAATCCTTGCACAATACAGCTTGAGAGTTGGCATGCTTGTTGGCAGTCTCCCCAAGAAGCTAAGGAACAAATGAGCAAAGACTGTGTTCACACACTTGGAAATGACAATTCCACACAAAAAGCCTTGGTACACCCTGTACATTTCCTTTGTATAAAAGACTCATATTCAGTGCTATTAAGCCAGAATTCCTCTTACACATGAAATTCACTTTTGTAGGAAGGGAAAAAAAATTCTCCGTATGAGGGGGATAATTTCTTTAGTTTTCTTGGTAAAGGGCACAAAAGCAAATCTTTCCTGATTCCTGCTTAGTGCACACATGTAGTACTGATTAATGTTAATGTGATTCACATATTTTAAACATAGTATACGGTATCTTGTGATTATAAATATCATTCAGAAAGTTTAATCCAGGTCAATTTCAACTCCTAAAAATTTATGTTTCAATTAAAAGAATTATTTCCGTTAAATCATATTTAACCCTAATTTTAGCCATATAAAGAGAAAAAAATTAGTGTTCCATTTACACTTCACTAGATAAA
The DNA here is from genome assembly GCA_028534135.1 of Potos flavus. Classification (NCBI taxonomy): domain Eukaryota; kingdom Metazoa; phylum Chordata; class Mammalia; order Carnivora; family Procyonidae; genus Potos; species Potos flavus. The sequence goes on along the minus strand of CM052900.1, from coordinate 89,478,972 downwards.
AGCAATCAACTCAAAATGAATTCTTTTCCTAGTTTCATGTAATATTCTGTTTTGTAATTATAAGTATCTGAGCAAAATGTCATCATTTGACAATTCCAATTTTGGCTTTATTTTTCTAAACATGTCCATCACAGAGCTGAGCAAATAGAATAAATAAGATAACGAAGTCTTGCTTACATAGGACAATGTTTTTCTAAAACATAGTTCAAACGTGAAAGAAGGCAATCTAGTTTTCGACCAGGGAAATTACTATCTGCTTCATATGTACCGTATTAATTAGATTATACCCAAATCCTAGTAGTTTGCATAATTGTATTTAATTTGCCGAGGGGTCAAATTATAGCATTGGGCCTCTACTAAGAGGTAATGCTGTTTAGTCAGCAAAAGCATATCACATTCTAAAGAAATTGAAATGCATTTGTTATTTTAGAATAATAAAATGTAGTCTTCTTTTCAGAGTCCCAATTTGAATAGACCCCCCTCCTCCAGAAATGCACCTGGCTAAATATTCAAATTCATGAAATATGACTAAACAGTAATTAGAAGATTATTTATTACAGCCCCTTCCAGTTTTTCTGTCAATTCCTCAAATGTATTTTCTGCTCATTTAGCTAAACTATCATTAAAATATAAAATTTCAAACAATAAACTTTTGTCCATTACTTCTTATTGTACTTCCTTCTCATGGGATTAATATGTTTTCTCTATATTAAGTAAATCTTTTCACTCCTCACTTCCACCCCTCAGAAATAGAGTACTCCAGGGGTGCCTGGGTGGCTCAGTGGGTTAAAGCCTCTGCCTTTGGCTCAGGTCATGATCTCAGGGTCTTGGGATCGAGCCCCGCATCGGGCTCTCTGCTCAGCAGGGAGCCTATTTCCCCCTCTCTCTCTGCCTGCCTCTCTGCCTACTTGTGATCTCTCTCTCTCTGTCAAATAAATAAATAAAATCTTAAAAAAAAAAAAAAAGAAATAGAGTACTCCAGTATAAACACACTTGCTATTGCTCTCTTAAGGGAAAAAAGAAAGCAACGGAGGAAGAACTTTTGGAACTTGCTTAAAATGGAGAAGAGGGTCACCAAAATTGTAAGAAAAAATAAACTTGCCGTATAAGAATGTCAGGATGTTTTATAAAACAACGTTCTCCCAGAATTTATCGAATATTACTTTGCCCTTAGACTAACAGTGCCCGAGCAGACTTTGTGATCTTGGTGTTCAGTGACTGTGGCCTACTCTGAGCTACTTGGTCTTCCACCAGCCACCTGGAAAATCATGGCGGTTATAAAGAGCCAGGTCTATGGTTTGGCCCAGTTCTGGGTTAGATATCGGCTGATGTAACCCCCCTCTAAAGCAGTAATATATTCAGATGTAGATTATCATCAGAATCACTCAAGGCACCTTTGACAAAATACGTATTTCCAGAGAACCAACTCAGGCTTATTAAATTGGAATCTTAGAGGTGAAGGTTGACATGGCAATGGGGGGAGGCAGAAGTTAGAAATCAGATTTTTTTTTTTAAACGTTTCCCAGAAGGCTTTTTTTTTTTAAGATTTTATTTATTTACCTGAGAGAGAGAGTGAGAGTGAGAGAGAGAGCACAGAGCGAGAGGGAGAAGCAGACTCCCTGCTGAGCAGAGAGCCCAACATGGGGCTCGATCCCAGGACCCTGAGATCATGACCTGAGCTGAAGGTAGACGCTTAACTGACTGAGTGACCCAGGCACCCCACCCCCGCCAGAGGATTTTTAAATACAGCTTTATCGAGATTTAATTTGCATACAATTCACCCTTATAAAGAATATAATTCAGTGGTTTTTAGTATAGTTACACATACATGCAATCCTCCCCACTCTCAGTCTTAGACCCTTTTTATCACCTCACAGAGAACCTCATACTCTTTAGCTACTATCCTAAAGTAAAGTGTGGAATCTGAGTTCAAATCACAGCTCTGTCACTTATTATCTGTATGACTGTGAGCAAGTCACTTAATCTCATTTCCCTCATCTGTAAAACTGGTTTAATAATAGCACCTGCCTCAGGGGTCGATATGAAGATTAAATAAGTTATAACATACATAAAGTACTTAGGACAACATCTGGCACATAGTAAGTAGCAGATAAGTATTATAACAACGATAAGAAGGTTTTTTATATTAAAATCACATGCCCCCTCAAAGTGAGTAAAAGGGAGATTGCAGAATCACTTGGTCCACCTTTGGGGGTTCAGAATGGCCTGAGATTCTTTTATAAACTTAACATAACTTTGTGTTGAGAAGAAGTACCATTATGAGGCACTTACTATTGGAAGTGTATTGTATTCTCGAGTATGTTATGACAAATAAAAAGTTGAGAATCTCCTCTGTCCTGATAACATGGAGGAGGGATTGCAGTGGAGAGACTAGAAGTGGGAGCTGAGTGAGTAGGTTACTACAATAGTCCAGGAACTTACATCACTAATCCAGACCGAAGTGGAAAATGACCACCAGTAAGTCTGACTTTGAAATATCTGGACTCAATAATATCCTCATTGGAGGCTACCCAAGAGTAACTTTGAGCCCCTAGAGAGGCCTGGAACTAGCCCATTCCACTGATAGGATACTCCAAAGTTTGGAGTAGAGTCTCCAGTCAAGCTATATACTTGTGGAGACTTGCTGTAGTTCAACTTAAATATCTAAGGCAGTTTGTAGGATCCAGAGATCCGGCCATGAGATCCAGAAGCCAGGAAGCTGTTACTCTGGTTGATATAGCGCCCCAATGAGGAGAGGCCAACAGAACCTCTAGCAACAGAAAACATGAAGCCATGCTTCATGGTGAAGGCTTTCTTCAACTGGCTTTAGCTATCAAGTGTAAATTAGTAAGCATGTAATTTGAAGAGCTATAAATCATCTATAGGGAAAATGTTTGGGAGGAGATTTTACTGGAAAAAAAAAAAACACATAAAGTACAGTTCTCTCCTAGAGCATGATTCTGTGCCCCCACCCATGTGCTTCCTTATGTGTGGTAGGCAGAATAATGTCCCCCCTCTAAAATGACTACATCCTAATCTCTGGAACATGTAACTATGTTGCCTTACACAGCAAAAGGGAATTCGCAGATGTGATTGAAGTTATAGACCTTGAGTTTGGGAGATTATTCATCCAGAGTACCTTGAATAAACCAAGTGGACCCAATCTAGTCAAATCTTCCAGCTGTGATCAGAGATAGGAGCAACAAAGACTTCACCCACCATCACCGGTTTTTAAGATGGAGGAAGATGGCCAGGAGCCAAAGAATATAGTAGCCTCTAAAAGTCAAGAGTGGCCCTCAATTTACAGCCAAGAAGAAAATGGGGCTTCAGTCCTTCAAGCACATGGAATTGAATTCTGTCAACACCTGAATGAGGAAGAAGTGGAAACTCCCCTAGAACCAAGAGAAAGGAATGTAAACCCGAGGAAACTTTGATTTTAGCCTGCAGAGACCCATACTGGACTTCTATAGGCACATAAGAGAAAACCTTTTGCATTGTAAACAAAACAAAACAAAAAAACCCAAAAGCTTTGCATTGTGTTTTTGATAATTTTTGATATTTTTGATAATTTTTATAGCATTTTTGATAATTTTTTGATAATTTTTTTGATAATTTTAATAGCAGCAATAGAAAAACTAACATTTCACATTACTAAATTTTGGAATAAAAATGATTTCCAATGGGCTGTGGAAACATAAAAAATGTGATTTAAAAGTAGTTATTTTTCCTTTTATTGTTTTAAAGATTTTATTTATTTATTTTAGAGAAAGAGAGAGAGCACACGCACATGAGTGGGGGGAAGGGAAGAGGGAGAGAATCTCAGAGTTCCCAGTGAGTGTGGAAGCCGACAGAGGAATCTCAATCCCGTAACTCTGAGAAACCAAGAGTCAGAGGCTTAAGTGACTGAGCCACCCAGGCACCCCTAAAAATAGTTATTTTCAATTAAATATTAATCTGTTATTGCTACTAAGTGTGACTCTATTTCATTTTAATTAGCTTATCGGACTATGAAGAGCTTTTAACTGTTACGAATAGGTTCCTCTTATTTCATGGAACACACTTCATAGGGTGCAGACATATGCTCTTCTTCTGACTGTTAGGTTAACTAAAATTAACTACACAAATACCCAAATGTTTGAGAAATAGATGTAACTAAAAGGATTAATTAGGGCAGGGATTCTTAAATGTTATTAAATAGCTACAACACGCATAGGCTTAAGCAACAACACTGACACACTGAGGACCTTGTTCAAAATGGTGACATGACTGGAACATCAAAGGCAAATAAGGGCACTCAACAAAGTGAGGAAAGTAATATTTTGGGGTACATATGGAGAAATTGATTTTAAGAGCCATGCTTGGGAACTTCATAGGATTGTAACTTTTTACTACACACATTGCCAGTTCTTATCGATCTTCCTCTCTAGTATCTCACACCCTTACAGCCGACACCTCATACAATGAACATTAAGATCCTATCCATGTTTGGCTGATAAAGAGCAACAAACTTGATTTGAAGTAGATGGCCTGTCACTCCAAGATTCGATTTGGATTTTCTTCCATAAAGGATTTCCTTGAAATAACATTTGTTGCAACAAAATTTGAACTATAATGCTCATTCAGTTCCATAATACCCAGCGTTACGATTCCCTTATTTAATATAGTTGACATTTCATACAGAATTCTATCCTTTTAAATACATATTCTATCATGGATTAGATCTCTGCTTAAGCTTATTATCTGATCATAGTTTCCATTATAACCTGCCTGTGTATGTCCCTATAGGACTGCTATGCCCGGCTTTCCATTGCTTATTCTCAGATGAAGATGGGCAGTGCCCAGCCATGAATGCATTGCATAATTGGATAAGGTCATCTGTCCTGCCTCCAGGCTGCTCTATCCCCTTCCAAGGGCCCACTGCCTTTTTGCCCTGCAACTCTCCTCCTCCGTGAAAACAGGAATGAGTGTGATATCATCTTTTCTAGCTAAGACTGATTCAGATATTTGTATTTTTAAGCTTCTTATCTCTAATTGTGGAATGAAAGGATTTATCAACAAAGTGATTTTTTTTTTTCCATTTAGGCAAAACAGTTAGTGGAAGGGCAATGCTGGGTTAAATGTTAACCCTGAAGGCAAAACAATTTTAGTTATAGTAGAGTGCGGTGTGTGTTGGGGGAGGAGGAAGTTGTAGTGAGAGGTTTGTGTGGAGAAAGATGATGAGGTATCGGAAAGAACACTAGGCTACATAAGAACACTTTTTATTCTATGTCTTCTCTTCTTTTAAACCTAATGTCCCTCCTTTCATTCTTTGGCTCAAGAGTCTCAAAGTTTGGAGTTCTGGGGTCCATTCATTCCTCAAAAGCAGAGCCTGATGCATGAATTAAGTGATTAACTTTGTATGGCAGGTGCAATCCCAGGGCAGTGAGAGTGAGGAACAAAGAAGGTAAGTGTGAGAAGGGTAAGTAACACAAGGTCCATGCTGGTCACTACTTCATAATAAGCGATGAAGAGACTGAGACAATCACTAGTTTTCATCTGCGCAGCCATGCTGGACACTGCCCAAGAATAGATGGAAGGGATCTTGGTTTAGGATCCTATAGTTCTGGATATAGCATCTGACTGATCAGGAAGCCAAATCCATGCCCTGTGTTGAAGTGTTTCATCCGAGCCCATAAACGAGAAGCAGCCAGAGACTCTGGACATATGGCTGGTTTCTGGCTACATAGTGATAACCAAAGGGAAAGGCCAATATTCTTGGACAAGCAATTAGTTCGCTCCACACAGCAGAATCATAGAGTAAGTATTCCACAGAGGCTTTCAAGGAGGAGCTGATGACCTGGAATGCAGGGCAGGCAAGGCCAGTGGCATCCAAGGGGGTGTGTAAACTATGTCTTATATTTTTTTTCTATTTTATGAAGATTATAAGTTCTTTCAGGATGGGACTATGCATTTTCATCTTTGACTCCTCTATGATAATACTACATGCTGAACCTACAAAGGCCTATGTTCTGTTATTGATTAGCAGCAAGAACTTGGGGAAATTACTCAACGGATGTGAGCTTCGAATAACTCACAACTGTACCTGGCAGAGTGCACAGCATATAGTAATAATCAAGAAAAGCTTGTAGAATAAACTCACTGCTTCATTTCCATACTTTTCTACTCAAGAAAACAAAAACAAAAACAAAAAACCAGGGGAACCTGGCTGGCTCAGTCCGTAGAGCGCGCGACTCTTGATCTCGGGGTTGTGAGTTCAAGCCCCATGTTGGGCATAGAGCTTACCTAAAAGTCAGTCGATCAATCAATCACTACCTTTAAGCAAGCAGTAAATCACTACAGTCTCTTAAAAAAAAAAAGTAAAACAAAAACAAAAACAAAAAAACCCCAAACCAAACCAAAAACTATCCTCAGTACACAGCTGCTATTTAAACTTCTAAATACCAAGGCAAATTCATCCCACTGAGTGTAGCTACTTTTTCAACGAATATAATTTGTCACCCACATCCACCTAACACTTTAGTAGCCTCCTAATCTGTGCCCCCAAACTGTAGCAGGACCAAAGAAAAATGTGTGGTGTGCTGTCCCTCTCATCCTGATTCTGCACTGCTACAGCAGACATTCTTGTGTTATTTATTTATCTGAAGCTATTGTGATTTGACGAGCAGAAGAAAAATTAAAAAGAGTGTATATTTATCCCCCCCCCCCAAACAGGTCAGTTTTAAAGAAACTAGCTCTCATTTTAACTATAATGCAGTTACACATGAAAATAAACATATATTAAAAGGAATGGGTCATCTCTTTCATTAGTAAACTTTCACTGTAAATTTGAATTTCATTTCCTGGGACTCAAAGAAAATAGTGCTTTAATTCATGAGGGAGGGAGAAAGGAAGGAAGGAAATGGGGGGGGGGAGAGAAACGACAGAGAGAGAGAGAGAAAGGAAAAGAACATTACTGCCACCTCTCGCTCACTTTTCTAGAAATGAGAAAATGTCCAGGAACCCTGGCACTCGCTTGCCAAAGGGTCACACAGACAGTCTGACTTTTGTTTTTACTTCCATGACCTTTGATGGGTCTCAGTGCAGTCAGACCAGCTTTGCATATATATTGACACTATGGAAACCACACAGATAAGCTTGGGGTTTGTGTGCTGTATTTACTTTGGCACTTAACAGTGATACACATATTTTCCTGTTAGCGCTCCCAAAGGCTTTGTTCTGATATTGAGTTGCTTTTCTCTTTTATTCAGCTTTTGAATTTCTTCGTAATTACTTCAAAAATGCACGTATTTTTAAACCTTTTGTTTGTTTGTTTTTGTCGCTTAACTATAGTTCTATTTTGTTTTGGAGTGCACTGTATGAATGCTTGCTTTAACAGAAGTAGGAAGGGTTCTGTTCAAACTGGGAAACACATACTCTCCCCCTGAGTTTCTAGAAGGACACAAATAAAGGAATCTGAGTTTCTGGAGGACTAGACACTTCATTAGGGTCACCTTCTCAGTTATAGACATTCTCTCTTTCTTTCTACCAGGAGTTTCAGAGCGCTCTTTGACATCTCTGACTGTCTTTGAGAACTGGTCCTTCCTACCCTTCTAGCAAAATATCGCTTGCTTCAGTTAGTTCACACCCCCTCATATCATTGAGGATGAAGTCTACACTCCTGGAACTCTACAGAAAGACATTTCAAGAATGACAATTTGTATTAATCTGATAAATATATTCTAATTTTTAAATTGTGGTTTGCTATGGACTGCATGTTTGTGTCCCCCAAAATTCATTTGCTGAAGCCTAAATCCCCACTATCGGGGCATTGGGAAGTGGGGCCTTTGGGCGGTAAATTGGTCCTGAGGTTGGAGCCCTCATGAATGAGATTCATGTTCTTATGAGAAGAGACAGGAGAAAGATGATTTTTCTCTTAGCCATGTGAGGATACAGCAAGAAGGCAGCTGGTCTACAAGCCAGAAAGTGGGACCTCACCAGACACCAAATGTGTTGGCCCCTGGATTTTTGACATCCTCGCCTCTAAGAACCTGGAGAAATAAATTTTTATTTTTTAAACCATCCAGTCTATGTTCTTTTTATTATTGCAGCCTGAGTTGAATAAGATATTGGTAGAATATGCATAACATAATTTACTGTTTTAACCATTTTCAAGCATACATTCAGTGGCATTAGGTGTATCCATATTATTACACAACGATCAGGGCTACCCATCTCCAGAACTTTTTTATCATCCCAGATTGAGACTCTGTGCCCATCATATAATAACTCCTTATTATTCCTTTCCTCCATCCCTGGCAACCACCATGCTACTACTTTCTGTCTCTATGAATGGGACTACTCCAGGTACCTCATATATAAGTGGAATCGTACAACACTTGTCCTGTACCTGGCTTATTTCACTTAGCACAATGTCCTCAAGGTTCTTTCATGTTGTACTATGCGTCAGAATTTCATTCTTTTTGAAAACTAAGTAACATTTCATTATGTACATATGCAATATATAACTGAATATATGTACCATATACATATATATGATATATATATACTGATATACATATTCTAATACACATATATATTCACATTCATATACAGATATACATACCATTTTGTGAATGGACAATGTCAAAGGACATTTAGGGGGTTTCCACATTTTGGCTCTTGTGAATAATGCCACTCTGAGCATGGGTGTACAAATATCTGTTCTAGTGCCTGCTTTCAATTCTTTCGGATGTAGACCTAGAAGCGGAAACGCTATAACCTATGGTAATTCTGTTTCATTTGTTGGGACTGCCGTAATATTTCCCACAGTGGTTAGTTACATTCTAACTAACAGTGCACAAGGGGTCCAATTTCTCCACATTCTTGCCAACACTTGTTATTTTGTTATTTTCTGTTTTGCTTTGTTTTGATGATAGCCATCCTAGTGGATGTGAAGTAATATTGTCATTGGCATAGTCTGACTTTTGAATAAAATAAAGGGCGTGGTTTAAATTTCCAGATGTTCTTACAAAAGATTTGAACTCACCACTGAAAATTTTATAGTAAACAAAGAGTATTTTATAGGATTCTTAAGATGGTGCCATTTTACTGGAGTGAGTAAATAGTTAAAGAACAATTAGCCAAATAGCTAAAGAACCAGGTAGGATAGATGAATATGGGAAATCGGCTTGAGGAGTTACTTTTGTAAGATGTACAAGACTTCATGCCTAACTGAATTGGAAGAAGAAAGAACATAGAATCTCTTTCATGTTTCTGACATGGGCAATTGATAGATGGTCATGTTATTTACCAAGATATGGAAAACAGGGACTGCTCTGGGGAGAGGGAATTACGATAAAATATGCTGCGTGTCCAAGTGGACATGTTCAGTATGCACCTGAGTCTAGCAAACTAGAGAAAGCTGCGGGACACGAAGAGATTTGGGAATTATCAGTTCATGGTGATGCCATCAGCTTGGAGACCTCATCAATACGCAGGCTGAGAAGGGGACAGATCAGGGGGATGCACCAGTCGCTGAGTATGAGCAGAGACAAAGTAAGAAGAGATGATTCTAGAGTGAGGAGAAATAGTTCCATGGAAATCAGGCCAAAAAAAGGAGGAGGAGGAGGGGGAGAAGGATGAGGAAGAGGAGGGGG
>CM052900.1:89373459-89468837 GCA_028534135.1 Potos flavus | reverse complement strand
GATTTTGAGGGGGGTTCTCTGTGCCTCCTGGATCTTGATGCTTGTTCCCTTCGCCAAATTAGGGAAATTCTCTACCGTAATTTGTTATAATATACCTTCCACCCCTCTCTCTCTTTCTTCTTCTTCTGGGATCCCAATTATTCTAATATTGTTGCATCTTATGGAATCACTTATTTCTCGAATTCTCCCCTCATGGTCCAGTAGTTGTTTGTCTCTCTTTTTCTCCGCTTCTTTATTCTCCGTCATTTGGTCTTCTATATCACTAATTCTCTCTTCTGCTTCATTTATCCTAGCAGTAAGAGCCTCCATTTTTTATTGTACTTCGTTAATGGCTTTTTTTTATTTCAACTTGGTTGGATATTATTTCTTTTATTTCTCCCGAAAGGGATTTTATTTCTCCAGAAAGGGATTCTCTAGGGACGCCTGGGTGGCTCAGTTGGTTAAGTGGCTGCCTTTGGCTCAGGTCATGATCCCAGGGTCCGGGGATCGAGTCCCACATAGGGCTCCTTGCTCGGCAGGGAGCCTGCTTCTCCCTCTGCCTCTGCCTGCCTCTCTGCCTACTTGTGATCTCTCTCTCACTCTCTCTCTGACAAATAAATAAATAAAATATTTAAAAAAAAAAGAAAGAAAGGGATTCTCTAATATCTTCCATGGTTTTGTTCGAGCCCAGCTAGCACCTTAATAATTGTCATTTCGAACTATATTTCTGACATATTACTAACGTCCGTATTGATTAGGTCCCTAGCTGTCAGTACTGCCTCTTGTTCTTTTTTTTGTGGTGAGTTTTTCCACCCTGTCATTTTATCGAGATAAGAATAGATGAATGAGAGAGCAAAATACTAAAAGGGTAGCAATGACCCCAGAAAAATCAGAAAAGAGCCAAAACCAGGGGTTGAAGAAAAATGGGGGGGGGGGGAGAAAAAAATAATAATAAAATAAAATAAAAAAGAGAAAAAGAATATATATTAGACTTGTGATTAGAACAGAGCCCCACACCTGATTCTGGGTGTTTTTGGTCTGTTGGAAGAAACTACCACCCAAAATTTTAAAGAAAGAAAAACTTATAAATATACAAAAATAAGGGTAAACACTATTTTTTTATAAGGGATGGAATATGAGTGTAAAGATGAAAATTAAAAAAGATTCTAAGTAGGGATTGATAAGAGGTTGGTTGAAAAAAGAGAAAAAAAAAGGAATAAAAGAGGAAAGAATGTGATCAGGCTGGAGACTAGAAAAAAGCCGTGTGCTAGATTTAGGGTATATTTTGATCTATTAGAAGAAATTGTATCCCAAAATTTTAAAGAAAAAAAAAACACTTTATGTATACAAAAAATAAGGTTAAATACAATGAGGGGATAAAATATGAATGTAACAGTGAAAATTAGAAAAGATTTTTAAAAAGGTATTGATCGGATACTAGCTAAAAAACGTTAAAATAGGAAAGAGGAAAAATAAAATTAAAAATAAAATAAGAAAAAAATAAAATTAAAGAAATTTAATTCTGAAAGACTAAAGGATCATGGGGGAAAAAAACCATGAATTCTTTCTGTTGCTTTTTCCTAACTCTGGAGTTCCGCAGTTTTCCTTGATCAATGAACTTGGTCTTGGCTGGATATTCCTGCTGATCTTCTGGGGGAGGGGCCTATTGTAGTGATTCTCAAATGTCTTTGCCTGAGGCGTAATTGCACCGCCCTTGCCAGAGGCCGGGCTAAGCAATCTGCTCGGGTTCGCTCTTGTAGCTTTTGTTCCCTGAACGCTTTCCGTATAGCTTTGGAGGAGGGGAGTGAAAATGGCGGCCTCCCAGTCTCCGGCCCGTAGGAGCCGAGAGCTCGGGGCCCCACTCCTCAGTGTGCCCTCGGAGAAAAGCAGTCAGTCCCTCCCGTCTCCCTGGTGTCCGGCCGCGCTCCGAGCTCACCCAGCCTGTGACCGAGTGTTTCTATCTCTGGTGCATGGCTCCGTGTGGAGTCTCCAAACCCAGCAGATTCCTGCTGCGCACTGCCGTGCGGCTCCTCCCGAGAAAGGAAGGAAGGTGTCTCTCTGGATCTGCCCCTTGTGGGGTCCCTGCTCGTAGACCAGTGGCCTGACTGTGCCGGGATCACGGTTCAAGGTAAGCCCGAGCTGATAACCCACTGCGCGGCTCCGTCTCTGCCATTGGCTTCTCCACTCTGATACCCAGGAGCTCTTCCACCCTCAGACACCCCTGGTCTTTCTGTGACCCCACAGGTCCTGAAACCACGAGGTCTCCACCCCCCGCTTAGCCTCTGGAGCGTTGTCCCTCAGTGGAGCAGATTTCTAAAAGTTCCGATTTTGTGCTCTGCTGCTCTGCGGCTTGCCGGGAGCCGGCCCCTCCCCCTGCGGTCTATCTTCCCGTAGCTTTGGATTCACTTTTCCGCAAGTCCTACCTTCCGGAAAGTGGTTGATTTTCTGTTCCTAGAATTGCTGTTCTTCTTCTCTTCTATCTCCTGTTGAGTTTGTAGTTGTTTAGAATGGTTTGATAACTATCTAGCTGAACTTCTGGTATCTGATATTATCTCAGCCTCCTACTTCTCCACCATCTTGCTCCTCCTCCCCTTTAGTAGTTTCTAATGAAGGTCTGTTTGGTACTTCAATGCTTTCTTCCGTAAGTACTGGACGAAGCTGTAACAGAATTATAAAGCTTAGGCTGTCAGAACAGAGACTGTCAGGACACTCAGGTGTTTTTCTTGAGAGCCATATGGCATTCTATCACGATTCTGTTTGATGTTCCTTTTGTCTTATCCCACTGGGCCCAAGCCAGAGTGTTCAATAGCGGACTCTAAGGGAAATTAAAATACTAGTCAAAATTAAATAGAGGGTGTGGAAAGGGAGTGGGCCTACAGGGTATTATGAAATGTGTCCATCTCAAAATCTTTCTCTGCAGAGGGGTAAATACCATGGCTTTTCACGCAAACAGATGACCAGGTAAGGAAAAAAGCTATTTTCTTTCCTTGTATTTGCTTTACCAGGTTTACAGACATACCTCAGTCCTCCTTATTTTCATTAATGCTCATGGGGCCAAATCGCTTTCCAAGTGTTATTCTCTTTAGCAATATTACTGCAGTTGGTTCATCCAGCCATTTTATACTGAAAAGGGCGACATAGATGGTGACCCGCTGTGAGGGGGCTGATCGTGGAACTGACGAACAGCCCTGTTCTGTTCTGCTTCTCATGCCTGCCAGAGATTAAGAATACCTCGAATAACAAGGAGGGAGACCCTTGTCTACTGTTCTGCATTCCTTCTTCTGTTAAAAAAGACATAATAGGTTCAGAATGGAGTCACTTGTACTAAGCCCATGTCCCCAAACCAAGACTTACTACCTATCTTAATTACAGTTTCAACCTCTCCCAGGAATGGAAACATAGGCCAGTCAGTCTGGAATTACCTGGTCAGCACTAGTGAGGTCATCTGTCTGATAGTCCTCTGCCTTCCCCCGAGGAAGGTGACCTTGCCTGAAACAATCCACTTTTTGCTAGAAGCTTTCTTGTCCTGCCTCCTTCTGCCTATAAACATCTTCCATTCTGTATAGCTCCTCAGAGCTCCTTTAAAAAAAAAAAATGTATTTATTTGAGAGACCATGGGGGGAGAGGCAAGAGAATCTTAAGCAGACTCCGCATGAGCCCGAAGCTCAATGAGGGGTGTGATTGCACAGCCTAGGATAGGACCTGAGCTGAAACCAAGAGACCATCACTCAACCAACCGAGTCACCCAGACGCCCCATAAGAGCTCCTTCGTTGTTTTTTTTTTTAAAGATTTTTATCTATTTATTTGAGAGAGAGAAAGCAGGAGTGGCGGGGAGGGGCGGAGGGAGAGGATCAGCAGACTCCCCGCTGAGCAGGGAGCCAGACATGGGGCTCCATCAGGACCCTGATATCATGACCTGAGTCGAAGTCAGACCCTTAACCAGCTGAGCCACTCAGGCACCCCTCAGAGTTCCTTTTTATTTGCTAGATGGTATGCTACCTCATTCATGAATTGTTGAACAAAACCAATAAGATCTTTATAATTTATTTGGTTGAATTTTGTTTTTTAACATTTTCAAACCAGTTTTTAACCTCAGGAAGGAATTGCTCTGATGTGGCTATTTAATATTTAATTGGCTGCACGGTGCAACTGTGTAATAGTTACAAGCCAAGTTGCACAGTGGTTAGGGATGAAGGCTTAGAGTCAAACTGACCTAAATTCAAATTTCATTTGTGCCTCTTGCCACACATGGGACCTTGGGAAAGTTAACTTAACCCTTTTAACCATTACTTTTCTCATTTGTCAACTACATTTTGTTGGAAGGGATAATTCTTTTTTTAATGTATAAAGTGCATAGCACAAGGCCTATAATACAAGGGGCATTCAGTAAAAATTCAATTCTTGTTATAATTACTAAAACTGTTTCTATAGTTACCAACCACACAAAAATATGGCAAGTACACAGGAACTGACTACTCTCTCTCACTCCTCCCGCTGCCCTTGCCCTCGAACCCTCTCTACTCCGGTGAACCGCTATTCCACCAGCACTGTACTTGCTCTGCTCACTGGCCACATTCACATTGCTACATGCAGGGACGAGTTTTCAATCCTCATCTGAGTTGAGCAATCAGCAGCATCTGAAAGAGTTCACCTTGCATTCCACTGACGGCTCCGCTCAGGGCTCAGTCCCCCGGCCCCTTCTGCATCCATAATCTCTCCCCTATGACCTCATTCAGTCTTGGAGCTTGACTATCATGTATATGCTGCTGACCTCCCAAATATGTCCGGTCCAGACCTCCCCCCTGAACACCAGACTTGTATATTCACCTGCCTGCTTGACCTCTAAAATGTAAATGCCATCTCAAACTTGGAATGTCGAAAACCGAACTCTGGGGCACGTGGGTGGCTCAGTCAGTTAAGCGTCTGACTTCGGCTCAGGTCATTATCTTAGGGTCCTGGGATCAAGCCCCACATCAGGCTCCCTGCTCAGAGGGGAGCCTGCTTCTCCCTCTCCCTCTGCCGTGCTCTTTCTCTCTCTCAAATAAATAAATAAAATCTTTAAACAAAAACAAAATTAAAAAAACCCTCCCCAGTCTTTCCACAGATCTGTTGCTCTCACACCTCCCCCATTTCAGTAAATGACAACTTCACGATTTAGTTGCTCACCTAAAAGCTTTGCAGTCATCCTTGACTCCTCTCCTCCTTTCTCACACCCATATGCAAACCATCAAGAAATCCTACCGAGCCCACCTTCAACTCTATCCAGAATTAACAACTTCTCACGACCGTCTCCTCTGTCTCTCTGGCCTCCCTGACATTTCACCTTGATTATTGTTGGAAATCCCTAACCAGTCTTCTTGCTTCTAGTCGCACCTCCAGACTATTCTCAAAGAGTAGCCAACAGGAGACGATAATGTAATCCACATCCTGTCACTCTTCTCCTCAAAACTCTCCAATGGCTTCCGACCTTACGTAAAGTAAAAACCAGACAGGCCCGGCATCCTCTCCTGTACCCTCTGACTTCTCCGCTCTGCTCCAGCCACAGCGCCCCCCTTGCTTTTCTCCAAACATGCTAGACACACTCTCACATTGGGGTTTATGCCCTTGTTTCCCTCCCCAGAATGCTCCCCCACGGATATCCACATATCAATCTCGCGTCTCCTTCAAGTCTTTGTTCAAATTCACGTTGTCAGTGTGGTTCTTCTGACCAACCCAGTTAAATTTACAGTCTCCCTTTGCTTTGTACCTTTGGTCCCTTGGTGCTTTAGTTTTCTTCATAGTACTTCCACCATCTGGTTTCTTATATAGTTTGCTTATTTCTTTTCTCTCTTCTCCACATAAATGCAGTCCTTGATATTGGGGATTGTATGACTCGTTCACTCCTGTGTCCCCGTGCCATGCTTGACATTTGGCGGGTACTACTCTATAAAGACTAAACCACTACTTACTAAGTATTCGTTTGAGGGAATGCATGAACGCATTGCAGAAAATGCATTTCCGGCTGTATATGGTCTGAAAGCATACGGTGCAAGGAGTCAGGAATCTGAATTCTGGTTTTGACCGCGCCTCCTAGAAACTGGGTCTCCCATGTAGTTCCACCTCTGAGCCTTATTTTCCTGATCTTTAAAACCTATCTTGCAGGACTGTTACAGTCTTCAAAAACAGAGCTATTTCAGGGAGTGCAGTCCGTGTTTGCACGAAGAAGGATTTTAATTTCTTCTTTTACACGCCTCCCCCTCCCCCATATAGTCACAATCCAGGGTTGCTAGCAACCTTATCTTAGGAAAATTAGGTTCCACTTGGAACAAATTTTTTTTTTAATTGTCACTGAAATAAATTCCCAATTACGTGAACATCTTACCTAAGAGATGGAAGGCAGTAAAGAGACTCTAACAAAATTAGGGTCCACCATCTTTTGGTGTGTAAGAAAATAAAATGGGAAACGGGCATCACGTGCCTTCTTTCAGTCCCTGCCCGCAGATTCGAGTTTGAGGTAAGGAACAAGAAATGAAACAGACTTTGCATTTTTTATATTTAGCCAAGCTCCTCTAGTTTGCATAGTCATAATTCAAATGACAATCTTAGAGGTTTTAATATTCAGTGCCTTCACTTTGTTCCAATTAGGAAAAATGAGTAACTGTTGTTTTGAATTTTAAATACATTGCAGCGTAGAAACCCAGGAATGCCTTAAAGCTTTTAAATATTTTAGAGGTACATCCATTAAGCTGTTTTATGGGTTTCTATGATTTTTTAAAAATACTTTTTGCATCCAATAAGCTGATTAGACAATATAATAAAACCATATTCCTCAAATTTTTTATTTTTTTTTCTAACAATTACCCTCAGGATTTCTCTTATGTGCTAGTCAATTTGAATAGATTCTCAATGGATACTTTTGATTGATTAATACATAACTAACTTGATCAGGTCCTGGATTTGCATTTTTTTAGTAAAGCCCACCTTGAAAAATAGTGCAAATAATTTGTGCAAGTAAGATTGGGAAAAAAAGGAATGTTAAAAATACTGCAGAAAACAAACTTCAGAAATGACTCTTCACACACGAATATTTCACACTTTGAGATATTCTAAGCTCTAGGTGAGGAGGATTCTAGTTCTGGATCTGCTTTCTATACACTTCAGTTCCGAGGGGCCTGTTTAACAAAAGTTCTTGATTCACCTGGATCATGTTGCTTTGTATCTCCCTTTGGAGCTTGGGCCTTTGTCCTGTTTGCAATCCTGATAAAGCTTCCTAGTACTTGTGCTCTTACCCAAGTTTGTGTGTCTCAGTCCTGGTCTATATAGTCTGTGTGTGTGTGTGTGTGTGTGTGTGTGTGTGTAAATAAATAAATTTATATGTATATATCATATATGTGTGTGTCATATATATGTAATATCTGAGATAGAATGAGAGAGAGAATTTTTTCCAACAAGGAGTTCTTAAAGTTTTCAGGCATGAAAGTGAGACAATCAACTGTATGGTGGGGTAGGAGAGAGACTGGCTGGGGCCGGAGAGACCCACTGAACAGTAAGAAAGTATAAAAACCTTGAACTATGGCCTAGACATGCAAGGAACAGTTGAGTGTTTAAAGGAAGACATTGCTATTTAATATGTTGTCTGCAATATTTTTCTTTCTATCAGTAGAATTGAATAGACCAGACAATAATGTTTTCATTGTTAACTTTGTAACACAACAATAGGAAGTATCTGACAGTTTATAATGCAACAATAAAGTAAGAAAATGCAAAAGCGGTCTCTCAGAGTTCGTTATCAGACAATAATCTCTTCCTCAACTTCTCTCACAACTCTCTGGAACCATAATACAATAAGATCTTTCTATTTCATTGGTATTTATGAGCCAATTTATACAGTCTCTCCACCAATGCACCTGCCCCCTGCCAGCCTGGGTTGGGCACCATACCTACACATTCCCATAGTACTCTGTTCTTAACCTTTATTCTAGAACGTAGGATGCCATCTTGCAGGTCCACAGTCCTTTATCTGCAGTTCTGAAAACCAGAAGTTTATTTTCTGATTAATGCCAAGTCTTATTTGGTAGCAGAATCTGACCTGAACTGACATGAAGCTATTTATAATGTTATATTTTACTGCAGAAATGTTGTCTTATTTGTTTATGAGAGAATGCCGTAGGCTCTCTCGGGGTTTTTTTCTTTTTTTTAAGATTTTATTTATTTATTTGACAGAGAGAGAGAGAGAGATCACAAGTAGGCAGAGAGGCAGGCAGAGGGAGAGGGGGAAGCAGGCTCCCCGCTGAGCAGAGAGCCCGATGTGGGGCTCGATCCCAGGACCCTGAGATCATGACCTGAGCCGAAGGCGGAGGCTTTAACCCACTGAGCCACCTAGGTGCCCCTCTCTCAGGGGTTTTATGTATTAAATGTTATATATATACTTTCACCCTTCTAAACTCCACAAAGAGCATTGCTTCTGAAATACCTGTGGCCCCAGGGCTTTGGACAAAGACTAGTGGAGCCCCACTAGCACCTGCTTGCTAGTCTGCGTCCCCTCCAGAGGGGGAGGCCTCCAGTCAGCCTCGTGCCTGCCTTGTACCTGCCCAGGGCCTAGAGCAAACCAACAAATATAAATAAGCAAGTGAACATTTGCTTTCAAGTTAACATATTTAAATGTATTGACTTTCCTCTGTTCTTATTTTTCAAATGTTGCTATTTTGAGAAAGAAGAGCGAGGGCTGGGGTAGAGCTTGGGACTCTTGATCTCAGGGTTGTGAGTTTAAACCCCACATTGGACATAGAGGTTACTTTAAAAAAAAAAAAAAAAGAGGAGTCAGGGTAAACAATCCTTTTTTTAAAATTTCTTTTTTTAACCAAAAACACAAATATTTGGCCAGCTTGAAAAATCCACAAGAGAACCAAAAATAATATCATGTTTCCTGGTTTTTAGATGTGTGTTTTCTTACCTAGATAAGACTAGTATTACAAATGCCAGATAAATCAAAGGCCAAAAGAAACAACTTTCTTTAAAATGCTATTGAAATATTACTAGCTAAAAAGCAGAAAAAATTATCATAATGAAGGAGAGGATATAGAGAAATGGGCATTCTCAAACGATGCAAGCAGAAGTATGGATTGTTAGAGTGTGTCCAGAAAGTCTTTTACGATAGAATCAAGAAAGTTAGAGTTTACGTCTGCAATAGAATAATAGGCGAATATTTAGCACTTATCACCTAAGAAACATTTTTGTTCTTGAGGCATATCAGCTCGGTTATTTCTTTAGGAGATTCCAGCAGAGGAGTTACTTTCTCTGAGGCAGCCAATATTTTTAGTTCTGTAAGGCCTGCTATGTTAATATATTTATATGGAAAGTTTTTAAAGATTTCTTTTGTTCAAACACCCTTTTTAAATATCATAGTTCCTACTCCATCTTGTTTAAACTTGTATGAGTGTATGACAAGGTAGTTGGGGTTTTTTTTAAAGATTTTATTTATTTATTTATTTGACAGAGAGAGAGGTATTGCAAGTAGGCAGAGAGGCAGGCAGAGAGGGGGAAGCAGGCTCCCTGCTGAGCAGAGAGCCCGATGCGGGCTCAATCCCAGGACCCTGAGATCATGACCTGAGCCGAAGGCAGAGCCTTTAACCCACTGAGCCACCCAGGCACCCCTGATAAGGTAGTTTAAAAATTTCTCATATGGAGTATGTTTTATTGGTTTGGGATTATAATTCTATTACCATATTACAATGCATCAGAATTTTTGAAGACCCTATCAAAACAGTGTTGATAATGCATAGCGACCTGCACATTGTATTAAATAAAATTCATATAAAACACAAAAGCTACTGTATGTAGATGAAATATAAAGAGTTTTAATATGGAAATTAGTGACTTCCACGACCTTTGGAAGGGTTAGGAGATAAAAGACCAGGGAAGCTGTGCCCAATAATCTCAGTTTGCATTGCCAAGGTGGCTGGCTCCGCGAACTTTCTGGAAAACCTCTATTTCTCTCAATCTCCAGGAAGCTCTACCAGCTCCCTAAACTTGCAGCACTAAAACAGGTAATTCTCATGCAGCTCTCACTAGCCATCTCAATTGCCAATGGAACCAAAGAGGGTCATTTGCTGGAACTCATTCAGAAGCTGTTGGAAGCCTCACATCTACTGTCAGCCCACACATCTGTCTGTCACTGCCCTGCTTGAATAATAGCTTCTGCTCCTTCCCTTTCCAATGTCACATAAGTGCCTGTTCCTGGCCGACTCTGACCTGGAACCATCTGGGGAGGAGGATTCGGGGAACTATCTATGGTTCTGTGTTTCCTCTGAGATGCATGGATCATAAGTGGGAAAGCAGTGATGCCAAGTTGACAACAGATCCCCATGTTTGTTTCAGTGTCGATGACAACTGGATGACATTTTTCTTTGCTGATTTTCCAGTTGATTAGTATTCTTTTGGTCCAACTCACTGTATTATTGGCTGACTGAGACCCAGGAATCTCTCAGCAAGCAAATAAAGCAGAAGTACAACTGAATTCATCCTTGAGGTACCATACTGTCCATTAAAATTTATTGCTAGTTGGTTCTTCATTCCAAAATGTCTGACACACATGAAGCTGAAGTAGCACATTTAATCCCTCCACTACCCTTTTTGTTAAGACCAAATACAATTAAGGAAACAATGTTTTCACTGGTATGTTTCCTAGAAGGAACTTTGTACCTAGCACTTATATTTGGGAAAAATCTCTAACAGTCTTCATCAACTATACAAAAAGGATAAATTTTGGCAAGATTTTAATTTAAATTTGTAGCATCCTGTACTCAAACTAAAATTAGTCATATACTTACAAATTTATAAATGTATTTTGAATATTGATGTTTCTCTAATTTTTTCAACTTCTCTTTCTTTATACCTGCTTTTTTTTATATATACCTACTTACTTTGGGCTCAAAGATAACTTATTTGTATTATGCATGACTTTGTAGCTTTTCCTACAAATTTTGAGGAAATTTTGAAGGAAAAAAAATTTGCTTTATAAAATATCCTATTAAGATATGAGTAATACAAAAAAAAAAAAGATATGAATAATACCAAAGAGGACATTTTCATAAAACATTCATGGCCTAAATGGAATAAAATAACAAAAATTTTATTAATGTTAGAATGTCAGTACACAAGAACTGTTATAAATATTATAATTATTGTATATGTATTATTCTTCCTTGCATTATAATTCAAAATTTTATAAATAATTTGTTGGCTCAAAAGAGATATAATACTTTTCTTTGTGTCATCTAATTTACCCTCTCCTGATATTCAATTTATTGAATATGATGTTCTTTTATTTCATCTGATACATTGTCATCAGATGTTAATTTAACTATTTTTTTCTAGTTACAAGTTATTCATAATTATGTATTAAAAAAAAACAGCTTTCACAATCATCCCAAATATACATTTATACGTCAAATGACACTGAAATAGGCATTCATCAGCAAAGCAGTCCAGGAAAATTAATCTAGCAGGACTGAATAAAATGGGTTAGAAGGAAATAGGCTTAAGGCAGAGATATAGTGGCTATAACTCTATTGCCATTATCTAAACAGGAGTTAATGAGATCTTCAACTAGGGAAGAGATTGAAGAAATGGAAAGAAGGAACAATTGCAAGATGTAATTGAGAGGTTTTGGTAACTGGCTGAATGTGAGAAGCAAGAGAAACTATCAAAGATTATTCTTAGATATTTTTACATGGAAGATAATATGGGTATGAGAGAAAGACATGCTGAGGTGATAATGGGGAGTATAGCGACAGCCAAAGGCAGCCTTTTGGGGAGTATCCACCTGTGAAGACTGTGTAGGATGGGGATTCAAAAGGAAAGAGAACAGAAAGATTGAAGAGAAGGGAAAGAACAGTCTCATAAAGCCATAGGCAAGAATTTAAGGAGATCATGGGCAACAATGGTCAATGCTCCAGAAAAGGCTGGATTTTGGAACTAGGAAACTTTGGTGACCTTTTTTTTTTTTTTAAAGATTTTATTTATTTGGGAGAGAGAGAGTACAAGTAGGCAGAGCAGCAGGCAGAGGGAAAGGGAGAAGCAGGCTCTCCACTGAGCAGGGAGCCCAATATGGGACTCAGTCCCGAGACCCTGGGATCATGACCCGTGCCAAAGTAGCCACTTTACTGACTGAGCCACCCAGGACCCCCTCTTTGGTGACCTTTAAGAACATGGGGTTCCACAGAGGAGTGAGAACAGAAACTAAATATGAAAGGATTTAAGGAATGAGTCAGGGATAAGGAAACACGACAGAGTGTTCTTTCAATGAGAATATGTAATCAAGTCATGAGGAGACATGGAAGAACCCTAAATGCATATTTTAAGTGAAAGAAGCTAATGTGAAAAGACTACATACTGTGTGTTCCAGCTGTATGACATTCTGGAAGAGGCAAAAGTATAGAGACAGAAAGAAAATCAGTGGTTGGGTACCTGGGGGGCTCAGGGATCCTGAGGATCCTGGGATCGAGTCCCTCATCAGGCCTCCCTGCTATTTAATGAAATAAATGAAATCTTTAATAGAAAAAGAAGAAGAAGAAGAAGAAGATCAGGGGTTGCTGAGGGCCAGAAGGGAAGTGGGGATAAATAGATGGAGCATAGAGGATTTTTAGGGTGCGAAACCACCCTGTATGATACCATAATAGTGGATACATGTCATTATTGTACATTTGTCAAACCCATAAATCATATAACACCAGAGTGATCATGAAGTAAACTATGGATTTGGGTGATAACGATGTGTTAATATCTGTTCGTCCACTATGACAAATGCACCAGTGTGGCGCAGATGTCGATAGTGGGAGAATTCTGCGAATATGTGGGGGTATATGGCCATGCTCTGTACCTTCCGCTCAATTTTGCTGTGAACCTAAATTCGCCCTAAAACATAAAATCTATTTATAAAAAAGAATTTATAACCATTTTTCATTAGTATAAACTTCTGGACTATATTCATGTATATATCACTTTTATTGTATTATTTTATAGCCCTTACAAGTTTCAACAAAATATAACAACTTACTTCGAGGCTCAGTGAAATAAGTAGAGTATGATGGTATCGTCCAGTTAAACATATGGAAGAGATTTAGAATTAGTTACATTTAAGAATGACAGGGTGGTGTAGAATTTTATACCATTATGAATGAATAAAGAATTATTAGATCTGTCTGTTAATGTTAATTGCACATCCTCCTTGTTTATTGCAGTGCTAACAAACCACCCCAAAGCTTAGTAGCTTAAAACAATAACTTATCACTATGTTTCACTGCTCTGGGGGTTAACAGACAAAGCTGAGCCCTTCTCAGTTGGGGTCAGCTAAGGCAGGGATCATCTGAAAACTTCTTTGAAACTCAAGTGACTTGCTCCTGGGCTGGGATATCTACAAGAGCTGGGGACTGAGGGGGCATTTCTCTTCCTTCTCTCCCTGTGGCCACTCTACATTTCTCACTCTGGCTTCATAGAGCATGACAACCTAAAGAGCAAGCATTCCAAGAGATTCAAGCAGAGGCTTCAAGACCTGGGAGTTAGTGTTGGAAGTCATGCAGCATCAATTTCACTCTATTCTCTTAGGCAAGGTCACAGACCAGCCCAGATTCAAGAGAGTAGATACAGGAAAGGAAGAAATTGATCGTAACCAAACTGGTAACAAGCTACAATTTATTTGGAGGATAAATGCATACAATATAGAAAGATAAATATATATATGTATATATATATTCTCATAAAAATTAAAAATAATGACAATGAATATTCAAGTATAAAATAATATGTGAAGATAAGACCTTAAAATTAAGGTGACAAATAAGATGACCTCTAGGAGGTCTAATCAAAGACATTAAATTATTTTAGCAAGATTTCTCGGGAGGTTAAGGACCTAATAACTGCACTGACCTTTGAGATGCCTAATTAACCAAGTCATTCCAAACTATCTGGCTACCGGCTACTTAAATCTGAATAACTCTGGACTTCTCAGATCAAGAACTAAGTTCCAGAATATTTTTGGCCAAGGTATCATCTATCATATTTTCAAGGCTGCCTCTGTTTTTCCAGTCTGTCTTGGAGTCCTTGGGTCTCTAAAACCCTCTTCCCCTCCACATCAGCGGCACACTGGCAAATCTATGTAGTTCTGATTTTGTAGTTAATTATCATCTCCGTGAGCTTAAAACCTTTTCATCCTGAAGGGTCAGAAAGTATCTTGTTTTCTTTTATTCCCTTTACTTTAGTTAATTTCCTTTTCTTGTAGATTTCTTCTTTCATTCCATTTCAGTAAGACTTCCTATGTCTTTTACAGTGTACTCCCCTTCCTTGAAATGCCATTTATAAATAAGGTTAACATGTAAGTTGTTACTTTAATTTGATAAAATACAAAATCTCTCCCTTACAAAATATTTCGAATGCCTTAAAAACTTTGCCTTTGCTGTACACACAGGCAGAATGGAGTGATATTTTAAGGTTTCCTGCAACTAGAAAGGTATGGAAAGTTTGACTGATTTATATTGTGTTCTGACTTCCTGAGGCAGTTTTCCTAATGCTATTCCATTTTACTCATACCATGAAACAAAGCTTGTTGTGTTTTTTTTTCTTTTTAAATCAAAATTCAGTCTAGAACTGTGTATTTCAGTTTTGTTCTTTGTCTGTTAAGCTTCATTTTTATGGAATTTTGTAAGAGTAGCAATTTTATTTTATAAAATTTCTGTTGAGATGATTTGGGAAGCATTTGAGAAAAAGAATTCCCAGTTTAATTTTCAAAATTACCCTTAATAATAAATAACTTGACTATTTAACGTACATTTGTTGTTCTATAATTGCAGTTACTGCCCATACCACAGAAGTTGAGATTTTATTATCTATTACCTAATTGCTTTGTGTGTGACAGTCACATCTTCGTGCAACAACAGTGTTTGTTTGTTCTTTGGAGCAGGAATCATATTTTACAGTTCTTTCATATCCTTGAAGACTACTGCAGTGTTAGATGTGTATATGTAAAATCTTCCTTGATAAATCCGTGTTTATATGATATTCTTTCATTAATTCTTATAATTTGAGTCTTACTTGCCTTCCTTAACCACACTATATGGAAACATTATAGATTTTCCTGGCCTAGCTTAGTCTTTTTTTTTTAAGACTTATTTATTTATTTGAGAGAGAGAGAGAAAGAGAGAATGAGTGGAGGGAATGGGAGGAGCAAAGGGTGAGGGAGAGAGCAGGCTCCCTGCTGAGTGCGGAGCTGCCGTGGGGCTGGATCTCATGACCCAAGATCATGACCTGAACCAAAACCAACAGTCAGAGGCTTAACTGACTGACCACCCAGGCACCCCCTCAGCTTAGTCTTAAATAGCATTACCAGTTATTTGTCCATAGGTCTTTCTCATTTGAATCTTTCCCCTAAGAACTGAGATGGGAAATTTTAATCTTTTGAAAAGTCTCTCTCTCTCTGACATCTGTTTCTTTCCGTGGCTCTTTATTCATCTACCGTGGAAGCTAAGCACACGGCTCTCGAAACCGGACTATGTGGGCTCAAATTTCCGTCGCCCCTTTTACTAGCTTCATATGTTCACAGGGAAACCTTCAGTGCCTCAGTTTACTCAGTTTCAAAAGGCAGCTCACAATAGTAATAACTACTTAATAGGGTTGTTGTGAGGGTTAAATGAGTTTGCTCATGAAAGCAAATAGAACAATTCCGCAGTAATTGAGCAATAAATGTTAGCTGCTGTTACTGTGGCATCGTTTATTTAGATTTAATAGTTTTTATTCTTTGCTAATTATATCATCTTCTTAATGATTTTACTAAATGCCTACTGAAGCAATCACATTTTGAAAACTAAGCAGATTGCTTTCACCAACCAACCTGTTTCTAAGCTGCTTCCTGGGGGTTTAGAAAACAAAGTCAAGAACATTTTTTTTCTACTACTATTATTTAATCCTCCCATCCTTCAGCAAAAATTTTAAACCATGTGTTAGAGATACTGATATAGGTAAAATATTTATGTCCTCCCACCCTCAAATTCATTAATTGAAGCCTAATCCCTGTTATGATGGTATTTAGAGGTGGAACCTCTGGAAACTCAGTAGGTCATGAGGGTGGAGCCCTCATGAGTGGGATTAGTGCCCTTAGATTAGTCCCCTTTCTCAGTCATGTGAGGACACAGCAAAACAGGAAAAAGGCTCTCACTAGCAACCAAATCATCTGACACCTTGATCTTGAACGTTTCAGTCTCCAGAAATGTGAGAAATAAATTTCTGTTTATGCCACCCAGTCTTTGGTATATTTGTTATAGCAGCCTGCACTAAGACGGATGCCAATATGAATAAACATACAGCCTATAGGTGTGAAGATCTCACAGTGAGAGAGTCAGAAACACAAGGTCTCTCTAAGGGGTTGTAATGTGGATGCGGAATGTTTTTATATTCACGTGATCATAGGATAGAGCACAGCTGCCTGAAATGTCAAGGAAATTTCCTCTAAATAATCGATTCCTACATGAGTTGCGTCTTGAAGGTTGAATGTGCCAGGCAAAGATGAGAAGATCATTCCAGACAGAAACATACAAAGGCACAGAGTTGGGGAAAGGCCTGGAAGTTTGAGCAATTGTGAGAAGTCCAGACCTACTAGAGCTTCTTACACACTACAGGAGTAGATGTATAGGAGGCTTGAAATGGGAGTTGAGTTATATTGGGGAGGATTTCTTTTTCTTTATGTGTTGAGTCAAAGAGTTTCTATTTTATTCTATAAGTAGGATCTGGTAGTAAAAACTCTTTCCAGTGGTGATTTTTTTTAAGATTTTTATTTATTTATTTGTCAGAGAGAGAGAGAGCACAAGCAGAGGGAGCAGCAGACAGAGAAGGCAGAGGGAGAAGCAGGCTCCCTGCTGAGCAAGGAGCCCGATGCGGGACTCGATCCCAGGACCTTGGGATCATGACCTGAGCCGAAGGCAGTGGCTTAACCGACTGAGCCACCCAGGTGTCCCTCCAGTGGTGATTTTTAATGCAAGTATATAACATGACCATCAAGAGAGTGAGGACAGCTAGGATTAGAAAGAGGAAAGTTTAAACACCAGCTCTAGTACCTAACAACATATTTGCTAGAATAAATTACTTAATCTCCCTTAATTTCTTCAAGTAGAAATAACACAGCAATACAATTCTGCTGCATAATGTGGGTATTAAAGGAGATAATGTATTTGAAATGCTTAACATGGTACTTAATACAGTTGACACTTGAAAAATTTCCTTTTTCCCTCGCAGTTTAGAAAGTTCTCTGGGGGCAATGAGAAAGATAGACTAGGAAAGATAGAGAAAAGAAGCATTGGGTCAATGTAATTGACCTTGAGGGCAAAGACTTTAGCATAAAATTGGGGATGGTGAAGAAGATGAGATTTCAAAGACATTTCTCTTCTGAGATAAAAATTTTGTGGCTGTTGGAAATAGTGAGAGAGAGGTCCTGAAGCTGACTTTGAGATTTTTAGATTAGGAGGCTTGAAACACCTACATTTTAGGTATCATTCTGGGTGCTGTGGATGATGAATAAGACACATTTTCTTCCCTGAAGTTCTCAAAATCTCTCAAAGAAACATATACTTATGTGAATAGACACAGTAGAAAGATTACTATTCTAGGTGGGATTTTTGTAATTAGATGAGATTTTGTAAATATCATCCCTTATTTTTTTTTTCAAATGGGAGGAATAAGTTATTGAAGGCACTTTGACTGAACTATTGTGAAATTATGTGAGTGCTATCAGATCCCAGAATTTATTCTTCTTAATTGCAGTCACCATGTATCTTCAACACGGAATGTTCCAGGTCAGTTATTTATCCCTAATATTTAAGGATAGCTCAAACATCTATACCAGTGCAACTTTTTAAATGTTTTAAAGAATATAATGAGAGGCATCTCATTACGGTTTAAGAGAAGCCACTTTGATTCCTAGCATGCGAGGTCTTGTAATTGCGAATCTCAGCAAATATCAATTCTTTAAATGACATAAGATTGACAAGAAATGGAAAGAACCGTTGAGAATAATAATTTGAAAAAGCTAACGTACAATGACACATAAAGAAATGAGACATTTCCAGAGAAGTACTCTGTTCTTCTGATTATTAATTTTCTTTCTTCTAGCTGACTAATAAATAACATTTTCAGTTAATTGTACCTCTTGAAACTTTCTGTAGTAGTGTTGTTTATATCACTGAGGCATATGTATCTTGAGTCCAACTCTTACTATTAACCCTTTCAAGGTTGCTAGTGGTTTCAATCTCTTCATGTTCTTACGCCTTGCACTCAGAAGAGAAACTCTAAATTCGTCATCTTTTCTACTACGTCATTGACCCATCTTCATATATTGTGTTCTCTTAATCTTTATGTGCTGGATTAAATTAAGAATTCACATTCAGATCTTATTTTAAGTACTCATGAAAACTTCAGTTCCTGTTGGAGATTTCTTAAAGCACGTAATAAATAGTGGTGGAGTTAGAAAAAAAAGAGGTCAGATGATTCACAGTTCCCCAGGTGAAGAGTTTCAACTGGGGAGAACTTGGGGACAGAGAACACAGTAAAAGGAGACAAAGGAGGAAGTAGAACCCCCCAGAAATGAGTCAGAAAGGCATAGAAGTGGGCTGCTCAATGTATTTCTTTATAGGATGAGAGAATGTGAAAGTACACATCAGTGAAAGGATGGAGGTAAGTGACTGACATCCCATTGCCATGGCAACCCATAAAGAAAGCAGGAGAGGACAGTTATTTATTTCCCGTAAATGATTTCCATAAATAAATAAATATTTATATGGGGACATTAATTATTTAAATTCCTTATTAGGGGAAACATTTAACTTCTAAGGGCTCAGATAAGCTTTCTGACATAAAAGAAAACAGTCAATAAAGATCGGTGCTTGAGGGGGCACGAGAGGGGCTTCTAAATGATCTATTTCTTAACCTGGTCCCTGGTCAAATGTGCATTTTGTGATAATTCCTTGTGTAATACATTAATATTTCAGGCACTTCTCTTTATATGAGTGTTATGTTTCAATTAAAAAGAAAATATCTGACTTCTTGCTTTTTAAATCCTACTTTGTTTTTTGAGCATATCACAGATTACCTAAACCTCTTTATCATTTGTGTCTTTCTGAAGAGAGCTGGTGTTTTTCTTCTAATTCAAATCAACTCGACACATATTGAGTGTCTGAATGTGCCAGATACAAAAGATGAAGAAGATATACTGTCAAGAAGCTTACAGTCTAGTGGGGAGACGTGATGCAGGGCAATTAAAAAAAAAAAACAGTCCGGGTGTGTAAATGGTTTTGTGGCTATCTACCTGTACAAGCTTTTCCTCCTATAAAAACAGAAATAGTATGAGGAAGTTAGGGAAGACTTTGTTCAACGGGTGTTTTTTTGAGCTGAAGAGTAAATTCATACTGAAACAGAAGTCTCGTAAGGTAGGAAAAGACATTTTAGACATAAGCAAAGGCATGTTTCACACACACCCATTAATGGTCAGTAAGAGGAATTAAGTGCCTAGGTTGTGTGAGGAGAGGACAGGAACAGGACTTATTTAAAACCTTAGAAGACGCTGAGTAAATGAGAAGATAATGCTATCCTCCAACCCCTGTAGATAAAATGAAGTAAAAACTAATCCTAAACTATAAAGCAAATGTAGGGAAATTAATAACGTTCTAATTTTTCCACTATTTTGATGCATTGTAATAACAAATATAAAAAACTTTTCTTAATAGTTTTCTCTTTTTTAAGGTATATTAAAAATTTATAGATGGCAATTATAGCTAGCTTTTGCTGATGCCTTACTATGATATGAGCTATGATAAACCCTTCACTTAGATTACATCATTGAACACTTCCAACAGCCTTAGCAGGAAAATACTATTGTTGCTATTATTATTATTATTGGTAAAGAAATTGAGGCTCAGAGAGATTAATTAACTTCTCCAACGTCACACAGCTGGACTGTGATCAGCCTGGGACTAATGGAGTGGGCAGTCTGAGGACAGAACCTGAAGGAAGTCTCTGTCTCAGCACCATGCTGCAACTGGTCAGTATATTAGATGTGTTGGCAAACACAATGTGTTTGCTCCTTAGCAGTGCTCTTTTGGCCTCAGATTCATTCACTTATTCAGTCTATAAGTATTGAGTACCTCTATGTGCTAACACTGTGGTAGGCATTGAGGATCAGAGGCGATTACTATGGAAGTTATCTCTGTCCTCTTGGAGTTATCACCAGCTAATCACAATTAAGTGTGATAAAAATTATGGCGAGGATGGTCCTAGAGAAATGTGGGAAGTTTGAGCTGGTTCAGAAATTTGGCAAGTGCTCTCTTAAGAAGTGAGGACTAGAAGTGAGGACTGAGCCTGGGTGGCTCAGTCAGTTAAAGGTCTGCCTTTGGCTCAGGTCATGATCTCAGGGGCCTGGGATCCACCCCCACTTTAGGCTCTCTGCTCAGCGGGGAGTCTGCTTCTCCCTCTGCCTCTGCCCCTCCCACACCCTCTCTCCCACTCATGTTCTCTCCGCGCTCTCTCTCTCTCTCTCCCTTTTTCAAATAAATAAATAAATAAATCTTAAAAAAAAAAAGAAAGAAAGAAAGAAAGAAGTGAGGACTTCACTGACACCAGCGAAAGTCTCACTGAGGGACGAGTGGAAGTTCCCCAGGGTGCACTGGAGAAGAGAGCTTCATGGAAGGTAAATACCCAGGAGAGGTGAGCATGCAAATGCCTAGCACAGATCCTCCTTTAAGAAAGGATTTGCTGCCTCAGGCGGTGGCCATGCTGGCAGCCCCTTTGGGCATTGCCTCAGCTGCAGAGAGATGCCTCGCTCAAGGTCACGTACACACAGGCCACTCAGAGGCCATTTCAGTTGCACAGCACCCCACACGGTTGGCTGAGGCTGTCGGGCTTGCCTCCCAGCTTGATTTCTCCCTTTCCCAATCCTGCTTCCGCCCCCTCCCTTCCCTGGGTGTTGATTTCAAGGGCACTCCCTAATAAACATCCTGAGCACTAAACTCTGCCCGGGTCTGCTTCCTGGAGAACCCAAACTGCATTACAACACGTAAAGGCTTTGATGAGTTAAGGTACTAACAGGCTTTCAGAATGACTGCGGATTGAGTGGGAGACTGAGAGATGAACTGAGGCTGAAAAGGCGGGCAAGGGTCAAATCCCGAAGTACCTGGTAAACCACGCTAAGGACTTCTCCCAAAGGCAGTGGCATGGAGGAAGCCACTGCAGGATTTTAAGTAGGAATGACATGATCCAATCCACAGTTTTGAATCACTACTTTGGCCACAGTACAGAACGGATGACAGGGGTGTTCTGAATACCAACTCCTCTCTTCCAACAAGCTTTTCCCTTTTTTAGATGTTAGTGGTAAAATAAAGGTACCAAAACTATCTTTCCTGTCCTTGAATTGTTGCTTTCATTTGCCTTCCCCATTATCAATAAAAGCTACTAAATCCGCTCTCTGGTTTATGCAGCTACAATCCTATGGGACATTATGTAGTATTAGCTCCTTGACAGAGAATACAGTGTTACCCCAGGACTTGGGAAGTTACTAGTTCTTTGGTAATGAAAGCAAACTGTTCACTGTTTCTGGAAAAGTTTAAAGTGATAAGTCACTGGGGATACGAACCCCATATACAGCTTTAAAAGAAAGACGTGTCCTGCCAATCATAGGTCTGTGGTTCTTTTTCTTATTTTTATTTTTCACCTTAATCCCCAGACGTGTGTAATATATAGTTATATTTTCATAGTTCATTTGGGCAGGGATAACTTGACAGTCAAGATCGAATTTTTTAACAAGGTTTTACTGAGGTATAATTGACATACAAAAACCTAGGTGTATTTAAAGTATTCAATTTTGAAGTTTTAGCCTATCTATACATCTGTGAAACCATCATCACAATCAAGAACCCCAAAAGTTTCTTTGTGTCTCTTTGTAATCCTCCCCAGCACCCGCCCCTTCCCTCCCCTCTCCCCAGGCAGCCGGATCCCCTTTCTGTCATTAGAGATTACTTTGCATTGTCTAGAATTGTATATCAATGTAACCATTCAGCATGTATTCCTCTTAGTTGGCTTCTTTCATAATTATTTAGAGAACTAAATGTAAAATATTCACATAATGTTTTATACGTGCTTAAGCTTGTTACACATTTTAAAACTTTGTATTTAATTATGTGATACCTACCATACCCATTGTAAATATATTTTTTAAAGATTTTATTTATTTATCTGTCAGAGAGAGAGAAATCACAAGTAGGCAGGCAGAGGGAGAGGGGGAAGCTGAGCAGAGAGCCCGATGTGGGGCTCAATCCCAGGACCCTGAGATCATGACCTGAGCCGAAGGCCGAGGCTTTAACCCACTGAGCCACCCAGGCGCCCCCATTGTAAATATTAACAGGGAAAGGGATGCTCAACTTTTTAAGTATAATGATTCATTATGCCTTAGACTGAAGCCTTGCTAGTTACCAAAACCATGGTTCTTTGAAAATTTTTTCCCTCCAAGTTTTTGTTTAAATTCTAGCTAGTTAATATACAGTGTAATATTAGTTTCAGGTGTTGAATATAGTGATTATATTATGAGGTGGTCTGCTGAACTTCTCTAGTACGCTCAGTGCAACTGGAGGCCGCCCCCTCAACACATTGGCACATACTCATTGACACATTTGGATACAAACAACACTACACTTTTTTCTTCCATACATCACTTTTAGCCCAGATTAGTTCAGCAATTGGCTCAGTTAAGCATCTGCCTTTGGCTCAGGTCATGATCTCAGGGGTCCCAGGATCAAGTCCCACATCAGTCTCCTTGCTCAGCGGGGAGTCTGCTTCTCCCTCTGCCTCTGTTCCTCCCCGTGTTCATGTTCTCTCTCTCTCTAATAAATACAATAAAATCTTTTTTAAAAAATACCCTTGGATTCAAACCTCAGAACTATTTGATTGTGCATATGAAAATGCAAACCCTAGAGTGGGTCACAAAACCACAACTTTCAACCTTTAAAAGATTGTTTTACATACAGTACAGTGACGTAGGCATAGGAAGTCCTGAGTATATCTTTTCCGAGTGAACGAAACCAAGCTTTCTGCTTTGTGATTGCACCTTCTCTGATATCCTGTCACTCGACTTTGGCATACCTGAGAAACCAGTGTTGTCACTTCCTTCAGGATAGTGTATGCTCAATCAGATTGTAACTTTTGTAGCCTATTACTTTGCTTTTCTAATGTGTTTATATTTTCTTTATATTTTAATTTTTTATATTTTAATCTTTATATTTTATATTTTCTTTCTTTATATTTTAATATTTTTTATATTTTAAATTTCTTTCTTTATATTTTAATCTTTTCTTCTATTCTGCATAGCCTGGAACTTTTTACATTGTTTTGGAAAAGGGAGGGTGTCTATTTTCCATTTCTTAGTTCCTGGCTTATTATTTTGCAAGTTTAACCATCACAGTCTATGAGAAGATGCCTTTTACTTCACATTTCCACCAAGCCTCATACATCTACCTTATAGTAAATTCGCAATAGATTAAACATGATCCATATTATCTTCCTATCAAGTAGGATGTGATGTGTAAATTTTCATATTGTGCCGTCACTAAGCATAAGCCATTGTTTTCTTTTATACGTATTAACTCCCACACATCACAAGAATGGAATCCTGTTATCTCGTGCTGGCTGGGAATATTATGGCAGCTGGGAGTTTTGTATGTGTTATAGCTCAAGTTGTCTTGTTTCTTGTCAAATGTTTTGTCTAGTTTTCATACTTGTGACAATGTTTTTAAAGATCTTTCCTGGATATTTTATCATGGATCTGAGAATTTTTCAGAGAATTAAAATTTAACTTTTAACCCTTTGGTTCGTTAACCAGACAACCCCATTTATCATGTTACCTCCGGGTATTTGCCCCTACATGGCAAATTCCCATCTATTTGAGAGATATCCTGGTATCCTTTGAAACTCTGGCATGGAAAAAAAATAGTAAAAGTGAAAGGAACTTTTGGTTTCTGAATAAACATATATGTCATTTAACTGACCTAAACAGGATATGAGTGGTCCTGATTTTGTTCTAGAGGCTTTAATGCTAATTTTATTTGCAAGCAAAGAAATTAAAAGGAAGAAAATTGAAAACTTAATTCTTCCTGGGATTTCCTCTTTGGGTTTTCTCATAGGTTGTAGCTAAGATACAAGTGAGTTTAGTTTCAGGAAATGATAACAGCGTAGTATAATTTTTGAGTAAGCGTTAAACCAAGGTAATGATATAGCTCATGTCAGTTTCTTGGGGTTTTTTTTAATACTTCAAAGAAATCCGTGTAACTCTCTTTCCTATCAACTAGTGCAAAGGTCCTAGGGCATATTGTTGCTCTTCCTGTCTCCTTCACACTACAGGGTTGGGCCGCGGAAGGGCAACAGCAGCCTTCCAGGCTATTCCCTCCAAATCCACATTCTCAGCATTCAGTTCTCCTACTGTATCCTTTCCCTCCTGCCATCCACCTTATTCATGGTAAAGAACTCCTGATGGAAAAGCTCTTAAGTCAGTAACACGTATAAACTGAATTTCTCCGCTTTGCTTGGAACATGGTGCTCAGTAGAGGAGTGGAAAATCAATTGGAAACAATAAATAGGGACAGCAGAGCGAGTAAACAAAATGTGGAAGGGCGAGGCTTGTCCTGATGAGTGACTAAGTAGGGAGCTTCCTGTGAGCCCTTTAAAGAGTGATCTTTAAAAAAATGTTCTCCATTAGTTCTTAACTGCAAGGCAGACCAATTTATTTGAAAAAAAAAAATGCTGATAATTAAATCAAGCACAAATATATGTGGTTTACTTTTAAAGTGCAAGAGACTATGTTAGTTCAATAATCATAGTCTCTGAAGTGGGACGTCTTCTGCTAAACTTAAAAAAAAAGTAACTTACACTCATTTATATCCATGTAGAGCCCTTATCTCTAAATTATATCCATACTCTGGATCTTTTAGGCATTTATAAATATGAATTGATTTCTTTCATTAACTATCATTTAGATTTATAATAGAATGACACCTGTTAAAATTTTTAAATGTCCCATATGCTTCAGGTACTCAGCACCACTAGTAAGCTCGCTGCTGTTTGATATCTATCAGTGTTTTCTCTCCAAGTTAAATGTACATTCCAGAAGAACAGATGGCAGTTTACTCTTCTCTTTCCCCTCAAGTCCCCAACTCAGTGCTGTGTACTTAATTGATGCTTAATAAATACTGAATTGATTGGGCTAAATGAATGTGTGAGAAGTCAATAGAAGTTGCCATGGGATTAGAAATCTCAGACTTTATATGGGTAGAAGTCCATGCTTACCGGAAAGAGCATGGGGGGATCTCGAAATGAGCTCTTTGCTCAGCAAGGTATTAGCAACCTGAACTTGAGCTTTAATTTCTTTACTTCTTTGAGCTTCAGTTTCTGCAACAAAATGAGGGTAATAATAAGTACCTTGGGCTTCTTGCAAAGATTAGGGATAAATGATTGGCATGGGGCTGGCTCACAGCCTTGAATTCATGAAGCTATTATTCGCACTTTAAAGATGAGGAGATGGAGGGTCAGTGTTAACGCAACTCTCCCGTTATCGCACCGCCAGTAAATGCCATACTTTGCCTAACTGGGTATGCAGTGCTTAGAGAGTCCTTATATCACACTCACTTTTTAGAAAGGTCATTCCTAGGGCAGAAAGTGAACACGAGGGGGACAAAAATAGAGGCAGAGTAACAAGTTAAAATAGTACCTTTCAAATGTTTTGGCCATGACCCACAATGTTACATTGTAAACCCTGAACACATACAACTATAAAAATCAGTTGACTGGGGCGCCTGGGTGGTTCAGTCATTGAGCGGCTGCCTTTGGCTGGGTTCATGATCCCAGGTTCCTGGGATCGAGCCCCACATCGGGCTCCCTGCTGGGCAGGAGGTCTGCTTTGCCTCTCCCACTCCCCCTGCTTGTGTTCCTGCTCTCGCTGTCTCTCTCTGTCAAATAAATTAATAAAATCTTTAAAAAGACAAAAAACAGGGACGCCTGGGTGGCTCAGTTGGTTAGGCGGCTGCCTTCGGCTCAGGTCATGATCCCAGAGTCCTGGGATGGAGTCCCACATCAGGCTCCTTGCTCGGCAGGGAGCCTGCTTCTCCCTCTGCCTCTGCCTGCTAACTCTGCCTGCTAGTGCTCTCTCTCTCTCTGACAAATAAATAAATAAAATCTTTAAAAAAAAAAAAAAAGACAAAAAACAGCTGACTTTACTTCATGGGCTCCTACTCCATTCTGTTCTGTTTCACGTTGTAAAAAATTCTGGTTATGGGGGGCTGGGCAGCGGGCCTGGGGAAGTGGTCAGGGTGCAAGGGACCAACGACCTCACGCAGACCACAGGCCTGTGTGGGGAAGGTGCGGGGTTTTTATGGCCTCAGTCCCCTCATCTGGTTGTGGTCCCTGCCTCAGTGGTCTCACTGGGCCCCGGGGAGCTGACACTGTCCCCTGCATGGTCACGGGCCTACAGGCCGGTGGATCTGGAGGACACGAAAGGGTCCCCTGCCAAAGGAAGGCTGTACCTTTGCTGGGGATGCTTGTTTGCCTGATCCTCTGCAGGACAGGAAGAAATTGAGACAAGTGGAAGGCTGTTTTCTCTGAGGCCACAAAGCAGATAACAAAAACAGATGGTCAGAAATGCAAATAGTGTGGAGGAGTAGACCCGGGAAAGCCCTTGAGTTACAGTGGTGAAACCCCTCCCCCCAAGTTGCCGCCCTCTTGGAGCTCCGCTGCAACAACCAAGAAAACAACTAAGTGAGATATGGAGGCCACAAGACAACACTAAAGGGATGAGAAGCTTAAGGAACATCAAGTTTAGCTGTTTTAAGCTTAAGCCAACTCGACATTGGAGACCCCTTGTCATCCTTCGCTGGCCAGTCATGGAAGCTATACCCTATGCACATTGCTCTCAAGGACTAGAACACAAAACCTGATGAGCTAATGATAGGGAGGCAAAGAATGACTCCTGTCTAAAGTCAGAGTTTGCTTCAGGAAGGGGAAAGAGTTGAGGGGGGCATGATCATTGGACTTGTTGATATTGGAAAAAATTTCACAGTGAGTGAAAAACTTAGCTCCTGCCCAGATCGTGGAACTGGACTAACTTGGAGTAACAGTATCTAACTATTTCAAATCCAAGATGGTTGCTAAAGCAAATGTGTAGAAAGGGGGAAAGGATTTATTCCAAGGAGCAAAGAAACAGGAGACATAAGGAGTATGGCTGCTGGAGAGTAACACTGCAGAAAAACAAACTGTCTTTCATAACCATGTTGGATGTATAAATCATAATAAAACTACATTACCACTGAATTTGATAATGCTATCCACTAAGTGCTATTCATATACAACATTTCTCTACTCAAGTTAAGTGTATTAGAGCAGAGACTGGCTTTCTTTGTTAGATGTTTCTTTGTGCTCATTGAAAATATTTTGAGTATTTTGACATTTATCAAAAAAAAGAACAAGAAGAAGGAAAGGCTGTCAGTAAATGTTTCTGTGTTGCTACTAGTTTGATCCTGCTAATGTCTGGATTGTATAAAGGAGTAAGCTTAAGATTTTATTAAAAGCTTGTTATGGCCCAGTACATTGATTTGATGCCTCACTAAGGGGTCACAAACCACAGTTTGAAAAATACTTAATTTGGTGATTGTTACAGTAATCCATATAAGAGAAGATGATAGGTACAACTAAAGCATTAGCAGTAGGAATGAGAGAAATCAATGCAATAATTATTTGGGTAGAATCAACATGCCCTTAAGATTGAAGGGAGCAGAAAGTGAGAAGGTTGCCAGGTTGAGTAACCTGTTTCCATTCATTGGATAGAGAGCAGTGAAGGAAAAGCTATTTTGATGGAGAATAAAGTCTTCTTTGGAAATACTGAGTGTACGATGCCTGAGAGGAGTGGGGGCATCTAAATGAGATGCCTAGTAAGCAGTTAGAAGTGTGAGTTGGAGATGACAAGAG
Source organism: Potos flavus (assembly GCA_028534135.1). Lineage (NCBI taxonomy): Eukaryota > Metazoa > Chordata > Mammalia > Carnivora > Procyonidae > Potos > Potos flavus. The sequence continues at coordinate 89,440,846 of CM052900.1, read as the reverse complement.
AAATCTGGGCTGAAGGGATAGATACATTGGCAAGTCAATGGTAGTTGAAATCACAACAATGGACCTTACTATGCAGGGGACCAGTGGGAAAGGTAGGTCAAGAGGGATCTTGGACGACTAGCTGAAAGAAAGGTGAAGGGAGAAAAGGAAGAGAGGGGATGGAGAAACCTTATAGAGATAGGACGTAAGAGAGGAAGTCCTTTTAATACCCTTTAGTTACCTGCATGTTATTGCATGTTGTCAATAGCACCAAGGCACCATAGAGTATGGATGGAAGAAGGCGACCAGCAGTATGGTATGCCAAAGTGTTCTGGGACAGGAGTAGGAGGTAGTCCCAAGACAACCTTCACCTTGGCTGAAAAGTTTCTCCCCCGTACGAAATGAGAGCATTGAGCTAGATGCTCTCTGTGGTGTTTAATTTGGAGCAGAGGTAGGTGGGTTGAGAGTATGAGAAGATATGAAAATTAACCCATTCATTCACTCCACAAATATTTATTGAGTTCCTGTGATGTTCAGTTACTGTTTTAGCCACAGGGACGTGCTGATGAACCAGATAGACTATGAAAGCTGACGCTGAGTAAGGGAAGCAGCTCATACACAAGAAAACAATTTAAGTTATAGTGTATTTTCAGGTATCAGTAAAAACTATGGAAGAAGTATAAAATGGGTAAGGGGGAGCTGAAGTGATTTGGGCAGACTTCTTTAAGTAGCTGTGATGAATAAAGTGAGGACGCCTTAATGCAAAGGGCCTGCTGAAGAGCATTCCTGAGAAGTACAAAGGTCTGCACCAGGAATGACTTTTGTGGGGCACCTGGGTGGCTCAGTCAGTTAAGCATCCGACTTTATTTCAGCTCAGGTCATGATCTCAGGGTTGTGAGATCAAACCCGGAGTCAGGCTCTGTGCTGGGCATGGAGCCTGCTTGAGATTCTCTCTCTCCCTCTCCCTGTGCCCCTCTCCAATGCCCCTTCTCTCTCTCTAGAAAAAAACAAAAAGAAAAAGAAGGAAAGACTAGCATATCTGAGAATCAGTAGAAAGAGAAAAATGAAATAACTATTTGCCAACGCAAAGATGTAGATGGTGAGTTATCAGCAGAAGCCAGCCCAGCTTGTACCTCGTTGACCACAGTGAAGACTTTAGATTTCCTTCATGGCTGGGAAACTACTGGAACATTTTGTAGAGGTTAATGACTTGATCCAATTTATATTTTTTAAATTTCACTTTGGTAGCTGTGTAGACCAAAGATGGGTGAAAATAAAAGCAGGGAAAATGGGTAGAGGTCAATGGTTTTGGTAATCCAGGTGAGAGAAGATGGGCTTGGATTAAGATGGTAGATCAAGACGTAGAATTAACCTTAATTGCACGCCTCCTGCATCTGGGCTTCATTCCAAGTACTTTATATGTGTTAACATTATTTCTACATATAGCCCTATGGTATTGTTATCTCTGTTTTACGTATGAGGATCCTGAAGCACTTGTTCAGCATCATGCTGCTAGTAAGTGTTAGAGCCAAGCGTCAAAGTCCGGCAATCTAGCTCCAAGCTTTGCCTGTTTAATCTGTGTGCGACGTGAAATCAGGATACATTTCAAAGGTGCAGCTGGCAGATCTTAATGGCTCTGATGTTAAGTATGGAAGAAAGGACAAGAATCAAAGAAGACTCCTGGAACTTTCTAGAACTTTGGTGTGACCAGCTGTGGGACATTTAGTAATGTGGAGAAGACTGGACAGGGGAGAAGGGAACAAGAGCTCTGCTCAGAACACATTCAATTCAAGATGCCCCATAGACAGCCAGGTAAAGGCATTCAGTAAGCACTCCAAGCCTTCTGATACCTGACAAATGACAGCTCTGTTTAAATATAAGGTAGAAGCAATCTAGCACCGTGTTAGAGAAGTATTCAGCTTGCATCAGTCTATCAGCCTTTTCATACATTCTTCGTCAGATGCAGTTCCCACGTGGGGAATTGAGTGCGGTGTTTTATTAAAATAGCCCTGCAAAATATCCACGTCAACCAAGATCTTGCTTTTATCAGCAGCCGGTTAGTCAGTGAACAAATATTTTGAACGAGAAACTCAAAAATCTCATCACTTCAGACTCAGGAGCAAGCCTTCACTTTCTAGCGCTTCTAAGAGGGCAAATTCTCCCAGCTAGAGGTCATGCTGCCTCTGGCATGGCCATCCCAGCCCCCCTGCCTTCACGGCTGCCTGCTGGTCTCTGAACTTTGCCTGCATAGTACGTGATTGCACCATCCCACACCTGCTTGGGCTTACTAAATCCTGCCCCCTTGTCCCTGCCACCCTCTTCCCCACCTTCAGTATTTTGACTTTTCACTTCATCAGACCTTAGACGTTCCAACCCATTTAGACAGGCCTCAAGCTCAAGATTCATCCTCCTGGTCCTGCCTTCTCCTCCCCGTGCCAAGCCTGGTGTCTACTGAGCACTTACTTGGTGCAAAATAGCGTGCCAGAAAATCTCTCCACCCTGATTGGGATGGCAGTGCTTAGATGTTCATCAAATTATATGCTTAGATATCTCAATTTAAAGATACCTCAGTCTGAGGGCACCCGGGTGGCTCAGTCTGTTGAGCACCCAACTCTTGATCTCAGCTCAGGTCTTGATGAGGGTCATGAGTTCAAGCCCTGCACTGGCTCCACACTGGGTGTAGAGCCTACTTAAAACAAAATACCTCAATTTGAAAAATGATATGCTAGGTGCTTTTCAAATAAAATTTTTTGCCTCATGAAGCTTATAGTCCAAAGAAAGTATAATACCATACGATAGGAGATAACATCTAAGTGTAAAGTGAGTAACCCCAAAATAAATGTTGCAGAAATTGGATAATAAAATTTCATGGAGAAGATGACACTTGACTTAATTAAGCATTAGGTGTTTAGTAGACTAGAGCAACAGGGAAAAGAGGAAGACTCTAGGTAAGGAAAATAGTGAGAGCAGGGTTGCAGATGTGGGACTAAAAAGAAATTTGGGGAGACAGTGAGTAGATCAGCCTGGACTTATTTTGAGAAACAGTGAAAAATAATATTGAGAGTGACCCAACTTGCTGAGTCTCTTCAATGCCAAGCTAAGTTTACAAAGTACTGTGTGTGCAGCAAGGAGCTATTGAAAGTGATTGAGCCAAAGGACTATGTAATCTGTGTTTTTAAAGGAAATCTACCCCACCTCCCACACACATTCCATGGAAGAATTATTGGTTTATGTGGCACATGGTTTGAGGTACAGAGTGCTTTCAATCTATACTCCTTAACAAGGCCTTCTGGGACATGGGTCAGAGAAAAATGTCTCAGCTCTGGGTACTCAGCTTTCCATGCAGCCACAGCCTTGTTTTCATTTCATTCCATACCTTTTACTATTTCTACTCTGAGTTCTATTCCAGTTGTATCTTCACATTCTCTCCTTGACTTGACGTTTCCATCCACCTTTAAAACGTGCGGTGACCTGTGTCAAGTGCCCTCGGGCTCATCTGCTATTCTAACTGCCTCTCACTAAGGCATTTTTGGTGACAGAGAAGGAATCAACTCCTGTCTTTATTTTCCTTAACTCTTTTGCTACATTGAATATTCCTGATTTCTCCCTTTTTTAGAAATCTCTTCTTCCTTGAATCCATTAAAAACATGACCCTTGTTCTCCTCTTGTTTCTGTGGGTGACTTTCTGTCTCTCACTAGTTTTTCTAATATTTGAACATCCTCAAATTAAACCATCCCTCAAGTCTGTCATCATCCTTCTCTTCTTCTACGCTTATCCGTGATTTTCCTTACCTCTTTGATTATCTTCTCGGGGCAGGTGGCTCTTGAACGTGCATCTTCTGATGACTGATGTCTGTTTCTGTTCAGAGGCCCATCCAGCAATTCAGCTCAGCATGTTCCAAAGCAAATCTAAGATTGCCTTCTGGTGACTTCCCTGTTTCTGTGAATGACATCATTGGGTAACTCTACATCTACTCAATTTTTACAGAAAATATACTCCTAAAAACTCTGAAGTAGCCTGTAAATCCCCTTCCCTATATTTCTTGCCAGTATTTGGATCTTTTCAGCCAATGAACAGTCTGTCTTATCTCTCGCATGTTGTTTTCTATCGTTTTTCCCTATTATCCACCAGGTCAAGCCCTCATCATCTCTTACACGGACCTTTTAAAATTCCCTAAAGAGGGATGCCTGGGTGGCTCAGTTGGTTAAGCGTCTGCCTTTGGCTCAGGTCATGATCCCAGGGTCCTGAGATCGAGTCCTGCATTGGGATCCTGCTCAGTTGGGAGCCTGCTTCTCCCTCTGCCTGACGCTCCCTGTGCTTATGCTGTGTCTCTCTCTCAGACAAAAGTAAATAAAATCTTAAAAAAAAAAATTCCCCAAAGAAGCTTACTCCCTAAAGAATGCAACCTATCTACTGTTGCCAAAATATCCTTAATACATTGTGTTAGACCTCTACTCAAAATCCTTCAGTGAGTCCCATTCATTTAAAGAAATAAAACCAAATGCCTTCCCTCAGCATTTGCAGCTCTTGATACACTGAATCCAACCTTCCCCCCACCAAGTTTATATCTCACTACTCTCTTTCCAGTACCTTGTGACCTGTCCAAACTCAACTACTTGCTGTTTCCTGGACATTTCTCATACTCTCCTAGCCCCGTGATTTTGCTTACACTGCCTGCCATGATTAGACGTGCCAAATGAACCCTCCCCCCATCCCACAAGGTCCAGTTCCAATTTATGCCACAGAAGCTACAAATGAGGGAAATGAGCTTTTGCAAGAGCTTGGGTAAATCTATATGTACTTTTACACTAAATTACCTAGAACAGTGCCTAGTGCAAATTAAGTTTTCAATCAATGAATACGGGCATGTCATCTGAACGTAGATGAACTTCCTTTTATGCTTCCAACTGGCTGCCAACATTTCTCTAAATAGGACTTTTTAAAAAATCTTTTAAAAATTGCTTTTAATTCATGAATACATTTTCACCATAAAATATTTGGTAAAATGAGAAAGGCTTCTTGACTATCTCCAATCTAGTTCTTCAAAGAGGGAATTACTGTCAACCACATCACGTGGATCTTCCCAGATCTGTTTCTGTGCATTCGTGTCCCTATACGAATAAGTAGTTATGTTCATTAATGGTGAATTATCATATGCTCTGTGATAAGAATACTGAATTCTAAATTTAAAAACACCTTACATATGGATATAAAATATTCATAACTGGTAACATTTTTTAAGCATGTAGATATACGTAATAATGTTACATGTATTGGGCATTTTACTCTGCCAGTCACTCGGGTATTTTGGGTAAGTAAATTCTTACAACCACTAGGTAGCTACTATTACCATCATCTTCATAGAAATGAAGAACTGTAGCCCTGTGAAGATTTGTTAACATATCTAGGGTCCTACTTTCAGCTAAGAAGTGGAAGAACTGGAATTCTGACCTAGGAAGTCTGGCTCCAGAGCTCACACCCGTAAAGGCCCCACTCTACTGTCCATGATCCCAACCACTGAGGCAGGAAACTGTTAACTGTGCATAGTTCTCTTAAATAATTTAGCATTTATGACTATATCTCTTGGTTTCTCCTCCACTGTGATGGTAGGTGCTCTATCCCTGGCCTCAAGTCTCCCTAACTGCTCACATGCTTCTGAGGACTGCATGACAGTCATTGGCCTACTACTCAGCTATGAAAGTAGAGAGGAAGAGGAGATCAAACTTAACCAATGACTTGTTTATATTCATCGTTGCAATACGTACAAGCTCCATGGGAACAAAGACCATGTCCCTCTTACCCATCACCATTTCCCTCATCCCTGGCAAATAGTAAGCAGGCAGCATATACGTGTGGAAATGAATGGAATTGTACACAATTGACCAGGGAACTTCTGAGTCAGTGTGTTTCCCATTCCAGCAATGGAGGGATAGATGTGGCAGTCAAAGAAAGGACTGAAGAAAAAGAACTAAACTGTCTTAATTTTGTTTTTATCAAATGAATGTATATGGTAGAAAAGTGAAATACAAAGATATAAAATGAAAAGCACTGATCCTCTCCTCCACCCCTCCCCACCACCATCTGTTTCCCAGGAGCAATCACTTGAAACTTTTTCTATTTTTAGTTCTTCTAGTGCTTAGCTCCATGTCTTTAAATAGTGCATCTATATGATTTCTTCTTAATCAACTTAACACATTATCATTCTCTTTCCAGTAAGCAACACGAGGATTTATGAGCTTATTCTTTAAACCATGATTATGTGGTAAGCCTGGGGTAGTGAGGATTTAATAGAGCTCCCTGTGCATAGTTCTATTAAGGCAATTGCCACACTACCCAAAAATATCAATTTCCTTGCTTGTTCCCCCTTGAGAAGCTGAACAACTTGAGTTGTTCTCCAATTTTGAGTTATATCTCCAATTTTGTAACTCCAGACCTATCAGTGTCTTCCAGGTAGCAGGTGGGCTTATTGCATTTAGTTATTGAATGATACGGTGACTCCCATTGATAAAGTTACTGGGAAGCTGATGAGGCATAAAAAAGGGAAGATCGCAGTGACTGATCATCCAAGAAGCAAGTGAACAACTGGTTTCAAGGTTGACCGACCAAATCTTCCTACCACCCCAAACAGCCAAAACCTGATATGGCCAGACAGTGCACTGAACTGGATAGTCTGCATCTTCAGTGAGGTGAAATTATGAGGCGTTCTCATAATTTCTCAGTAAGTAATAATATGAGGTGTTTATTTATTTATTTTTTTAAAGATTTTATTTATTTATTTGACAGAGAGGAGAGAGATCACAAGTAGGCAGAGAGGCAGGCAGAGAGAGAGAGGGAAGCAGACTCCCTGCTGAGCAGAGAGCCCGATGCGGGGCTCCATCCCAGGACCCTGAGATCATGACCTGAGCTGAAGGCAGAGGCTTAACCCACTGAGCCACCCAGGTGCCCCAATATGAGGTGTTTAAATATAGAAATTATTGTTACAGTTTAGAAGCAATTTTGAGCAATATAAAGCCATAATTGGTACATTATTTTACTGATTATTTAAATTAATCTTTTCAAAAAAGAGTTGAAGATTTATTCCATTTTAAACATATATTTCAAAAATTAATTTTAATCACCTCTAACTTTATTATATTCCATAGTCTACAGTCAGAATCTAATAATTACATACCAAAGGCCACCGTTAACTATTTTAGAAAAATCCTCTCCAAACTGGACCTGTCTCTATTTCCTGTCTCAGTAAATGGCATCTCCATTGACTAAGTAAACCAAGCCCAAATTTCTTTTCTTTTCTATTCTTTTTTTTAAAAGATTTATTTTTAGACAATGGCAAGGCCTCTCGTATCTTGTAGGTCCTCTTTAGCATATGAAACCTCCATTTTCCTTACTTCCCCCAACTCCTGAGTGTATTATCGGCCACTCCTCAAGACCCCAGTGCAGCAGCTCTTTCTGCTCACGGGTCCTGTCCCTGTGCTTTAAAAAACCACCATTTTGCTAAAAAAAAAAAAAAAAAGAAAGAAAGAAAGAAAAGAAAAGAAAAGAAAAGAAAAAAGATTTTAAGTAATCTCTCCACCCAAGATGGGGCTTGAACTCACAACCCCAAGATCAAGAGTAACATGCTCCACTGACTGAGCCAGCTATGCACTCCCCAAACTTGTTTTACGGACCTCCCTTGTCTCCTACATATACTCAGTGACCAGGCCCTATTGGTTCTATTTTCACCATATTCCTTGCACTTGTTCCACTGTAACTCCCTGAATTCAGGCAGGCTCTTGTTGTCTTTTCCCGATGCCCTTGCAGTAGCCTTCTGCTTTAGTCTCCCTCTTTACTTAACCCTCTGTAACATGCTGCCAGACTGGTCTTTCAGAAACAGAAATCTTAGGGCATTTCTTAAACATATCCAAGTTGTTCGATGCTCAAGAGTTCCCTTAGCGTGGAATGACTTCCTCTTCCTTTTCCCCATCCTCTCCTTGGGGCAGGTTATCCTACATCTTAGCATTAGTTTGACTATTGATCTTGATTTGTCCAGAACAATCCCAATTTTTACTTGTTGTCTCAGCATATTTCTGATAGCAACCCTTTGGTCATTCTCAAAAGTTCCCCAGCATATGTTTGCTAGAGCTGCTATAAGAGATCCATAATACTATTGACTGGGTGGCTTAAACAACAGAAATTTATTTTCCCACAGTTTTGGAGGCTGGAAGTCCAAGATTAAGGTGTTGGCAGATTTGGTTTGTCTTGAGGCCTCTCTCCTTGGCTTGTAGATGGCCACTTTCTTGTTGTATCCTCATATGGACTTTTCTCTGTGGGTGTGCAAGTCTGGTGTCTTTCCCTGTGCCCTAACTGCCTCTTCTTTTATTTTAGAGAGAGGACAAGTGAGGGAAGAGGCAGAAGGAGAGGGAGAGAGAGAATTCTCTAGCAGAGTCCCTGGTGAGCACAGAGACTGACACGGGGCTTGATCCCAGGACCCTGATATCATGACCTGAGCCAAAACCAAGAGTGGGATGTTTAACTGACTGAGCCACCCAGGCATCCCTAATCTCCTTTTCTTATAAGGACACCAATCAGATTAGATTAGAACCCACACTAATGGCCCCGTTTTAACTTAATTACCTTGCTAAAGGCCCTATCTCCCAAAACAGTCACATTCTGAGTTGGTAGGGGTTAGGACTTCAACATAGGAATTTTAGGGGAACACAATTTAGTCCCCAACACCCAGATTGAACAATAGATAAAGTTATACTACTTAAAATAGTTCTTCTGCAGACCTGTTAGGTCATCCTCCTAAAGGAAGATGAGGTGGAAGACAGTGCTAAATGTCAGGTAGGGTAGTATCATGTGTCTCTGGAAATTCCTGATATACCCAATAGCCAAAAGATATAGGACGGACAGGATAGGTAATTGCAAAGTTGGTGCTCAGAATCGAACCCCAGGTCTTGGTGGTTAAGTGAAGAGTAGACAAGGACGAGTCACAAGTACCGGGATGTAGGAAATGCTGAAATTCAGAGGCTCCCCATGCCCAGTCCTACTTCTGGGTCTACCAGATACACTGGCAAGTCTCAGTTCCAGGCCTCACTCCACAATGGGATCGATGCTCCTACCATATACTGCCTGCCCCAGTTGATTGATTCTGGCACAAGAGTGAGTCTCAACTCTGGGGAATCAGCATACCCAGACATTTCTCATAATTCTAGGGTATTCAGGTCTGTTGAATCACACGGAAATATAAATTGTTAATTTCACTACCACAGAAAGTAGTCGCTTATACTTCATTAAAATATATCAATGTATAATAATTCTTTTTTTATATATAATGTATTATTTGCCCCGGGGGTACAGGTCTTTGAATCATCAGGCTTACACATTTCGCAGCACTCACCATAGCACATACCCTCCTCAATGTCCATAACCCAGCCACCCTATCCCTACCCTCCTACCCCCCAGCAACCCTCAGTTTGTTTTGTGAGATTGAGAGTCTCTTATGGTTTGTCTCTCTCCCTATCCCATCTTGTTTCATTTTCCCCCCTACCCCCACGACCCCCCCACCCTACCTCTCAATGCATAATAATTCTATGAACTAAACTATTGCTTCCAAGATTCACTAAAAGTCAAAGTATTATTTGAGTGAAGTCCTGCTCAGAGAAATAAGGATATTTGTTTTTTTCTTTATAAACTGTGACTTTGGGACGCCTGGGTGGCTCAGTTGTTTAAGCGGCTGCCTTCGGCTCAGGTCATGATCCCAGGGCTCCTTGCTCAGCTCCTTGCTCGGCAGGGAGCCTGCTTCTCCCTCAGCCTCTGCCTGCCGCTCTGCCTGCTTGTGCTCTCTCTCACTCTCTCTCTGATAAATAAGTAAATAAATAAATCTTTAAAAAAAATAATAAACTGTGACTTTTTCAGTGATATGATTAGGTGCTTTTAAAAATGTTACAATTTGGGGGGCGCCTGAGTGGCTCAGTTGGTTAAGCGGCTGCCTTCGGCTCAGGTCATGATCTCAGGGTCCTGGGATCGAACCCCGCATCAGGCTCCCTGCTCAGCAGAGAGTCTGCTTCTCTCTCTCCCTCTGCCTGCTGCTCTGCTTACTTGTGCTCTCTCGGTCTCTCTGTCAAATAAATTTTAAAAAATCTTTAAAAAAAAAAAAAGATTAAAAAAAAATGTTACAATTTGGGGAGAATAACATTAGGCTTTGACTATTAAAGCCACTATATAACTCAAAGGGTTTTATGTGACTTGGTTAATCAAATGTAACTTAAAGCAATTTTTTTTTATGTCTTTGAATCAGATGTCTAGTGGGTTTCCAAAAAAAGAGGACATGGGATTATTAAACTCACTGAATACCGACAAAAAACTGCTTCACCTTACCTACCCATTATGGAAAACAAAGGATTAGTTTTCACACAAAAACAAATTCATTAATATAAAATGAAGACTATTACCCATCAATGTGGTCTCTTTCTTTCAAAGGTGCTAAGTATTGTTTCATTCTATATATCTCTGTCACTGATATGCCTGTCTTTCTTTTATCTCTATATAACAGAATATTGTATTCCATTGTATTTAGTTTTTTTTTAAATGACTTTTCAAGAACGAAACCTTCTATTGTCACTTCACCGCAGGGAGAGGATTAATTTAAGTCTTAAAGTATTTACTCTGAACTTAGCTACCATAGGTGGGAAAAGCTATTTGGACATCTTTACGTGTAACCCAGGCCCTTGGACAAATGACTGAAGGTAACTGGCAGTCAGAGATATGTTCTACCTTCAGTGACCCAACTGTTTTTGATACAGGGCTTTTTTTTATATCATTCTGGATAAAAATCAGAATTATTAGTTTCTGAGAGGGGATTTGGATAAGGATAGGGAGGTTAGCTATCATAGTATGACTAGGACTTCTTACGGATGAAAACCATTTTTAATGATTATTAAGGGGGGAAAAAGGAAAAAAATTATTACAAGTTTTCTTCCTTCAAAATAGCTTTAATGATAGAATTTGTTCTAAGCTACAAATATTGAAAAACCTATTTTAAAACGTCCATATCTCTTTCAATGACCAGTCATTACTTTCTATGGCTTACTGAGATATTTAAAAATATATGAAGTTCAAGTATTTACCCTTCTTGTTTTGTTTCTCTTACATGCTCAAAGTAGCACATTCTATAAATTTAACCTCTGTAAAGGAAATTTAACGATATTAGAAGGCTCATCAAAGCCAGATGACAAGCATAGTACAATACTATTTTTTTCAATTTTTGTCCTCACATTATGTTTGGTAATAGACCTTCTTTCTTCTATGCTTGTAGGCATACTCATAGGCCATAGGAACATATGGGTTCTTGGAATTGTAGCCCAAATACCACCATGTTGATACCATTGTTAAAGAATTTGGCTGGTAGAATAAACTAAAGTAAGCCATAGCTGCACTGACAACAAAGAACTGCAATTAGTGAACATAAAGTGTCTTTGTATTCTATTTTCCATTTTCTGGAATCTCCTATTTACCTAGAATTCTGTGTTTTACTAGAAAGTTTAAATGGCTAGGATTTCCTCTTTATCCATTGTGTTAGCTTCCTATGGCTGCTATAATAAATTACTAGAAACTGGGGCCCCTGGGTGGCTCAGTTGTTAAGTGTCTGCCTTTGGCTCAGGTCATGATCCCAGAGTCCTGGGATCGAGCCCCATGTTGGGCTCCCTGCTCCACTGGAAGCCTGCTTCTCCCTCTCACTCCCACTCCCTCTGCTTGTGTTCCCTCTCTCGCTGTCTCTCTGTCAAATAAATAAATAAAATCTTAAAAAAAAAGAGAGAATTTAATTTTTAAAATAAATATATAAATAAAATAAATTACCAAAAACTTAGCAGCTTAAAACAGCACAATTTCTTCTCTTATAGCTCTGTAGGTCAGAAGGCCAAAACTGGATCTTACAGACTTAAAGTCAAGATGTCAAACATGTCAGAAGGGCTTTATTTCTTTCCTTTTCTTTTCTTTTCTTTTCTTTTCTTATTTAAAGTAATCTCTATAACCAACGTAGGGCTTGAACTTACAACCCTGAGGTCAAGAGTTGTAATCTATACCTACTGAGCCAGCCAGGTACTCTGGGATTAGTTTCTTCTGAACACTCTAAGGGAGAATCTATTTCCTGCTTTTTCTTGCTTCTAAAGGCTTCTTGCATTCCTTGGCTCATGACCCCTTACTCACATCTCTCCATCCTCCTGCTTCCACCATCACATATCTTTGGAATGACTTTAGTCCCTCTGCTCTCTCTTGTAAGGACTCTGATTATATTTCTACCTTTGCCCTGAGCCCCACTCATGCTCTCTCTCTCTCTCAAATAAATCAATAAAATCTTTAAAAAAAATTCTGATTATTTCTTGTATTTTTTATAATGGCCATTCTAGCACGTGTGAGGTGATATCTCAATGTGATTTCCATTTCCCCGATGGTGAGTGATGTTGAGCATCTTCCCATGTGCCTGTTGGCCATCGATATGTCTTCTTTGGGAAAATGCCTATTCGGATCTTCTGCCCATCTTTTAATCAGATTTTTTTTCTTTTGCTATTGAGTTGTACAAGTTCTTTATATATTTTGGATATTGACCCCTTATCTGATATATGATTTGCAAATATTTTCTCCTATTCCATAGGTTGCCTTTGTTGATAGTTTATCATTATCTTTCAAATGAATTTCTTTTATGTTTCATTTAGTCAGACTTAGTTTATGTTGCTTTCACAAACAACATTTCATTAATACAGGGTTCTTTTTTATGATTTTTAAACAATTGACTATAGTCCAGGGGTCTCATAATTATGTGTCATTGATTCACTGTAAAAAATCATATCAGTAAGAGGGAGAGCATTTATCAATCCCAGCTCTTAATCCCCTTAATGGCAGCTGTGAGATACCCATTGCCTTTTAGGCGATATCAAGGAACGATTTATGTTTTGTTTAGGAATGAGTTTATTTTTTAATTGATATGATCAATTATGGACTTAAGTCTTAAATAACCAAATATTTAATCAACTGGCATTCTTTAGCCTTTAACCACAAGACAAATCGGAAAGTATTAAATAGTTGTATTTGCCACAAGTCGATTTTCCTAATTCAGAAAGCTTGGGTATTACAGCAAATTTTGAAAGACGCAACACATTCATGTGACAGTGTTTGTGTTTAGTCCCCTCAGTGAGCAATATTTTACCATAACACTTACTGAATGCCTGCCATGTGCTAGCCTCTGGATGAGGAGCTGGGTACAAAGATGAATAAGGCTCCTGGCTCCTCATTCAATGCCTGGCAGTGGCAAGAGACACTCCATGAATGCTTTTTGAATTAATGACATAATCCCTGCCTCTAAGGAGCTCTGTCCTGCGGGAAAGACAGGCACCTAATTGTGGCATCCCATGCGATGTCAGTGCCCAAAATAGTGAATTTGAGTGAGAGTGAGTGTGGAGAGGACGGCTGGCATGTTTCAGATGCCTTCGTGGGTTCTTATCATGGTGTTGAGGTAACACTGCCCCCGTCCAATGACACCTCTGGCTCTCTCAGAATCGTTATGCAGGCTCTTTTCCGGGCCCTCGCAATTAAGCTGGTGACACTGTGTTTGAACTCCTATTAATAGGCCCCGTCAGCTCCTCGGCAGATTGCATCTTAACATCAAACAGCCAGAATCCCCAACAATGACTTCTTGGCGCAAAGCCAATCCTCAAGCATCAAAGCCATATTCCTTGCAAATCACCTCCACGTGATGATAAATAATGGCATCGGGATTCCAAACCAATTATCCCCTGGTGAAAGGCATATTCCTCAAGGGCACACTGGGCTTGATTTAAAAAACAGTAACATTGCTGGAGCTAGCCCTGAAATGTCAACAATGGACACAACAAACCGATGAGAGTAATAACCAGGCAAGGGTGTATAATTCACGTCCCTCGCATTACACCAACCTGGAAAAATTCAAGAAAATATGTGTTTGGGCACATTTTAAAAGTTTCTGGCGTGAAATCCACCAGGAAAACCATTGAACCCATCTTGTCTGAAACTATATAATGGAGTGGAAGCATGTGCTCTTAAACTGAGATCTCAGCGCTGGTGTGAGCTCTGTGATCTTTGGCAAATCATTCCCTAAGCCTCAATCTCCATATCCGTAAAACGAGGGATATTAAGACTCACCCTAAGTCTAAGTCTAAGCACATCAAGAGCCCAATGAATAGTAGACACAACTGTTAATCAGAGCTGCTATGTCAAGCATCATGCTAAGCACTTTATAAGCATTATTTTAGTCCTCATATCAACTCAGTGAAGTAGGTATTTTAACCCCAATAAAAGATGAGTGAATGGAGATGCAGATTAATCCTCAATCACCTAGATAGTGAGAGAGTGGATTCAGACGGAGGCTGCCTGACTGCTGTGGCCAGCCTCTTACCCCCACCACGCTGCTCCTCCCTGGCAGCCTTAGGATCCCCCTCTTTTCTGCCTCTTACCTCTCTACTGCTCCCATGATCCCCATGTCTCCAATGACCTCACCAGGACAAGACAGTCATCACTGCTGTGTTGACCGGATTCATCAGACAATCTACTTCATGAGCCCAATTCTCGTGGTAGATATGCAGCAAAGGACTTCCTTAGGGATCCTCACTGAGATAGCTCAGTTTGAACCAAAATATTATTTTTGATCCAAGCAACACAGTACTCTTCAGTCATGAGCAACTAAGCCATTAACTAAAGTATATTGGGGAAAACACTGGCTTTGGAGGGTCTGGAAACTTGTTAAGTCTCTGATCAGGGATTATGAGCTGTGTAAATTTAATCAGGCGCTTAATCTCTCTGAGCCTGTTTTATTCAGAGTTAATGTATGTGGCTGGTTATTCTTCGTTTTCCCCCCAGATGCATTTGCCCCCTTGTCTGCCTTTTCTGTGCCCGAAGGATTTACTGTCTCCTACTAACTGCATTGCCAGGACTCCTTTGCCATCTGGCTTTTGATTGGCTTTAGCAGTAGATCAAAAGGTGGGAAGAAAGAAGCAGCAAGATAATTCTGCCTTCATTCACTGTTTCTGTTCCACAACTTTGGCAGCAGTTGGATGACCCCTCTTCTTTGGCTTTGACATTTCATGGAGTTCTGATAACACTGTTTCCACCTCTTAGCCCTTAGGTTCTAGGAGAAATAATGTCTTCCTACTCTCCTGGGTTTGGCTGCCTCGACATCCTTTGTTTGCTCTTGTGTACAACCTGTCTACAACCTCTGTAAGTAGTCTCTTCATTACAATCTCCCTATTGAGCCTTCTGAGTACCTTCTATTTCTTGCTTGGAACCTGGTGGGTACAGTAAGAAAAAATGTTTTGAAAATTATAATGCACTATCCTTAAAGATATAGGTCATCAAATTCGTGTTATTATTTGGTCATATTTTCAGCCTCGGTACTATATTCTGAAGTTTGCAAAGCTTTCCTTGTTTATCTAAATATTGTACGAGCCTAGAAATGTAAAAGTCAGATCAAGGTTATATTGAATAAAGTGCACTTGGATGTAGTTTGCTTCCCCTTTATAAATTAGGCTGAATAGTCAACAGAATGTAAGGATTTCCAATCATAATTAAGCTCTCTATCCTCAAGGAATGGGTGCCTAAATGTAAAATAGGTAGATACTATTTTTGTAAATATGTTTGTGTATGCATGTCGCTCTACACATGCATGTACACACGTATGCACTTTTTAGTGAAGAAACTACAGCCATTGGTCCCACATACAGCTATTACAGTGACTCATTTTATTTTTGCTCTAAAGATCTCATTTTGGAGGTAGGAGTCTATATTCACGACAAAATGTATTTGAACATTAGGAGTTTTACATAAAAAGGTAAGCCTATTTATAATTCCTTTTTTAAAATAATGTTTTTTAGGGGCGCCTCGGTGGAACAGTCAGTTAAGTGTCCAATTCTTGGTTTCGGCTCAGGTCATGATCTCAGGGTCCTGGGATCGAGTCCTACCTTGAGCTCTGCACTCAGCGCGGGGTCTGCTTCAGATTCTCTCTTCTTCTCCCTCTGCCTCTCTTGATCATGCTCTCTCTCTCTCTAAAATAAATAAATAAATCTTTAAAATAATGCTTTTTATAAGAATGCAATTTTTCTCAGCACATGAAGAAAAATCATGCTTATTGCATATATACCTAAACTGTGCTTTTGTGCCCTGAAACATAAACTTCTGGATGACAAGGAAAAACAAAATTAATTCTCATTTTTGCCATTTTCAGCAAATTTCTTTTTCAAGGTGCAATAATTATTTCTATTACATTCTCCGATCTCTTTATGTGGATGGGTATATTAAAGTTCTTTGGTCACAAGCAATAGAAGTCAACTCAGGCATATTGAAAAGGAATTTTATTAGAAGGATATATGGGAGAAGTTCAGTTAAGCTTGGGCATCCAAATGGCAGGAGTGAATGGACCACTTCTTCAGGGTTCCCCCATCAGAAAGTCTTGGCTATAAATGTTTTCTGACCTTGAGTCACCCTGCTCAGGATTCAAATCCCAGGAGAATCAGCCTGGCCTGGCTCAGGTCCCAGGCACACTGCTTGGCCAAGGGAGTTGGGTCACTTGATTGGCAGTCCTGGCATGTGGAATAAAGCGGGGTTGTTTGCCAAAGGAAAAGTGGGGTGCTAGAACCAGAAGAAGGGGGAAGAGACTGTAGGCCAGCAAAAAGAACAGATTCTAACATAAAAGTCTTCAGAGCATTTTATGACTTATTAAGTTATTGGATATGGTACCTTTTCTTTCTTAAAATAATTTCCATAATTTGGACATTGGGATATTAAGAATATTACATGAACCTAGGGTTCACATAAGGACATTGAGACATTAAGAATATTACACAAGCCTTGGGTTCATATAAGGAGGCATTAAAAATTCTTGTAGAAACTACAAGTTCTTTGCCCAGACCCCCCTGAGAAAAATGCAGCTGGGAACAGCTTCCTTGACACCTTGCCCCGTGATTCAGTTAATACATCTTGGTTAAGGAGCAGCAAAGGTTCCCTTGTCACCTAGCAGCAAAGATTGTTACCCTTTCTCCATCCCTCCTAACTGGCAATGGTTTGGATTTGGGGAAATTTTTGGTTGACAAAACAAACACAAAATAAGTCTTCATTTATTTTTTTATTTTTTCTTTTCAAAATAAGTCTTTAAAGAGTAGTTATAAACTTTAGGGTACATGTGCTACACAGATGCATGTGTTTTTCAGATCCACTTCTTCTCCATGAAATTCTGGAATGAATATAAAGTATTTGTCCATGATGGCAGGCATTGTGTCTGTACGTTTGTTGCCGGCTTCTGTGCTTAACTGGCACTCGATATATATTTTTGGAATAAGGGTGTTGATGACTGAATGAGTCTACCTACTATTCATAAAATAAATTTTATGACTGGACAAGTTTGTTGGTTTTGCAAAATATTTCTTTAAAAAGCGAGCAGTTTTTGCTCTCAGACTATGTAGAAACTGAAACTTTTGGAAGGAAAGAAGATTTATTTCAACTATTCTGTTTTGGATTTAGACTTCCTAGTTTTAACTCTTTCTAACACACCATTTAATTAATTTATTTATTATGCTTGTTACCTATTTCCCCATGACAGAAGGTAGACTGCACAGATATAGAGATCTTTGCCTGTTTTGTTTATTGCTGGGCTTCTAGTATGTGCTCAATAAATAATTTGAATGGCTTAATACTACACATTTTGCTTGTTACTATATTGATGGTTAGTTGGATGTCTCTCTTACTAGAATACAATCTCCACAGGGCAGGGATCTTTTTCTGTTTTATCCTGAGTACCTTGAACTGGACCTGCCACATGTTTTGTTTCAAGTAAATATTTGACGAATGGATGAATGAATGAGTAAAGTATTTTACTATAAGTCAATCTATCTCTATCTCCCAAATTATAGAAACTTATTTTAAGTTATTTAGGATACTGCTAAATTGAAGCATTAGCATAGTATTTCCGTATTGAAGATAGCTTTTTAAAATTGAGCTAAAATTGATACATAAGATTATGTAAGTTTAAGTTATATGGCATACTGATTTGACACATTTATATATTGAAATATGATTACCACCAAAGTGTTACCTAACACTTAAATCACATAGTTATCTCTCTTTTGTGATAAGAACATTTAAGATATAATCTCTTAGCAACCTTGAAATTTATAATACAGTATTGTTGACTGTAATCACAATGCTGTTCATTAGATTGCCAAAACTTATTTATTTTTTGGTTGTGAGTTTGTATCCTTCAACAACATCTCCCTAGTTCTCTCCAGCTCTGAGCGCCTGGTAACCACCACTCTGTTCTCTATTTCTATGAGTTCAACTAAAGATAGCTTTTAAAAAGTACATGTACATTAGGACCATATTCTTAGCTATTTGCAGAATTCCTACATGATTTGAGCCTCATTGGAATCTGTTCCCACTCCCTATTCCAAGAACAATTCCAAGAGCGGATGCTTGCTGAGCCTTTAACTTCTCAAGTTCATAGTTTAAAAATTTACTTACAACATTTAATAAAATGTTAAAAGTTTCCTTAGAACTGCATTTTAATGTAATACCTACTTAATTTTAATCCTTATTAAAAATAAAAGTCAGTGGTAGCCACATTCCAAAGATCAGTTAACTTGTTGAGGATTATGCATTCACATGCTTAAGGAAAATACAAAGAGTATTAGAGAGTAAAATAAAGCCAGAATGAAGAAAATTATACTCCACTAACTAGTTTCCCTTTCTGTCTCCATAGTCAAAAATACCACCTTAGTAGTAGCTGGGCCGTTTCTTATATAATTAAAAAAGGGCTGGCTGGTGCGCTCTTCATTAATCGTTTTCTAGGAGGCTCATGAGATCTAAGAATAGCATTATAATTGGGAATAACTTTCTTCTCTGCAGACTACCTATTTCAAAGGGAAAAAAAGAATATTATCTGACTTTTTGTTATAGCTGTGGTAAGAATAAGGGGCGCCTGGGTGGCTCAGTGGGTTAACCGCCTGCCTTTGGCTCAGGTCATGATCCCAGGGTCCTGGGATCTAGGATTGAGCCCCACATTGGGTTCTCTGCTCAGCGGGGAGTTTGCTTCTCCCTCTCCATCTCCCTCTGCCTAGCGCTCCCCCTGCTTGTGTTCCCTCTCTGTCAAATAAATAAATAAAATCTTTAAAAAAGAAAAGAAAAGAAAAGAAAGCCAGAATAAAATGTTGTTTTATGTTACCTAATTACTAGCCAAATATATAAAAATTACTCTTTAGGGGTACCTGGGTGGTTCAGTAGGTTAAATGTCGCACTTTTGATTTCAGCTCAGGTCATGATCTCAGGGTTGTGAGATCAAGCCCCACATTAGGCTCCATGCTGGGCATGGAGCCTGCTTAAGATTTTCTCTCTCCCTCTCCCTCTGCCCCTCCCTCCTCTAAAAAAAATTACTCTTTATATATGAATTCTGTTCTTGTGAATGAATTCTAGTACTGGAAAGACAGATCTCATTTGGAATACACTTATATTGTTCTAATGTATATTCGATTACATAGCTATGGGCTAGAAGTTTCAATCACTTGTTTGCTCAACTAGTGCTTATTGACACCTTGAACTCTTAAAACTCAACAATAAGAAAATGAACAACCCAATTAAAAAATGGGCCAAAAACCAGAATAGACACTTCACCAAAGAAGACATGCAGAAGGCAAATAAGCTCATGAAAACCTACTCAAGAACATACATCATTGGGGAATTACAAATTAGAACAACAGTGAGATACCACTGTCCTATTAGAATGACCAAAATCCAAAACACTGACAATGCCAAGTACTGGTGAGGATGTGGAGTAATAGGAACTCTCATTCATTGCTGGTGGGAATGTAAAATGACTCTTTGGAACACAGTTTGGCAGTTTCTTACAAAACTAAATGTACTCTTACCATGTGACCCAGCAATTGCGCTCCTTGGTATTTATCCAAATGAACTGTTGTGTCCACACAAGAATCTGCACATGGATGTTTATAGCAGCTTTATTCATAATTGCCAAAACTTGGAAGCAACCAGGATGTCCTTCAATAGGTGAATCGATAAATAATCTGTGGTACATCTAGACAATGGAATATTATTCAGCGCTAAAAATAAATAAGCTCTCAAACCAAGAAAAGATGTGAAGGAACCTAAAATGAATATTAGTGAGTGAAAAAGCTCATCTGAAAAGGCTGCAATACTGTCTGATTTCAAATGTATGACTTTCTGGAAAAGGCGAAATTACAGAAGCCGTCAAAAACTAGTGGTTGTCAGGGGTTAGTAGGGAGGGAGGGATTAAGAGGCAGAGCACAGAAGACTTTCAGGGCAGTGAAACTATTTTATATGATACTATAATGGTGGATATATACCATTATACCTTTGTCAAAACCATAGAATGTACGGCACCAAGATTGAACCTTCATGTAAACTATGGACTTTGGGTGACTATGATGTGTCAGTGTAGGTTCAGGGATTGTAGCAAATGTACCACACTGGTGGGAGCTGCTGATAGTGGGGAAGTTGTGCATGTACAGGGATAGGCGGTATATGAGAGCTTCTTGTACCTTCCACTCAATTTTGTTGTGAACCTAAAACTGCTTAAAAAAAATAAATTTTATTGATTAGAAAGAAAACGGAACTACTGTGTTAAGGAGGTTGGGGTAAGGGAAGTTCCTTCTTGTTCCTGAGCTGAGAATGGACTGGAGGTGAGCAGTGGTGGGAGTTGAAGGATCCACCATGGTAATTCAGTGAGAGATGATAGTAACTAGGACATAAGCATGACAGCGGAAAAAGGGAGAGGTGGACAGGTTCAGATGTGTTTTGGTGATAGGACTGACAGAGCTTGCTGAGGGGTTGAATCTGCCGTTAAAGGAAGGGACAATTCAGGATGCCCCTGGGGTGACTAGTGATACTATTTACTGAGAAATGGAAGATGGGAGGGAGTGGGGGTGGCTGTGGTGCACAGGGAGTTTTGGAAGGGGAAATCAAGAGTTCCATGGTAGCTAATGTTGAGTGTGAGATGTCTGAGGTAGTCAACTGGAGGTATTAAGTAGGTTATTTTTTGTTTGCTTTTGCTTTGTGGAAACAAAAGTTTCTCTCTCAAATGCCATAGTTTCTCAAAAGTGACCTTTCCTCTTTGGATTTTTTACTTTTTATTTGCATAACTGTAGCCTCCTCGCCCCCACCTTTTTAAGAATAAAAGATACAACTGATTCAAATGTCTCAAGTGTCAAATTCTTCAGAAAATTGCTTGCAGTTTTGGTATTAGTTTTTCCAATTCTATTTCCACCTCTTACAGAGATTTTGATGATTTCGAGGCCAAGTTTCAGATAGCTCAGGCTCAGGTACACGAAGTTCCTCCTCTAGTAGTGCAAGAAGGAACGCTCTCAACACCTGGATTCATAAGAACACAAGCTCAGCTGGGATGCAGAACCACACATGCATTACAAGATATACGACACCGTATGGTACATATTTGTTCATTTCAGTCATCCTTACCAGACTGAGCGTGTAAAGGCCAGAGATTTTTTACCCCAAGCATTAACATATATGCAGTATTGGATATTTGTATATTTGATTAACATATAAATAAATCTTCCTTACAGAGAGATAAGCTATGAGAAGAAATGGGAAGAGCCAGGAAGAAAGCCAACTTTGAGCCACTGGGTTGTTCATATAGATTCAATGCTCTTACCAGAAGTCAAGTTGATGATAACAAGTATAACCAAGCAACCAGTTGTCTTCTCTAGGCAATGGCAGACAACTAGTTTCACTGATTTCTTTCATTGAGTTGACTGAATTTAATAATTTAATAGTAATTTAGCAGATACTCCCTCTTCTAAAGATGAGACAATGTCCGTGTGAGGTGTAGTTGAGGATGTCCATAAACACTTTTATGAAAGCTCTAGATTTTACTTTAGAGCTTTAGAGGTTTTGATGCTTTCATTGGCCTTAATGACGATTTTTTTCTTTCAATGGGAGAATATTCACTTTCTAAATTAAAAAAAAAGGCATTTGGTGTTTAAGGAGAAAGAAATATCACTAATTTTTTTGTGATTTTAATTCATTCACTTAACAATTATTTGATAGACTACTGTCACGGGGACTCTTCTGGGCTACACAAAGCAATTCATTTCTAGAATTTGTACTCTGGTAGGAGAAGACAAGCACATTACAAACAAATCATGTGTTAGGCGACAATTAAAGTGCTATAAAGACAAATGAAGTAGGTCTAAGGAGGTAGAGTGCAGAGAGAATGTGTGCATTTTTAGACAGAGTCAGGGCCGACCTCTTAGAGAACATGACATTCGGTGTAAAACCCGAATGAAGTGAAGGTGGGAGTTTGTTGAGGATAATAGGAACATTCCAGACAGAAAGAATGGCAAGTGCGAAGGCCCAGAATTGAGGGATTGGCACACAATTATTTATGAGTAGATTTAAATAACAACCTTCTGTTATTTTACTTTCTAATGCTTAAAGTAGACCCTTTTATGTTGAATAAGCAAGACACCAGGAGAGTAATTACCATATACCCTTCCAAAATTCCTCAGATTGCAGCAGTTTATATTTAGGGAGAGAGACAAAACTTCAGTGGCTGGAAATCCTTGGCTGAATTGTGGAAACAAATAAGTCACTTTATCTGTTTATCCTTTTGCCTCTCTGTTCAATTATCAGTTCCCCTCCCACCACAGAAAAAAAGTTAGGAAAAAAATACAAACAAAGAGAATGAGAATGAGAATGGGCCAAGGGCAAAATAACCTCTGAAGACAAAGTTTACTAATGCCTTCGAGTCTATGCAATACTTAAGGGCTCTGAGTAAACATATTGGGATCCCTCAAGCACTTGAGGAACATGTTTACCTCACCTATGTGAGAGTTTGTTTTTTCTTTCATTCAGCAAAGGCCATCTCCTGAACAATACCTGGTTACCCTCATTTTTATAAGCCGGGGGATTTTAAAGGAATTAGGATGAAATTACTTTTTTTAAAAAAAGATTTTATTTATTTATTTGACAGAGAGGAGAGAGATCACAAATAGGCAGAGAGGCAGGCAGAGAAAAATGGGGAAGCAGGCTCCCCGCTAAGCAGAGAGCCCGATGCGGGGCTTGATCCCAGGACCCTGAGATCATGACCCAAGACGAAGGCAGAGGCTTTAACCCACTGAGCCACTCAGGCGCCCCAGGATGAAGTTACTTTTTAAATACTTTCTAATTTAAATGTCTCAGCAACCTCATTCGGCTTTTTCCAGGTGATAAGGATTTAGGTGATTTTACGATGTTGATACTAACAAATTTGCAGGGACTATAACACTTGCCATTTATGTCAACAAAATTTGCATCTTCATGCAAAACTTGCTAATCGGATTTTTCTCAAAATAAGAGGGATTAAGATGGATTGACTTAAAATAGACACACAAAAACTTAGGATGTCCCTGGATACCCCAAAAAGACTGGGCTAGCATCCTTCAGTGCAGTTGAAATAGTGGAATGACGAGAGATGAAAGTGACTGGCTGGCTACAGGAGAACAAGCCAGAGACAAAGGCAACACATGGTGCCTCTGGAATTTTTCAATGAAAAAAAAATTAATAGACTTTATTTTTTCACACAAAATTGAGTAAATACATACGCATCCATTTTTATTGCTATAATCTCAGAATTGTTTTTATCTTAGTTTCTGATTGGTACTTAAACATCAGTGGTTTGGAATATTACACAGCTTTTACTTTCTCTTGGTATATGTTTACTGATCTCTAAACATATACAAGAGATTTGTTTTTGTTTTTGTTTTTTTTAAGATTTTATTTATTTATTTGACAGAGATCACAAGTAGGCAGAGAGGCAGGCAGAGAGAAAGGGGGAAGCAGGCTCCCCGCTGAGCAGAGAGCCCGATGCGGGGCTCGATCCCAGGACTCTGAGATCATGACCTAAGCCGAAGGCAGAGGCTTAACCCACTGAGCCACCCAGGCACCCCAAGAGATTTTTTTTTTTTAAGAAATCCCATTATACTTTGGTAATGTAAGGAACCCCTTCCCTCCCATGGAGACTACCTGTCACCCTTAAGTAAGTAGAATGAACAGATCTCAGGCATTTAGAAAAGCAGCTCTGACGGTGGTGTGGATGCTCAGAGCTGAGACCTTTGAGGAGGAAGCTGTTATAAATAGAGGGTGGGGGGTAAGGACCTCACAAAGGCATGTGAGGATAATGAGGAAATGAATTCAGAAGGCCCTTCAGAGGACAACAGTCTTGGCAGCAAATTTCACATTTGGTGAGGAGGCAGTCAGAATGGAGTCTGGAATGTTCTAGCTCGTCTGATGAGGTGAATGTTGATGCTGATTCACTGATACATACACAGGGAGCAGGTTGAATTGTCCTGGGAAGAGAATGGTCAGAATGACATGGCTGGGCCTTGGATATATTAATCTTGAGGTGCTTGTGAGACGCACAAATGGAGGTTCCTAATACATACTTAGATATTGAGTTTGGAGCTTAGGAGAAAGGTGGGAATAGAGGTGTATGGTTCAGAGTTGTCTGCAGGTATGCGATAGATAAATCCCTACAAGTAAATGACAAAAGCCAAGAAAGTGCAAATAGATAAGAGGGAAGACTGAGGATGTAGCACTTGAAGAGGCAAAACGGAAAAAAAAAACAACAACAAAACGAAGAAGAATACACACAATGGGAAAAAGCTGGGACTTTTAACAACTTACTTAAGCTTTCTGTGCCTCAGTTTCTCCATCTGTAAAATGGGTTATTTATGTACCTTGTAATTTCTAGTAGCCGAAGACATAAGTCTGTCATAGTATAAAAAGAGTGGCTTTATACTCAGAATTTCTGATCTTTCTTTTAGTTGTATTGCATTAGGCAATGCATATCTTCTCTGAGTATTGTTATCTACAAAATGGATTGGCAGTACTGCCCTTAACTAGATTAAAGGAGATGATGTGAATAAAGTTCCTAATTAAAAAAAGGGGTTATTTAATAGTACCTCCCATGTAGAGTGTTGAGGGGATGAATTCGTTGTATAGAAAATGCTGGGGCGCCTAGGTGGCTCAGTCATTAAGCGTCTGCCTTTGACTCAGGTCATGATGCCAGGGTCCTGGGATCGAGCCCCGCATCGGGCTCCCCGCTCAGCAGGAAGCCTGTTTCTCCCTCTCCCATTCCCTCTGCTTGTGATCCCTCTCTCGCTCTGTCTCTCTCTACCAAATAAATAAAATCTTTTAAAAAGTAAATAAATAAATTGGGACGCCTGGATGGCTCAGTCATTAAGTGTCTGCCTTCAGTTCAGGTCATGATCCCAGGGTCCTAGGATCAAGTCCTGCATGGGGCTCCTTGCTTGGCGGGGACCCTGCCTCTCCCTCTGCCTGCTGCTCCTCTTGCTTGTGCTCTCTCTCTCTCTGACAAATAAATAAAATTTTTAAAAAATAATAAATAAATATGGGGCGCCTGGGTGGCTCAGTGGGTTAAAGCCTCTGCCTTCGGCTTAGGTCATGATCTCAGGGTCCTGGGATCGAGCCCCGCATCGAGATCTCTGCTCGGCGGGGAGCCTGCTTCCCCCTCTCTCTGCCTACTTGTGATCTCTCTCTCTGTCAAATAAATAAATAAAATTTTTTAAAAAAATAATAATAAAAAATAAATAAATAAAAAATCCTGGCCACTAGCCCTCTTGTTCTGCTGAGGTGACTCCTTCTGGCAAGCTCTCTAGTCAGATGCTCAATAACTTGGGGTCAGTGTATACCACAAAGGATCAGAGACGGCCCAGGCAAACTATCTGACCACAGTTCATTTAAAAAAAATAAATGCTTCTCTAGTACACTGCCTTGCACATAATACAGGTTATATAATTTCATATTCTTGGGGTAAGGCTATTTAAGATGATATGGAAAAAGAGAAGCCAGCTAAGAGCCCTGGGAAAGAGCAATCCGAGTGAGAAGAGAACGTGGAAAAGCATTGCTACGGAAGCGCAGACTGGAGTCTCAGCAAGGGGGTAGTCAACGGTGTCGAATGTGACACTAAGCTCCCCTAACTGAGGCTTCATGAGAAGTTTTTGGGTCTGTTGATTAGGGAGTCATTGGTGTCCTTAGAATGGTTCAGAAGCGGGGGTTTAAGAGAAATGTAAATGACCTGTGTTCAGAGCTGGTAAATTGAACACTTTCACTTCCCTCCCCTCCTACGGTCCACTGACATAATAGTGAAGGGTTTTTTTTTTTTTCTTGTTTTGTTTTGCTTCGCTTTGCTTTGCTTTGGGCATAAGCAAAGAGAAAGAAAAGATAAGCGATAACAGCAACAAAATTTTGGCAACTGGAAAGCAAAGAGGGATGAGTGCTAATTTTCTTACTATAACCAAGAAAACTGAAAACTAATGCAACAATGGGGGAAGCCCAGAAGCAAGCTGAGTTGCTCTACAGAACCCCAGAAAGGCCCAGAAATTGGGGATTTTAGGTATCTCTGAAAGCAGCGTTGAGAGTGAAGATGAAAACAGAAGGTCTGCTTTAGAAGCAGTTAGACTCATCCTCACCCCCTCGTGCTGTCTCACCATGACCTTCCCCAGCCCTGTGCGGCCCGAGGGACTGAAACTCCCCCACTAGGGAAGACAACTGAGGGTAGAGAGGGTGCACAGAATGACTTTGATGGTGCAACACCAGTAAAGACAGGAAGGGTAAGTGGAAATCCCTATGCTGAATGGTGAGATACCCTAGCTTCATTCTCTTCTTCTTCTCCCAGGTGCTGCAACCAAGTTTGTATCTTCTGGCAAGAAGAGTAGAAACCTTTTTCTCTGGATGTATGAGCACTTCCAGGAGAAATAACCTAAATATACTGACATTTAGGGGTCCACCAATGAAATGACTCAGCCAGATCATCTTCCAGTGATGTCTACCAGCTAATAAGCCCTATTCATGCACGTAGCGCTTCCATAGTCTGCCTGTGTGAGTGTCTAAAGTCTTAACAGCTCTCAGCCTTAGAGCCATCTTCTTGGAAACCTCTGCGCCATGAGAGCCAAGTGGAGGAAGAAGCGAATGCGCAGGCTGAAGTGCAAAAGAAGAAAGATGAGGCAGAGGTCCAAGTAAACCGCTAGCTTGTGCACCCGTGGAGCCACAGGAGCAGAAATAAGGAAAGCCAGAGGCCAGGAACACTGGTACCAATTGTTGGACTGCATGCCTACTTTCTAGAGCTTGATTCAATGGATCTAGACCATTCATCGCCATCTGCTTGCAATGACCACCTTTGAGAGACCTGCCTTGTTCATACCAAAACAGTCTCTTTTGGCCCTTTGCCCTGGACCTGTGACTTTTCGGGACTAACTCTGTTTTCATCTGTGGCTGAATGTAACACGTGTACAATAAATCATCTCTTCTGCTGTCTTAGCTGAAGAAAAAAAAAAAGTCTTAACAAAGGACGAATGGTGCCTTGGGTTTTTCTCTCTGTCTCTCTCATCTTTCAAATACAGTGTCTACATTATGGTGTGAGTGCTAAAAGCCAAAAAGAAAAAGTGCCAGAAGAAGTCATATCATCTTTAATGACCCAGCCTTGGAAGTTACTCAGCATCCTCTGTACTTCAGTCTGCTTACGAAGGTCTACTGGGTCCAACTGGAGGCAACATAGACCCCACCGTTGGTGAGGGAGTATAAATTGTTATCCTGTAAGAAGGGCACATGGAGTGGGACACAAACTAATCAATTAGGACAGCTTCTACATAGAGGATGGGGAATGACAATGACATGACAAATTCTTAGCAGCACTGGGTAATGGAAGACATGGAACAATGCCTTAAAAATATGCCAGGAAGATAACTTTCAACCTAGATTTCTATACTCAGCCAAGCTATGACTAAAGAGTTAAGACAGGATAAAGACATTTGTATATATTCAACTTCTCAAAGAATTTCTCTTCCATGTACCCTTAACCAGGAAACTTCTGGAAACTCCATCAATATGAAGGCATAAACAGAGAATGGAGAAGATTCAGGAATTGAGGCTCGGAACAGGAGAGACATGAAGGGAAACCACCGCCCGCCCCCCCACGACTCCTAGGACGACAACCATGCAGCGATTAGGGGTAGAATGGGGGACAGAGAACTCAGGAGTGATGTCCCCATGAATATGATACATTTTCTGATGTGTTTGAATGTTCTGAGAGTGTGGGAATGGATTAGTAATAAGTACATAGGAAACCAAGCAAACAACGAAAGACAATATTTAAGTCTAGGGAAAACCAAAAGATTTACATGAAAGTAAATGTGGACACACATGGCTAAACTGTGAGTAACATCTGCATACTTATAATAATATAAAAAATTAAATTTAATCTTTGGAGAATAGGAAACCGTGGTGGTACAGTATAGGTAAAAGAGCTAAATCCTAATTTCCGAAGGACAAATTCAATATATAATATTTAAAATCGAAAATAACGTAAAAGGCAACATAAGCACATTATTAGAAAACATGGAGGCAAATATGTAAAGGAAAAGTGAAAGAGGTAAAAGTAGTTCCACTGGGAAGCAAAAATTGGAGGAGACATTATTTTTACTTAACTTTTTTTTTTTTTAAAGATTTTATTTATTTATTTGTCAGAGAGCGAGCACAAGCAGGCAGAGTGGCAGGCAGAGAGAGAGGGAGAAGCAGGCTCCCCGCTAAGGAAGGAGCCCGATGTGGGACTCGATCCCAGGACCCCGGGATCATGACCTGAGGTGAAGGCAGCCGCCCAACCGAGCCACCCAGGCGTCCCTTTACTTAACTTGTATAGAAATATTTCATTTAAAGACTGTACACATAGTTGAATTAAATAAAAATTACTATTTTAGAAAACCATGAATGAAAATTTCTGTCAAAATATGGAGATTTGCAAATGTTTTCTTCCCCTCCCAATCCCACTAAACACAATAAATCAACTTACACGGACAAAGAAAATGGAAGAAGAAAAGAGAGTCAGATAGGAGCTTATACAATCGGAGACAGAGGGTCCTCATTTAGAAAAAAATACAAAAGTAGGTATGAAAATGAATTTAGAACAAGGAAAGACATCACAACAAAGCACTAATTTTAAAAAGCTAACAAATATGAAATTATAAAAATAATAGTATTTTTAGTAATAGACAAAAACATTTTATAATGCTTTTTTTCTTACATCTTTATATATACCCTTTGATTTCTACTTCACAGGATAAAATGTTAAAATATAACTTCCTTTAGAGTGAACAGAAAGGTAATTTAGTCTTCTGTCTAGTATGCTTAATCAAAAGAAACATTTTATTATTGGTTTAGAAAACTTTCTTTCAGCTTCAAAATTCATTATTGGTGGGGCACCTGAATGGTTCAGTCAGTTAAGCATCAGACTCTTGATTTGGGCTCAGGTCCAGATCTCGGGCTCAGGCTCTGCACTGAGTGTGGAGACTGCTTAAGATTCTCTCTCCTTCTGGGACGCCTGGGTAGCTCAGTTAAGTGGCTGCCTTCGGCTTGGGTCATGATCCCAGGGTTCTGGGATCGAGTCCTGTATTGGGCTTCTTGCTCAGCAGGGAGCCTGCTTCTCCCTTTGCCTGCTATGCCTGTCGCTCCCCCTGCTTGTGCTCTCTCTCTGACAAATAAATAAATAAAATCTTAAAAAAAAAAAAAGATTCTCTCTCCTTCCTCTGCCCTTCCTCGCTGTGCTCTCTGTCTGTCTAAAAAAACAAAACAAAAACAAAACCCCAAAATTCATTATTGGTAACATGTGAGATTTCAGGACTGTTGCCAAATTTAGGAAAATTGCTATGACTTTTTTTTCATATATAAGCTGTAGAATTTCAAAACATTTCGAGTTTTCTTATGATCTAATTATAAATAACACTTGAATTGAGATTAAGACCCTTTCACTGTGTCGGTTGTTTTGTATGTCAAATCAGCAGGAAATTTATCTTTTTCTAGTTCTTATGATTCATCCCCCTTTATTATATGGATTATCAACACTCCAAGAACATATTCATTGCTTCTATGCAAAACATGTATCTTCCTTTTAATAATGGAATGGGTATGTTGGTACTTGTCCTTTTGTGTGTATTTTACTTGTCCAATTGTATTCTTGGTATACTCGGAAAGGTTTTTTGATACAACTTTTTTCCCAGCATCAGAATAATTCCTATTGATTTACTTGTTCATTTTACTGTTTTTAATTACATATTTCAATTATTTTTAGAATGGATTTGCTCTCAATCCTTGTTAAATCATTTATAGATGACAAAATAAAGTATCCTTTATTAGTATATCCAAATAAGAAGTCTGTAATTTCTCCCATACTCTATTGAAATTATTCTAAATTTATTTCCAAGTTGCAATAGTTAACCCTACAAATACCCGACAAATATACAAATTCTGATCAATCTTTTTTGTGTAAATTCCATCAAGAGTAGAAAAAACATATGGCATGTTTAGTAATTATATATACTGAGTCATCAAATATATTCTGAAGAGAGAACTTCTGTTTTCACTAGGTGTCAATGAGAATCAAATTCTCCAATTACAATTTACACATGCCATCCCTGGAATAACTTTCCCCAGACTAGCTTCTGGCTCAGAGTCACATGACACTGGTCCTGCATGTTTATATCATGACAGCATGCGTAGCCATGGAGTAGAAATAGTCTTGAAAGTCATTTCTACACTAGGGTGACTGGAAATAATATGGAAGCAACTGGAATTTCACTCACAGATCCTTCTAAATTCAATCTAAATGTAGCCCAAACTCAAGTTCCACTTATTCAGATCCCAAAATGCCCACAGCAACTCCCAAACCACCCCATACACACAGGGAAATGGAATAGTAGAGATTTCCTAATGGAAAAAGACAGCATGCTTAGCCAATCATGGTTAAAATTCCTTACTTTTGATATTTATATAATCATATGGGCATATTGTTAGGGCTCTTTCCAGGACCTTGGAAATGAAATTCTAAAGTTTAAGCTACATTTAGCTTCAAGTTTAATTTACCTCCGACAAAAGCAATGAAATTTTGGAAAACAAATTAATGTGTGTAAATGGCTTGTCAAACCAGAGAAAGTTGAAACCTGAGCTACAAGCAGGGAGATCCAGAAACAAGTGAACATCACACTAAAGATCCTCCAATAGGATCAGGAAATGGAGGCTCCAGGTATTTCTGACGTGGTGATAAATGCCAGTCTGAAAACAAGAGAATTGAAGGTGAAACATCGGCTCTCGTAGACAGAAGATGCTTCACACACCACCAACCCCACCTCTCTCTAACCCTGCTATACGCATTGTTTCCAAGATCTTACTTACTGCTCTTTTTCTTTTCTGGTTTTTGAATAAAATGCTCTTTTATCAAATTAAGATTAGCCGCCAACCTACAGCCCTCTGTCTCCAACCTGTACAACAGGACAAGGACCAGCCCCCATTTCAGCAGAAGACTGGAGGTTTATTTTCTAAATGGGCTATCTCAGAGGGTATTTGGACACAGGGACATCTGTGCATGGAGGTCCCCATCATTGTGATTCAGTTCAAACTGAAACACTGAATGATCAGATTCTTTCTCCTTCTCTCCCCTGCCTTCCTTGATTCACTTCAGAAAATAGTAGAAAGCAGACAAGAGATTTTAGAATTCCTCGCTGATGAAATTGACCAGTCCAGGATTAGAGATCTATAAATATTGATATTTGGGGGTCCTCCAATAAAAGAACATAGCCTGATTACCTAGCACCCTTCCATTGACAAACCCCCCACAAAGAGTTTTAGTTAGTTTTCAATCCTTCTGTCTGAAACAGGAATGGACAGCCAGAGATCACTTGACAGTTGAGAAAGCCACTGACACAAAGAACCAAGATCAAAATAAACAGGAAAAGGAGATGATAAGAAAAAAAAAAAAGAAAAAGAAAATTAAAAAAAAAAAAGAAAAAAAAGGAGAAAATTTCGACAACAGCAATGGCATTCTAATATTCTTGGAGATAAGTAAAGATACGGGATCCCTGAAACAGAAACCAGGTTCTGTAAAAACGAAATATTCAGGGGAAAAAAAAAAGAGAGAAGAGAGCATTTAGACTCAAAAGTCTGATAACACAAAAGGAAATAGTAACTGAAGAGTTGAAAGATAAAGTTGAGAAATCTCCCAGAAGTCAGAAAAAAGATTAAGATATAGGAAATGGAAAATTAAAATGAGAATATTTAATATAAAAACTTCCTGCATGGTCCATAATCTGAATAGTAAGAGTTTCAGAAAGAGATAATAGAGAAATAGAGAAAATTAAGTTATCAGAGAAATAATTTTGGATAATTTCTCACACTATACAGGGCCCATTGTATATCCAGGAGAGGACTTGGAAAATCAAAATACGTTATTGTATAATTCCGGAACACTTGTGGAGAAAGAGAGAGTTTAGGAAACTGAGGCTCAAGGAAGTTTAAGAACTTGCCCAAAGTTACCCAGCTGGGAACAGGCAGAATGATGGCTGAACACAAGACTGTCATGTCCCACTACATAGTTTTGAGTGGCAGCAAACAGAACAGATTTATATCAGGACCTAGTTAGTATGAGGAGAAGACGGTGAGTTTTTGGTAGCGGAAACACAAATATTAATGTAAGTTGAAGATAAAAAGTCATCAGAGGCCAAGAATTGAAAGTACAAGAGAGAGGAGTACTTGAACCTTGTCTTTGAAAATTTGGTGGGGGAGTTAGCACAGTGAGATGGGCAAGGGTTTGCCCTGGGAAGGAGTAAAGCTATGGGCAGGAAGTAAGGGTGGGTGAAGTTGCTGTTAACTTAGAGAGGAATCTCAGTGACACTGTTTTCTCCACTAAGTAGGAGGCTAGTTACTCTCCTAGGAATAGATGAGGAAGGGGAGGGCTGGATCTTTACAAGGGATTGTCGAGGGTGGGGGTGGAGGGGGTTGGAAAGTACCTGGAGCATTTAGGAGACAGAGTAGAACTGCCAGACTTAGCAAACGAAAATACAGCTCGCTCAGTTAAATCTGAGTTGCAGAGTAACGACAGATAATTTTTTTTTAGTGTAAGTCCCAAATGTGACATGGTATTTTCTCTGGCAACCCTTAAAGAGAGATTGTAAAGCATGCATAAAGAACAGTAAAGTTGCTTTAAAATAAGAAATGTGGAATGGTGCAACCTCAGTGTGAACTGGGCATCTGA
Source organism: Potos flavus (assembly GCA_028534135.1). Taxonomy (NCBI): domain Eukaryota; kingdom Metazoa; phylum Chordata; class Mammalia; order Carnivora; family Procyonidae; genus Potos; species Potos flavus. The sequence continues at coordinate 89,407,742 of CM052900.1, read as the reverse complement.
TGGTAACCTCCTCGCCAGAAGTAAGGTAAAACATTGGGCTGGGCTTTCCCTTCGCAGCAGCGGAAAGGGAGCTGGGCTGAGAGCCAGGAGATAGCTTGAGGATGCAATTCTTAGGGCCTCTCCTGAGAGTAATGGGAAGAGATATGTGTGGGAACTAGATTTGGAACTAGAGATTTGGAACTGGCAGGGAAGCCATTGCTGCAAATAGTTTTGTCTACTTTCTAATTTTGCCTGACTGGTCATCTACATTTTACATCTTATAGGTGTGTACTAAGGGTGGATATTTCTAAGTAATCACCTGCAAAGTATTTGGGCTCTTTAAAACACTGGAGTAATACTGAATTGATGTTGTCCTCACCAGCAGTATTCCCAAGAAAAAGACTGATTTTCCCCCATGTAATTCTTTTACATGTTTGAGGTTTATTGTAGTGGTTTGGACTCATGGTTAAGAGGCTATAGCCAATCTATGGTCACAGACCACGTTAACCAAGTTACTTAATATAATATGCCTGGTACTCGGTTTCCTTGTTTGTAAAATTTGGGTAATAATCATTCCTAACTTGTAGGGTCATTGGAAGGATGAAATGCGTTAATATGTGTAATACTTAGAATCTGCTACCCAAATATACAATCTTACATTAGATGTTATAGGTAGATAAGGAGAAGTTTTAAAATATCTTCATTACTATACATTTGATTATACTTTGTCAGGAAATACATAGTCAGGAAATCAGTGGTTTTACGAAAGACATTCATAGGGGAGGGGAGGCATACATAGATAGAACGCAGAGGATTTTTTTTTAGGGCAGTAAAAATATTCTGCATGATACTATAATCATGGATACATATCATTATACATTTGTCCAAACTCATAGAATGTACAACAGCAAGAGTGAACCATAACATAAACTATGGACTGTAGATGATAATGATAATGTCCGTAGAGGCCCATCAACTGTGCTCTCTCTCTCAGATAAATAAATCAATCTAAAAAAAATATACTCTTTAAAAAAGAGTCTTAATAATTTAAAAGGTGGTAAAAGTAGAAATATATTTGTTTTAATAAATAATGCAATATTTAATAATTTAATAAAAAGAAATTTAATGAAAAGTTCAGCAAAAAAGAAAATGCTTCATGGTGAAAAAAAGACATTTGTTAGCATAACTTTTGTATATGTTTTGTAGACTTGCATAGTCAAGAAATAAGTGATTTTAAAAGGACACTCATTAGCATATCTTTGTATACGTTTTATACATATATAGTCAAGAAATTAGTACAATTTAAAAATTTTAAAGCTAGAGGTTTGCTTCCCTTTGGGGAACATACACTTCAGTTCCTTAACTATTTATTGACTGAAGGTGTTTGAACTGGGAGTCACGACATCTGGGAGACACCGCGTTAAGTTGTGGAACCCAGCTCTGCCACATACTAGCGGGGATACCTAGTGAGTTAAGCTGAGGGACATTTCTCTCATCAATAAAATGACCAACAATGCTTGCTTAAATTAGATCATCTATCATGATAGATAGAGTTTGGGTGTGCAATTCACTTTAATTCCTTTCCCTTAACTCATAAATTAGTGGGTGGGATGGATTTTGCCTTATGTTGTGCAGGGTAGACTCAACATACCTCTTCTTCTCCTTTTATTTTTTTTTAAAGGTTTTATTTATCTACTTGACAGGGAGAGAGAGACAGTAAGAGAGGGAATACAAGCAGGGGGAGTGAGAGTGGGAGAGGCAGAAGCAGGCTTCCCACTGAGGAGGGAGCCCCACAGGGGGCTGGATCCCAGGATCCCGGGATCATGACCTGAGCCGAAGGCAGATGCTTAATGACTGAGCCACCCAGGAACCCCACATATCTCTTCTTTTAAATAAGTCCTCAAACCCAATCAGAGCCCTAGAGTCTAGAGGACAGTTATCTTAGTTTCTTTGTTGTATGCATGTACTGTTGAATTTGTGGCTATGTGCCGGGTGCAACTCCGTTAATGAAGACTTTCAGGCAGCTGTGAACTTGATTTTAACTGTCGTTTGATTTCTTCTTTTGCAAACTCATAAGATCCCAGAAGCCAGGGGTCTGTTTATTCATTTAAACTCCTTCTGAGTCATTCAGGTACAGGGTGTGTCTGTCAATTGAAACTGCACACGGAGAAGTTTTGCGTTCACATCTGCCAGGATGGGAAGCCAATGCGACCAGGGACTGGGTGGAAATCTTCGGTGTCGCATCAGGGCAGGGCAGAAGTGCTGTGAGCTTGTCATTTAGGCTGAGCTGACCAAGGCCCACTCTACTCTTATCTTCGGAAGTAGCATCTAAGCGAAAGAAAAGAGTAGGCGTGTTGGGAGCACTGAGGTTTGGGGGCCTCTGAGTTCTCCCGAGTAGAAGGTGAGAGAACGGCACCGGCCTCAGATTAGGCTGGCAGGGCCCAGCGGCTCTTCTTTTTTGGAAGTTTTTGAGCTGCCCAAGCTTTTTAAATCTCTCACGCCCCAGCAGCTGCCCATCTCCCCAAAGGTCTCCCACTGGCCAGAATCTGAGACACAGGGCTGACCGTGAGCCCGGTTGAATGAGGGAAACCCCCCACCCAGCGTCTCGCCAGGCGCTGGCCCATCTCACCGCGAGTCCCGGGAAAGCCACTTTCTGCCCCCTCAGACCGCAAGTTTCAGGGCAGCAGCAGGATGGGGGTGGGGAGAAGTAAAGCAACCTCCGGGGCCATTCTCCCTTCCAGACTGCTGCATATCTCCTCCGTGTCTCTTACAGCCCCTCGCCAGCTTCTCCTCCCCAGAGAGCGGCCGGGACTCTTGGGGTCTCGCCCCTTGTTTTCCCTGCCTGTGCAGGAGCGGCCGCGGGGGCGCCGGTCCAAAGTCTCCGGACTGCGATCCAACCAAGGACTCCAGCGTGTAGGGGAACAGAGAGGTGCGCTGCGAGACGCCGGGTTGTCCTCTGCGCCCTAAGACTTTTCAGGAGAAAAGTTTCCAAAGGCTCCCACCTCCTCTCTTTTGTAAGACTCGGGAGAATGGTCTCCGGGAGTGGCGGACAGCAGGGCCAGGGCCGTGATTTATGCATCAGAATCCAGGGGGCACCAGCCTCCGTCCCTTCTCTCTCTCTCTTTTTCGGTTGCCTGTGGGGGAGGAGGGTGTGTGTGTGTGTGTGTCTGTGTGTGTGTGCGCGCGCGCTTCTGCCCCAGATCTTTCCTGGACAGTGAGTCTCTGCAGCCGAGATCCGGAGGCCGCCAGCTGCTGGCGGAGGGCGTGGGGGTTGAGATATTAACCCCTCCCCGCCTCTTCCTAGAGAAGCCACTCAGCCTCAGCGGGGCGCTCGGCGACTTCAGCTAGCTGGCCGGCGTGGGCAGCGGCGAGCAGGGCTGGCCATTGGAGTGTGCGGCTGCGGAGGGAGGGGACCCCGACTCGAGTAAGTTTGGAGAGCGTCGCAGTCAGTCCGGGGCAGCAGCAAGATGCCGAGCGCGCAGTGGAGACCCGGAGCTCTCCCAACGCAACTTCGTCCTGCCTGAGCAAGGTAGGGGACTGCGCGCCTTGCCAGCGCGGGCCGGGGGCGCGGGGGACCCCCGCTGCAGGAGGTCTTTAGTGTTAGAAAGGAATTTTTAGACCGGAACGAAAAAAAAAAACAAAACAAAAAAACAAACAAGACCAACTTTTAAAACATCCATCCCTGGGCTGCTAAGGAGCCCGACCCGATCGGATTGTTCTTGGGGCACTTGTGATTTACGAAGTTTGGAAAAGCGTTAAGTCCAGTTGTAAACCCGACCAGGGGTGGGGGATAGTGAAACTGCGGTCGGTAGCAGAGGGAGGGAAGGCGCTTATATTTGGAAATCCTATAGACAAAGAATATGGGAGGTAGGGGGTAAGGGCTTAAACTTGCACTGGTGGCGAGCAGGGTGTGGAATTAGATGGGAGAAATGCACAGCTTCTAGGCACGAGCAGCCTCTGCTGTCCCGGGAACTGCTGTCTCTGTTACTCCACTTCTTTCACATTGCTGCATTATCTTGAAACATTACAAGTAGACTTCTGCTAACCAGTGCCGTTTCATTCCCTCCACACTTTCTAGTTCTAAGAGAGGAGGCAACATGTTGGGGGAGGGCAGTAAATGAAACCGCCGGCTCTGGTTCAGCAATGCACCAGACGTACGTTTATGTTTCTGAACAGAAGCTTTGAACTTGGAATTAGGAATGTAGTAGCATGTATCGTTATCATTAGTAGTATAACTTCTCTCTTTTGTGTGTGTACCTGTGTGTGTTTTGGCCAAACCCACAGTAACTAATCATACTCCTTATACAATCAATGAATGTACTAAATTCCTGGGATTTATTGCAATCTCTTATGAATGATTTTTACTGAATACCTTTATATTTTTTTGCACTGGCTTACAAGGAAAAGAAAAACTAGAAGAAGAAATTAAGAAAAGGCGGTTGCTTCACAGAAGCATAAGCTTTCCTGTTTACCGCAAGGCCGGGGCAGGCTTGGCCGCCCACACCCCTCGGACCCTGAGCACACCTGTTCCTAGAGAGTTATTAATAGAGCCCAAAGAATGACTTACTCTGTCAAATGATTTTCGTGCAAGTCTAATGTGTTGCAAGGCAATTAGGTGGTGGTTCTCAGCTCTTTTAGCTGGGTAGTGGTAGAAAGCAGAGGTGGTATGCGTCTCCACCCTCACATTAGCGGTTTGGTCTCTTCCGAGGAGAGACCAAGAGATGGTGGTGAACCCGCTGGTGAGGGGGCCAATGCTTCAGAGAACCTCCAAGCTGGAGACTTGGAACGGGATTGGAGGTGGGGGAGTGAGAGGGCCAGAGAGGTGTTATAAATGGGGCTCGCTTCTCTAGTTTTGCCGTTTCCATTTGGATGTGACACAGGAGAGTCTTCATCTTGTCGAGTTGGAGTTTTCAATTTGGGTAAATTTTTGTTTTTTCTCCCTCCCCTGCCTTACTCCACACCCCCCCCCCTTTATTTGGCAAGAAATGCGAATTTGATTTTTTTTTTTTTTTTAATCTCACTCTGCGCTTTCTTCAACTTTCCTTAAAACAAATCCAGACAAAACTGGAGCAGTACCTTAGCTAGAATGAATTATGCCAGTGTGCTGTGGCTTGTTCCCTGACTCTCTCCTCTTTGTGACTTGTTTAAAGCTGCGGTTTCCGAGGCCCTCTCCAACCAAGGAAAAAAGACACAAAAAGCCTGGATCTCTCGGAAGGAACCACCCCCCCGCAGCAAGTGAAGGCTCGCTCGGCCTCGCCCTCTAGCGTTCTTCTGGAGAAGCGCCACCCCCGGATTCCTGGAGACCCTGTGCACCATGGGGTCTACCAGCATCCCGCTGGTGAAGGCCCTCCGCAGTCCTGTCTCCGACTATGTCAACTATGACATCATCGTCAGGCATTATAACTACACAGGAAAGCTGAATATCAGCGCGGACAAGGAGAATGGCATTAAACTGAGCTCTGTGGTGTTCATTCTCATCTGCTGTTTTATCATCCTAGAGAACATCTTTGTCTTGCTGACCATTTGGAAAACCAAGAAGTTCCACCGACCTATGTACTATTTTATTGGCAACCTGGCCCTCTCAGACCTGTTGGCAGGAGTGGCCTACACAGCCAACCTGCTCTTGTCTGGCGCCACCACCTACAAGCTCACTCCCGCCCAGTGGTTTCTGCGGGAAGGGAGTATGTTTGTGGCCCTGTCTGCCTCCGTGTTCAGCCTCCTAGCCATCGCCATCGAGCGCTATATCACGATGCTTAAAATGAAACTCCACAATGGGAGCAACAGCTTCCGCTCCTTCCTGCTGATCAGTGCCTGCTGGGTCATCTCCCTCATCCTGGGTGGCCTGCCCATCATGGGCTGGAACTGCATCAGCGCGCTCTACAACTGCTCCACCGTCCTGCCGCTCTACCACAAGCACTATATCCTCTTCTGCACCACTGTCTTCACCCTGCTCCTGCTGGCCATCGTCATCCTCTACTGCCGGATCTATTCCTTGGTCAGGACTCGGAGCCGCCGTCTGACCTTCCGCAAGAACATGTCGAAGGCCAGCCGCAGCTCGGAGAAGTCGCTGGCGCTGCTCAAGACCGTGATCATCGTCCTGAGCGTCTTCATCGCCTGCTGGGCGCCCCTCTTCATCCTGCTCCTGCTGGATGTGGGCTGCAAGGTCAAGACCTGCGACATCCTCTTCAAAGCGGAGTACTTCCTGGTGCTGGCCGTGCTCAACTCCGGCACCAACCCCATCATTTACACTCTGACCAACAAGGAGATGCGCCGGGCCTTCATCCGGATCCTGTCCTGCTGCAAATGCCCCAGCGGGGACTCCGCGGGCAAATTCAAGCGACCCATCATTGCTGGCATGGAATTCAGCCGCAGTAAGTCGGACAACTCCTCCCACCCGCAGAAGGACGATGGGGACAACCCAGAGACCATTATGTCCTCTGGAAATGTCAACTCTTCCTCCTAAACTGAGCGCTGCCGACCCTTGGGGAGAGTTCTTGCGTGGTCGCCCACCAGCCAGTGTTTGGGAAAAAAAAAATCTCTGTCTCGACTGCTGCCAGGGTGGAGCGGCTGGGAGCCAGAGGGAGGGCGGGCAGAATAAGAGCAGCCTGGTGGTGCAGGGGTGTTGGTGGGTTAGTTCCTGTGAACAATGCACTGGGAAGGGTGGAGATCAGGTCCTCGCCTGGAATCTATTTCCTACCCACCCGCCATCCCTGGAGCTTTGATTTTGCACTGAGCCAAAGGTCTAGCATCGTCAAGCTCCTGAAGGGTTCATTTGGCCCCTCCTCGAAGGCTAAGGTCCCAGTGTGAAAGCATCTGTCGGGAGATTTGAGGAGATGTTTTCTTTCACCTTACTTTTCAGCCCAAGTGATTGTGTGCACTTCTGCTTCTCTGGGTATGCTCTGCATATCCCAACCCCCCTTCCCCTTCACACCCCTCCTCAAAATTCTGTTACTTTATATTGGAACTGTCCGGGCTTCATTAGAGCTGGGGTTGTGGTGGGGTCCATTTCTTGATGGTCTGTAGCAGGTAGGCTGTGTCCAGGAGGTAAACTGTGAGGAATGGAGATGGTTTGGAGATGTAAAGCAATTTTATTTGCTGAGGCCAAAGTTTCCATGTAAGCTGGATCAGTTTTTGGAATTTGGTTAAAGTCACTTTGATTTTTTTTTTTCTTTTAACAACTTTACAAGGAAATATGTTACAGCCGTGGTTATCCATTGTGACTGAAATCTGCAGAAGGAAGGCCACAATTTATCTACATGGTATCAGGCAGGATCCTTTGTGTCATAGAAGAAACAAACTAGCAAAACCAGGTGAAAACTGACTGGGGGGTGGGGTGACTATAAACCAAGAGAGATTTCTTAATGAATCTGTCTAACAAATACAACATCTGTCTTTGGCACTTTTGTTGATGTTTATTTCAGAGTGTTGTGTGAATTAGTTCAACCAACAGGATGGTTGTATTTTGTTGTGTTAAAAGTACTTTCCGTCATTTTTGAATGTATTTGTTTCAGCATCTTATTGGATTTTTCTAACTTGTGTTAACACCGTTGAATGTGTATTTCCTAAGAAAATACAACCCTTTTGTGCCATTAAAGCATTACTTTAACTGATAGGGAATACCAGAAGTTTTTCAGTACAGCTGTTCATTAAATAGTCAATTAAAGATGTGTATAAATGTTACAAAAAATAAAAATATATTGCTGTCTCTTTAGTATGGTTTTCAGTGCAATTAAACTGAGAAATGTCTTTTAAAAATAGTATTTAATAGGTTTCTGACTTTTGTGGATCATTTTGCACATAGCTTTATCAACTTTTAAACATTAATAAACTGATTTTTTTTAAAGATTCCTCTGTGAAGAGCATTTTTAAAAAAATAATTACTAAAATTCTATTTGACTATGTGGCTCTTTAGAATCAAAGTTATGGGCAAATTTCTATTACTCTTTAAAGGATTTTACCTTGATAAACTAGGGTGTGAAAAAAATGTGGTTTGTTAAAAACCACTCTATCTTTTTCAGGAAGAGAAACTTCAATAAGTTAACACTGAAGAGTACTAAAAAACATGATGAAAACCACTAACCTCTAAATACCACATTGACAAGTAAATGTAATTATTGGAGTTTTAAATTGTATTCAGGCCAAACTAAATTATATATAATAATTCTTGTCCTAAAACATGGGTTTAAAAATACATATATACAACAGCGTGGTTGTATATCTAATTTAAATTATGAAACTCAGTGGTCATTGCAAACCCATCAACAAAAGCTTATATTCCTGGCTTTCCACCAACATGCTGGAGAAATGGGGATATGGATATGGGAGATGATATATTAAATCACTTAATTTTCTTCAGGACACTATCTTGGCTTCACCCACACTATCCTTTGAACAATTTGGGACTATATGGTATCAGTGAAGTAGCAAGTTGCAGAACCTAGGTGGAGTAGTATACATCTCATACCTGAAAACTCTCAATTAATACTATCTAAAAGCTTTAACATCCTAACCATTACTTTCTCCAACTATACAATGAGAGCAAGGGCACTTTGTAAACATCACAGAATTACTGTAATAGTTCATTCTTGTTTCAACATTATTGTTATCTTCATTGGGGATTAATTCAAAGGATTTTGGTGTGTTTGGCTCTTTAGTCCTATTATTACTTTCAGAATTTGTGCTTTCAACTGTCATTGAATATGCACAGGACACAGTTGGGACATGAAGATAAACCTCACCTAACAGAGTAGTTGTCATTTCTGGGTAAGGTTAACTGTGGGAAACAGAAGTGTGTTCACTAAGGAAACCTTAGGTCACAACCTCCAGTTTCCTGAAGGAAATGCCAAAAATGCTCTGAAGACAAAAGGCTGGAAACAAACTGGAATGTCTCTATCCATCTGTCTGCTGAGGCGGAAGGAATGAGTTCATGCTGCACTCACTTCCTAGAGCTTTCATTACAGAGTCAAGCATAATGGAAAAGCCTATCCATTTTGTGTTTCTATGGAAGATAAGTGTTCCTACTCTTGGTTTTATCTTTATAACCACAGCAGTGACTCATACAACATGGGGAAGATGAGGTAGGGTAGCTGACCCTGGTGGAGGTTGGGGAGCTCATAACAATGAGTGATGGAGAGGACAGCCTCGCTTGCCCACCTGTGAGCGCATTATCCAATCATTGAATTCTTCCTGGAAATTCCAGACCATGCATTTCATTCCAAGAGAGCTGAACAGTCATGGACTGTAGTTTTCCTGGGCAGGTGTGGGACAAGACGTAATGGTTACCTCTGGTCAAGAAGTAATGGCTAAGATAAAGGAATCCTTAGTTTTATCTCAACATGAATATCTGGTTTTAATTTAGTATATCCTGAGAATTGAGGATGAAAAAAAATAACTCGGTCACTATATTTTTATAGTAAAACAAATGTTCATAAAGCTTTGATTAAAAGACATAGGTAGTGTTTTATAAGAGGAGTAAAACAGGCAACCTGAGCAATGCCTGACATATGCTTGTAGAAGTGCCTCTGACTCATAAATATCCAGGAAAGTTACAAATTGACATCAAAGAATACTTTATTTCCAGGGCACCTGGGTGCCTCAGTTGGGTGAGCGTCAGACTCTTGGTTTTAGCTCAGGTCATGATCTTGGGGTCCTGAGATCGAGCCCCGTGTGAGACTCTGGGTTTATCGCAGAGTCTGCTCGAGACCCTCTCCCCCTGCCCCAACCCCCTTGTGCACTCTCTCTGTCTCAAATAAAATAAATCTTAAAAAAAAAAAAGAATACTTTATTCCCAACATTAAATGTGATTACAATTCTACAGAACATTTCAATAGATCTCTTATATAAGACAAATGTTCTTGCTTTTTAGCCTCATTATAAGTAGAAAAATTAAATTTTTTAATAAAAGGTGATCTAGTGATATTAGAAATTACAAAATTTATAGTAATAGAAATTTTGCATTTATGTTGATTAGAGACTGGATTTTATTTTAGTAATATCAGCACTTTGATTGTGACTTATGGCATCTTTAAGGTTCTCCCAATGTAAAAAATCTTATGAAGATTTTAGCTTCTTTTCAAATTGGATTAATTTCTGCAGTGGACACTGCCTATGATAAGGATATGCCCAATGTAATATTTTGTACTACATCTAACCCAGACTGTACTTTTTGAATGATTTTGACTCTTCATGCCTCCATCCAGTATATCACTGAGACCTCTCACGTTTTCCAGGTAATTACAAATATAGCTTGGTTTGGGAGCTATTACTCTGAAATAGCAACTTCAGAAAGATGATTAGCTCTATTGGGGAAATCCTACCAAGTGAGGACTTGAAGTTTAGGTAATTATAAATATTAGCAGCCCCATATTCAATTGAGAAGCAAGCCATAATACTTAATACAAAACTGTTAAATTTGAACTTGTAGTCACTGGCTCAAAAATTAATTTCTAACTAGGAACTCTTATTTACCTACATTATTTGCAATGATTTTCTGTGCTGTCTGTGTAATGTTCAGTTATTTTTTTCTTTAATATTGCTTGCCCCATACTCAGCTGGACTGATGTTTCCTGCAGACACTTCACTAATGAAATCAAACTAGATTGATCTCATTTGTTTCTTAACTAACTAGATCAAGCTAGATTTGTCTGTGTTTTCTCTAAATAGTTTTAAAACCTCTTGAGGGAGGAATCACAACCAAAAGAAACTTTTATAGGACCTATTATAGTATTGTTTCCCTATGGACACAGTTAAGTTCTTGATGATGAGAAATAATAATAGATTACATCATTTCCCCCACCTTCCTGATTTTTTGATGTCTTTACATGGTCCAAAGAAAGGGACTCAAAATATTTTTTTTACACATACCACTGCCCGCACTGCCACACTGATTGGAACTAGAATCATCTTCCAGAATGCCCAAGCAAGCAAGGTCCACCTGAATCACTAAAAGCCTTTAGATCGCTTAAAAAGAAAAGAATTTTTAACCAGTGGTCAAAAGAGCTAGGAGAGATAAGAGGAAGATAACTAACAGTGAAGGAGGATTAGACCTGTGTTTAATTCAGTCTTTTCATAGTCCTTGACAAGAACCAGGACAAAGAGCAAATTTGGTTCATGTTGAAGATATTTCACCTAATACATCCTATCTCTTATTCCTTGTGCTTTCTTCTTAGAATCAGACTTTCAGGTGGTTCCTATGTTTCTCATGCTCTCTTTTTCATCTCTTTGAGGATTGAAGGATTAAAAATTAGATTTAGCTCTGGGTATAATCATTAGCAAAATCATGTGTGGATCGCATATTTGAATGAACAAGAATTGCTACATTTTCTTTGACTGGAGCACCATCATGTGCCCAACCAGCTCCTGTGTTAACAATGGATAAACACATTGTGGTAAATTCATACAACAGAATACTATTCAGAAATTTAAAAGGGAACTGCTACTGATACTTGCAATAATTTGCATAAATCTCAAAACCATTCTATTGAGCAGAAGAAGCCAGCCACAAAAGAGAACATACTGCCTGATTCCATTTGTGCGAAATTCAAGAGCAGGCAAAACTGAACTATGATGATGGAAATCAGAACAGTGGTTGCCTTGCGGAGAGGATAAACTGGAAAGGAACATGAAGGAAGTTTACAGATTGTTAGCAATGTTCTGTATCTTTATTTTTAGGATGTTGTTTACTTGGGTGTATGCATTTGACTAAACTTATCCAACCATATTAAGGCCTATGATATTAAAAAAAAAAATCAGGATGGCAGACTTCCATCTGAATATGAGGGTTATATGGGACTTTCTCTGTGAAGTTATGAAACGAGGTTCCAAAGAGTTCAATAGAACATGGCAAAAGTTCCAAAGTGTTCCACAGAAGGAACATTTGCTCTTTTAGCATTCTTCTAAGTCCCAGAACCAAAACATTAAAATGCTAAAATAATCGTGACCTGATGATATTCTCTTTGCTTCTATAGGATGAGAATTTGGCTTAGTATTGGTATTTGTAATCCCTAAAGAATTTCTGTGTCTCAGAAGAGTCTAGGGTTGTAATGAAACTGTCACAATAAAAGCCTATTGACATTCAGATTTCACTCTTAGGAATATATAACGTACTGTAAATAACCTTATGAAGAATGGACTTTTACACACTGGCAAGGATACTGACACATATTAGTATTGTGACTTCCAAACTGGAGTGTGCCAAATCGTTTCTTATCACTTGACCAAACCTATAAAAGGCATCCAGTCAGATAATAACGCTCGTCCCAGGTGCAAGCACTGCATTGTTAGAAGTCATGCACAGAGACACAAAACGAATGGAAGGCAGGTTCATGTTCTTGATGCCTTTATAAGCTTGTTGTAGCTTAGACACACTGCCTGTGCTCAGTCCTGTGGAAGGATTCCTTCCTTCAGCTGGCTCTGGGAGCTCTTGGGCAGAGGCGAAGTGCCTCAGGTGCTGCAGTGGTCCTCGGTCAGGCTGATTGGATACAGGGAGAATGGGAACGTGAAAGTGATACCAGGGATGACCGAGAGGGGAAGGTAGCTGCTTATCTACTTCCCTAGAGCTCTGATCCTATTATCTTTCCACTTTTCTTTCTTTTTTTTTTTTTTAAGATTTTATTTATGGGGCGTCTGGGTGGCTCAGTGGGTTCAGCCTCTGCCTTCTGCTCGGGTCATGATCTCAGGGTCCTGGGATCGAGCCCCGCATCGGGCTCTCTGCTCGGCAGGGAGCCTGCTTCCCTCTCTCTCTCTGCCTGCCTCTGCCTGCTTATGATCTCTCTCTCTGTGTCAAATAGATAAATAAAATCTTAAAAAAAAAAAGATAAAGATTTTATTTATTTATTTGACACACAGAGAGAGAGATCACAAGCAGGCAGAGAGAGAGGGGGAAGCAGGTTCCCCACTGAGCAGAGAGCCCAATACGGGGCTCGATCCCAGGACCCTGAGATCATGACCTGATCTGAAGGCAGAGACTCTAACCCACTGAGCCACCCAGGCGCCCCTATCTTTCCACTTTTCTGCTGCTTTGTGATACCAGGGCAGAAAGAACAACCCTATTGAGGAAGCCTGGTGTGGCCTAGGCTTCCTGCTCCCACCCCTCTTGATGGGTACACCCACCCATCCCCTTCAACAGGAATGCTTGCTCTAGGCTATGTGCTATGGCTCTCAGGCAAACCATTAAAAAGTCCCTGCCTTGGCGCCTGGGTGGCTCAGTAGGTTAAAGCCTCTGCCTTTGGCTCAGGTCATGATCTCAGGGTCCTGGGATCGAGCCCGCATCGGGCTCTCTGCTCAGCGAGGAGCCTACTTCCCTCTGCCTGCCTCTCTGCCTACTTGTGATCTCTCTTTCTGTCAAATAAATAAATAAAATCTTTAAAAAAAAAAAAAAAGTCCCTGCCTTTCCAGAGTTTACAGGATTCCCTCCTCCAGCCCTGGTGCTTCATCGGCTCCTTCTCTTTGGGGTCCAGGGAACCTGAGTTTGCCACTGCTGTTCCATTCCCTTAATATATTGAGTTCTTAAGCAATGTAAAATAATTTTATTTAGAAAATATGGTTCATGTTAGCAGCTATTATTTAACCAATATCTCTAAATAACTTAAAATTAGATAATGGGGCATTAACTTTTAGATTTGGAATGGAGACAAGTCTTTTATGTTATTGGATGCTGTTGGAAATGTCAGCATTTGTATTAAATTTTTCAAGTTCTAAGCCCTATGTGAAATCCAAGGATTTATGTTTTTAGTTTCTGTCTCACCTTATTTTGTGTTTTTTTTCTAGAACACTGCTCTGAACTCTCTTGGGTGGAGCCACTTGGGTTGAAATGAGCAAATGAAGCCTACATTTGAATAAATCTTAGGTGGTGTCCTTTATTTAACTTGGACGAAAGAGAAAGGAGACCAAAATGCACAATTCAAGAGGAAACATGACACATCCTAAATTATCAATATCATTCTGAGCTAATCCATTTAATGGTGAGCAATCGCAAATCAGCTAGAGGGCTAGAGAAAGGCCTTTTGGGGTGCTATATGTCTCAGTGGCTCCTTCTGCCAGGGAGCTCTGTCTCACTCCCAGCAGCCCAAGAACTCTGCACCCCAGTCTTACAACACCAATCCCCCTGAACCAGAGCTAGATGTCTCACATTCAAGGGCCTTTTTCATAGAGTGGATCCTGGAAAATGCCGCTAGCTCAGATGCCCACTAACCATTACCGGATCTACCCCTCAAAGGTCTTCTGGGGGCAGAACTAGTGGTTTCATATTTTTTTTTGCACAAAGGAAAGCATATTTATTTCCAATTTCGGGCTTTCTCTTGTGCCTGTCTAGACACTTCAGAGAAAAACAAATTTAAATCACCAGGAAAGTTATGTTCTAAAATAGGAGAAGACTTATAAAGACATTAACTATCATATGCCTGGAGAGTCTTCACTCACCCAGCCTCTTCTGTGGCCCCAGAAATAGTGGTTAGCTCTCACATGCTGTTCCGCTTCAGTGATCTTCATGTGGCCACCTGCAGAAATAGTTCTTGGTTTCTCTTCCTTGTCTAGATGCTAGTCAGGGCGGCATTTAGAAAAATACAGATTTTCATATTCCCACGCACACGTGCAAAGTGAATTAGGATACCAAAAACTTAACTAGATGTTCAATCCATAACACCCTTTGCCTCAATTCTCTGAATGTCTTATGCCAACTTTTTTTTTTCCAACTGAATTATTATACTCTATTAAGCGCTACAGGAAAAGTTGCTGAATTATAAGGAATTTAGAAGATATACCCATAAGGACCTCCTGATTTAAAGGGGCAAAAGACCCCATTTAATAACATATGGTTTAGACAACAGTTTCATATACATTATCTCATCTTACATATTCATTTTTAACTTTTCCTTTTTTGAAAAATGATGTTCATTCAGTGTCTTGTTTTTTTAATAATCAGTTATTTTGAGTTGTAGCCCCAAGTAGCAAAAATTGAAATGCATTCACATAATTTAAACATTTGTAGGTGATTTGTATCAAATGGATTTCTGCTCTCTGTTCATTTTTCAAGGAATTCAGTACAAGTCAGCTTAGTTACTGAGCTTGTTACCAAGGGTAAAGTTAAAGGAGATATCAGGATTATACTTTCTTTCCTTAAAGGGGTACTGTTAAGGCAGGAGCTGGGCTGAGGTCTATGTGGCCTGCAGATAAGGAAATTTTGATTTCTAGGATTGTTTATTTAGTATATTTCTATGTTCATCTGGATTTTCTGTTACATTTGCAGAAAGGCCAGTGTTGGGTATTCTCAGAAAGTCTTGGTTAAATACTAATCGAGGAACTAGAGCATATTTTAAAGTGTGTGTGTTAATACCTAAATGTTCCTAGCAGCTAACTATTAGAGGATTGGTAGTGTGGGATGCTGGCTGCCTAAATACACGTCAGGGTTCCACTAGAGAAAAAAAAATTGCTCAATCTTTTGTTTGTCTTCTCAGAAAAGGAATGAATTAACTAGTTCTTCCCCAAAGTAAAACTTTAGACTAAAGGTATTAATTCAATGCAATGCTCAACATTGAAAACCTAAACTATTTTTAACGTAAGGAATGGACAATTATTTTTCTGTATGTTATAAAATTTCATGTTGTGAAACTTTCTTAATTTACGGATAGTTGGCTTTTGGGAAGTACTATATGATTTTATCAGAGTCTCTTATAAGACACAATTATTTACACATAATTTTTGCCTAATGAATAGGAGATGCCTGTGGAAAATTTGGAGGAATAACATAAACACCGAAGGGAAAGAAAAGCACACCAAAGAGGCGTTTCACTGAAAAACCACGCGGTGATCGAATGCTATGATTTCTTCCCCGGAGAGGATAGTTTTCAGACCACTGCAGCTGCCTTTTGTCATGCCAGGGTTGAGCCTGGCATTGTGAATGATGTTATTAGGTGGTTTGCAGAATTTAGACTCATATGGAATTGCGTGTCTGTGTTACCACAATTAAATTCACTGGAGACTTTGCATTTCATTATCAATTAAGAATGTGCTGGTAACTGGTAGGAAACTTCTATTTGGAGCAAAGTAATTACAACATTTTCTTATTGCTGAAAGCACTTTTACTGCTTCCCTACTTTCATTTCCATCTATCTGAAGGAAAAAGAGCAATTTGTTTTCCATACAAAAGGAGTCTTAGACATCAGTGATTACTATAGTTTCTCTGTGTTATAAACTGTCCACATTCTTTGTATGTCACTCCATGAACTTTTCTGTAATTTGGAGCCAATCCATAGCATTAACTCTTATTTCAGAGGCTGTAACACCCTACAGTGAATAAAGTTGGCAGCATCATTTCCCTTTCCCAAATTCCTTCTTTGGTAAATTTAAGGAGCAGCAGAAATTGGGGGTGCAACGATGTTTGCCACGTTTTTAGGCTAACGGAGTCTCCCTGGGATTTGCGGCCGCCTACTTGAATAATCTCAGGGTGAACACCATTCACATTTCATGGCTCTCACTAGGAATCATTAACAGCCCAGTGCAGAGTTTTGCTTTTCACTTAACTTGTAAGAGAATGAAGAGGCCCTGCCAAGGTTCAGGAAAGGATAACAAAGCATAAGCTTTTTAATGGGATGAACTAACATAAGAGTCTAAGTGCACAGAGCTCTTTCCCACAAGTAGGATCTGATCTGGGGACTGGCATTTGGGCTGACAACCATCATATATTGGGAAATAGCACAGAGAAACAAAAAGTAATTCCACTGAAAAGAGCCAAGTCTGGGCTTTGGGAAAATAAGGATCTATCTGTTAAGCTCTGCTAAGATCAGGATCTCTGTGATTTATTGTATTTTCCAAGGAACTGGGTTTATTTTTATTGAGGAGAATTGTAGGATATAGAAAGCACTTTATTTTAGTGAAGCTGAAGTGGATTCACCTTTAAGGGTGCTGAACTATTCCTTGATATTGTGGAAATGTCTCCATATATTTGTTGGCTAATGAACATGCTATCTTACAAAATGACATTTTACATCCCACACTTGCAATATTAAAACAATGCTTCTGGCCTGGACCTGATTCCTTGTCAGTGTTAGAAGGCTCTCCAGCCTGTCCGCCACACCACTGAACTGACTGGTGTTCTTCTATCGTTTGGTTTTCAGGGCTGCCTTGAATCTGTCTCTCGCTGTATTAGCTAGATGCCCAAGTAGCCATTTCCATCCTGAGGCAATCGCATCCTGGCAGTTGAGGGCCATCAGAAATTTTCTAGTCTGCTTAGATGTTCTGAATCAAGGATTGCCCCAAAATGTCTCTAGGCATTGAGCAGAGAATGTCCTGAAGTGAAGTGGCCTGGGTAGCAACTGTGGTGAACCTAAGACTAAATGTCCTTCTCAGTGGACACCCTCCTCCTGCCCTTGCAACTACATACGTGAGCCCAGTGGACTTAGGTGTTCCACGAGGAACTGAAAATGTGGATTCCGATGTGTGATCTCCTGATTTTTAAATACCGGTAACTAATTCAATTTCAAAAAGTCTTATCCAGGCCAAATGTAACAGGAGATTAGCCATATGTGACCTCGGGGCTCCTATCACCTGAGGTCCACCGTAGGCACTAAGTCAGTCCCACTTCAGAGCAGTCTCCTTTTGGTGGCCTGGGGTGTGAGGACCTGGATGGAGTGGGAGAACAGGCCGGCCTGTATTCTGGGACTGAGCGTTAGGCAGTCTTTCAAGTTGGCGTCTGCCCCATATCTGAATGGGAGGTCTCCAGCTCCTGGGTTTCCAGTGCATGGTGATGATGGGTTCAAAAATAGTCGCATCTCAACCTTTCTAAAAGGTGCCGTGTTGTACAATTAAATAGCATATTGAGAAAAATCAGTCATGTGCATCGGATGCTGCATTCTAGGCTCTTCCCAAATGCTAGTTCCCCCTTTGTCCTCCCTTTGTAAAATTCCTTAAAATTAAAGCTTTGAAAACCGTGTGAGCAAGCCTGACTTCTCTGTTTCTTCATTAGTTATACACAACAATCCTGTGAACTGTGTATCACCATCTGTCCCTTAAGGAGGAGGAATCTTATAGGCTAACAGGACTAAATAACTTCCCCCATGCCGCACAGCCAGTGACCAGTGAAGCTGGGCTTTGCTTTTCCATGACACAGAGAAGCCAGGAGAACTTCCTCAGGCTTCCCCAGACTTGTAGACCCATTGAGTTGGAATGGATCTTAGAGATTCATGTGTCCAGCTGTCTCATTTCAAAGATAAGTGAGTTGCTCCCGACTTGTCATCATTTCTCCTTTCCTTGTGCTATTTGAAAATCATAGTCATATTCGCAAGAGCAATGAGAGAAAGTGAAAAATTTGTGTTGCTGGCAATATTTCCATTTTTTTTTTTGCCTCCAGCTTCATTTCTTTTAGATCCAGCCAGAGTTTCTTTACATTCTTAGGCCATTGGCTCTTTGCTGTTTTTTGTAACTGGCATAAATGGAAGGCAAGTCATTGAGATGACGATGATTTTGCTTCTGCCTTGAATTTAGAGGGAGCAGCAGATCAAGGCAGGAGGGCGTGGCAAATGTTAATTAGATGCTGGTGTTTGACCAAACAATCCACCAGAGGGTAAAATCTCATGCTGTAATTTAAATAGATGGTAGAGCTTCTTGTGGTTTGTAACGTCACTGGAAACCCAAGAAAGGGTTTATTTTATGCAATTTAGCCTGTTTTTTTTTTTGTTGTTGTTGTTGTTTATTTTGATTACACAAAGCTCAAGGGTTCTTTTGACGTTTAAAAATGCTTATTTGAGTTAAAGTACTGATTACGGTCAAGATTTCCCTTTCTTCTTTCCTTTCCTTTTTCTAGGATTGCATTTCGGTTTCCCACAAAACTCCTTCTACTTTCCTGTGATTTCTTTTTTTTTTTTTAAGATTTTATTTATTTATTTGACAGAGAGAGAGAGATCACAAGTAGGCGGAGAGGCAGGCAGAGAGAGGGGGAGAAGCAGACTCCCCGCTGAGCAGAGAGCCCGATGCGGGGCTCGATCCCAGGACCCTGAGATCATGACCTGAGTCAAAGGCAGAGGCTTTAACCCACTGAGCCACCCAGGCGCCCCTCCTGTGATTTCTTTCTACCCAGATAACTTTCTTCTTAGCATTTCAACTTAGATATAGCAACAGGCCCAGTATCAGCACTACCTTGGGATTGTGATCGTGGTAGTCGAAGAAGAATCAGTTCTTCAGTGGGAGTCAGGTTGTGGTGGGGAACATCGGGATCTCTCTTGTAATATCAAACAGAGGGCAGAGACCTCATTGGAAGTTATCCTTTATGAAGCTATTTCCCTTCATAGGAGGCAATACTTCGAGAAGTCACAGTAGTCGCTTTGGCCTGCGTTTGAATTCTGTTCCCATTACACACTTCTCAGGTGTGTGGCTGAAAAAGTTGCTCAACTTTTCTGAACTCATTTTTGTAATCTATCAAAGAGTGACAATAGTACCAACTTCATAGGCTGTTGTGAGAATTAAATCGGGTCACGCTGACAATGTCTGCCAGAAGACAGTATAAGTTGAGTATAAATGTTCATTACTTGACCCAGATTTGTGGAGCACCTAGTATGCTCCAGGCACAACCAACATGGTAGTGAACAAAAGAGACAAAATCCTTGCCCACAGCCAGCTCCCTTTCTTCTCTTTCCCTCCTTCTGTGTCACTTGAGCCTCCCTACCAAGGCCAGATGGCATAGAATGAATATTTTTGTTCTTTCAAAGAATTCATCCTTTGGAAGTTCTGCTAGTCAACAACTACATATTGTGCTTAGATTGCCTTTTCACATGAGACCAAAGAAAGAATGCGTAATGGTATTGCGAAATGTAACCCACATTACAACTTGGATGTGCAAAAAATAAGCTTTATTTAGTCTATACTCTTGTGGCTTCTTTTCTAAGCCCTTGCTTTCTGGATAGAGGAAGGAATACCATTAACTAAACACTGGTTTAAAATGTAGTCCCATTCAATAATTCAATCCATTTGGGTACTATTCTGCTTCCCTTAGCTAAAAATGCTCAGCCTCTCAGATGACTGACCTCTTCCTCCCCAGCTTGTCTGGAACATGGGGGAAGGGCTGAGGCTTATGCAACCTTGTGGTGGTGGGAGGGGTTGGTGTCTTCAGGCAGAGCTCCCTGCTTGCCCTGACCCCAGGCTGTTGTCCCTTTTCCTCTGGGTGCTGCAGGCCCTGTGGGTGTTTAAGCTGAAAACTGGGTGGGTGTGACTTGTGGTTGATCTCCTGGCTGGTCAAAGTCTGTGCTCTGTTTGACATGCCCTCATTTCGGTTTCCCCTGTGCTGTAGAGCCCTTTGAAGTCTGGCTGGCCTCTCCAGCCTCTGCCTCACCTACCTCTGACCAGCACAGAGGCTCAATTTCTGGGTTCTCTCTACATTCTTCTGTCTGACCCTACCACACTGCCTCAGGGCAGGCTGGGTCCCTAGGTTTGTATGGAGCATGACACACAGGGGGCTACCTTATTCCAGAATCTATGGGGAGGTATCTTCAAATGACCCCTGCTCTGCCGTTGAAGGTAACCTTGCTTTCCTAGCATACCTTTCCCTTCCTGGGCCATTTCACATCCCCTCCCCCACCCCCACTTCTACCTTGCTCTTTTCATGTCCCACAGTTCCCCATAGTAACAAAGAGCAGATCTTTCTTTCCATCATTTCTTCTTCCTGACTTCATTTATCTGGCTAAATCTTAGTAATAGACAGGTTTTGCTTTTGTTTTTGTTTTTGTTTTTGTAACCTTACTGTGGTAGATCTCTCTGATCTGAAGCCTCCATGATTGGTTGTTAAAATACTAGGGTCTCACAAAGGAGTCCGGCAAATCTCTTTTCAAAAAGCTTGCCTTGCCCTATTTTTTAGAACGACAGAAGCAGAACATTGCTTTTTCTTGTTCTGTAAAAAAGTTAAACCTTCCTTTTGGACAGATCTCAACCTAAGGCAGACTAGTGCAAAGATTTCTGCTCAGGAAGACAAAAAGTGAAAGGTAGAAATTTAGAAATTTACTACTGTTATAGAACATGGCTGTTGCCTTCAAGAAAGTCATTGTTTAACAGCATTATGGTACTCTACCTGTCCACGTGACTGGACTGCACTGATATAGACAGCCCTGGGAAGTTGCCCCACTGTCCATTGATTGGGAATCAGTGACAGATTACTTGCTTTTCAGTCAAACTTACCCTCTTCTGCCTGGTGGGGTCTCCCTCTTCCTCTTGATTATCTTTTTCTCACTATTGGGTTTCTTTTTCTCTTTGATCCCACACTTGAACTTTGCTCCCACACTGGGCACACATACAGGCATATGCATACACACAAACACACATGTCACTCTCTTCTGTTCATCCCTATGTACACAATTATAGCCCCTGTCACCTTAGCTCTCATTCTAGATCTTTCCCTTTTGTCCTTCTCTATATGTGAACATTCATTCTTCAATGTGATGATAATCATTGCTCTAATTTATTGAGCCCCTATTACATAGTAGAGATGTGAAAGATCTTTTTATATTGGCTTTTTCATTTAATTTTTAAAGATCTCCATTTTATATAGGAAGAAACTGAAGCCCAGAGAATTAAAAATAATTTTGTTCCAGGCTACAGAACCGGTAATTGGCACACCTAGGACTTGAACCCAGGTTTCATTGGCCTCTAAACCCATTCCAGGGGCGCCTGGGTGGCTCAGTGGGTTAAAGCCTCTGCCTTCGGCTCAGGTCATGGTCTCAGGGTCCTGGGATGGAGTCCCGCATCGGACTCTGCTCAGCGGGGAGCCTGCTTCCTCCTCTCTCTCTGCCTACCTCTCTGCCTACTTGTGATCTCTCTCTCTCTGTCAAATAAATAAAAATAAAATCTTTAAATAAATAAATAAATAAATAAATAAATAAATAAATAAACCCATTCCACTAAAGCACACTGTTCTAAACAATAGTTTAGACTTTCATGTGAAGATCAAGAACTCTGAACATGGAACTCAAACATTGTCTTATGATGACTAGTCTAAAAACCATTACTTTGAAGGGAATAATGGGGAACTCCTTTTCAGAGATGATTAATCTTTGATGCAATCCTACTAAGAAGTGCTGACTAATGGTCTGATGACTGCTTATTTTGATCTTGGTGTTGGTAAAGAGGACAGTACAAGTCAGGAAATGGAAAGAAGCTCACAGATTTTAGCTACTCAAAATTGCTAACAGTGGAGGTCTCCATATTATTTTAGTTCCAGCTTTTTCTCTGTGCTAATTTAACCACTTCCTCTTCCATTCTTCTGTTTTGTTCTTTTTTTTTTTAAAGATTTTATTTATTTATTTATTTGACACAGAGAGAGAGAGAGAGAGATCACAAGTAGGCAGAGAGGCAGGCAGAGAGAGAGGGAGGAAGCAGGCTCCCCGTTGAGCAGAGAGCCCGATGCGGGGCTCGATCCCAGGACTCTGAGATCATGACCTGAGCCGAAGGCAGAGGCTTTAACCCACTGAGCCACCCAGGCGTCCCTCTTCTGTTTTGTTCTTGCAGGCCGAATTATTTGCCCCTTTTCTGTTTAGGTGATTACTAATTTTTAAGATTATATTTAACTTCCCATTTTTTTAGTGTCTTTTACCATTCATCTTTATTTCCTCTGTTCTTCTTATTTCCCTCTCTCTTGCTTAGTTTCTTACATCCTTGCTCACAGTGCTTTGCCCCATTAAGTCACTGAAAATAAAATCCTAATGTCTAAAATCCTGGCCATCATAAACAGGGTCCTTTGAACTTTGCTTTCAGCTTCACTCTCGGATGGCCAATTCATTCACCACTTGCGATTGTGCCATTGTAGCATTTGGGGGGTGGTGTGTAGAGCTCTGCTGATATATTTTTTATTCTATGAGGTTGGCTAAAAGATAATGGGTGGTTCAATGAGAAAACCTGATGGAGCATTCACTCTAGAAAAAAAAAAGGTATATCTTTGGGTATGAGAAGATGAATTCTACTTGAAGAATGTATAGTTACTTGCTATGAGTTACTTCTCACTATCCTCTTGAAGCAAGGTAGGTTTTGGTATCAAATCAAAATGATGATTTAGAGTAGTTAAGTGACTAACATTTTAAGGATTAGGAGAGAGAGGGAGAAAAAGAGAGTTTTTAAAAAGACTATATATTAAAACTAAAGCATATTTAATCTCTTTCCTCTCCTGCTGATGTTCTTCTTTTTCTTCTGATTTCCTTGATTGGTTCGTCCTTAAGGGAGAATGGGGAGGATACCTTCAATGCTCCTCTTTTTAGAACAAAGAAAGATCTTCACAGGTTCCTGTTTTAGAGGAAGTGGGGGTGGGAGGGCCAGGTCCTTTATGGCTTGGAATAAGCCAAGGTTAGTTCCTCAAGTTTCTCTGTTATTTTGAGACACAAGATTTTTTGTCCTCAAACTGCTGTGACCCTTCAGGAAACTTCACTACTAGTGATATCACAGGCACTGGGAGGAAATGAAGCCCACTGTGATACGACAATTATTAATGGGCATGAGGTGTTTGTAAAGACCAATTTCAATGTGTAACATTTATTAATTGGTCATTCTTAAGAAATGATTTATATAAACAGGGCTATCATTGATATCACATGACATATGTACCTATGTGTTTTTCATGTTCATGTCATTTAGTTCATGAGTCCCATGAAGAACAGCATATACAAGTGACTCTCAAGCATTTAGAGTCGTCCTTGACATCTAGCCTGAGGTGACAAATGGTAGTGCATGTATCTGACTGAGACTATTTACTCTTAAGATCCTGTCAAGATAGGCGCTTGGGTGGCTCAGTTGGTTGAGCATTAGCCTTTGGCTCAGGTCACGATCCCAGGGTCCTGTGGGCTCCCTGCTCAGCAGGAAGCCTGCTTCTCCCTCTCCCTCTGCCTGCCACTCCTCCTCCTTGTGCTCTCTCTTTCACTCTGTCTGTGTCAAATAAATAAATAAAATCTTAAAAAAAAAAAAAAAAAGATCCTGCCAAGAACTGAGCAGAAAGGTGGTATGTCCAGGGTAATCTGCTTCTGGTACCTTCCCCAAGTACTCTGCTTTCATTGGAAGCAATGCCAAATCATTCTGCCAGAATTGACAGGGAAAAAGAAAATGCAGTTAAAGGGCAGCAAAACATGTGACCCCAAAATATGCCGTGTTGGCATGTGGATTATTTTAAGCTAAAGGCAATCAAGACCCAGCAGATTCAAGAAAAACTTTTAGCTCTCCCTTAACTACTTGAAAGAATTTAGATAGGGGGCCTGGTCCAGAAAGAAAGCTATTATCAAAGATAAATTTTTGTCTGCCAGACCTATCTATATAGCAGAGCAAACATCTAATTCCCAAATATCTGCTTTTCTTATTGTCCTGTAAATCACCTTCCTCTCCTTTGAAGCCCCAGGCCCAAATCCCATTTCTTTTTCTTTTTCTTTTTTTTCTCCCTATCCCATTTCTTAGCTCAGGATGGCATACAAGCTTCAACTAATTGACTTTTCCTTGGGTCTCATATATTTTATGGGGCTCCCTTACAAACATAATTAAATCTGTTTTTCTCTAATTAATATGACGTATGTCAGTTTGATTCATAGGCCAGCCAAAAGAATCTAGAAAAATAGAGAAAAAAAATTTTCCTCCCCTCCAGTTGGTGACCCAGATGGGACAAATTTTACTGACTGGACACTGCTTGTTCCAAGGCTGCTGCAGCTGAGATCTTGGAACCTCTAACAAAAGCCAACAGAAACTAAGAGTTCTTACCACATCAGTCTCCCAGATCTCTGCCTACAGGGACTAGTGGAAGCAAGAGTGGTGAGATTCTTTTTTTACCTTTTCTAAATTTAGAGTAGCAGGAAAAAATATTTGTGGAACTAGTTCTTTAGGTATAAGAACTCTGGTAAAGATTTGATATGAGTACTCTTGATTTTTATTGATCCTTTTCTTTCCAGAGATGGTCACTGTTCCTTGTCTCTGTTGTCATTTGTCATAAGGAGGAAAGCTATAGGGTAGAACACAGGCATAGACCCTATCAGCCTGCCTAACAGACTGATGAGTTCACAGCTCTGACCAGAATGATGAGATAAAAGTTTTAGATAAACTTTCATAGGGGTTAATGTGCATAGAAGGTAAAGGCTGTTGTTCAGGGACATCTTAGAAGCCAACATTGCAGGAGAGCCTGAGTAGCTCGGTCTGTTAAGTGTCTAAGTCTTGATTTCAGCTCAGGTCATGATCTCAGGGTAGTGGGATTGGCCCTGCATCAGGCTTCATGCTCGGTTGGGAGTCTGCTTGAGATGCTCTCTGATTCCCTTTGTCCCTCTTCCTGCTTGTGTACTCTCTCTCTTTCTCTCTAATCAATCAATCAATCAATCTTAAAAAAAAAAAAAAAGAAAGAAAAGAAACCAACACCACAAAGTTGGTGAGAGTGGGTGGAGCTCATAAAAGCTATCAGAGCACTCCCCACCTAAGCCAAAAACTCTGTGTTAGGATAAGTTGGTTATGGGACAGATTAGACTGACACTAGATCACCTGCCAACCTCAAGAAAATTTCTGTACAACAAGGTACTCTGTAAAAAATACCACATAATCCTCAACCCAGAGGCATATCTATCTAGGTATTAGTTTGGCTCCAAGAGACCCAGGGCTTAGCTAGAGCTGTTAATGTGCATATAAGAAAAACCAGATGAGGTTTCCCTTTCAGCTTGTTCTATGCTTTGAGAGCTTGACTTTATGACCAGTGAGAATATTTTCTCTGGTCTACCAGTTGGAGGACACATGCATCTGGTGGATAGCTGAATAGACTGTGGATCTGACAAGCAGGGTTCTCTTTGTCCAACTGTGCCAGCTCTCAGGGGAGTTTGTCATAAGGGCCCCAGTCTTTAAGGGGTCTTTGTTATCTCAACATTCAAATTAGTTGTCACTAATTTGGGGCAATAGAAATGTGAGTTGCACCTCATTTGCTGCTAGATCTTTCTTGGGCTAACTTTAGGAGTGAACTTTCTATATCTTGTGAGAACTGCATTTTTTTTTTTTTTCACACTTCTTGGGATGCCTTTTACATCAATGGATAAGCCATAAAAAGCTTTATTGGTTTGAATTGCTACTGGCATTAATATAAGATCCTACTCATCGATGGCCAGATGATGGATCCTTTGAACTGGCTATGCTTGAAAGAAAAAAAATTTAGAGAACTCTCATCTTGAACAAATTGTCTTATTGGTACACATAAAAAGACCAAATTAAAAAGAGAATACAAAGAGATATAATGGCTAACTTTAGGAACTCCCTTAACAAGATGATAGAATGGAAATTAGAACAAAAATTAAATCCAAAGTAAATTCACCTTTTCAAAATACGGCCCCATCTGCCTGTTTTAACTTTCATTCCCTTCAAGATTTACAGAGAGCACTTCAGCCTGATCACCAGGCCCAGGGTATACAAATTACTTGTAAAAATACTGAAAGTCAGAAAGTGAGTTAGGCAGAAGCACCTGGCTCAGGCAGTGGGACTCATTTTGCTGAGCTCAATAGTTAGGCTCTGCCACCTTCATCCTTTGCAGATGTATCCTAGACTGCCACCAAGGAACTCCTGTCCCCTGAAAGTGAAAAATAAAATCTCACATTTTTCCTTTCTTTATAACTCCAGACCTGTTGACTATTGATTCTTTCTCTCCTTGGGATAGCTATTGCCTACTTTATTTTTTTAAGTTTTTATTTAAATTCCAGTTAGTTAACACACAGTGTAATATTAGTTTTGGGTGTACAACTTAGTGATTCAATGCCTACAACACCTGTGCTCATCACAAATGTAATCCTTAATCCCCATAACCTATTTAACCCACCCAACTCCCCTCTGGTAATCATCAGTTGGTTCTCTATACTTAGAAATCTGTTTCTTGGTTTGCTTCTCCCTTTTTTTCTGCTATGCTAATTTGTTTTGTTTCTTAAATTCCACATATGAGTGAAGTCATATGGTATTTGTCTTTCTCTGACTGACTTATTTCACTTAGCATAATACTGTCTAGCTCCATCCACATCCTTGCAAATGTCAGATTTCATTCTTTTTTTATGGCTGAGTAATATTCATATATATATATATATATATATATATATATATATATATATGTATGTATATATATATAATCTTCTTTATCCATTCATCGATCATCAATCGATGGACATTTGGACTATTTCCATAATTTGGCCTTCTTGCTTATCTAGTGTTGTGTCCCTAACTTGGCTTGGGACATGCATACTGTTGATTTTCCCTTTTGGCTATCTTTGGGAGTAACTCTGGATCTTGGAATGTCAATATCTTACGCATCATCTTTGGGGACCCCTCTTACATCCAAGGGGGGTTGTTCAAGGCTGCCAGAAATACTTTTTGTCCCTGCCGAAAACTGGTAAGATATTTAAAAGGAGGAATTTTTTTTAGGTCCAGCTCCTGAGGCTAAAATGAAGCTAAATATACCCAGAGGAAAGGAAAAACCTTCTAAAACCTTTGTAATAGAAATTATTAAAATATTCCAAAGTTCCCTGATATATATAAAAAAAAAAGAAAATGAAAATAATGTAGTTGGGTGAGTGGATCCACCTATGATGTCATTTAGGCTGCAATCCAATTATTTGAAGACTTGAAAGCAGCTGTTCTTATCATTTAAGGGTTATAAAATAAAGTTTTAAAATCAGTAGTGTACTTACATAACTAAAACTTAATTTTCTTTCATGTGCTGTGGAAACTTTTTTTTTGTCTTTACCTTTTAAGTAGTCTGCCTATAAAATAAATATTCTTTGTTTTATCAAAATAATTTTCTGTGCTTTATCAGGTCTTTGATTGGTTTTGTTCACAGCTATGTAACCTTTTGTATTTGCCTTAAAAGCTTTTGTCGCTTTGGTTAAATAGATAATTGAGTACGATCTGTAATCCTATTTAGTCAAGTGTCCAAACCTTCTTATATTTTGGACAAGCTTCCCCAAATTATATTCTAAACGAAATTGTTGCTGTTGTTTTTTGTTTTTAAAGGTTTTTATTTATTTATTTATTTGACACAGAGAGAGAGAGAGAGTGCACAAGCAGGGGGAGTGGCAGGCAGAGGGAGAAACAGGCTCCTTGCCAAGCAGGGAGCCTGATGTGGGGCTTAATCCCAGAACCTTGGGATCATGACCCGAGCTGAAGGCAGATGCTTAATAACTGAGGCACCCAGGCACCCGTGTTGTTGTGTTTTTTTAACCTCAAGCTAAATTCTCTCTTATAAAAAGAGAGAGGGTGCACTAATTAGGTTTGCCTAGTATGTTAAATTACTGGGGAGGTGTTGTCAAATAAGTGGTGACAAACCTTCTTAGCTTATATTGTATGGGTAAATGTTATTAGTATAACTATTCTAGAAACTATTAAATTCTTAAAATTCTGATATGTCCTGGTTGAATGTTATTAGTCATAATTTTAGTTATTACATCAAAATGTTGCATGTCACAGAAATAACCAAATTTCTTTGTTACTTCCATCATAATAAACTTTCATAAGATCTTTAACAATGGGCATGCTGAGACTTTTGTCATTTACAGTTATTGTTTTACTCTGATGCTTTGCAAAAGTGTTCCTGCAAACATACTTCATCTTCGAGGATATGCAAGGAAAGGACTTTTGACAAGCACACGTTTCTGATAATGTGAAGATCATAAAACTGAGCCAGGTAGGAATTTCCAAAACTAATGGAAAACTGATTCAAGAACAAATATTAATTACATGGAACTGAATGCACTGAGTAGGATGATTATAATTTTATGACTTTCTGTTTGAAATAATGCTGGTTCCTTATGTTCTGTTTTTCCAGATTTAAGGAAACCTTTTTCTTTGTTCTGTTAAGCTATCAATGACTTGGTAAGATATACCTTTGTGGACAAAGATGAAATAATTGCATTTTCTCT
The DNA here is from genome assembly GCA_028534135.1 of Potos flavus. NCBI lineage: Eukaryota > Metazoa > Chordata > Mammalia > Carnivora > Procyonidae > Potos > Potos flavus. The sequence continues at coordinate 89,378,898 of CM052900.1, read as the reverse complement.
CTCTCTGATCCCTCTAGAATTTGAAAAATGTGAATATTCTTATATTTTCATGGTAATATACTTATTTGTGCAAGTTCAATAAGAATTTGTTCTTGTAATAAGACACAATTGGAAATATTGGTTATATTACCAAGGCTTTGACTAGAATGTCATATTTGAGAATGATGCGATAAACTCAAATGACCAAACAGTTTTAACAAACTAAGGTTAACTTTATGGAGCCAATAAAGCCCTTTGGAAAAATTGGTCTGCCTTGTTTACAGGGCTGTTGGCAGTCTTATCAGGTAAGTAAGGAAGATCACTTTCTGGCAGGCACGGGAACCTCAGGATATTTTGGGGACCTCCAGAAGAGAGGAATTAACCCAAATCTATAGGTTTTGCAGGTGAACTTTGATGGCAAATTGGCTTTCTAGCCTCAAGAGGCTTTTCAAAATTTGGAACCTGAGATTCCTTATGAAAAATTTCTAGCAAAGTAGGTTTTTAAAAGCCTATAAGGTTAATCACTATTCTTGCTGCACTTGTATGAATAATATGACCAAATCTATTGAAACTAGACTGAATTTGCCAAAAAAATAGTCTTGCTATGGTTTTTTTTTAATAGAAATAGAGGTAACTACAAAAAGAAAAATTCTGTTCTAGTAGAAACTATAATAAGTACCTGTGGACATCAGATTCTAGTGTAGTGTTGTTAATTGCTTTGGGCTTTTGTTTTCTACCTATAAACTAGGACGGATCTTGAATTCTATTTTTCTCCAATTTTGGCTACAAAATAACACTCCGAAATAACACTTCCAATTTTCTCTCACCCTTCTGACTTGGAGTCATTGAGAACCAAAGTTCCTTTTTACTAAGGTCCTGCAAGCTAAGTTGTACAACCTGATGTAAACTTCAGAGAAATCAACTCATATATAGATGGTTTCATACCTGTTGCTGTAAGGGCTGCTTAGAAAGATCACCAGAGATATTCAAACTGCAAATCAGGAAAATCTATCATATTGTCACTGCCTGCCCTCACTCCATCTGAAGATACTTCAAGCTGGACATCTAGAAATTTTCTCAACTGGCTGCCTTCAGAACTCAGAAATTGTGACTATAATCTGCTCCAATCATTAGCCTTTGTTTTTCTTTTGTTTCCATAGAAATGTCTCTTATTAAATATCAGATTGCTTTCACCATGGGCCTAACATGAGCCCACTTGCATCACTGCATCCTGAAATGAGACACAACTGTTTCACTGAACTGCCCTATTCTCAGGACTAAGAGACTGGTTCATTAAGGTTAAGCAATCTACCAACTCAACTGGACTATGAAACTTCTTGGGGAAGTTCCAAAGGTGAGACTGAGGAGGAGCAAAATACATGACCCTGACATATGCCACTTTGGCATGTGGATTATTTTCAGCTAAAGCAATCAAGATCTAGCAGATTCAAGAAAAACTTTAATCTTTTCCTTAACTACACGAAAGAATTTAGATAGGGGGCCTGGTCCAGAAAAAGAGCTATTAACAAAGATAACTTTTTGTCTGACAGACCTATCTATATGTCAGGGAAAAGATCTAATTCCTATTGTCCTCTGAATCACCTTCCTCTCCTTTGAAGCCCCAGGACCCTATCCATTTCTTAATGCAGGATGGCATATAAGTTTCAACTGACTGACTTGTCCTTGGGTCTCTTATATTTCAGGGCTCCCTTACAAACAGTTAAATCTGTTTTTCTCCCGTTAATCTGTCCTATGTCAATTTAATTCATAGATTAGCCAAAAGAATCTAGAAGAGTAGAGAAAACTTTTTTCCTCCTCTACACAGTGAATATGCTGATCTTCACAAAGAAGAGGTCATCACTCCACTTGGAATGGTGATGCACTCCAGGTCATGTTTCTAATTGTAAACAAGACTTAGGCTTACCATTCAGCCTTCTTTACTAAGCTCAGCCTCACCCTTAACTAATAATAGGCATTTGGATTAAAGTTAAGAAACACTAATTGGCTGGTAAGAGTAATCAAATCCAGAGAAGTGCAGAGGAATAAGTAATTAGAAATAAACAGGGAGGGGCACTTGGGGTCTCAGTTGGTTAAGCGTCCCACTCTTAATTTTGGCTCAAGTTATGATCTAAGAGCTCAGAGATTGAGCCCTGTGCTGGGCTCCATGCTGGGTGTGAAACCTGCTTAAGATTCTTTTCCTCTCCCTCTGTCCCTCCCCTCCCTGCTTGTGCATGCACTCTCAATCTCTCTCAAAATCAATCAATCAGTCAATCAACCAACCAACCAACCAACCAACCAACCAACCAAACAGGGTGCATAGCAGATACAAGCTAGGAATTAAAACACAACAATTTAGCATCTAAATGCATTTTCTTATACTTTTACTTTTTTTTCTTTTTAATTTAAATTAGGATCTTATTCAAGGGGTAGCTTCCAAAAAGAAAAGTTTAGATTTATAAAAGCCTTAGACTTTTCCTATAAGTAAAATAAGCATAATCGGTTCAGGAAAATACTCCCTGGAAACTATGACAAAGTAGCACAGTGTTAGGAAGATCAGCCAATAGGGTGGTCAAAAAGCCTGCAGGACAAACCAGGAAACATGATTCTAGTGGTTCTCTGGCCCTTTCTTTTCTAACAGGAATAAGAAATGCTCCTATTCTCTCTTTTTGTCCCCCCCACCTACTCTTTAAAATAGCACCTTTGGGAGGTTTTGCCAGCTCTTTCAGTTGTGATCTCCAAAGGAAACAGGGAGATTTAATAGGAAATGTGGGATGCCAATATTCAGATAAGTTTCAACCTCGAGAGAGAAATAGGGAAAAAGATTTCCGGCAATTTTAACAATATGCCTGTCATTGTTAGCAGGCTTAACTGTCATATGGCTATCAGAATTTAGGAGGCTTGCAAACTCTTAAACAGGGAACTAAATGTTTAGAAGACAGAGACTAGTGTTAAAAGGCACTTGGTTATTTGGTTGCCAGGGTAACTTTTCCTGATGGGAACATGACTGACATCTAATACAAAAACACAGTTAGTTCCTCTGAGCACATGTTTACCATCTTGCTTCTTGTGCACAAACTTTATGAGAAAGGAGTCAAGTTTTCTTTCTCATTGTATGAGAAGGTACAACAGAGATAGAGTGAAAAAAGAGACAATTAAGGGTATGAGGAGACACTTATTGCCCTCTTTATGATAAATTGCAAGAAGGCAGTCACAGGATGGACTGGCATTCAAGTAATTAAGAGATTTTGAGGTCAAAGTCACAAACACTGAAGTAATGGGGAACCATGCATAGGCTTTTCAAAAATCAGAGAGCTTCTTTGAGAAGAGAACAGAAATTAGATTAAGCTAATGTTGCTTAACACATGAAATTTGTTGTTAGTGATTTACAGAGCCCAGAAGATAATCATCTCTACAAGACATTCCAAACTTGGACCCAGCAAATGTTACAAAGAGCAGAGAAAAGTCAGAAGAGAGTAGAAGAAAGAATTCTCCAACCTCATGTCTGATACAATTATAGGTTGCACATGGGAGGAGGAATCATGGAATCTGTATATAAATGACAGGGTTTAGCAGGGAACTGATAGTGCCTCTCAAATTGACTTTAAAAATTTTACAGAAGTAATGCATATAGAAAAATTAATAACTACTGATGAAATTTTTAAATTAAAATATCACTTTTATTTTTAAAACCCAGAGCTAACATTATAGCTGACATATAATAATCATTTAATAAATATTAGCCATTTAAAAGTATATATATATAAAATATATATATATAAAATATATATATAATTATATACATATATCTTTGAATACATATCTACTTATTGATCTACACTTTTAAAAACCTACATTTGTTATTAAATGATATATTGGGACTATATTTATAAATCGATAAATAGCTTTTGTTGTTTTTATTTTGTTTTACCACTAATATTTGTATGCTTTACAATATAGCAAGATATAATGTTGATTATCTTGACTGCATCTGGAAATCAACAGACTTTAATGTATAAATGCAATGAAATCCCCTCTAGTCAGGGAAGAGATTATAAAAACAATAGAGCTTCAAACGGAAGAGGCACAGCAGAGATCAAATGTGCACACATTTAAATGAATATATGCAAAGATATGAACTAAAGAAATGACCCAGAGAAGAGAGATGAGCCTCTCCCTTTCTTGCAACATGACTCTTCCTTCTCCTTTCCCTCTGTCCCTTTCCATCTCCCCAGATGCGTTCTTGCTGGCTAGGTCACTCCAGGATTTCCTGATTATAATGAGGAAGCACAGCTGATCACTCCAGTGCATTCAGATTGAAATCTTATCACCTTTTGACCTTTAGCTCCACCCTCTGTTACTAGTCTGAAAGTTGGCACCCATGACTGTAAATGGAAGAAAAAAGAAGGCAAAGAACCAAAGCAACATATGCCAGCGGCTGTTAGTTCTGCAAAGCCACACCTTGTTTTTCTCTTCCTGTTTAATACAAGAAGCAGAGCCTGGGGCCATTATATTTTAGGGTGGGAACAAAACTGCAATGCACAAGCAGTTATTTACCTACTCAAGGCAATTATATTTCATTGAGAAAATAAAGGGCATCTTTGGGAACTTATTTATTCTCCTACCACCAAGTCAATAATTCTGCCCACATCTTTCCCCATCTTCTTTCCTCCTGGCCCTGTTCTTACCAAAGCTAGTCTCTCCCATTCTGCCTTGGGTCTCATTGCCTCTGCCTTTTAGACACTGACCCTTGTCCTTCTCTTTTCTCCAGCATCATCCACATCTTCCCTCTATGTGCAAACATACTCTAGTAGTTATCAGATTGAAAAGCAAGCACAAATACAACAGACGCAAAATCCTAGGTTGAGCCCTTATCTACCTCCAGCTACTACTCCCCCATGTTTTTATGTTCCCTTTTAAGTAAATCTCAAAGTTTTGTTCATGGGTTGTCTACACTTGCTGAACTTCATTTCATCCTTCATCACACTCTGATCTGGCCTCTCTCTCCACCAGTCACTAAAATAGCTTTGGTCAAAGTTACCAAGGACTTTTATGTTGACAAGACAATGGGCAGGCTGTGTCTTATACTTGTCAGCCTCTCTGCATCATTCCCCATGGGGAACCATTCCATCCTTATTCCCCAATTTCAGTGACACCTCGCTTGCCCGGGTTTTCTTTTGCCATTCTTGTAGAGGCTGCTTTCAGGCAAACAGTCTTCAGAAATAGAATGCAGAAAAGGCCTACAGAGACCACCTGACTGACAGGCCTAGCAGGTGACTTGCCTCAAAATATCCATAGGCCCTAACTAACCAATGCGCTGCTTATAACTAGGCACAGTTACCAAAAAAGGGAAGATTCCATATGTAGCCATACCTCTTAATCTTCCCCCTTTAAAAACAGCCCCCACCCACTGCCTTCTTGCAGACAGTGTCTTGTCTCCTGTCCTGCCCACTGCTCCCTTGT